>JALJCQ010000004.1:2400000-3052500 GCA_023091665.1 Pythium myriotylum
TATCTACAGCCCTCATTATGTCTTCCCAAAACACAGATCAAACAGCAGCAGGAAAGGCCATCATGAAAGAACAGAAGTCGACAAACACGTAGCGCGTCCAGAGGTAGAAGAACGTCGCCAAAAAGATGGAGATCGGTAGCGCTGGCAATGCCTTGTGCAGCACAGCCAACAAGAAGAGTGTGCCACCAAGTCCCTACATTACGAAAAGCATTCCATGAGAAATCGGCCACCCAGAGCGATCGCAATCGCCAAAAGCTCACCATGACGATGCAGAGGAATGTCACTGCGAACGTTGAGAAGTCGTAAATGGCCGCACGACCGACCAACACACTGTAGAAGATGAAATCACCAAGACCCAGCTTGATGGTTTTATCATCCTCGTCTTCTTCCTGTTGACGACGCTCACGTGCGTCCTGGCGAGCTTGAACTGGGCATGCAATAGCCATCGAGCACGAGCAAACCAAGTACTTGTGGAAGATCAACAGCCATAATCGCTGCTGGGTTGGGAAGAACTTCTCTGCGACTTGCGGTGCCTTCCAAACGTCTTCAGGGCTGAAGATGCGGTAGAATTCCTCCAGCAGCGCAATAAGCTGTTCCATCGTTTCACAATCGTGCGTGGAGAAGTCAGACTCGGCGACATTACGCGGGCGGCCATCTGCAGGACGAGGGGCAGGGGCACGAGTTGGCTCTGGAGCGCGGGTCGGTAAGTTGCGACCGGAGTTGTCAGATGACGCAGACGTCGATGACGACGTACGCGTTGTTTGTTTCTTTTCAACTCGTTGAGCACTGTTGTTGTTACTGCTTGTGTTGTTGGTGCTGCTCTTATTTGCGTTTGCGTTGTTGTTACGGTCTTCGTTGCCGACACCATCACGGACGTCGGCTTCGTAGATGAGACCAGGAAGAGGCGCCTGCTTATCCTGGATCATGCCAATGAGGATCTTCAGTGGCCCGCACGGTGTCAACACCGCACACAGATCGTAGACCGCGAACATGAAGCAAAAGATAAACGTCGTCCACTATAAACCAAAACGGTCAATCAAGAGATAACAAATGGAGGAGTAGGAAACCCCTTCGACGTACCTCAGGCCACATGGAGAACTCCCACGCCAAAATCACACTGACGCACACTAGGTAGCCGTTCTGCACAAATTTCGGCGAGCCCTTCTGGTAGAAAATTGAGATGACTCCAACAACGCCGAAGTTGATCATCACGAACAAGAAACTGGGCCAATCCACAGCCCAGCCAAGCTGATCGTTGATGATAGAGTCAACGAGCTGGCCGCCCACGAAACTCAAGATGGCAGTCGACGCGAACATGATGTATCCGGCCAGGAATTTCATGCAGTTGTACTTGTACAACAGCGCCATGCCGAACGTGAGCAGTGCGATGGCGCCGATGATCACGAGCGCATTCACGAGCGACAGACCGACTTGCTCGGCACCGCCTTGTTGCTCTGCCTGACCAAACACAAGGTAGGTTCTAAAATTCATCACGAACAGATCAGCACGAGCATAGCCGTCATTTGTCGTCACTCGTCACGTACTGCATCGAGGCCTCAATACTGGAGTTGCGGTAGTTCACGACCACAAAACTGGCGAGGATCATGGTGATACAGATGGGGTACACGATAGCCCAGAACGAGTTGACGCCGTGCATGAGGTCCTCGGTGGCGCCGTCTGCCGGAGCGTTGTTGCTGGCGGCCGCGTTCTCGTCTCCGCGCTGGCTGCCACTGCTGCTGCCTGCGCCGTGGACCCGCGCCGCCTGTGGGTCGCCGCCGCTGGGCGTGTAGAGCTTGTCGTACGTGCGCACGACTTCTCCGCCTTCCACCATGGGGATCACCTGCGAGTCGTCCCGGTCGCTCGCGCGTGTCATTTTGCCTTCACTCATCCACTCGCGACGAGAAGGCCGTGCAAAGAGAGAGGAGATCGCGCTCTGTCGATGGTGCGCGTCTAGCGAAAGCGCGAGAGCCTCGAGTCGTCGGGGAGGAGCCGGCAAGTAGGGGCTTCACGGGCGCGTCGCGGTGGTTTCTTGGGCGATTCCCCAACCTGACACAAACCCACGCACACCCAGAACAGTCGGTCGTGTCGTCTGCGCCGAATATGTCGACTTGCCCTACCCGCGATTGCACTCTCATGGAGCAACTGCTTCAAGGTTGTGGAAGGGGAGAAGTTGCTCATTGTAGACCCACAATGCGGCGATAGCCACCAGATTCGAGTGTTTTTCAGGAAAACTTCACGCGGAATTTTCAGAACGGCAGAATCAGGCGGCTCTCGAAGTCAGTGGGCTGGACGATCTGCGGAAGGAGAGCCACCGTCAAGCCAGTGCTGAGATACCGTGGGTCACGGCGTCCAGAAAGACTCGCCTTGACAAAGTCCTCGAAAGAGAGGAAGTCGGTCTCAGACGCAGACTCGTCCAGAATGCGGCTCACCACCGCCTCTACAGTCTGTAACGTGGAGCTCGTCAGGAGGTGTGAGACAGACTCAGACTGGGGGACTCGCACACCTCGTCCCGGCGCTTTGCAGCATCGGCAGACGACTCGCCGTCCTCGATCGCTTCGGGGTAGACGAGAGAGAGGTACGTTTTCAGATCTTCACGTGAAATCTTCCCGTCGCCGTCGAGGTCGTGGAGTCGGAAGGCCTCTATTCCGTTCAGTGCGACTTCTTCACATAGCGAAGGAGAGACATCAGGAGAGCAGCTTGCGTACCCCTGAGTTTCAATTCCTGAGAGCTGTGATAGCTGTACAATGCAATGAACCGAACAAACTCCTAGAATCCAATGGTATGACAGTACGCCCACGCAACAGCCCCACCAGTTCATTCACTCACGATGAAAGGGATTCTTGCACTTGGAGTGAGCTCGAAGACCTTGAAGATCTGGTCCTTGAGAGGGTTCACGGCAATGCCTACAGCAATGTGACCGTTCACTTTAAAGCGCAATCTGTGACCCCAATAGTTCCAGACCTGGGATAGTGTAAAACTCGTCTCTCGTCATATCTTCTTGGGCTACGACCGCTTTATACCTCGATCGAATGCGATGAATTTCGCTTTTGGGCACTTCGCGCATCTTTGTCAAGAGCGATGCAAACAAATCCATCGATTAGTATGCTAACGTACACGAAGTTATCATGTACGCTTCTTCCAGTTGCTCTTCAGAGAGGTCGCTGGTCTCCTTCGCACTCAGTTTGTCGAGAAGAGTCCCTAGTGCCTGGCCCATTTCGGGCAATCAATCGGCAAGTTTTGAAGCGTCGCAGGAAGAAATGTGCGACGTGTGAGCGTTAGGGATGAAACAACAAGCTTGTCGAATGCACTCGTAAATTTATGAGGAAATGCATGTCTACACTGCTGCTGTCACGGTGCCAGCAGGCTTGATCTCCTGGCAGCATACACGACGTGTCAACTCGCGCGACACGCGACCGAACACGTGCATAAGGAGGATACCACCGATGAAGAACCCAACGCAGGTAAGGAAGTAGAGAAAAGGATCAGTGCCGAAGTTGAACTTCTTGACGTTCCACCCTGCAACATACGAGTTGGCAGTATCTGATGCATAGTCTGCGACGAGTTCTGAGGCGATTGGAAGCAGCGGCAAGGAGACAACAACGGCACTGATAATGCCAAGCGCAAACTTCACCGAGAGGAAGTACAGCACGACAACTGTGGAGCGGAATGAGATGCGCGCGAGCTTGGGTGCGAGACGCAGTTCATATGCAATGGCTGAAGTCTCGTCGATTTCGTCAGGTACATTCCAATGGACGGCAGCCTGGGAGCGCGTGATGGTGTTGGCGAGCGCGACGTCCATCATCACTAGGAGGCGAGTGACTTGGAGAACGAGCAGATAGACTGGGATGCCAGCAAGACAGAACGGCAGCAGCACGGCTGCGATGCAGACGCCCATCAAGACGACGCAAAAGGCAGCAGTGCCGAGACAGAAGTTGAGAATGTGGTACGGAATGAGCTTGAGCGTGAGCCAGAGGTGGCCGCCAACGCCGCCGGCGGACGGTGGCAGTGGCTCTGGTGCGACGATCGGCGCGGCCATGGGCACGGCTGGGTCGACGTGCTTGACTGGCTGCTCAGCGTCTGCTGGTGGTGCCGTCGGCTTCATCATCGCGTCGTCGTCGCCACCGTCGTGGGCGTGGTAGACGTCGGAAGCTCGAATGGGGGCTGAGTTCTTTTGGAACTGCATGGCAGTTTCAAGTTCGTAACACACTCGGATGGGTACAATTGGGTGCGAGGTGGGATACTGGAGAATGGAGACTCCAAGGCAAACAAATCCTCAAGGGTGGAGGTGGCTGTCGCTTGTCGCGTGGCTTGGGAGTGACGGAAGAGTGGACATGATGGACAGGATGCCCTACAGAGTCCAGCGCCTGACTCCAGCACCCATCGCAGAGTGCCAGACTGGCACATCCAAGCGACGGTTCAGTCCATCCTTTCGTTTTGGCTCCGATTGGTGGTTGCTGGTGCTGTGGGATTGTACAGTCTCAGAGGCAACATCGAGTTGGACTCAACCATTTCAATTGTGCTCCGTGGTCTCCTTATCTTGGCGCAAGCCCGTTCGACTCTCGAATCAACAATATTTGAAATGCTATTAGTGGCTGAAGACTGATCTGTCTCGACAGGCTAATAGGTTGAAGTAGAGCCATACACTTGCGTCGCGGCAGGATACTGTGACGTCGTTGGGTAGCCATGGAGCGTCTGGACGTAGCGATAAGTGGAGAACCGTTCACAGCAGAAGAACCGCGTCGCGGCTCGAGAGATACGCGCCGTGAGGTGCATGAGGGCCAAACTGATGATGAACATGCAAACACCTGCCACCGTGAAGCCGACCGGATCGGTCTCCAGGTTGAACTCGTGGACGTCGACGCCCACGATGTACACAGATGCGTCATCGTCGGTAGTCTGCGCCAAAATTGCTCCAAGAGGAAAGGAGATAGCGAGCGAGAGCACGACCAAACTTACAATCCCGAGCGCAAACTTGATGGTAAGAAAGTAGAGCGTTGCCATCAGTGAAAGCGGCGAGACAGCCATGAGGCTAGGGGAGAGCCGTCGTCCTTCCATGCCGTAAAAGGCTGCTCGTTCCGGGATGCTCACAAAGACGTGTTCTTCAGCTGGTGAGATGTAGTTGTAGACTTCGACGTCAATCTGGGCGAAGAAGCGAACAACGTAGAGAACGACGCGGAAGATGACGATCCCGAAGCAGCACAGCGGGATGAGCCCAAAGGACGCGGAGATACCGGCAATCACAACAGTGAACGCAGTGATCCCGAGAATAGCATTCATCAAGTGGAAGATGAAGAGCTTGAACACCATGCCGCAGCATCCTTCGTTCCGGTAGTCTCCGCTGTACATGGGCGGCTCATAGGGCACCGCGACTGGCGGTGGGGGCTCGTGGAGCAGGGGCTGCTCATGCGGAGCGGTGTAATTTGGATTCGAGTAATGGTACACTGGCTGTGCCATCGGCGGCGCGCTGGGTTGCGGGATCGACGGGTAGTTGACGTCGCGTCGTGGGACAGACGGATCGGCCTTCATCGCTGCGTTGGTCTCGGTGTGTGGCGTGTTCCTGAATGGCGATCTCGTGTGTCGGCATCCACGAGTCCTTCGGGTCGCTTTGTCGAGCAGCTCCTCGGAATGATTGCAATGCGTTCGAAGATCTACGAGGTTTTGAGGTTTTACGAGCCATTTCAGAAAGGAATGATGGTAGAGAAGGCCGGGTCATTTGAAATGGGTACATCGGAGGAAAGCGAGGAGCCATTCGTCCTGCGTCCGAGAGTCTCATCGTACAATCTGTATTGGAGATTGCTGGTACACGCCCCTTCCAAGGGCCTCCGAGGTGGTGATCCAACTTCCTCAGGCAACTTCGGCGTCATCGTCCGAGCTCAGTTTCTTGAGCGCCTCGACTTTGCGCAGACCATGCAATGCGGCTACGCGATACGCCTCGGCTAGTGTTGGGTAGTTGAAAACGGCATTTCGGAAGTACTCGATCGTTCCGCCAGTCGACATCACAACCTGGCCAATGTGAATGATCTCTGTTGCACCTTCTCCGATGGCGTGCACACCGAGAACCTGGAGAGTCTTCGGACAGAAAATGATCTTCAGGAAGCCAGGCACACCCCCGAGCATCTGGCCCTTGGCAAGCTCTTCATATCGAGCGAGACCGACTTCATAAGGAACATTTTCTGCGGTCAGCTGCTGTTCACTCTTTCCCACCATCGAAATCTCAGGCACAGTGTAGATTCCGAAGGGGAAGACCTCGCCTGAACGCATGCGAGTACGCTGGTAGGATGGGTCGCTGAGTTGGCTGTCGTCCCCTCTCTTCTTGTTGATCGGTTTGGAACTGCGCATGTGAACAGACGCCAATCGGCCTTGCTCCATGGATGTGGAGGCCAGGGCCGGGTAGCCGATGCAATCACCAGCAGCATAACTGTCAGAAAAAAACACAGTTAGCGAAGGCACTGCACGCCGGCTTAGTAGAGCGCACTTACATATGAGGAACTGCGGTGCGGAAGTTATCGTCCACTTGAAGCAATCCGCGCTTGTCCGTTTCGAGCCCGACAGCTGCCAAGTTCAAGCCGTCTGTGTTGCCCTGACGGCCAACAGTATAAAGAAGGCCGTCACCGACAATCGTTTTGCCACTGTTCAGTTTGACAATCACTTCGCCGTTGGGAGCTTTCTCAACGGACTTGATAGTCTCATCGGTATAGAAACGAGTCCCTGTCTGGCGCATGGCATATTTAAGCGCCTCAGCGACTTCCTTGTCGGCCATGTCAAGAATCTCTTTGCGGCCGTCGATGACTGTGACTTCCGAGCCAGGAATGATACTCATCATTGAGGCATATTCCATGCCGATGACGCCAGCGCCAACGACGATGAGACGCTTAGGAACCGCGTCGACGCCACCCCAAAGGATTTGGTCACTATCAAAGATAGTTTTGCCATCAAACGGGATGTCATCGCGACGTGCTGGACGGGTTCCAACCGCAAGCAGAAACTTATCAGCCGTGAGAACTCTGCCATGAACCGCCGGGTTAGCCAACATATCCACGCTATCATCGAGCGTTTTGACCCTACCGCTTGCAGATATCCGCACTGGTGTGGCGCTTGGTGTCAGTGGCGGTCTCGTACTTGTCGTTAGAAAGCACTGCAACCATCTTCTTGCTCGGATCTGGAAGGAAGCGCGCCGTACCCGCAATAAGCTCAATGCCGTTTCGCAGCAACTGGTGGCGCGTGATGTCTGTCTCTGCGCTCTCGACCTTGCGAACACGCTGCAGCACGTCCTCGATTCCAAACCGCTTCTTTGGCTTGGATGCACCGTCGTAGAAGCTGCGATGGCGGTGGGCTGTCAGGTGCAAAATCGCCTCACGAAACGTCTGGATACATGCATACAGTCAGTGAGCTAAAGATCCCATAACGCTCGAGACCATGTCCGGAATCGAACCTTGGACGGCACTGTGCCCGTGTGGATGCAGACCCCTCCGATCATATCACGCTTGTCGATGATCGCGACCGACTTGCCGTGCTTGGCGTGGTCGATGGCGCACTTCTGCCCCGCCGGCCCACTGCCGATGACGATCAGGTCGAAGTGCTCACTCGCCTTCATCTCTCGGAGCATCTCGCTGAGCGGCTTGCGCTCGGCCGCCGGCGGCGCGTTCTCGGCCGAGGCGGTGGCGCTGAGCGCGCGCTTGGCGACGACCGGCGCGTGGATCATCTGCGCGCGGCGGCGCAGCAGCATCGTGGGCGTCGAGAGCATGGTGACCTCAGATTCCGTTCTCCAGGTCTGGTTCGCTTTGAGGAGGTCTGCTTGGAGCTTTGGTTCAGTCGTCAAACCAGGCCGGGATCGCCGGCAGGGACCAACGGGCCGGTTCGGGGGCGACCCAGACCACAAGCCCTAACCACTCTTTGGCAGATGAACCGGTCCCAATTCTTCAAGTACTGACATAGTCGACGAATTTATTTAGCGTGGTCCACACAAAAGCTGCCACTGTTGCCGCAGAGTGAAGGTCGTGGCTACGTCGGACGCCCAACAACAACGCACGACCGTCGTCCTCCCGCGCATACTCACTCCAAGTGAGTTTCTCCCTGTTGCGTTCCCCCCAGCCGCAAAAAACGACATCGGGCGAATCACTTTCCAGAGGGACGGGCCTGTCAAACAGGTCGGTGCGAGAACCCACCGGCAGACCCGCCGCACCCTAACCTTGAAGAGAGATTCCGGAGCGAGAGGTCCCTGGAATCTCCTGAACTGGCTCATGCGAGTGGCCTTCCGACGCTTGCGCTCTCGCCACGTTGGACCCTGCGCAGTCAGCCGCCCGGTCTCGCGCTCTGTCTCTCTCGCTCGCGTTGCGCGCGGCACTCTGCACCTTCCAGAACGCTCGTCAGTGGACGAATCACAGGCGTCGAGGTCCGCGACGGGTCGGGTTCGCTGGGTTTGTCGTGCCAACGGGTCAGCAACCCACCTGAGAAAACCTTCGTACCCCAGCGCACGCAAAGGGCATTCACTGTGACGCAGCAGCGGGCAGAGAAAGAGGGCGAAGGCCAAGCTGCAGCTTGCCTTTGACGACGTGTACGCAACAAGCCGGGCGCAATCAGCCGACGCCTGCTCTCTTGTTGGTACACCGATTTTGGATCGGCCTGGACGCGTGTGCGAGTGCGTCAGCCGCTCCCTCACTTCGCTTCGCGGACTGCGGGGGGAACGGCAGTGGCCAGTTCAGCGATCTTCCGCTCCGGGCGTCTCGCGGCGGCGGAACGGCAGCCGGTCGGTACAGTCCAGCGCGACTGTGTTCTCCGTGCGTTTCAGTCCTCGGCGCCGCACGCGACCACGACGCGCCTACGATAGAGAGCGAGTCGAGGCGACGACGAACGAGAACACCTGGTGTGACATTTCAAGGGCGTCAGCCACTTTGAGTCCCAGGTCATCTTCGTGTGAGTGGAATCCTATTTATCCGCGCGAAAGTCGAGCGCACAGCGTCGGGGCCGGCGGTGAGATCGAGCGATCGCTGCGATGAGTGAACCGACGATCAAACTCGGGTGCGTGCCTGACGGTGGGAGGCTCTGCGCGAGTGAGGATGTCGGTGCTGAGGAAATATCTCGTGGTTTGCACAGGAAAATTTTCATCGGCGGGCTCTCTTATGAGACCACGGATGGTAAGTGGTGCACGCACATTTTCATTTTTCACTTCCCATCACTAGGCCTCTGACTAACTGTCGATGGGTGGAACCTCCTAGAGAAACTGCGCGCGTATTTTAGCGCCTTCGGTCCGGTCACAGATGCAGTCGTGATGAAGGACCCGATTTCACGACGATCGCGTGGCTTTGGGTTCATCACTTACGCGGACCCGATCTGCGTCGATCGAGCCCTTGCTCAACCCAACCACATTCTCGACAGCCGACGCGTACGGCGCTCTTGTCCATGTCTAGTTTTATCGCCTGCCAGGTAGTTTTGCTTACTCGTCCACTTCAAATAGGTTGAAGCGAAACGTGCCGTCCCGCGTGCAGAGAGCACATCTCGCGACAGCATCAGCAGCACGTCGAGCAGTCGAAACGGCAGCATTGTATCAACTACAAGTGCGAGTAGCAACGCTGGTACTACCAAGAAAATTTTTGTCGGAGGCTTGCATTACGAGACAAAGGATGGTGCGTTTGGGACTTGTGATGGAATGGGTTGGTGCGTTCGACATACTTAGTTCTTCACGTTTCTGTAGCCGAATTTCGGCGATACTTTCAACAGTACGGCAAAGTCATGTCGGCTGAAGTCATGTTTAACCGTGAAACGAACAAGTCGCGGGGGTTCGGTTTTGTGATTTTCGAACACGAGAACAGCGTCGAGTTGGTCCTACAGGACAGCACCCATGTTATTGACGGCAAGGCTGTTGAAGTCAAACGCGCAGTTCCGCGTACTGATGTTCCACCTGCGCGCTCTGTCTCCTCGAGAGCGGGATCATTCAGCGGTCCTGCTGGACCAGGCTCGGTTGGAAGCTTGGATGATGTCAGTGTTACCTCGACGGCTTCCATATCGCGAGCAGGAACGCCATCGAGTAGTTTGTCGGCTAGCATTGCGAGCTTGAGTGACAATCGATCCAGCGGAGCATCCGGAAATAGTACGCTGAGCGGATACGCTGCAGCCGTGCGCTACGGGGGCAGAGGAATTCCGAGAACTGGATCGATGCATCAATCATCTTCGCTTCACGATGTTTCGATCCTTGATAACCCCGAGCAAACCCTGGCTCGTGTCGCTGACCGTTTGACCAGCTTGGTCTTGGAAGATGATGCGACTACGGGTGGATTGTCGTCTTCGTCGTCCCGCGGATCCAACAAGATCCTCGACTCGCCTGTTGCGCCGTTGCTATCTCCGCTCGGAATCGCACCACGCCCATTAACAGATCCGGTGATGGACCAGTGGAACCTCTCACCATCCATGGCACCTCGTCCAGGTTACGAAGTTCCACAACTATCACCGACAGAGGCCCATGCTTCGTGGCAAGGTCGTCCGTGGCAGAAAGGTTGGGCTTCCCAGGCTGAGCGTGAAGATCGAGCTGCACGTGACTCTCAGCAAGATCACCTCGGAACTCCTTCTTACTTCTCGGCATTTTCGGATACCCGTCGTGGGTCATCGAGCTCACTGAGCCAGAGCACTTGGAGTCCGTCTCGATACTCATCATCGAGCGCAGAGTTTGGCGCCGGCTCAGTCGGACTCTCCGCTGACCACAGCCTTGGTCTTGACAACGGTCTGGTTGGAAGCGGTTCTGTGTTTGCTGCAAACGGTAACGGTGGCTTCGGCACATCTGGAATCGGGCTGGCTCCTCGCTCTCCATATAGTTCACTCGGTGGCTTCCTCCCACCCACGGAATTCTTGTCACCCACCGAGCCTGAACTCCCATTGGATGGACCGCTTGGCGGTATGATCGACGACTTCAACGACGAGAAACTTGACAACTCTATTCGATTTGAGCAGCAGTACACTTAGACCAAGGGGGTTCCTGAAGAAGGTGACTCACTAACGAGCACTCAAGGTGTCCAGGTGATCGAGTATTCGCGTCCTGTCGCGACTCGGGTGGATTGATTCGACGTAGTGACATCTAACAAAGACGGCGGCAAGCACTGGCGAGAAAGTGCACGTCTTGATACACGGCCATTCGTCGTGGACGTATAGCGGTAGGGAAATTAGGCAGTCAATAGGGTAGGTCGATAGTCAATTAGTTTTCTTAGCGGACAGGAATCTCACCGTCGGAAGCAACAACGGTGCGAAGGAAGATCGAGAACCGAGAATCGCGCATATCGTCGGTCTTCGGGAGTCTTGAGAGGAAGAGGATGCCAAGTAAAGAAACGAAGTAGTAGTAGCAGTGAGGCAACTCCTCACGCCCTGTAACACCCCAAATATTGATTTTCATATGAGCCGCGTGCCCCATGAGTTTGGCGATGCATCAGTTGAAGTTTCTCTCTGAACACTAGTTTGGTTTAGTTTGCTCTTCTCGATCGGCTCCAAGCATCGGAACCAGACTCGGAGAAGGCCCAAGGAGAGGGAGACCACAGCCCCCACGACTGTACAGGCGACGATGCGAGGCACGACGTGGGGAATGGACACGGACAAGCACGAGAACCACTGGCGCCGCACCTTCTGCCAGATCCCGTTTCCGGTGATCTATGATCGCGCTGAGAGCGGCAAGCGCAGCCTCCATCGCCTCGTCGAGTTCTTCCGGCGGAAGGCCGAAGCCGATCGCACGGCGAGCGAGGAGCTGCGCTCGTTGCTGCTGACACCCATCGACAGCACGACTTCGGCTAATCTGGACGATCTGGAGGAGCCCGGCTCGAGCGTGCGGCGCGCGTTGAGCGAAGTCAAGAACTACGTTGACGCCACATGCCACCAGCAGCTCTTGCTCGCGCGCGTGCTCGAAGAGCAGGTCGCCGAGCCGCTCATGTCACTCCAGGAAGCGTCCGAGATGTACATTCGCACACTGCAAGGCGAGATCCGCAACGTGAATGACCAGTACAACCAAACGCTCACAACACATGACCAGGCTGCTTCACGGTTGCGCAAGGCGAATGAGGAGCTCGCCGAGGCAAAAGAGCGACAGCGCATTGCTCTCCATGGCATCGGCGTACCTGCTTTTGAGTTACAGCGCCTCGCTGTGCGTGTGTCAAAGTGTGAAGACGAAGTGGCACAAGCCGAGCTAGCCAAGGCCCAGACGAAGACCCACCTCTACAACCGCATTGTGTCACGCGATGAGATGGCCATGGCCGTCAGCGTCGCATACCAAAAGGCTGAAGAAGAGCGACTTGATCAATTGAGCTCGTGCCTCGAGAGATTCGTTCATATTGAGAAAGAACGTGTTAAAGCGGCAGAGAAAATGCTCGGCTCACTGGAAACGCATATCAAGAACGTCAGTCGCGCAGAGGATATCCAACTACTGATCCATAACCACCGAAACCCAGACAACATGCATTTTCAGGGGAAAGCGCTTGCGCTGTTGGACTGGCACTGGAACAAATCACTTGCTGAGCGAGAGAAAAGCAAGAATCGGGACTCATCCTCGCTCTCTAGTCGCGTCGACTCCAGCGATGACACTAAGCGGGCCGGAAATCGAGTGGACCTCTTCGCAGATTCCATTATCATTCCTCCAAATCCGTTTGATGGTACCACTACTCACATTTTACCGGAGAAGAGTCCCCATCGAGCACTCGCTGAGACACCAATGGGTCGCTCGCTTCATGGATTGTTTGCAATCGATTCGCAACCAAGCACGCCACCAAAGCAACCTACTTCCACGCTCCCTCGCATCGTCAGTGACACTAGCTCTGTGGATGGCGATGGAGACTCTAGTGAAGCCACGCTCGAGCAAGTCGTCGAGAAGGAAATCCATCAAACATCGGAGACACTTGATCGGCAGCTTCAGGTAACACCACGTTCTGAAGAGGCAACTCTAGAGCTGACTCAGTCGCCTACGGAGCCCGAGGTCCTCTCTCCCCCACCACTTCCTGAACTGCGAGAGATCATTGAGTCGACCTGTCAGAATCAACACGGGCGCGCACTATTCGTTAGGTGCCTAAACCGCCAGCGCAGTCTCGAGACACGAGTGAGGGACAAAGAGAGCTTCGATGCCCTGGTAACTTGCTTCAACATCTTCTTAGACCATTGCATGCGCGACGACGATGTTAAAGCTGCGAAGACTGCGATGATCTTGGCCGAAACATTCTACCTCGCGCGTGAAGATGTAACCTCTGATGAACCGGATGAAGACGTGGAGCAATTCCGGCGAGAGCGTGGAGGGTCGTGGGGCTTCGCTCACCATGCTCTCGGTCGTGCATCTGCTCGCATTTACGTTCAGGAAGAAGTTAAGAAGCACGACATTTGGAAGAACCCTGCTTTCTGGGAGAAGGCACTCTTGCTTGCAATCGGTGAAGAACTCCACAAGACTCCGCAGCCATGTGCGTGGGAGGATCTGCCTTCAGGTATATCTCGCTCAAGCAACCAGTCTGGTTCCTCAGAGTCATTAGCGTCAATGGGTGAGACTGGTGGTGGTGGGCATTTGTACACCCGTGAGGAGGCAGTAAGCCGGGTTCACAACATCGTCTTCGGCCAACTCGGCTCTTTCACCCTGAGCATGCTTGAGTTTGAAGTGCCATTTATGCAGATCGAATCGTTCGTGGAGACCATGTGCGACGCGCACGAACTAACGGAAGACCAACGATTCCTGTTACGAAAGAATCTCCAAGAGATCTTTGCGACGCTCAAATAGTTAATCAAATGAAATACAAGTGTTCAAACTCTTTTCCATTTATTGGAATCCATTTAGTTGAGACGCTCAATGACCATGGCGCCAGCACCACCGCCGCCATTGCAGATCGACGCACAGCCGATGGTCGCGTCGCGCTCCTTGAGCACATGGTAAAGAGTGCCGACGATACGCGCACCAGACATACCAATCGGGTGGCCAATTGCGACGGCACCGCCGTTTGCGTTCACACGCGCATGATCCAAGTTCATCAGACGCATGTTGGCGAGGGCAACGACCGAGAAGGCCTCGTTAATCTCGTGGTAGTCCACGTCGCTCAGCTGAAGACCGGCGTGATGAAGGGCGATTGGCACGGCCTTGGACGGCGCGATCGTGAATTCGACCGGGTCTTGGGCGGCATCACCAAAGCCACGGATCTTGGCGAGAGGCTTGAGGCCGAGTTCTTTAGCCTTGGCACCAGACATGAGCACGAGAGCCGCCGCACCATCGTTTAAAGGCGAGGCGTTGGCGGCCGTGACAGTACCGTCCTTCTTGAACGCCGAGCGAAGCGTCGGAATCTTCGACGGGTTTGTCTGGAAGGGCTGTTCATCCTTGGAGACCACGATCGGGTCGCCTCGGCGCTGCTGGATCGTCACAGGGGTGATCTCGCTGTCGAAGAATCCTCGCTTGTTAGCTTCGAGAGCGCGGTTGTAGGTCTCAGTGGCGTACGCATCCTGGTCCTCGCGCGTGAAGCCAAAGTTGTCGGCGCAGATTTCACCACACATACCCATGTGCTGGTTGTTGTACGGATCCCAAAGACCGTCGTGGATCGCGCCGTCGACCAACTTGCCGTCGCCGAGACGGTAGCCGGAGCGAGCCTTGGGCAGGTAGTATGGGATGTTGGACATGCTCTCAAAGCCGCCAGCGAGCATGATATCCTGGCTGCCGGCCATGATGCTTTGCGCAGCCATAGCAATAGCCTTCATGCCAGACGCGCAGACCTTGTTCACCGTCGTGCAGGGAATGTAGTCGGGGAAGCCGGCCTTGAGAATCGACTGGCGCGCGGGTGCCTGGCCGATACCAGCGCTCACGACGTTGCCCAGGTAGGCCTCCTGGATCTGTCCCGGCTCAATGCCCGCACGCTGGACGGCGGCCTTGTTGGCGATGGCGCCAAGCTCCGGGCCAGAGAGCGGCGAGAACGAGCCGTTGAAGGTGGCGATCGGCGTGCGCGCGTAGCTGACGATGACGACATCCTACGGCCACGAGAGCGGGTCAGTACTCACGAGTGCGCGGGCGACGAGGCGAGGAGACGCACGCGAGGGCCGACGGCCGAGGAGAACTGGCGCTGGAGCGTCTTGGCCGCGGCGGCCTTGAGCGTCGAGGGGCGGAACATGGGCGACTCTCGGCAAGTTGGACTATGACCCCACGTCAAGTGGCGATCACCAGAGGAGCTCCGGAGCCCTCTGAATCTGCAACCGCTGGATGGAGTTTACACGTAATCAAGACAAACCATTCGTCCACAGTTGCACAATGAGGGTAAGAGGCACGAGCCTCGCCGTGTTGTGACAGGCTGCCGTCACCATAAAACCTCACGGCTCAACTTCAAGCATCCTTTGCCTTCACATGATGCTGCCGTCAACCAGAGTATCCAATAATAAAGGTTCCATGTAGCACGGGTGTCACTTTAAAGAGGTATGTCACTACGACCCCACTTCCTCAACTTGGTGTTGCATCAACATCACGACTGAGCAGCTCCACACGAGAGCCTCCGTGACGATGCTCTTCCTGGAGCAGACCCAGGGCTTCGGCGGCGCTGCGCCGGGCGACCAGCAGCAGGCTCCCTCGCTCTATGAGCTGCTTATGCAGGAGCGCATGGCCAGCGGCTTTAAGCCGGCGCTGGAGTACCTCGTGCAGACAGTGTGTGATACGTATCCGCAAGTCTCGACCACGCTTCCAGTGCGCAACTTTGAAGAGAGCTACGCACTGCTCATGGCCATCATCGAGAGGTACTTCCTTAATCGATATGACAGCCTCGCGAGCGAAAAGTTCTACGGGATGAAGCGTGTGATGTACAATGTGACGCCTCCAGCCGGCACGGACTCCAACGCTCCAGCTACTCCAACGACAGCGCCACTCTCTGATCAGGCTCGTCGTCGCTCCTTGGTGCTGGCCGTTGTAGTCCCGTATTTGAAGGCGAAACTCGATGGCCTCCATCGCAGCCTTGTGAATGAGTCAACGTATACTTCCACGCATCGAGACACCGACGTCGAGACCGAGCAACATTTCTACTCTACTCTCTTCCAACGAAAATGGCATGCATTCCTACGTCAGCTGAAGAAGTTCGCTCTCCTCGCAAAGCTCAAGAGAGTGTTTGTGAAAGGATATCCATTCCTCCATCTCATTTACGAGGCCTCTTTCTTCTTGTACCAGGTCAAACAAACCTCTTATAGCAAGGGTTTCAGCAGCACTGACGTATTTGCTTTGTTTTAGTGGCTATACTTGTTCGGAGATACTCCGTACTTCTCACCTTTCCTCCGCCGTCTCGGGGTTGTGCTGGTTCGCGTCACACCGACTGATGAGGTACGCAATCGCTTGACGGCGCCATTTCGCCTGCAGTTAATTCAGATACCGCGTTCTACGTTTTCTAGACTGCTATCATCCAACGGCAGAACGATTACCGTGAAAAGTTCATGACTGCGCTCAGTGGCGACTCCTTCATTCAGCGTCTTCGTCGTGGACTCGTGCGAACATCGTGGGCTATCTATGACCACTCGTACGTTCTGCTAATGGTCGGCATCGGGTGCTATAAGTTTCTCGAGTGGATGTACTCGGACGAAGGCAGCGCTGCGATCAAGGTCCGCCATACGGGGTCGGATGCTCCAACTCCTCCTCCTCCGTTGCCACCTGCCTTCGCCGGTAATGCATCGGTCATGCTATCCACCCTCGACTCTTCGACATGTCCACTTTGTCAGAAGCGTCGTGTGAATCCAGCCGCCTCAACCTCAGGTTTTGTATTTTGCTATCCTTGTATCTATCGTCACATTGAGGAGCATGGCACTTGCCCCATCACCCGGATGCACTGTGATGTTGCAAGCATAGTCAAGATCTATGACGATGCAACTCCATAGGCATGTTGATGCCACTAATCTCAACGAAAGGATGTGTTGAAGTGTCTTTGTCCCGATCTTAAATAGTGATGTTCTGCTCCGTGTGTTGTTACCAGCTATTTTCAGCGCCAAGCACTCTCCACGATATGCCCGCTGTGATGGATTGGCTGCTTTCTTGTTAAGTGATCTCCGCTGGCTGAAGGGAAAAGCTGAGGCAAACCAAGGCCCCATGCAGCAATCTTCTCCCTCGTGCTAGCCAAATTCCCGACACGTTAAGGCTACGTTGGCAATGCATCGAGCTGAGAAGGCATGCAGCAAATTGTGCCGCGAAAGAGAAGTTGAGAAAGCCCAAGAACTTCACCGGCGCAAGATTGAAGGAGTGAAGTCTTACCTCACGGCAATCACAAGAGCCCCGGCACCCCCAACACTATCAAGCAGAGCCAGCCGAAAGTCCACATTCCTCGGACGCAGCCTTCGTCAGCGCTCAATCGGTACTGAACACACTCATGTCTCCCAATCGTCCCAGGTTGGTACGTCCAAGTCTGTAACGGTGTGCTCTCCAAGCGGAGGCTTACAAGCAGAGTACGGCGACGATAGCTATAGCGATGATGACGATGGCAACGATGGAATCTCGTCGTCTCAGAGTGAAGAGGCACCCAACGAAGTTTCACCGAGTTCGTTTGGCAAACTCGATGAGCTACGCTCAGTTCTCGTACCTGTAATGGCGTATACAGGTGAAACGAGGGGAGTCGGCGATCTTAACTATGAGCGGTATTTGGATGAAATTACCAACCCGCGTGAGGAGAGCACCCCAAAAGTTCAAACTCGACTTCACCAAACAGCGCACAGCATTCGCGCAAGTGCATTCCGGATGCGCCGCCTCAAACAAATTGAGGTAGACAATGTAACACTCTTCGGAAGGATCAAGAACACACCAGCTCACTACCGCACGGAGCACTTCAAAAGAGATTGGGACCAAAATGTGGCATACCTTACGTCAATTTGTGAGTTCCCCATCGCAGAGGAATCGATCCATTTTCCTCCGCCTCGACGGCACACGCACAATCGTAAGCGATCGCCATTTGCACGGCCTCTGGAGCAGTTGCCCAGCCTCCAGTTCGACTCGCCGCCAACAATCCATCCCATCAAAGCACTTCCGACGTCCCCACGGAGAGCCAAGCCGCTCAATTTGTCCCCAGCATTTAGATCCCTGCGGAAGGGTCTTCCGCAGGCCCCAGCACTGCCACCACTCACGGCATCTCCACGCACAACGCTCACAACGAAGCACAAGAGCTTGACGGCGATCGCCGGTTCCCGCGTGTCGTTTCAATCCAATGCAGAGTCCCAGGAAGCACTCCCAACAGCAACACTTCAATCCGAAGGTATGTCTTCCATTCCACGGCTGAGTCCGGAGAGAATCAGTCCGAACTCAGTGGTCGCTGATCCTTCTCGGTACACCTTGCTGAAGATCGGTCGCTTTATTGGCGGCAAATACCTTGTATTGACAGTGTTTTGTGGCCATGGTATAACGAACCCGTATGGATTTGACGTGGTCGCGCTAGACCCGGAAACACAAGTCGAATTTCGGTTGAGCATAACGAAGGAGATGACGCACCTTCTACTAGAAACCATTAGTTCGTTGTCCATGGCCGAGCGCACAGCCGCAGCGGCTGGCACGAATCTGTCAATGGAGCTTATTGCGAGTTGTATCTGCGATCATATTCGCTACGCGAGAATGGGTTGCAGCGAAATGGTTTTTCTCGTCGCAACGACGGAAAGACAGGGTAGTTTGGGTGTGGACATACTAACCTGCGAAGACGACAACTTTCAAACGAGCACTCAAGCTTCAACCAGCGATAACATGAGATTGTTATTGGACGCCCAGTATCCGGCAATGGCGTTCTGTCTCCACCAGCATGCGCACATTGTGTTGGATGGCGACAAGGTGAGGCGTTTGCACATCTTCGCCAGCACGCGACCGCAGCAGTCTTGTGAAGCAAGAATGGTCAGCATCGCACAGAGTACATTATTTGGCCCCCCTCTTGCCAGTACAAACGTCCCTGAGTTTAATGGGTTAGTGAACTACCAACTGTTGGACGGTATGGACGTTGAAATCGAGTGCGATCAGCTCCAGCTGAGTGTGAATGACTTGATCCACCAGTTAGAGGTGAATCACATTGAGGTAGAATCGGAGCCACGTGAAAGACTCAGTCTGGACCGCATGATCGTGTTATCCTTACAGTATCTACACATTGCAACACTCGAAGATGGTCGTCAAGGCATAACTCTGTCGACATCACGACCCAATAACTGGAGCTGCGACAGTAAATCTCCGTGCCGACCAGTGTCTACATCGCTTCACCAGAACCCGGATACGAGACCTTGGGCATGCCGTTACCGACGAGCTGAACCAGAAGACGATGCAAAATCCATACTGCAGACTGGAATGCTGTGGCGTGGGACGTATCTCTTTGCATGCGCGACGCTGTTATGTCCAGGAATCATTGACAAAGAGTCGGGCAAAACGTTGCGGGACACAAGAGATGAGCTGCTTGTTCTCAATGTATATAATGCTTCGACCGGACGGAGCTCCGAACGAACACTAGACGGTGACCAGGTTGACGAGTTTTCCCAGAAACTTGGCCAGTGGCAGTGTTCCATCGGCTCGACGCCAGCTCTGGTAGCGTTTGTCAAAATACTCTTGCTGCGGATGCGACTCGACATCGACTTGAAAGGACACGAAATTATTTCGTTTCCTTCCCTAGATCCGCGGTATCACAATGCCGGGTTGGGTGGTCGCTCCAGTCCCCTAGCGGCTTCCCGTCGAAGCTCTCCAACGAAGAAAACAACCCAAGCTGTGTTGGATTCTCTTTCTAAGAAGAAATCAGCCGATAATGAGCTGCAGCGTTTAACTGTCGCCGCCATCGTGATTCAGGCAGCAAGCAGAGTGTTTCTGAGGCGACTGCAAGAGAGAAGGCACGCACAGGAGCAAGCGAGTGAACACGGTCGATCGTCAATCGTGATGACTTTGCCGAGTGTGGTGCTCGCGTTCATTAGAAGGCGAGCAGTTAAGCGCATCCAACTTGCATGTCGAGATTACGCCAGCCGTCTCGCTCGCCGGAAACGGGCACAGCACGATCTAAGCGGACTCTCTATCAAGACGCCTCGATCGCTGACTCCAACGACTAGGACTAAGAGTCGACTGGGTTTGGAAACTGTACGCCACCCCCAAGAAACGATGCCCTTGAGCGACAATACAGCATTTCAAGTGCATGCTGTTGGCGGAATCGACGGTACTCCATGCGAAGACGGCGACGAAGACTCCATGGAAGACGAAGAGGACGAATGGCCTCGACACGTCGATAGGTTGGGCTCTCTTGAGGAAGGGGATTGCGAAGACGAGCCTGAACACCAGATCCGTGTCTCTCTTGCTGACTCGCAATCAACAGATAATGCCATCTGGATAAAACATGAATCGAAGGTAGACGCAAACGAGCCCAGGACGACTCGGAGATTTGGAAGAAAGGTTGGCGTGCACTATGTATTCCAGAAACTCCACGCAGCCGAAACATCAGTCGAAAATGTAGTCGAATCTCGAATTATCGGTCTACAAGGAGAGTTGGTGGATAAGGCTCTATTGCTTTGACTGCTTCACGAAGATCTGCTCCCATTATCGTGTGAGCTAGAAACAATTGCATTGGCACGCGTCTGGTTTCTGAAAGTGCGGTATGTGCGAAAGTGCTCGATATTACGACCCAACGACCGAAGATTCGCTTCGAAGCTCCATTACACTGAGGAATTGGATCATCGTTCGATCATGAACTAAAGACCCGATTGCCCGTCTCCGTGGGGCGCGATTCGTCATGAGACGCGGATTCGAAGAGCTGATTCACGGAGCAGAGCCACTCACGGAGCAGAGCCACTCGCTTCTCGCCCTTAGAGGATTTTTTTTTAAAGCAACGATTTTCGTGCTTCTGGAAGGACTAGATGTAGTGACTGTGCCAATTGAATGAGCTTGCCGATGCAGATGATCATGCTATAGCGTCTACTGGAAGGTGTGCCCCAAAGTTTGTCTCGAGAAGAAAAGAGCCAACTTGGGTGGCACTATCGTTTCAGTCATCACTACTAGATAGGAGAAGAGGGCCTCAATAACGCGATCAGTGCCGAGGGACTACGGTCACAACCCTGATTATGTTGGAGAGGAATACTCTCATTCGAATGCGTGTTGTCCAGCTCTCAAAGCCCGTGGTATCGTGGGATTCTCCATATAACCGACTGCGTACACAATGGCAAAAACGAGTCCACCGACGCCAACAATGGAGAAATTCCTGCATTCCCAGTCTCAGCAGCAACTGTAGTAGCATCATACAGTACGTCCCAGCTTGCCGCATGAGGACCAGCGAATACCAACACTTGCTGCATACAGAGTCTGCGTTAGGCTTTGTCGAATCCCGATTTACCTCTTCAGGAGCAACTAAGACTTCTCTCGGTGAGTGCCTTCGTCTGTATTTTCATCATTGAACAAGATTGCCTCCGCGGCCGAAGCCGCCAGTCACATCTTCGTAGATGTCGCCAACTGGCATGTTCTCGGAGCATGTCTCGAACAGACTTGAGCAGCGACGCAGTTTTAACAATTGGGAGCCGAGGCTCGTTAGCTTCATTCTCCACAAGGTCGGGCGTCGAGATCGGACCAGTGTATGGGATGAATGCGAGGCCGCGGCTATTCTGAGCCCATAGCTTCCGAAGAAAACATACGAGGGACAGCACCTACTGACAATCGAGTATCCCGAACTTATTTGTGACCGGGAGTTTGTAGTCAAATCCATCTCTTTCAAGAGATGGATATGATGCAACAGGTTGATTAAAATCAACCTCTTGACTCATACTAACTCGATGAAAGGAAAGGAACAGAAGTTAGTTCATTCTTTATCATCGGACGCTAGATCATATCTCGGAATCACGAACAACCGAATCACAACCAAGAATACAAGATATCTTCCACCCCAAGATTCCTGATATGATGGTATTTGACTGGATATACTCTGCAAACACAGCGATTTGCGTGGGCAGAACCTCGCAGAGATTGATCATGTTACGGTCTCGCGTGGCTGATCAAGCAAAATACGCTTCTCCATTTGCTGGTGTCGGAGTTGAGACAACTGTAGCAGTGTCGAGAATTGCTTTGGTGTTTTGCAGTAATGCCTACGAGCTCATCGCGTCAGATCTTCTCAGTATTTGAGTGGGGTTGGGTTCTATAGTCCTACCTGCTTATCGTCTACTTGGTTCTTTATATATTCTCGCCAAATGCTGGCGGACTGTATCCACAACGGTACGTTCAGTCGTTCCATCAACATACATTTTCAACTGATTGTGACCGACCTTTTTCGTCAGCTGGCTTTGCGCGCAAGCGAAATGATTTATAGCCTCCGTCAAAATCGTCGCTGTTTGGGTACTGTTTGAAGCCAAAGAGCTTTGGAAGTCGCCGAGAAAGACAAACTATAGTAGACTCCTTACCGAAAGCGATTGATCTCCTCAGCAAGCAGAGCTTTTCCAATTAGCTCTACTGCTTGTTTAGCTCGACGTTGATTCGTATCAAGTTGACTTTGCGACGGACTATCGCTGCCACTACGGAAGCGAGAAGCAAAACTTGACGCGGCATTCACCACGGATGTCTTGGTGGCACTCGGCTGCTGGGTTGCTTGTGATATTGCTACTTCTCGCTGAGCTAAGAGTTCCCTCATGCCCTTGACCTGACCACTAAGGTACCGTAGACTTTCGTACAAAATGAGCTCGTAAATAGTCGGATCGTGTGAAGCATTTTGAGCCCAGTCGCCGACGACAGCAGCTAGAAAAGGAATTGGAGTCCAAAGTAAGGCCCTCGTTACATGGCTCGAATTGCATCGCAATCCGTACTTGTCGTCTTTAATGCTGACAATAGCTCCACATCGCGAGCTGCCGATGTGGTTTCAGACGCGTTCCAGCTATTGAAGAGGGAGAACATCACGCTTACGTCCTTCGACTTTGTCAAGCTTTTCTCCCAGAGACGCTACACCGCGAGAAAACGGTTTAGTGTGGGCTAACGCATATCGACATTGGCAACCCACTTTCGCGCAAGCCGTAAGCTCGACAATGATCTTTTCTTGCTGATCAACTTGTCGCCTGAACAGAGCCATGGTGCTGTACGCAAGACTATTAGTGAGCAGACACTCTCAAGAATGGAGTTTTTAAACAAAGCCTGACTTTTCGCCGCTCTGCCAGATCGTTTGCGCTGCGATGCGCTTGATCCATCGCTTGTGCCCCACGCCTCCATTTTCCACGAGTGAAGGGTCCTATAAGACGCTTTTTATTAAGTACCATACCTCGTCAGAGTGTCCAGATACATCGTACCTTCTTAATCACTTCCCACTCCTTGTCATCTGACTTCGACAAGAAGCTTGCAACCGCTGAGTCACCGCGTAAGTATGGTGACGCCATGACTTGTTGCAGGAAAAGGCTAAGTCCGCGGATACGGCTCTGGATGAACGACTCGCTCTGCAGCAAGTTCTTCTCGGGTAGCGATGGGATCAGCATGCCAACGTAGCGCGCACGAAGCACGGACTGGAGCCATTCGAAATCACTACGATAACGCCTTTAGCGACCAGCCAAACTTTAGTCATACCTGGCATAAAACCAAGCACTTGCCTGAAGCGACGCCGCACACGGATGCTGCTGCGGGGCTCGGTAATGAGAAATGTTGTGTGCTTCTTCAGGTACGCGCCGCGCGCCTCAGGCTCGCCCACCGTGAGAGTCACAGGCACTCGCACGCTTTCCTCACACCACCGCTAGAGAGAGAGGTTCATCGCTGAGTCTCCGTTGTTTGCTTTTCTAGGAAGATACGAACTTGATGCTCACCAGGATCAAACGTCATGACAGACTCCTCGCAAACTTTAGTGGCGCGGATCGCGGCGGCTAGCGCAGCCGATGTGAACTCGTCGCGCGTGGCGCTACCGCTGAGGAACTGCATTCTCCGAGCCAGAGATTTTCTTTCTGTGCTTTCGGAGCCAGCGGAAACATTCGACAAAAGAAGATTTTTGTGACATTGACAGTATTGAGCCTTTTCGTACACTTCAACGACGTCATACAGTGAACGGGGTGGCACCGAAACCTGCGACGTGTATGCTAGATCACAACAGATTGGGGCTTCAATAATGCGCAAAGCTGATGAAATTGCGTCGCGTGGCTTGGAGCCTCGGCAGCTATTGAGAGCACGGACTTGCTCGAAGGCGCGGTGTGATCCTCGTGATGGATAAGGCTCCTCCGTTGGCGAGGAAGAACACTGGCAAGTCCACCAGCAAACACCTGGAGAATCCTGAAGCGCCCAGTCGTCTTCTGCCACGCACCATCAAACTCTTCACTTCTATCCACCAGAGCGTCAGTCGACCATTCGCGGAAATCCTTCTCTCGTGTTGCACGTTTCAGCGCCTGGTGTTCTTGGTCCATCATATCGAACCTTTCGTCAGAGAACTGGCGGGTAAGGACAGCCTTGTATCGGTCTACGAGGGCGCTAAACTCTTTTCCGTTGAGCTTCGCAAAATCGTGAGGAAGAACTGGAGGAGACCGTGCCAGCAAGTGCACCGGTGGAGATGTTATTCCGGGACTGTCACCCAACTCAAGAACATCCCCCGCGTGAGTCAATCCTTTCTGGAGAGTCTCGACGAATGCCGCGAGACTTCTTCCAAGAGACTCCAGCGCTACATCCAACTCTTCGTGGCGCAGGGTTGTGAGCAAACTGTTGACAAATGACCCGAGCTCCACAATAAACTCGAGGATACCCGTCTTCGATGCTGCGCACGATCTGTCTGGTGATTCGTACACGACGGAACCGCTCCCATCTGGCGCTGTGTCCATCGAAGTGACTCGAAACGCATTGGCAACATCATCGCGAAGTTCCTTAATTTGAGCAATCTGGGTCATCGGCACGAGTCCGCCAAAGTTTGTGCGGATTATCTGTATAAGATTGTCGACGGGAGTGGCGATCCAGTGGAAGATCGCCAGGCACAACCACCATGACTCGCTTGGACGAGTTGATTCAGGCTCATTCAACTCTTCGAGGAACTTGCGAATACGGACACGCTTCTCCGTAAACCATCCAGACGTCGCGAAGATGGACGAGACCGAGTCGTCGTGGTTTCTGGTTGCTCCTGGCGGCTGCACTTCATGCCCAATTTCTTCAATAAGCCTTGAGTGGGACTTGATGTAGCTTTTCAAATTGCGGAACGTCACGGCGAAGTGGCCGTTCTGGAGTTGGTTGAAAAAGTCAGTGAGTGCAGTTTCAAGTAGAGCACCTCCATTCCATGTTATCCACAGCTTCTCGCCCGCATCCGAGTTGGATTTTAGCGCGGGAGGTATCAGAGATGCTTCTTTCGAGAAATACAAGTCACCGTCGAAACTGACACCCACAAGCGACTGACGCCACATTGGATGGACGCGGTCCAAGATTTGGAACAATGTGTCCTTTGCACCTTCGCAAGGAAGGCAGCAGAGGTGAAAGTCTTGCAGTCCCAAATGGAAAAATCGCACGCGGGCAGCCACAGTCTTCGCGCCGTGGCGATGGAGACCAATGGAGAATGCCCAACTGGAATCGAGGAGCTTGGAGAGCGCAGTGAGGCTGCCCATTGTGGCAACCTGAGTAAAATTGTCGACCAAGTCATCCCATGCTGACGAGAGCGAGGCACTGTTAGCAACATACGGGGCCATCGCTCGCATCGCACGCGTGATCTGCGGCGTCGTCAAACCGCTCGCACACAAGCCTACCGTGACGTCGAAGCATAAACGGTCCGTGATTTCACCTCGATACAGCTCACCGTTGAAGGCCCCGTCAGCCTCGACCGTTCCAAACATGGCAGTGTCTAGGTCGTCGGGGGTATTCGATGGGTCCGACGATCTCTGCACTGCGATGGAGTGCGGTTGCCAAAGCCCCGCTCCGAAGAGCAAGCCAGCGATTCCACTGGGGATTTCAAAGCGACCTGGCTTCTTCAGCGAGTGGTCTTCCTGAGCTGGGTCCTTGGTCTGCGGTCCTTCATCGCCGCTGCCCGACTCCAGACGGCGCTGCCTCTTGCTCTTGTCTTTGTCCACGGCCGCCGCGCCGAGGCGTTGCATCCCGACGCTGCTGTCGACGGCCATGAGATATCGCGGGAAGAAGGTCTGCTTCTCGCGCACTGAGGCCGCGTCGTACTCGGCCCACTTGATCGGGTGCTGCAGGCGGTGGTGCTGCAGGTACTGGTCGGTGCGGAAGACGCCCTTGAAGTACTTGAAGTTGGTCGTGGCGCGGCGCTTCGCTCCGGCCTTGGGCTCGCGACCGAAGTGCTTGCAGAACAAGCAGAGCACGGCGGCCACGCGGCCCGTCGACGGGTCATGCGCCACGACCTCGAGCCCGAACTTGAGCGCGTGGGAGGCCTGGAAGGCCACGGGCCGGCGCGCGTTCGTCGGCGCTGCGGGCCGCGCTTCGGCAACGACGGCTGCGCTCGGCGGCTCGTCGCCCGCGCCGCCGGTCTCCGCGTCCGTGTCGCTGCCCGCGTTCTCGCGCTCGGCGTCTCCTGTGGCGCTGCTCGCCGCCGCCGCCTCCTCCTTGGGCTCGGCGACCGTCATGCGCACCCCGGGAACGCCTGGATGTGGAGATCGCTGTTTACGAGAGCGCTCCGGTACGGATTCTTCCGTAATTTTCAGGTGGTAATTTTTCACAGCGAGGCGTCTTCAACGACGCCACGAGTCCGCATGACGAGAGAAGCTCATTCTCTTCTTCGTACATATCCAGTCTGTTTGTCGTTTTCACTACCACTGCTACTAGTACTAGCGTCTGCGCACACGCGAGTGAACAACGCCGGTCACATGGTGTCGACGAACCAGCCAGTGGTGTCGTGGGTGTTGATTGACAAGTTCTTCAAGGGCGAACTGAACAATGCTGATTTGAATCCCTTCGAGATGTGACGAGCAAGTGCTGTTCGTCAAGTGGTTCTCTCGTGAGAGTAAAGTAACAAGCCACGCACCGAGCGGTGACAGGGGTCTGCAAACGGACGGCATAACCTTAGAACTTCGTCAACGATCACACAAAACAACGATTCTCTCGACTTGCTGAAATAAATAATCATACTCTTCTTCATAACATATCCATCCTACTGCTCGTCTTTCTCTATCTTTCTCAGTTGGCACGCGTCTGCAAACACGTCCACTGCCTCGCGACCGTCTCGCTCCCGACTCGCTCCCGACTCGACGACCCACGTCCTCATCCTGTCCAGACACACAACGAAACGGAGTGGGAGAAAACAAACAAACGAACACGAGCCAATCCAGAGAGACAAAGCGCGCAAGGCGCCAAACACCACTCAACGACGTCTCGACAGACGCACCAGCGACGCCCACAGCCAGCAAAACCACGAGCCCACGTGTGGAGCGATGCGAGACCAGCGACTGGACTCCGCGGGACACCCGAGCGTCTTCGCGGCGAGGAGACGCCTCCGGTCTTCTCACAAAGGAGCATGACTCCGAGCTTCTCACCCGCCAACGCCATGGGCTTGCCACGTCCACCAGCCGCCTTCGCAGTCTCGTTTGGCCATCGCCGCATCCGCCAACTCGTCGTCGCCGACTGCTGTCGCTCGGTCGCGTCTCGTTCCCGTCGCCAAGTGTGCTCGGCCCGGCCCGCGCACCCCCTCGCTATCTCGCTCGCGCCTCCCACTCTCTTGCATCTCATAGCGTCTCGTCACTTGGTTCTGGCAGCAGGCGCGCGACTCGGCTCGGCTCGGCACTGCGCATGCATAATGCAATCTGATCGCGCCATAGACGCCGCATGCGCTCGTGGTCATGTGCCTGCCTGCCTGCCCGCTGCCTTCGTTCCTTCGTTCCTTCGTTGCTGCTGGATGGACAGTCTGTCGATCACCGGGGAGGATCCAAGCACCACTCACCGCCAGCGGCGCGGCGCCGGAGCGGGCAATGGCGCCTTCGCCGCCGAGGACTTCTTGTTCTTCACCGGCTGCGTCGGCTGCGTCGGCTTCGTTGGCTTCGTTGGCTGCGTTGGCCTCGCTGACACCACCGCAGTCTTCGCTGTCATCGTGGTCTTCTTCACCGTCTGAGCCGTCTTAGCCGTCTTAACCGTCTTAGCCGTCTTAGCCGCTGTAGTCAAGGCCACTCCTGTGGCTTCCTTCTTCGCCGGCACGTGTGCGGCTCCGCTCGGTCGTTTGACACCCTTCTCGCCCTTGAGCTTGGTGACAGTCTTGGCTTTCGTGGCAGTCTTAGCCTCAGCGGTGGTCTTGATCTTCGCGTCAGTCTTGACCTTTGTGGTCGTCACGGGCTGCGGCCAACCAAAAACATTGACACTCGTCGGCTGCCTTGCACCGCCGGCCATCAGCGTAGGTGCTGGCATCACGCCGTGGGCCAACGTGCCCACTGGACGCCGCACGGAGATTGCTCGCGACGGGAAGATCTTTGGCGGAACGATCTGTGAAACAAGCGGCATCGCAGCCGAAGGAGGAGGAGGAAGCACTTGAGTCTTGGCCACGGCAACAGAGCTCGACGCGACGTCCTCGTCCTCGTCGGTAGCCTCTCTGCGCGGACTCTCGATAACCTCCATTGCCTCACACGACGCACAAGAGTCCTCCATGCTCTCGTCAAGGTCGCCCAACGTGAGCGCCTCGTCGCCGACCTCCGCCAGCGCCTCCGCACCACGCGCCAAGACCTCCTCCAGCGCTCGCACCGTCGCTTCGTCCAGCGGCTGCGACGCCACGCAATCGCTCTGCGACTTCATCCACTTGAGCGCGCTCTCCGCGCCGTCGTCGTCCTCGCACTCGTCGCCCAACGACGACAGATCGTCGTCGTCGTAGTAGTAGTCACCGTCGTTGCCGTCGTCGTCGTCCACGTCCATATCGGTGCGCGAGGACGCCGTGTGCGACGCCGACGCCGACCCATACGCATACGCATACGCGAGCTCGTCGCGGAGACAAGCCACTTCGACCTCGCGCCGAGCGAGCTCCGCTTCGGCGTACTCGATCCACCTCAGCGCATGCACAAGCTCGTCCGACAGCTCGTCCACATGCTGCGCGAGGCTGCGGTGGAGCTTGTTGACCACGGGATCGAGTCCGGCCGCCAGCGCGCTGTCCAAGACGGCGTCGCGCGCGCCCCTCACCATGCGCGCCACGATCACTCGGTACCCGCTCGTGGACAGCGGGTCCACCGCCTCCTCGGGCGAAGACGCCGACATCGCGGGGCTGTGCGGTGGTGGTGGCGATCGTGGTCTCGTCGGGCCGGCCGACGCTCCGGTCGCGGCCCGTTCCTTCGTCCTCATCATCGACAGCGTCGTTGTCGTCACCGTCGATGTCATCATCGTTGTTATCGCTCCTCGTAGCGTGACGCGTCCTCAGCAGCGCACGTGGCGGCGCTCTCGTTCTCTCGTTCTCGTTCTCGTCGCCGTCGGCCAGTCGTCCGTCGCGGCGCTGCGCTGTGGTGTTGGTGTGGTGTTGGTGCCTGAGCTCGACCGCGTCGATTCCAGGACTGCGCGGCCGGCCTTGCGACGCGGCGCATCGTCGTCGCGCCGGCGGCTGAGTGATGGGGGGCGCGAGTCTCTCGCATTATTTCCGCATGGTGGATCGGATCTTGTGGAGGCGCGGAGCAGGACTCAGCTCTGCGGAGGATCTGAGGAGGAGTGGTAAGTGCGCGTGGAGCAGTCTGTGATCTGTGGCGTGGCTCCAAGTTGTCTGTTAGGTTCGATGGGATGCCTTCAACCGGTATCAGCGGTATGGTGATATACCGGTACTAGTTGTATCTATAAAATTCCAAAATTTATACATCATCAATTGTCATGAAAGCCTGCACCAGATTGACACGGTTCCTTGGATCAAAGGTGGTTTGAAGTCGAGAAAGGGATTCTACTTCAGCAAGAAAATGAATGACCAAGCTTCTTGGCTCTCAGACATGAGACCCCACATTCCCAAAATGGCGCAACAGCCCCGATTCTGCATTGGACTTTCGCAGCCTTCCCCAGGAGTCTTGGCCGTTCGTCGCATGCATTTCATTTCTCTGGATGTGGGATGCTGCTGATTAAAGTTAGTGCCTTAAAATGGCTTCGCGAGCTTTATGGTCAGTGTGATGCTCGATCTCACCAAGAATATCCGATGTTTCCAACTTCGCGAATCCCCGGTGTCTTCCCATTCCTCAACATCATTAAAGACTTTAACACGTGCTCTACGCTTGCCATGGTTTCATCCTCATGCTTTTTCAGCTTTGTGGTTGCTGGAGCTGCTTCGATCGCCATATCATCCGCTTCGGATATCACGACTTTTCCAGTTGAATACGATGTTCTCACTGTCACATGCGAACTCCAAGTCGAGGCACTAGCTGGTCCTGTGAGTTCTGCAGGGCTTCCTCAGGTGAACGAACTCTTCCAAGCATTCATCAGCACTTTCAACGATGACGTCAAGTCTGGTAATCTAACAGTTGTTGATCACAATAAACGAATCGATTCGTTCGTGACGGCCGTCTCTGCTTTCGTACCGAACTTCAAGAACGAATCAGAGAATGCGATCGCAGGAACTCCAATAGACTTCTTCACGTTTCGAGCTGGCGCCCATGCAGCAAGCTGGGACGTACTGTATGATGCTGCTGCTGCAGTTGCAGCTGAGACAGGGACTGCAGAAATTACTCCGTTGTTGGCGTCGGTGGACTCGTATATGGTCCAGAACATAGGCACGGCATCTCCCCAAGAACTGCAACTCAAGTCGGATGACTTCTTCGAGAATGCAGAGGCTGTCAAGCCCGGTTTCAGGGACCTGGTTTACAAAATCATCAGTCACCTCTACGATGAAATCTGGAAGACGGTTATGACCGATACATCTACTCTGCTCGACGGAAGCGAGGCCGGAAGTGGTACGGGCTCAGCCAGCGAGGAAAGCGAAGCTAGTGAGGACAGTAAGAGTGGATCCTCAAGCGGCCAAGCGGTGGGCGTGTGGGACGAGGATGACTCCACTGGAACTCAGCAGCGCACGACCCACTCGCCTCCGGCATCAAAACCTCACGTTGACCAATCCAACCCTCCAATGCCAAGTCAGAGTGCTTCCAACGCGCACGCTGTCGCAATCTCTACTGTCGTTGTCGCACTCGTCTCTTTTGCTCTGCATATGTAGCTCTTGTAAAGATAAACACGACGGCCTGTAGGCAGCCTTCACTTCCTTCTATTGTACGATCCATTCCCGGCAGTCCCACGTGGACTGATAGCCAGTCGAGGCCGGCGACTTCGCGATCACAGACCCGAGCGGTTCAGCGGAGGCCCGTGAATTCAGAGTGAGTTGTGGCCATTATCGTCTGAGATAAACGGGGAAATTTTCGAGCTTCGATTTCCCTGTGAATTGGGGCGCCAGCCTTTGTTTGACGATATTAGATGTGGTAAGTTCGCTGATATTTCCCTCGTAGGTTCGTGTTCAGCGGAGAAAGTCAGTCTGGGACACCTCCAGACATTCGCGGACATTGGACCCAAGCGCCAGCCCACGCCCCGGTCGCCGACGACTCCAACGGAGAACCCAGACCCAGAGAGAGCGAAAGAGAGAGAGAGAGCGCGCGCTGGTGCGTGACGACTTGGCCCCAGCGGCGCGTTGGCTCGCGTCGCCCGATCGAGAGCCAGACAGGCAGCTCGCTCGACAGCTCATTCTAACACTCGCCACTCGTCCTCCAGACACTTCAAGCACCGCAAGAGTACCATTATGTCGCGTTTCCTGGCCGATCCGATCACCGAGAAGGACTCGGCGACGTACAACGGGCCCGGAGTGTCTGTGGGCAAATGCGCCATGCAAGGATGGCGCGATACGATGGAGGTACAGCCGGTAGTCGTGCATTGCAACGTCAGCGCTGTACTGATGCGGGAATGTCTGCAGGATATCGACATCGTCCAGATCCCAATGGATCCTCGCGTTCCAGAGACTTTCTGCGTCGCTGTGTTTGACGGCCACGGAGGAGCTACTGTATCTCAGGCGATGTAGGTCTTCAGATGAACTGTGTCGGTCACTTGAGGGACTCATTCGTGGAGTGGCACTTGTTTGACAGCGCGAAGAGTATTATTGGGCACATCACATCGACAGATGACTACAAGAACGATGCGAAGGTGAGCGGGTCAGTTTACGAGCTCCGAGATGATCAATAACTCACGTGCTGCGGATGATCTAGTCTCCTGAATCACTCGCCGTCGCTGTGTGCAAGGCCTTTACTGAGGCGGACGAGACTCTGAAACGTGATCCGGATTTCTCCACAAGCTCAGACGAAGTCGGGTCCACGGGGCTCCTAGCGATCGTGACTCCCACCGATATTATCTGTGCGAATGTCGGCGACTCTCGCTGTATCCTCAGCAACGGCCGCTCCCAAGAAGTGCTCCAGCTCTCTGTAGACCATAAGCCCGATGTTGAGTTCGAGAAGCAGCGCATCATCGCCGCAGGTGGCACGGTTTTCCGCGGACGTGTGTGCGGAGGCGTTGCCGTGTCTCGCAGCTTCGGTGACTTCTGGTTCAAGAGGAACGCCGCGCTGAAGGCTCATCAGCAGCTTGTCACTGCTGAACCCTGTGTGCGCATCCAGCGCCGAGATTCAGCAGACGAGTTCCTCGTCCTATGCTGTGACGGTATCTACGATGTGATGAGCAATGACCAGTTGCGCAAGTTTATCCGTTCAAAGCTTAAGAGTAGCAAAAGTGCGCAGGAGATCTGCGAGCTGCTCGTCGACGAATGTCTTGCGCGTGGCAGTCGCGATAACATGAGTGTTGTGCTAGTCGTCTTCAACGCTGCTGCGGCACTAGGCGCGGCCCAGAAGAGGAAGCCTTAATTACGAGTGGATCCAAAGAACGACCATCCACAAGTTGCGAAGAGGTTCTTAGCTTGTGGCAATAATGGTATTCACTTTGCTAGTCGATGCTGCTCAAAACAATCTCATACATCAAGCTCGCTTGAAGAGCTTTTATTCGATCAAAATTTCTATCATCTTCAACGTCTTCATTCTCTTGTGGTCGAAACGACTCGTGGAATTGCCGAATGTTGTCGACGAGGAAGTCGTAGTGTCTAGTAAGTAGCACAATAATGGGGTGGAACGCAGCAGGTGATGCCGAAGTTGAGTCCGCGGCAGCAGCATCTAGTGCTCGGCGCATTGCCATAGACAGGCATAGAGAGGCTTCGAAATCCCAGAGGCTTCGAGTCTCCACCAGCACAGAAATGCCAGCCATCCCGAGTTGGTCAATACACGCCAGTGCGGCATAGCACACGTACCGGATCGAATTCACACATTGTGCGAGTTCGAACTTGTGAAGTGCTGGGAACGGTGGAAACAAATCGGGGTCGGTACAAATGCCGTCCCGTAGAGCTTCGGCGTACAGTCCCGATAGCAAGAACTCAACCATGCCAGCATGGCCACGTGTTGCTGCAATCGTGAACCCATGACCAACTAGTTCATAGACTCGCTGGTACACACGACCCCTACTACACCTCGTTGGACTCTCGTCTCCCATGCTTGGAACGCTCTTCGGATGTTTTGTGTAGATCCTCTGCAGCGACAAGTGACAAGCATCAATGTCTCCGACTTCACAAGCACTGAGAAATGTTGTGGCGATGTTCGCGTCAACAACAACCGCGATCTGCACCACTGGCAGCGTCCTAAGCAACGATACCGAACTCTGTTTGGCCAGCACTTTTGACATTTTCAAGTTGCGTCTATTCGGAAAGGTGTTTTGGCGTGTGGGCGCCTCTTCGCGATCACTCATCTTCTGCGAAGTATCGCTCTTCGGCATCTCGCTGCATCTGATCCATGTCATCAAGGCCTTGGTCGCTATCAATTGTCGCGTAGTCGACAAATTCAGTGTCGAACCCATCCAGGAACCTCTCGCACATGAGGTCGATGAGCTGGGCACGGCGCTCGTCGACGCCTAATGGTTCGCTCTCCTGCTCTTTCGTCTCCTCATCTTCGTCCTCTTCTTCTTCCTCCTCTTCCTCCGCATGATCGTCTACTGAGCGATACTTCCCCCATGTGCGTTGTTCGGCGACCCTGCGTGTCTCTATCACTTGTCGGTCGCACGTGTCCATCAAGAACGCTGACAACGAGACACCATCGGCTCCGAATGGAGCGCGTTGTTCGCGCGAGGCGACGTTAAGATATTGCCCGAGGTGCAAGTGGAAGAGCGCTGGGCTACGCTGTTGCATTTGCTCATCTGAGAAGTACCAGTCGCCCTCGTGTTGCGTCGTATCCTTCTCGCCTAGAAGCTGCTGGAGGCGCGAGTACCGCCGATTCCGCACGACCGTCTCCACGGACGTCGCCGCCGCGGTCTGTCGATCGCGATACACTCTCGCGGCTGCACGCGCGTCTGCCGTCGTCGGCGGCACTGTGGGAGCGTCGCCGCCGTCGTGCAGCGTCGCCATGTACGCGTCGAGCGGATCCATGTCCTCCGGTTGGGTCATCTTTTCATCCAGCTGACCGTCATTCACGCAGGACCTCTTCACAGTGACATCTACGAGCATGCGCCATCATCGCTTGCAGGTGTGCGTGGCAGCGCTGCCAGAAGAGAGAAGACACATCGAAATGCATGAAGCAACAGCGATGACGTTGTCGGTTGCATGGGAAGAACTGTTTATTCGCAGGAGACGCTGACCGTGCTCGACGGCGTGGCTACTCCGATCTACTACTGGATGTGAACGCCCGGAATGCGCGGCTAATCCTTCTTGAACTCTGCGAGCAGCTCCGTCAGTTCGCCCGACTTGTGCATGTCCGTGATGATGTCGCAGCCACCGACGAACTCGCCCTTGACGTACAGCTGCGGGATGGTCGGCCATTGCCTACAAGAAATCCCACGGACAGTTAGATTGTCACGCATCCGCTTCAATCTACAGTTGCCATCATCCGACAAGAACGCACGAGTATTCCTTGACGCCCTCGCGGATCTCCGGGTGGTCGAGCACGTTGACGCTGTCGAAGCTCACGCCCTGGGCGTGGAGGATGCGCACGACCTGCATGGAGAAGCCGCACTGCGGCGCCGACGGCGTGCCCTTCATGTAGAGCATGATCGGGTACGTCTTGACGTGGCTGTCGATCATCTTGAGGATCTCGTCCTTCTCCGAGGACACGGCTGCGTGGTACTTTGGCGCAAAGTCCGAGTGCGACTCGCCGTCCTTGGTCGAGAGGAAGCGCGCGCCGCTGGACGCGTTGAGCGCCGCGGCTCGCAGCGCCGTCGCGCGTGCGGTCTGTCGGGTGGCGACGGCGCGCAGGACGCCCGGGCGGGCGAGCACGCGGCGCGAGAGAGAGCTGAGCATCCTGGCGGTTCCTTGAAGGGCGATTACTCTGTGTGGTCGGATCACCACCACACCCGACGGAATTCGTCACACAGAGTCACCGCGATATTGCCCCACCATGAACAAATACAGTTATTTGGTTGGTTTAAAATCAAACATGACGAAGTTAGATTGGTAGAAACTTACGCAGCGTCGCTGGGATGAGGATGCTGCCCTTTGTTTAACGACCGGGGATCACAATAGACCCGCTGGTCTTTATTTGGGAATCGAGCGACAACCCCGCGAGGTCGATCTGGGTCGTCGAGCGAGGAGGTCGCCGCGGACAGAAGCCACGAACGTATCCGTCTCCGAGCCCAGCGAGAGCATGGCCAACTCGAATCCGCCGTTCTCCAACGCGCCGAACGCGGCCCAGTACGCGGGTTACGCCCAGTTCTACGGCTCTCAGCAGCCGGTGAGAGGGCCGCCGGCGTTCGCTCGTCCGCCGCCGCCAGGCTCCGCAGCGTACCCACCTGGGATGCGACCGCCTCCAGGGGCGCCAATGCCGCGTGGACCACAGTGGTCGGCGCCACGAGGACCTCCTGGGCCACCGCGAGGCCCGTCGCCTCGACCCCAAACGAATGCGTGGGCTTGGGGAACGGGAGCGAACGAGGCGCCGAAGGTCGTCGCCGCGGCGCCGCCAGTGATGTACAATAACCCCAGAGGACCCGTTGCGCGTCCGAGGTAGGCGGTTGGCTTGCGTGGGTTGGGTTGACGTTTCGTTCCAACTCTTGGATGTCTGACTTCAGTCCAGCGCCTTCAACCGCAGCCTCGTCGACAGCAGACACGAACATGAACAACACCAAGTGGCCAGACTCACTCCACGACTACGTGAAACGTGCATTTGCACGCTGCAAAGGAGTCGCCGATCAGTCCATCACGCAAAACAGACTCAAAGAGCTCATCACAAACGCCATCATGACGAGCACTTTGTGGACGAAGAACTGGCATGCTGAACCGCTTCCAACACTCGTCGGCGACGCGGTCGCACCTACGTCAGTCATTTCAAACTTGCCCGCTCCACCTCGAGGCCCTGCCCAAATGCAGCCGTTCCGTCCAGCGATGCAGCCGCCGCGTGGCCACCCGGGAGGCTTTATGCCGTTCAATCAAACAACAGCGAAGACCCCGAAGCGCAAAGCGTGAGTACTTGTAATGATGGTCTTGCGGATGTTGGTGGTCCTCACTTCCGCGTTTTGTATTGTAGTGAGCACATTGAGGATATGAACAAGAAGAGTCAACGAAAGGAGCGCTTCATGAAGGACCAATTTGAAAACGCGAAATACATTGTCCCGACGGTGGATCCAACGAAGTTAAAAGTGCTAAACGATGACGGAGAGTTGGACTTGGAAGCTATGACAATCAAGGGCACGTGTCAGACAATCGAGAAGGAGTATTTGCGCTTGACATCTCCCCCTCATCCGTCGACTGTGCGCCCCGAACCAGTGCTCAAGAAGGCACTCGAGATGGTCAAGACGAAATGGAAGGCAAGCGATTGCGATTATATTTATGCGTGTAGCCAGCTCAAATCTATTCGACAAGACTGTACGGTGCAGCGAATCAAGAATGAGTTTACTGTGCTTGTGTACGAAACACACGCACGCGTTGCACTCGAATCAGGAGATATCAATGAATTCAATCAATGCCAGACGCAACTCCACGAGCTCTATGAGAAGTCGATCCCAGGCGAGGCGATCGAATTCTTGTCTTACCGAATACTCTACTGCATCTATGTCTCCCTCCAAGCCAAGAAGGCCGATTCGAACGCAGGGCAGCTTGGTATGTATAGCGTGTTGGGCAGCGTAACTCCTGCGTTGCGTCAGCATGAATCTGTCCGCCACGCTTTGGCCGTTCGACAGGCCGTGGCCTCAAATGATTATCACCGTTTCTTCAAATTACATGCTCAAGCTCCGAAGATGGCAGGGTATCTCATGGATCCAATGGTCGCTACGATCCGATTACGCGCACTCCGAGCGATCTGCAAAGCGTATGTACCATTCTTTAGCATCTTGGTGGCGACCTCCGGAAATCTTAGTGTTGTGTCGTTGATTGACAGGTATCGCCCCAACATTCCGATTGATTTTGTCCGACAGGAACTCAGTCTCGAGGGTAAAGCAGGTGACCAGTTCATCCAACAATCAGGTATTGTATTTGTGAGTGGCAGCAATGACGAGCTTGTGGATACGAAGAGCTCCGACATTGTTTGGGTCTTGAGCGATCAGTCTTCCCTCATCTAGGGGGCCAAATGAGCTATGAACGGTTTATGCGCTAATAATTCCGTAGACCACGTGAAAATAGAGCGGTGCTTCGTTTCATTTGTTTGTTTGTGTAAAGGACATTGAAATGTGTATCTATCTACAACATACGGGCCTTCTTTGTGGCTGGCTCATCCATACAACCTTCCCGTGAGAGCTGAATCATTGCAGCGTCGGCCAGAGCCAACGCGGCCATGGATTCCACTAGCGGAACGGCACGCGGCAGCACGCATGGGTCATGACGGCCCTTGGCTTCAAGTACAGTCTCGTTGCCATCATAGTCGACCGTCGGCTGAGCGCGGCCAATCGTGGAGACAGGTTTGATCGCAACACGGAAGTAGATATCTGCACCACTGGAAATGCCTCCCAGCACGCCACCTGCGTCATTCTTCGTGACACCAAGGTGTCCCTCTCGATCAGAGCTGCAGAATGGATCGTTGTGCTCCGAGCCGCGCTTACTCGTTCCACTGAAACCCGAGCCGATTTCAAAACCTTTAGTCGCCGGAATCGAGAGCATTGCGTGGGCGAGGACGGCTTGCAACTTATCGAAGCATGGCTCACCGAGACCGACTGGTACGTTACGGATCAGGCAGGTAATGACGCCACCGGTCGAGTCCTGCTCGTGCTTGAGAATTCGGACCTCAGTCGACATCGCGCAAGCAGACGGGGGATGAGGGCATCGCACAGGCACGAGATCGTCCGTGAGCCAGTCGTCAAGGTTATCAGGAGTCGGCACGATGTCGCCACGGCGGTTGTACACGATCTTGTTCTTGTCCGTGTAAGCTGGAGTCTCAAAGTCGTCTGTTGCCGCGACGAAGATCAACTCGTAGGCAGCATCTGCCGCAGCCTGCTTTTTTGCGTAATCTTCCTCACTTTCGGCGACGCGAGTCCACTTAGATGGATCTCTGAGGATGCGCAGAGTGCCAATCGAGTCAACATCTTCGCGAGTGTACTGCGTGCTGGTCTTCGGGTCGCTCAGCAACTCACGCGGCATGTCGACGGTGCCGATAGAGCTTACCCACGCAACGATGGAGGTGTTGTACTTGTTGTGGAGAAACTTCTCCGCGATCGCACCCGCGGCCACGCGGCCAATGGTCTCTCGGGCACTGGATCGACCTCCGCCACTGGCGGCGCGGGTACCGTACTTCATCTGATACGTGTAGTCGGCGTGGCCCGGGCGCGGCACCGTGCCCATTTCCTTGTAGTCTTGCGGGCGCACGTTTTCGTTCGGCACGAAGAGCGCGACGGGTGTGCCGAGCGTGAAGCCACGTTCCGTGCCGCTCATGATGGTCACGAGATCTTTCTCGTCGCGAGGCGTCGTGAGCTTGCTCTGGCCCGGACGACGGCGTGTGAGTTGCGCCTGAATGTCCGCCTCAGTAAGCGCCATGGATGGCGGGACGCCATCGACGATGCAGCCCACGCCCTTGCAGTGGGACTCGCCAAATCTGAAGTGGACAGCAGTCAGCACGGTCAGTGAGGCCGTTCGCAGCGAGTTCGCATCGACTGGCGACGCAAACTCCACGACCATAGAGCTGGTTGCAGCACGTACGTGGTGACGCGGAAGAGGCGGCCGAAGGTGCTCATAGTCGCGGAGATACGGGCAGCGAAGGAGGCGTGTCTGCTTGGGGATATGCCTCGGTGGTGGCAAACTGAAAAGTGATTGCGCGGCTCGGTTTGGGCCGTGCCGCTTCGTGGGTTTTGTCCAATCACAATGCTCTCATAGTGAAGGCCACAAGAAAATGAAATTACCCCCCAGGGGCATTGAGAGGTGGCACAAAACTGAAGGATTCGAAGTAGCCAATCAGACTGCAGGACGTGGTCGAAGCAATAATGCATCAGTGGGGCACAACTCACGAGAAACCTGAGACTTGCGCAAACTCGACCCACGGCAATGTGACGAAGCCGACAGTCGGCGATCTTTGTCGTTTGGTCGCTTGGATAGTGATGATGATGATGGAAATGGAGTCGAGAGAATTGCATCGGACCCATGTCCATAATCATCGTCCACTGCGATTATCTACAAGCAACATTGTAGTGAGGAACCATGCATAGAGTCATGGTGATCGCTGTCAACCCCCTTTGATAGAGATCACCATGGCTCTGTGGATATTATAATTATCGCGTTGAACGATGATACTACAGTATCGGAGTGTCGGACCACGCCAAAGTCGTGGACCTCTTCCGTGCAAACGAGCGACACTGTTGGTCGATTCGACGTGTGGGCTTTGGTCTCACAACATCGAAGGACATTCACTGTGATGAACGAAGAAGGTTAAATTATTGGAAATTGCTCCGTGTCATTGTGATTAAGCGTGTCGGCGAAACCGTCGGCGATGGTCAGAGACGCATCACTTATTTCTTCGACTTCTTGGTGGCGAGCTTACGCTGGTAGAACTCAAGCTCCTTGCCCTCCAAGATGTAGCCATCAGCGCGGCCAGACTGGCCAGGGCGCGAGGAGATGGCGGCGAGGAGACGGCCCGAGGCGAACTGCTCGTCGAGCTTGGTGTCCAACACACGCGTGCGCTGGCGGCTGGCGATCTTGCGCTGCACGTGGTCCGACTTCTTGGTCTCATCCTCGGTCTCAGTGGCGGCGGACGCCTTCTTCTGGCCGACCTTGACACCGTAGTGGCTCTCGTACCACTGACGGAACGGGGTGGCATCGACGAGGACGATGCAGCCCTTCACGAGCGTCTTGGTACGCACAAGCTCGTTGTTCGAGGCGTTGTACACGACATCGAGCACACGCGTCTTACGGGCGACGACCTCCGAACCCCACGAGAAGTTACCGGTGTCGAGGCGAAGAGCACGGAACTTGGTGTGGCCACCGCGGACACGCACGGTGTGCACACGCTTGTGGCCGAGCTTGGTGTTGGCAGGCTGACGACCGAGCTCGAACTTGCGCTTCTTGCGGTACATCTTACGCTTGCCACCGGTTTCACGGCGCTTGTGGCGCGAGTCACGCGAGATACCTAAGAGGAGACAGCGCGAGGAGCGACCACGCAGTGATCATCAGTCTCCTGTGCGGGATCGGGGAGGGGGTGCTGTCGCGAGATAACCATGTATTCCAATGCTGCACAACGGGGATACAGCAGTGAATACAGGCCGGGCTCCATGTCTCTGCCTCCTCATCGCTGGGGAGGCAGCCGCCGCGCGCAGACGCACGATTGGCGGCCGAGCGTCACCAAGGTGACGGCTCGGGACTGATCCCTTCGCACGGAACGTGCGGCATCTCCGTTGGTTGGCGGGTTGGAAGCATGGTCGGCTGCGACGCACGGCGGGGAAGCGCGTCACTTACCCATGCTTAATACGACCTAGAGCTGACGGAACAGGTTTCGGAGTGAGCAGCTCCAAGTCCATGGAGACGACTCACACACTCCAGTGGTTCCTTGGGGAGGAAAAAAACCTCGGTGAAAGGAATGGTTCTCAACCATCCACAGTGTCGAAGGTGTTTTCTTATTAAAACCGAAACGGATTTAGTAGAGTTGCTGGACACTAAGTTCGGTTGTTGGATGTTGTTCCTTAGGTGCGATGCTGGCGGGAACGCATTCGATTGGGTGAATCCGGCGGCCCGAGTGTGCTCGAGCGCGGGAGACAAGAGACGCCGACGAGAACGCGCGAAGATGGCGCACGAGGCCTTCTCGACCGACTTGCTGCAGCTCTACTATGGTGCGGGCCGACTCGACGGAGGGTCGTCCTCGCTGGTGTGGCTCACCGCGTCTCTGTCGCAGACCGCCTCTTCCCCTACGAGCAAATGGCCAAGTGGCTGAGCTACGACGGAGGTACGCTGCGTGGGCGAGTGGGGCGAGCCGGAGGCGTGGGCTCAGTCGTGTCGTGCAGGAGAATCGCTACTCTTTCGACGCGAGCTGTCGTTCACTCTCGAGAACGACACGTACATCCGCTACAAGTCGTTCCACAACGCCGAGGAAATGCGCACCGCGATGACCAAGACGCTGCCCTTCAAGATCGACATTGGCGCCGTGTTCTCCGTCTCACCAGCCGACAAGAACAAAGTCAACGCCAACGATTTCGTTCCGGAGGAGCGTGAGCTTGTGTTCGATATCGATCTTACGGATTACGACGACATCCGAACGTGCTGCGAAGGGGCGTCGATTTGCTCCAAATGCTGGCGCTTCATGGTGGCCGCTGTAAAGGTCATGGACGTCGCGCTGCGTGACGACTTCGGATTCCGCCATATCATGTGGGTGTACTCTGGACGTCGTGGTATCCATTGCTGGGTGTCGGACGAACTGGCTCGGCAACTCACAAACGAGGCACGGACTGCCGTCGTGCAGTATCTCAGCCTCGTCGAAGGTAACGAAAACTCCAAGCGAAAGGTGCACCTCAAGGATCCGATCCACCCTTCTCTTGAAAGAGCTTACCGCATCCTCGAACCTCTCTTCGAGGAGATTATCTTGGGCGAGGAGGGGCAAGGAGTTTTTTGTGATGAAAAGCAGTGGGTCAAAGTTCTTGACATGGTGCCGGATGAAGACTTGCGGGCTCAACTCGCACATCGATGGAGCTCCTCCTCGTGCGATTCTACGCCGCGTGAGAAGTGGTTGGAACTCGTTGATGGTGTGGAGAAGATCATTACAAAAGGAACAGCGAACAACAAACGCACGCAGAATAATGCCCAAACCGACCAACGTAAGCGCAATCTGTACGAACTTCGAACGTGCATCCAAGAGATTGTCCTCGCATATTTGTATCCAAGGTTGGATGCAAATGTGTCCAAGCAACGGAACCACTTGCTCAAGAGTCCATTCGCTGTTCACCCCAAGACCGGTCGGGTCTGTGTGCCAGTGAATGCTGAGGCGATAGAGGATTTTGACCCGTTCAGTGTGCCAACACTCGGCCAACTCCAAGATGAGCTAAACAACAACCCCGCCAAAGAAGGTTCAGGTATGGAATTCGTCTTCACTCTAATCCCCTCTTGAAAGCTAACACGATCACGTCAAGTAGATATTGATAGGACGTCCATGAAAGGATATGTCTCCCTTTTTGAGAACACACTGCTCAAGCCACTCGATGCTTTCGCGAAACAAAAGCAGCGCGAACTAAAGGAGAGCAATGCCGCTTTCACTGGCGACTGGTAGTTCGAAGGTGCACAACGATACAATGTGAACCATTAATCGTGCCAAAAGTTATATACTTGAAGTAATGTGCTATTCATGAAGATAACTGGATCACGATGGGGAGACACCAGCACGCTGAGCTCGGAATCTCGAAACGCGTTTAACAGGTTGCTATTCCATCACGAATGTTAGTTTGGAGTGAGCCTTCAGACACATAGCACGACCTACCGCCTCTCCGACAGGCTCAAGAGTCACGACATCTCCATCAGGATTGTTACCAGTGAATCGGGATTGTCGAACAGCCGCCCGTGGAGGTGCAGCCACAGTAGTAGCACCAAGGTCTGCGACGTCGCGTTCCATGATGCTACCGGTGAACACTTTGGTCCCCACAGTGTTGGCTGCTACCGATGGTGGAGCGGGCGGCTGCCCGCTTGAATTGATGTTCGTAGGAAGCTTAGCCAGTCCTGCGTCCTTCACCTCTGGCATAAACGAGACTTGCTTCCTAGCTTTCAAAATCCGTGCCTTCTTGCGCATTTCATCCGCTTGCTCCTGCAGCTTGGGGTCCGTGGGGCAACGAGCAAACGCCTCGTCGAACGCAATAGCTGCGTCCTCAAAATTCTCAAGAGCTGCAAGAGCGCTGGCTTTCCGATAATGTCCCTAAGTGAGCAGCAAATCAAATTCATGTCGACGCTCCAGGATGCCGGCTTACGCAGACTGACCTTGACCCACTCGGAATCCAGCTCAACAGCGCGGTTTGCGTCCTCGAGAGCTTCTTTGTATTTCTTGACACGGTAGAGAGCAGCAGAGCGATTGCCATACAAAATCTGGGCATAAATCACAAAGTATCAGTGTCAAGGTCGCATAGGCGAAGATCTTTCGATTCAAAAATACTTACGTGGGAATGCGGATCTAGAGCAATAGCTTGTGAGTAGAAGTCTATGGACTCTTTGAACTGGCGCTTCCCAAACGCCTCGTTGCCCTTTCCCTTTAGATCCGCCACCTTCTCCTCCACTGTCGGCTCTGATTTCACTTCTCCCTTTGTTTCTTCGTCGTAATTGCCACCACGCTGCTCCATTGCTTCAAGCTCCTCCATGCGCTTCATAACGTCGTCCCAGTCCCACTCGGCGGCTTCATTTAGGCGTCGTTCCTCTTCTTCGATTTCGAAGTATTCCTCGATATCTACACATGTCATATTTTTTCAGAAATCCAAAGAGAAATTTTCAGCCCAATACGGATAGAATAACCTTCATCTGTCGCTTGAGTGATAGGATACCTCTCACTATCTTCTTCACTCTCTTGGATGTCTTTGATATTCTCATCATCGTACAACTATAGAGTTCCACATCAACACATATTAGCCGCATCCAAACCTCAGCACGCTTTTCACCATCGCACCTTCTTGATATCAAAGAGCTTGTCTACTTCCTGTTTCTTCTCGGTCAGACTTGTGAGTGTCTCATGCTCACTCTTGATCTGTTTCAATAGCGCTGCAAAAATGCTGTCAGTTTCGCTGTCGGCCAATGCAAAGCAGCGAACAAAGCCACCTTTTTTCTTGCGCTCGATGACCTCCACGGCATCACCAGCTGTCTTCCACGCGAAGTACTCGTCCCCTAGGTGGGCCAAAATCTCGTTCGAGCGCACTATCTTGCCCGGCATCATCGCGCGCTTGCCGATCGGCACCTGTAGGCACCGCATAACCATCAGCTTTCAAGCCAGCGCAGCTGCGCACGTGCGGTACCTTTGCATACCATCACTTTGTGCTCGAGCTTCTTGGGTAGCTCTGCGATTGTCGCCGCCACATCCGAGTACTTGTCGATCTCGTCCTGCCACTGCGAGATCTGCTCGCGGATGCTTTCGATGCGCTAAAGCAGTGGATTCTTGTGCTTATTATCTCCCATTGCAGTGATGAATTGCAGTTCCGACGTACCTCTTGCAGCAGCCTCGGGTTGGAGGTGTCGATCGCCGTCGCCATGTTTCTCGTTCCCTCGAGTTGCTTGGTGGACTTGCGCTGCAGCTCCACCACGCTAATGTAGGAGGCAACATCGTAACATAGTGTGGTGCACTCTATTCTATATCGATTGATTTCGTAATCTTCACTGGGCCTTGATCACGTCGACCGGAGAGGATGGAGAATGCTCGGTCGCCTTCGCCGACACTTGCGGCTGAGCAGCTCCGTGCGCGCGTCGCTACCACCGCACTCCGCACTCGCCATGGCCGCCGCCTCAACCTCCGCAGCGGACGTCGTTGACGGGCCGCGTGCCGCAATCTGCGTCGTCGCGAACGAAGTGCTCTCTGGGAAGGTGCTCTCGACGCGCAAACACTGCCAAGTCTCCTGAGTTCTCACATGGACGGCACCGCTGTAGACCCAAGACACCAACTCGCACTTCATCGCCAAGTTCCTCTTCCGCCGAGGGATCGACTTGATCCGTGTCATGGTCATCCCGGACGAACTTGATGTCTGTGTGACGCCCATCCATCGGTTGCAAGTGCGACGATTCCTGACAAACTTTTTCGTTAATGTCGTAGGTGATTGCCTCAACAGTAAAGCAATTATCCGATCTTGTTGGGCCCACCGGTTATGTATTCACAACCGGCGGAATCGGACCCACGCACGATGATATCACATACGAGGGAGTGGTAAGCACAACGGCGCGAAGGATTCGTCTGCGCCCGTGTGTATGATTGACCCCATTTTCAATGCCACAGGCACTTGCGTTCGGTGACAAAGGGGTTGAAGCTCATCAGCCAACCATCGATGCTCTGATCGCTGCACTGGCCGAACGCGGGCGGCCAGCTAGCGCTCTCAATGACGAGATGAAGCGCATGGCGATGCTTCCGACTGGCTGCAAGGTGCTGAAAACCGCGACATGGGTCCCGCTCGCTATCATGCACAACGTGTACGTTTTGCCTGGAATTCCAAAACTCGTGCAGGAGATGCTTGAGTTCAATGAGGAGCACTTCAAAGGCGTCCCGATTCATCGTGTCATTGTACGTTGGAGCGTTTAACCGGCGGACCCGCTGTTGTCTCACCTCATCATACCATAGATACACACACTGACGTGGGAAGGCGAACTCGCTGGCGTCCTCAAGACCATCCAGAAAAGCCACCCAAACGTCGCTATCGGCAGCTATGTGAATCTCACTGGAGACAAAACCGGTACTCGCGATGAGACTTACAACACTCGCCTCACGGTGGACGGCCGCAATACCGAAGAGGTTGAGAAGGTGGCCGACGAAATCTGTGCGGCGACTAAGGGCTTTCGTGTCCCCCAGTCCACTCTCTGAACACGCTTGAGTCGAGAGTTGATGGTGTAGTGGATTTGGAACAAGTTGAAGTACACAACCTCAGATTGAGTGGTGCACATGATAGTAGGTAGTATGTGGTGTGTGCACATGAAGGAACCGAGGTGAACTCGTCCATCAGAGGTGTTTCCGCATCGCCACTTCCCATTCAGATGATCACTGCCCTGCGGTGCGGTCTCCCGCGGTCGCCAGTGGCTCTGCGTCGACGCGCAATGTCACACTCGCCCTCTGCGGCCAGCGCGCCCATCGTCGGCCCGCGCGCGGCAGTGTGCGTGATCGGCAACGAGGTGCTTTCGGGAAAGGTGGGATCTTTGGGGGCTTCCGTGATGAGTCCCCTGGGCTCATTCTCCTTGCGTGTACCTTGTCGACCGCAGACCCTGGACACCAACACCCATTATCTCGCCAAGTTCATGTTCCGTCGCGGCATCGACTTGATTCGTGTAGCGGTTATTCCCGATGAGCTCGATGTGAGTTCCCTACACGGAAGGGTGCGAGTATTCTTCTCATGCTGTGTCACTTCGAGCACAGGTTATTTCGTCCACGGTGAAGCAACTATCTGATCTCGTCGGCCCAACAGGCTATGTAATTACAACTGGTGGAATCGGCCCAACGCATGATGACATCACCTACGAAGGAGTGGTAAGCGATCCCTCTACTGCGAACACTCGAGACGAGATGCTCACACGTTTCCCGTGCAGGCGCTTGCGTTCGGGAGAGGTGTCGAGCTGCATCAGCCAACGTTGGACGGTCTCATCGAGCACATGGTCAGCCGTGGGCGTCCTGCGAGCGATGTGAACGAAGATCGCAAGCGAATGGCGATGCTTCCTGCGGGTTGCAAAGTGCTCTCGACCTCATCATGGGTGCCAATCGCCGTCGTGGAGAATGTCTACGTGCTGCCCGGCATCCCGCGCATGGTCAAGGAGATGCTGGAATTCAATGAGGAGCATTTCCAGGGTGTGCCGATCCACCGCGCAATGGTACGTTTTGAAACTGCCGACGGGCGCGTTTGTTTCATGAGACACCAGACTCACATAACGGTCTCGTCTGTCTGTCTTTCTCCCTCTCTCTGTGATCCCTGTACGTTACCTAGGTCCACACGCTGAGCATGGAGGGCGACCTTGCGAGTGCGCTCACGGCCGTTCAGCAAAAGTACCCAAACGTCGCCATCGGCAGCTACTTGAACCTCACGGACGACAAAACGGGCCACCGCGACGATTCGTACAACACGCGCCTCACGATCGACGGCCGCAACGCCGAGGAGGTCGAGCAGGCCGCGAACGACGTGGCCCTCGCGACGCAGGGCTTTCGCTACTTCGAACCGGCACACTGAGCCGCGTATCATTGAAGGGTCTCACCAGCCTCTGGTTGAAGATTCAACGAAACCGTTCTTGACAGAGGGGATGGCTGGTCACTAAATCGAGGGAAACGGGTTGAAGCTCAGTGCAAAGTGCAGCGCGTGTTGGAGGCCACCAACGTGCTGTTCTTCAAGTTGAATGCTTCGCGCCGTATTCACGTTCTGTCATTTTCCTCTGTTCTGCGTTCCCATTGGCCGGAACAATTTTTCTGGGGCATGGTTCGCTGACGTACCTGCTCGCCAGTCATCGGGGCAAGCTTCCACTCCTCCTGATGAGAAGGCAGCAGCTGCAAGGGCGAGGGTGTGTCACCGCCACGACGCACCAACCAGCGCGTCTTCTCCACTGATCACCGTAGACGAACGCCCGGGCGTGCTTCCCGTCCCACGCCCACACCTGGTCCGAAGACTCTTCGGTGAAGAGCGAGCTTACGGCGGTCCCTCTCGCTCTCTTTGGCCCACCCTCTTCTCGCCCGAGAATCTCCAAGGGTGCTTGGGCGTCAACTCGTCACTTGCGCATTCGCCCTCGACCCGCCCGACGCCTAGCGAATGCTTCGCCGCGCCCACACGACCGCCAGCGCCGTCGCGCGAGGCTCGCTCGCCGCGCGTCGCCCCCTCGCGCGCGCCCTGAGCGTCAACGCCTCGCAGCAATCGCAGGCGCCCGCGACCGTCGCCATGGCCGCGTCTTCCTCAACGGCCGCTCACGGCCGCGACACCGCGTCGAGCAACAGCGCGTCGCCGCCCAACGAGTCCTCGCTGTCGTTCCGAGAGACCAAGCAGATCTTCAAGCACAAGACCACCGCCGAGCTCGTGCGTGCGTACGCCGTGTTCCGCGTCAGCCAGCTCCAGTGGATCGTCAAGCACAGCGAGCACCTGCTCAAGGCCGCGTACGTCTTCCCGGGTCCCAAGGTCACGAATGCACTGCTGCGTGCGTCGTTCTTCGGCCACTTCTGCGCGGGAGAGGACGCCAACGAGATCAAGCCCGTGCTGCGCAAGCTCGGGGAGGCTGGAATCGGTGGCATCCTCGATTACGCTGCCGAGGCTGACGTCGAGCACCCGAGAGACCTCAGTGGCGTCTCGCAAAATCTCGTTTCGGCGCGTACGTACGACTACGAGGACGAGTCCACATGCGACGCCAACGCGGCGATTGCTCGTCAGGCCATCATCGATGCTGGCTCCACGAAGGCGCCAGGAGAGCCAGCGTTTGCTGCGATCAAGTGCACGGCGCTTGGCAAGCCTGAGCTGCTGATGCGCATGTCCTCGATCATTGTGCAGGCGCATTTGCTGTTCAACAAGCTTGATGGTCCAAATCTCTCACGTGCCAAGAGCCAGTACCTTCAGAAGCTCGTCGATTACCCGGCCCTCAGTGCAGGCCTCCGCAACGCCGGCCTGCAGATGGAAGATGTGGATATCGAGAAGCTCTTTGATGCGCTAGATGTGGGCAAGGATGGCAAGATCGACTATGTCGACTGGGTGAGCTACTTGGATCCGTTTGACCTTACCATGGGCCCGCTCACCCAGTTCATCGACGAGGAACCACTTGACGAGCGCGAGAAGACGCAGCTGCGCAACATGATTCACCGCCTCGAGTCGCTGGCGAGTGAGGCCGCTGCCCAAGGCGTGAAGCTCATGGTAGACGCAGAACAGACGTACATGCAACCTGGAATCGATCACCTCGTGCTCAACTTGCAGCGAAAGTACAATCGTGACAAGAAGGACGTGATCTACAACACGTTTCAGTGCTATCTCAAGATCTCTAGCGACCGCGTAGACATTGACCTCGAGCGCGCTCGTCGTGAGAACTTTCAATTCGCATGCAAGCTCGTCCGAGGAGCCTACATGGTCCAAGAGCGTAAGCGAGCTCGTGACCGTGGTTACACGGACCCGATTCACGACTCGATTGAGGCCACGCATCGTAACTACAACGCTCAGGTCGAGAAGCTTCTCCGCAACAACTCGATCGCAAGCTTCATGGTTGCATCTCATAATGAGGATTCGGTCAAGAACACCGTGCGGATCATGGATGACCTCGGCATTGATCGTCGTCACGGAGGCGTGTACTTTGGCCAGTTGCTTGGTATGTGCGACCACGTGTCGTACACACTGGGAGCGAATGCGTACCGCGTTTTCAAGTATGTGCCGTACGGCCCGATCAGCGAAGTACTCCCTTATCTCGTTCGGCGAGCCCAGGAGAACTCTGGCTTGATGAGCAATGCGACGAAGGAAATGTCGTTGATCAAGCAGGAAGTTGTGCGCCGATTGGTTGGAGCCAAGGCATAGAAGGGCTGATTTTGAAACCGCGGATGCTGGTACAAAGATAACAATATATGAATCCTTGCTACTCAACTATTTGAGTTTGGTGTTCACACGATCGTGGTCTCGGTGACAGAGTCCCCACCACCCTTCGCCGCGAGCCTGCGCCGCTTTGAGCTTGGAGATCCGTCATCCAGTTCACCGGAGATCACGCCGCCGTCTCCTCCTTGAACCATTTCGCCAGCAAAAACGGCCTCACCGTCTGTGAAGACAACGCAGTTAGACTGAGCTGTTCAAAAGCACCGAGTGAGTTCGAAACTTACATTGCAAAAATGCCTGGTCCTCGCCATCGACACCACTGATTCCACCAAGAAGACTGCCCGCATTGCCTGGTGTGAGACGCTTACACGTGCGCTTGTTGTGGCCCTTCACGCCACAGATACTACAAGCAAGCTTGTCGTGTTTGACGTCACTGAACTGTTGAATTTGTTGAACCTTGCGAGGACGCCCTCGCGCCTTTGGAAGAGGGTTTGGGATCGTGACACCATCCGCCTCGACAGTCTCCACATCGATCGGTGTGACCCGACCAACGTACAGCGATTTGAGCGATTTCATGAGGAATATCTGAGGAATCACATCCGCACGCACCATTCCGGCGAATGATACAGCCAGGAACACGTGGATGCAAGGAAATCGCGACGGCTCATACTCCCCACAGGTGCAAGTCTGCTTCGCAAAGTCAACTATACGCTGGCGGCCTGAATGTTGATCTATGACCTCGTAGCCGTGTTCGGAGATACGCACAATCTCGTAATCGTTCGCCTCGGCCTCGTACTGTGAAAGAAGTGCATGGAACTCTTCGGGGTACTCGGATGACATTTTTCCGTACTTTTCAAACCGTTGAAAGAGAGTACTCGCGACTTTGGATACCCAGCCGACGAGAATCATGAGTGGTGTCTTCGTACAAAGAGTCTCCATCCACTGCAACGAGTTTTGTGGGACTGCAACAGAGATCGCGGTGGAAGATGGCACAAGCTGCGGCGGCGAGAAGAAAGTATCAACTGCTTCGGACTGTGCGCATTTCGGGAAGATTGCCGCAGCGGCAAGCTGTAGAACCGGCCCACGGTTGTAGACAAGCGTCGAGATCGAGTCTTCGAGATCCGGAATCGCCTCCCGCAGTTTCTCCAGGAAGAAGCGCCAGTTATCCTCGCTTTCGGTAAGTGCCACGCCAACTGCAATCGGCACGTTATCGCCCATGGCGTCTTGGGCAGTGGCTGTCATGACTACGCCACCATGAGTCGACGTGACGAGGAAGACACTGAGCAAGAGTTGCGAGCGGCACAGCCGGAGCGCCGATTGCAACGGCTTCGGGCACAGGAACGCGCGGGAGAAGACGTTGCCCGAGTCGGGAACATGCTCAAACGCGGCGATCGAGCCCTGGTTGCTCTTGACGAACGCGTCCAAGTACCCCGCAATCTTGGCGAATGAGGTTGTCTCCTCTTGCTTCTTCTCTTGTTTGAAAGCCGTGAGCGCACGCCAGGCCGTCATATAGGACGTAGAGACGCCAAACTTCTCCTTCATGATATTGGCCATGTCTCGCGGCTTGACCGAGTCGGCAAGCTTGAGCATGAACGGCTTCGCAGTCTCCATGAGTGCCGCGGCAGAGACGAAGTTGCCGCTCTGCTGGACCGCCGGGCACGAGAGCGCGTGCGCCACGACCGCGCGCGTTACGTACACGCGCCCGTTGGTGTGGCGATTGGCCGCGACGACAAACTCGCAAGTCGTCGGCACTTCCTTCCGGTTCTTCCATGTCGGACAGCGCGCCTCCAGCCGCTGGGGGCTGCTGTGGTGCATGTAGTAGGGCAGGTTCATCTGCACGCTGAGCACCTTGAGCTCGCGTCGCAGCTCGCCCATGTCGTTGTAGTTCTCTCGGAAGGGCGGGAACCGAGGGGGCATGTTGCCGCCCCCGGCCGCGACATTCACGCGCGGGCGGTTCACGTAGAGCGCCGGGTTGGCGGCGTCGGCGAGTCCGAGGTACTGCGACTGCGGCGCCGCGCCGGGCTCGACGCCCTCGCCGAGGCCCACGACGGGCGGCGCCTCCTCCGCGGCGTCGCCATGCTCCGCAATATCCTCGCGATCTTTTCCTCCGGCTCCAATTGTCGCGCGCGATCGCCCCATTTTCGCAAGGTTTCTTCCTCGGGCTGTTCAAAATGGGAAATATTTCACCTCTCTTGCGACCACCAGAGCGAAATAAAATCCCGAGAGAAACTTTCTCGCGTAATTTTCCGGAACTCCTCACGTACCGTCTTCGCTCGACAAAGTGCGGTCGCTGCCCATTCCAGTTCGTCTCCCTCGCTTCCTCGAGCATCACGAGCAGCTCCCAACGACCTCAGAGATCCTGCCGGCCCCCCCCCATGAGCGCGCGACGCGACAACGAGAGCCCGTCGGGCCGCGCCGCAGGGCTGCCTGCGCCTCCTGCGCCTCCTGCGCCGCCGCCGCCGCCAGTCAGCATGGTGGGCATGCCGCCGGTCGTGCTGCCGCCGTCCGCGCCGCTCTCGGCGCCTGCCGCTCGCTACTCGCCGACCGACCACGCGTCTCCGGAAGTGACGCAGCCCCCGAACCCATTGCAGCAGCTCATGTACCAGCACCAGCACGAGGCGCAGAACTTCCTGCGCAACTTTCTCAACAGCAGCCAGAGCAACAGCCTCAACGGCGCGCAACGCGCACCTCCGGGACCTCCACCTGCTCCGCCGGCACCGATCCACTTGATGAATCCCATCCAGCCAGGATCTTTCCAGCCACGGTCGATGCCACCGCTGCCGCTCCCACAGACAATGCACATTTCGGTCCCGCCGTCGCCGACAGCCCCTGCGATCCCGACGATTACGACGTCGTTGCCTCGCTCGGGGAGCTACGGCTCGTCGGTGGCAAGCACACCGCGCCAGGGGCCGCCACCAGGACAGCGTATTGCAGGAGACTACGTGGAGTACCGTGTTGGCGATGGTCAGGTAAACAGTGGTCAGCTTGAAGTGAATCCTGTCACGATCTATACATCGGTGCGCCATTCACCGTGGGGCAGCATGCTTGCAGTCAACGACCTATTCATCACGTACCCAATCCGCGGTGGCCTAATTCGCCTTCTGAGCCAAGGAACCGGCGATCGATTGCTGCTTCGAGATCATCACGAAACGATGATCGACGATATCTCCTGTTTTGGTCCTCATTCGGACCTCCTCCTCTCCGTTGGCTCGCAAGGCAAGGTCGTCATTCAGCGAATTCTGTTTGATCCGATGAGTTACGAAGTAATCAAAAGTCTCCAACTTCCATCCCGAGCGCAGCGCGTGATTTGGCACCCGTTGAACTCGTCCAAGATTGCTGTTGCCATTCAGGAAACGGTGTACATCGTGGACTTGAACGAAGTTGCTGCGGATTCAAGTGAGCCACTCGATTTGCGTCCGATTAGTGTTCGATGCACCCAAACATCAAGTCAGATCAACGACGTCGTTTTCTCGCCGTGCGGACGCTATCTTATCACGGGTGGTATGGATGGGTTCGTGCACATTTACCGCGTTGACGGATCTACTAATGGTAGCTCTGCGGAGTTGCTACATCGTTTTGAGCCGTTTGACGGCGGTGAAGTGTGGCTGGTTCGTTTCTTCGGTAGCCAGGATGACGCGACTCCGGGGTTGCTGATTGGTGGTGAATCCAACAGCAAGATCTCGCTATGGGATGCTCCGTTGAGCGAAGGTGTCCAGCCGACTTGCATTCAGACTGTGAAGATCACGGGTGATGGAAGTGACGCGGCACAACCAGCCCCGCGGTACGATGTGGTTTTTGATTCCAGTGCTCAGTTCCTCTTCGTCACAGACCGGATCCAGCCTCTCTTATTTGTCCTCCATCTCTCTCCGCGTTCCAATGGAAACAGCTTCCGTCGTTTCGATAACATCACCGAGTTCAATGTAACGTACCCAGTGTTATCTGGCTCAATCATTAATCGGGGATCAGCCAGAGAAGCAACTGCTGAGTCGGGTTCCTCCATGCAGTTCTATACCGTCCAGACTCAAGCAATCCAGCGGTACAGCGTTGAAGCAGATCGTTGCTTCCAGCCTCGCGAAGACGGTGCTAGTGAGCAAGCCAACCTTGATGGTCGTGGCGGTCATGCCAGTCAATCAGTTGGTGCTATGACCACAGAAGGGGAGACCGAGTCGGTATCCTTTCAGGCCCCCGCAGAATCTCCACGTGCAATGGCAGCGTCTCCTGAAACTGAGCTTGATGTTCAGACTCCGCAACAGAATGGCGATGAGGAGGCTGAGTTCACAAGCACTCAGCCCGCTTCTCATCTGTCTCCTCCAGCATCGCCACGTCGTACAGGATTTGGTGCTACCGCTCCTCATTTCATCACAACTCATGATGATGCCTCGTCGCTGGCTGGCGAAGATGCTGCTGGAAGCGTCCGTTCATACGCTCGATCGTCTCCTTCTTCGTCGGTCCGAGCATTCCGTGACGACAACTCCCAGCTCGGGGAAATGTCTCTCGACGAAAGTGTCGCCGGATCTGATCAGATTCTCGCGTTCCTGCGCCGAATGGAGGTGAACCAAGCTCAGCGTGAGGAGCGATCTCGAGAGAATATTCAGAAGATGATAATTGCTTTGGGAGGCCAAATTACGGCGCAGGCAACTGCACAAGTCGAAAAGACAATCCAGAAGCAAATCCAGACCATTCTTGTCCCTGCCATGGGTCGAATTGTTATTCACACCATGGAGAATAATTTCATGAAGCCAGTGCAGGCAGGTTTTGAGCGTGCAATTGCAGAGAGACTCATCCCTGAGATGGAAGCGAAGATCAACGCGTCACTAGAATCGACTCTTCCGGACCAGGTCGAGAATGGAGTCTCGGATATGGTGGACCGTGTTGTTGAAGAAGTTCGGCAGCCAGTGCGAGAGTCATTCAAGGAATGCTTCCGCGACATAATTATTCCCTCGTTCCAGGCAGCGACCCAAAAAATGTTCGAGCAGATTCATGACCATGTCCTTAAGGGGGCCGCCGCGACAGCCGTTGCCAGCCGTGATAGCGCCGAGATCAACGGCAAGCTCAACCAGCTCGTCAACCTTGTGGACGATCTATCGCGAAAAGTTGACCAGCTCCAGTCTTCTGGGGTTGCAGGTAACGGACATATCAGCGCTGAGGACCTCAGCCCTGAGGAGCGTCAACTTGCAGCGCACAAGACTCATGTGTCGACATTGCTTCGTGAACAAGACTTCGAGGAAGCTTTCAAATACGTAAGAGCCTGCTGTGCTGTTTTGACTCATGGAACGGTAGTTTCTCATTGTTTGTACTCGTACCACAGGCTCTCGGCGCACAGAATGTGGCTCTCGTGGCCTACACGTGCGAGCAGTGTGACCCTCGCGACGTGTTGAGTACGCGACCTCCGCAGCTCTCTCAGATGATCATCCTTTGTCTTGTGCAACAACTCGGTGCCGACCTCTCAAACGAGCTGGCAGTCAAGATCGCATGGCTGCGGGAGGCATTGCTCGTGATGAACCCTCGAGACGTGTCGATCGCAGGTTTCGTTGGGAGCGTGCTTCAGGAGCTGCAGTCGAGCCTCGACCTCGTGCCCAACAAGGACCGAGACTCGCAGTACACGCTGGTTCACCACATTCTCAAGTCGCTGCTCAGCTCTGTCTGAGCTCGGCGCCACGAGAACCCGCGAGCTTTTAGGGACGTAGAGTAGGTAGGAACACCCAGATCTGCCCACAAGGTTTTGAGTCTGTACCCATGTCTCTCGTGTGGAATTATTTTCGTGTGGTTTAAACCGGCTCGCTCACAGGAATATTCGGCAAGGTTTTTCGCTCTTCCCCGAGGTTTTAGTCCATCAAGTGGTCAAGACCTGGTGGCGGCGGCTGCATGGATCTCTTCATTCCTGGATCCCCTCAGTAGATCATGAGCGACGCCGCCGCTGCCCCCGTGGATCTGGACGCTCTGCGCGCCTCCGCGACGCGCCAGGGCGCGCTCGTGCGCGAGCTCAAGCAGAATGGCGCGCCCGCGGAGGACGTCAAGGCCGCCGTGGACCTGCTCAAGAAGCTCAAGGCCCAGCTCGAGGCCGAGATCGCCAAGCAAGGCCCCGAGACGGACGGCCTCTCCAAGGCCGACAAGAAGGCCATGGACGACCTGCTCATCCGCAAGATGTTCGTCGTGCCGTCGTTCGAGATCTACGGCGGCATTGCCGGCTTCTACGACTTTGGCCCGCCGGCTTGCGCCCTCAAGGCCAACTTGCTGACCGCGTGGCGCCGCCACTTCGTCTTCGAAGACAAACTGCTCGAAGTCGAGTGCACGAACCTGATGCCGGAGGTCGTGCTCAAGACATCGGGCCACGTGGACCGCTTCACGGACCTCATGGTCAAGTGCACCAAGTCGGGCGAGTGCTACCGCGCCGACAAGCTCTTGGAGGACCACATCGAGAACTTCATCGACAAGAACCCTAATATGACTGCCCAGGAAGAGGAACAACACCGACTCCACGCGACCATGGCCGAGTCGTACTCCCCGGAGGAGATCCACAAGGTGTTCCAAGAGTACGGTATCAAGGCGCCTGGCTCCGGAGCCGACCTCAGCTTCCCCGTGCCCTTCAACCTCATGTTCCAGTGCCAGATCGGCCCTGAGGGCAACCTCATCGGCTACTTGCGCCCGGAGACCGCCCAGGGTATCTTCCTCAACTTCCGTCGCCTGCTCGAATACAACGCCGGCAAGGTGCCGTTTGGTTGCGCCCAGATCGGTAACGCGTTCCGTAATGAGATTTCGCCTCGCAACGGCCTCTTGCGCGTGCGTGAGTTCCAGCAGGCTGAGATCGAATACTTTGTCAACCCGAAGGACAAGACCCACCCGAAATTCGCCCTAGTTGCGAACCTCGAGCTGTCGCTCCTGACAAAGACAAATCAGCTCACGGACGGCAAGACAGTCAAGATGACCTGCGGTCATGCTGTCGCGAACGGTATCATCTCGAACGAGAGCTTGGCGTACTACCTCGCGCGTACGTACCTCTTCTGTGAGAAGATTGGAATCGACTTGAAGCGCCTGCGCTTCCGCCAGCACTTGGACACGGAGAAGTCTCACTACGCGACAGACTGCTGGGATCTCGAAATCAAGCTCAGCTCAGGCTGGGTCGAGTGCGCGGGTCATGCCGACCGATCCTGCTACGATCTGACGGTCCACTCGAAGAAGAGCAAGGTTGAAATGGTTGGCACGCACAAGTTTGCGACCCCAGAGAAGCGCAAAATTGTCGAGCTTAAGCCGAACAAGGGCAAGATGGGCCGTGCGTTCAAGGCCGATCTCGCCACTATCAACGAACTGCTCGAGGCTCTTAAGGAAGACGTCGAGAAGGCTCTTGCTTTTGAGAACGAGCTTGCGACCAAGGGCGAGACGACGATCGGTCCCAACTGCGACGGCAAGCAGTTCACGCTGACACGCGACATGATCTCTGTCTCCGTTGTGGAGAAGATGGTGAGCGAGGAGAAGTTTATCCCCTCAGTCATTGAACCTTCGTTCGGTATCGGCCGAATCCTCACCGCGATCTTCGAGCACAACTTTTCGACCCGTGAAGGCGACGACAAGCGTGGTGTCATGGCGTTCGCGCCGGTGATCGCGCCCATCAAGGTGTCGGTCCTGCCGCTCAGCAACAACGCGGCATTTGATCCGTTTGTTGGTGAGCTCGAGGCCATCTTTGCTGAGGAAGACCTCGAGTGCAAGGTGGATACATCGAGCGTGGCCATTGGCCGCAAGTACGCGCGTGCGGACGAGCTCGGTATCCCATTCAACGTCACGATCGACTTCGAAACGGTCGAGACCCGCACCGTCACGCTTCGGGAGCGCGACTCGACGGCCCAAGTGCGTCTGCCCATCAGCGAGCTCGGCGCTGAAGTCCGCAAGCTCGTCAAGGGCTCTGGGACGTGGGCGAGCATCGCTTCTCGCTACCCAACGGTGGCTGCCGTGGCTGAAGAGTAGGTAGGACGCAATTAAGAAGAGACGATTATGCACGTGCTGGACGTCACATCCACTGCTCATGGGGCCATTCTGAGTGTGCGTTTCGATTGGCTGAAAGGGTCTCCTTTGCAGCGCCTGCACCAAACCAAGCCACTCCAAGATGGGCCGATCCCAGATCAAGTATCGCTCGGGCCGCGGCCGTGGCGCCGGTGGGCGCGGCGTAAGCGGCGACTCGGGTGAAGCGAGAGGCCGACGAAGCGGCGGACGCGCGCTCGCATCCAACGCCTTCCGGTACGCGGAGCGAGAGGACGGGGAAGACGAGGAGGAGACGGGCAGCGACCCCGGCCCCGGAGTCGATATGCACCGCCAGTTCTTCGCTGGTGAACAGATCTACCGCGACATGGGCGACACGAAGGAGAGCTACTTTCGAACAAAGGCCGTGCAACAATGGGAAGCTGATGATGACGACGACGGGACTCCAGAGGCCTTAGTGGCCGTCGGTGTCATGGTGAGCCTCACTCGTAGAAGTAAACCTGCAATGTGTTCCATACAATTGACAGACCTCGCGTTTTGATTTGAAGGACTTTGCGTGGATTGAAGACCAATTATCCAAGGTCTCGCCGTCGATACGATATCAAATCGACCATATATATTGTGTGCGTGTTCTTCACCGTAGATTTTAGCTTGAGCTGACAGAGATGCTGATCCCATGTCCAGACTGATCTCAAGAAACAACAGAAAATCGAAGAGGACCTCGACCCACAGGAAGCTGTGGATGTTCAGTCGCAGTCTGCTCATGGTGAATCCTTGTCGGCGTCTGAGGGTCCAGCCAGGTCCGCCCTAGACGATCTCCTAGTACTCAGTGCTGTTGCAGGTTCCACAACTACGAAACCCTCTCCATCACCACCTTTTAACTCAAGTATGGGTGTACCACTACCGGTTCAATCGGGGGGTAATGGGCCAGCTGAAGATTTAGAGGAATGGCTTGATGACGTTCTCGACATGTGAAATAACAATCGCTTTGGTTGAGTTATGCTCTAGTCGTTTTGAATTTCGAGCAGATCACCCTATATGTTGGTTGGCATCATTAACCCTCTTGAAGTAGATTACGTCAACTCCCTTGCAACGGCCGAAGCGCTTTGCACCCTCCAACCTTCACGGGGCTCGCAATGTCAGTCAGCAATTGGTGCGCTGCACCAAACGGTCAAAGAACCACGCACCGAATTCGTAGCGTGTTGTCTTCTTCAGGCTGGAACGTCCACATTATACCGGACGAGTCGCCTAGGATTGCCACACCAATCTAACTTAGCGAAGTCGCCAATGCTCCTACCGAATGATTCGCACCCTCGATAAAAAGCTGGCTGTTCTTAACTGAGTATTTGCCATCCACCGGGACTAAATGGCGATAGTTGTTGGTAACATCTGTGCCGTCGACCACCAGTGCCAGCAATCGGAAAGAATAGGATCCGTTGCTGCGGAACTCCACCATCAGTCGAGCGTTCCTCTCTTTGATAGCTCTCGTCCAATCGAGTGACGTGTTTCCGAAGGCTTCCGTGCTCGTCCACATGCCGAGGAGCGGGAGGGATGTCGCGAGCAGCTCTCCTGAATCCATTTGACGGGGTATCCTTGGAAGATGAAGCCTGCGTTGAAAAATAGAAATTCTCCGGACTCCTTTGGTGACAGGACAAACCCACCCACTTTTGTAAATTGTTGAAGTCGCAAACTATTTTGTTGAAATGCAAAAGCAACCGTCCAGAAGTGCTCCGAGACGAAGAACCACCGTCTTAGGCCCGTTCCCAACCAGTTCGTTACTCGAGCATGCACGCTTGCTCGGGTTTGCAAAAAAACGGCCAGCCTCCGGTGATTCGACAAAAATAATTGTTTAGCAAGCTGATCGAGTTCCTCAACACGTGTCAAAATCCTTAAAATTGATGGCATGAAACAAAGCATCCGGTTGCAAGCTGACAAGCTGTGAAGAATGCAATGGCAGCACGCTGTCGACACTGATAGGGACCATCAAATCGACCGACGACATGTTGTCGCCGTACCAGTTCACGATTCGCCAGAGTCGAAGAACTGCAGCGGCGCAAACAAGAGATAGCGCGTCATCGAGTAAAAGAAGGCACGCAGACCAAAATACGCGATACGGGTGGAGATACTTCTAGGGTTTCAACCACGCGTCATCGAGGCATCGTGCACGACTTCACACCGCCATACACACCTCAGCTGAACGGTGTGGCGGAGCGAGTGAACCGAACAAACCCTTGGCGAGTGTGCGCGATGCAAACTCCACCACGCCAACTTGTTCGACGAGTACTGGGTTACGTCCACGCGAAGGAGTTCGCGAGATGAAACACCTTTCAACCTCACGTGTCAAACTGTTCTTGCGAACAACGATTGGAAGAAAATACAGTCATTTTTGTAAAGTTTCCGCAAACATTTCCGACCCAAGAATCACCAATCACAGAGCTCAAACCTGATATACATGCATGCTTCCTCGCTTATCGAACTGGTTGGGAACGGGCCTTAGGGCCTATCCCAACCCTATTTTTTGCATGCATGCATCGATCAAATGCCGTTTTCAGAGTCTGTGATTGGCTGGATTCGTAACTGTCAGTTTTTTCAAAAGAGACAGCTGAGATCTCAATGCATGCGTCTGGGCCACTATGCACGTGCCTTTTTAGCCAATCCAATTGAGCAGAATAGAGAGTGTTGATCTCTCGCTTCAGATCGATTTGGAAAATGGAACACACCCAAGGATTTGAATGCAACTGTGTCCAGCGACGTCGAGGATCCTTGCGAGGCTCATGTTAGTTTGGTTGCGGTCGTCGCTCTCACTGCTAGTTCGCGCCGTGTGTTGGACGACGAGAGAGTTGTCTGTGGATACGACTGACGAGTTCGCGAAAGTCAAGACGATCCTGCTAGCGGTGGGGGGCCTGCTAGGAGGAGGTTGGAGGTTTGATGCTCGGTTGCTTGCAAATTTACAAACGACCGTGATTGCTGACTCGCGCTTCCGCGCCTCGAACCCCTTCCACGAGAAGTCCACTTGCGGATTGAATTTTCAAGCGTTTCGGGCTCACTGACCAGCCGTTTGATTTTCTAATCGAGGCACGGTTCACGGGCTAATCCGATCTTCTCTTGACGAGCACTTCACGCGCGAAACTCATGGTGCGCGTGATTCTGCCAGTGCTAGTCAGCACTAGCAGAATCCTCCCACAAGAAATCGGAATTGTGCAACGGGAAGTGTTGTCGTGATATGGAACCTCCAAGTTCCTGAGTATGTGTCTTTATTGATCAATTTTGGCGAATCATATCGGCGAATTTGAAATGCACCAAATTGGTTCCCAACCGCGTGCACACCTAGCTCTAGGTGCATGCATCGACAAAATAGGGTTGGGATAGACCCTTAGATGCTCTTATTAGTGCGTGGTCGCTCCCGGATTCCCATCGGATCGGATATGTAACACGTTTGAAAGGGTATCGAATCGGAGAGAACAGCGGACAGCAGTCGCTCTACTGTGGTGAAGCGGCTTGAGGTTTTGAGGTGCGTCCAGATTTGACGCACCTCCCTCAACATTCTGTCGACATCAAGACCATCCATCAATCGGCGATGGCAAGATTGAGGGAAGCAAGCTCCGCACGCCGGGTTCGTCACATCCAAGACATTCCCTAGGTGCGTATGCATGAGACGGACGTGACGGTTATGTCCCAGCACCTGGGATGTGGCCCAGAGGCTGGATCGTCGTTGAGGCCCTGAGTGGTCTGATACAGTAGGAACAGATCTGAGGAGCCTGAGTAGTATCGGACTCAGTAGGTGGGTGATCAGCACGTGATTACGTAGTTGGGTGATTGGGCGAACACGCCTGACGGCGAGTGTAGCGGCTGGGGTACCCAGCACGCCAACCCCTCATCTCTGCACAAACTCTAATCTCTGCACATCATCGCAACTTTCCGCTTCTTGTGCGCAAGAGCCAACTCGCCAACGTCCTCGCCAAAGCGACGGTGCCTTGTGGACTTGTGCAATAGCCGTGGGGCCTGGACGACCTCTGTTTTTATACACGTTGGATGCTCGACTCTTATACGTTGGACGTTCAAACGTACAAACACTTTGCTCACACTCTCTGCATCGAGTGTGAGCAATCCTCGGTCCCGTAAAACGGATCCGGAGCGAGTGGTGTCGATGAATATGAAACGGACAGACGCTCAGTTTTCTGGGTTTTTTCTTTCCCCTCCTGCCTCCTTTCCTTCTCTCGCTCTTTCGCTCCGATGGCCAAATGACCCCCCCCCCCCCCCCCCCCCCCCCCCACACACACACACACACAAAACAAGACGCCTTTTCTCCTCCCGCGCCAGCCTCTTCTGTAGCGTCTATGGCATCGGCACGCTCAGCATACCCGCCATCTTCTCGCGGGCTGGCCCCGGCATCGCCGTCGTCGCGCTGCTCTTCATGGCCTTTGCCAACGTCTCCGCCTCGGTCGTCTGCTCCAAGGTAATGCTGTGGCGCCCGAGTCGGTGCACACGTTCGGCGATACCGGCGCGTGGTGCAGACCGGCCGCTGGTCGGTCGTCATCTCGCGGATGGGCGTCTGTGTGCTCGTGCCCTGCGCCTTCCTCGTGCTCGGCGGCATCTTGCTGGGCAGCCTCTTCCCCGGTGCGTTCCAGGACAAGACGTGGATCATCATCATGGCCATCAGCTTGTTGTGTGTGTGTCTGATCCCGACGCTGAAGGGAGGTGCTGACGCTGCGTTCGCTGACTGCTTTGGCACGATCATCGCAGAAGTCATTGGTGTTGATGTGTTCATGCACGGCATGACGGCCGCCCGTCCGTGCCGACGCCCGATATCTCGTTCAAGCAGGCCGCCACGACCTTCAGCAACTTGTCGCTCGCCTACGGTGCTGTCATCGTCATCTCAGCGCTCCAGCGCCAGCACACGCATGCCGAGTGCATGCCGTGCGTGAACGGCATCACGCTCACGCTCATCTCGCGCCTCTTCATCACGCTCGAAAGAACGGACCACTCGGCCGTCGGCTGCTAGATATCGGGCGAACTGCTTTTCATCATCAACCGAACGCCGCAACGGGCCTCACCAAGCTCGGCTCTGCGCCCGACGCGTGCTCGCCTACCTCTTCACACAGCTTTACACCACAATTGCCTTCTCTGTCACTGTCATCCTTCGGCCCTCTAGATCTCGGAGCGACTGGTTATCGGTATGCATCGGAAGAAAAGCGACGACATCAAGGCGATCAACTACGAGGCTGTCGACTCGCCTGCTGACGACGACAAGATCCGCAACTTGAAGAACTCGGTCGTTTCCACGGCCACGACCGACATTGAACACGAGAAAAGCGATAACGAGGAGACCGCCGAGTACAAGGGATGGGAGGACTAGGACATCCCGTTCCGCACCGCCACCGTCGTGCTGCTCACGCCTGTCTCGGTGCTGCTAAAGGACCGCTTCCTCGACCCGCAGGACTTCGTCAGTGCCTCGGCCATGACGACTAGCTGCATCATTTCCCCGATCGTCTTCTACTTCATGAAGCTCTAGTCGCGGGTCCCCATCTACGAGAAGGCTGCTGTCATCCTCATCGTGCTTTTCTGCCCTGCCATTGCCATCTACCTCACCGACAAAACGGGCAAGGAGCTCGGACATGGGACTAGAGAGAGAGATCAACAAGGGTCAACCGAGGAATGAACGCGTGTGCCGTCACGAGGCAGACAGTGTATTGACATTAACCCTTTCGCGAACGACCGTACAAATTTTGCTCGTTCGACACCTGTTTCAAAAGTAGTCGCAAATCACCCCCCTCGAACGGGCAATTTTTGCTCGATCGACAAATGTACCACGCTGGACCGAATCTGGTTTTGATAATGTCCTGTCTTTGTACGAATTGCTGGAGGTGTTGTGCTGTCGGAGCGTATTTTTTTAGCTAGATTCGGTTTTTCCATGCAAAGTGCGTAATCTACGGCGGCTAGGTACGTGGTTGACCGAATAAATCGTCCTTGGTGCACAATCGTATGGAAAGCAACGATGAAAGAAACGCCTCGGAGGGGAGTTTTGTGGAGCAATCACCGCTGACCTGACTACAATCATGATTCGCGCACTGTCTATATCCGCTCATTCCCAAGTCGTTGAGGCTCACTGGTGGCAATGCAGCCTGCACTTGCTCCGCGGGCACCGCTGTCCCGCGCGCCGCGCGGCGCGCGCCCAGTTCGCAGTACAGAGGTATCCGGTGCTCATCAGTCGTCGACGTCGACGGTGATCAGCTTCCCAACATGCTTCGTGGATTGACAGAATGCCACCATAGCAATGCGTATTGGAGACGCTATCTGAAGGGCCAGTGCACTGTGCTAAAACCATGGATACCAAGCGACGAAGGCGATGCATCTGCAAGTGAATCTAGAGACAGTCCCAGCTATTGATGGATGAGTATAATGGACTGGATTGCTAAATGTAATCGTGAGATGCCGTATCAGATATGTTGGAGCCTGGTGTGCTCGGTGTGAACGGCGTTGCCGGTGTGCGAGCCTCGCTTGGTGCAGGTGTCGAAGCGGCGGTAGAAGGGGACTCAACCATCGGGGCGAACGTGAGGGATCGCTGGACAAGCCGGTCGGATACGACCTCAGAGTGCTCGATGCAAGCCGACTTGTTCCTGTAGTCGGTGGACGATCGAACAACACATCCAGCATCTGAAAACGTACCCTGTGGCAGGTAGTACTGGTGGTACTTCTCCCAGCACGACCAGTCGTGACGCTGACAACCGTATCCCCTCGTGTCTTCCCCGTAGGTTCGCTTGCAGAGCGACACGTTATGCTTCAGGCACACCGTCGTGATCGTTGTATCCGCACGTCCTTCAAAACGGCAGACTATGCAAGTGCGCTTCCTTCTCTGTCCCTTGAACACGTGCGCGGACGACATATCAGTGCACACTTCTGAGGTGTTAGCTGGTGATCCGAGACTCGGTGAGCGTGCAGGCTGGGACGACGGCGACTGCCAGGGCGATCGCTCATTCGATCTTGGTGTCGAGCTCACTGCGCCCTCGTACAACATTGCCTCATCGCCCATTGCATCCTGCCATTTGCCGTGCAGCATCTCTCGGATCAAGTCGGTCGCGAATGCCCGATGGGAATCCCTCTCAGGTCTTGTGTCGTTTAGACACAGTCGTCTGGTGAGGTACGCGTTGACACGAGCGATGTCAATGACTGCGAACGCAAGTTTCTTGTGCCACTTCTTGAAAGAATGGCCATCAGCAACTGAGAAGCGAGCCCGCAATTGATCGTTTCGATCCACGCCCTGCATATGCTGATTGTACTCCTTGATTGCAGTCGGCGCTTGAACCGAGACCTTCTCTCCACGGATCTGTCGCTCAACAGACGATATCGACGAGGCGTCCGCATTGGAGATGATTGTAACAATATTCCCATCACACCACGATGCTGCCAGGATCTTGGAGTCTGTGCAGACAGCTTGTAAGTAGTCTCCTCGCTTGACCTCTCCTCCAGCTCGAGGTGTGCGATCACCAGCTTCCACCCGATCCAAAGGTTCACTTTGGTCGCCAAGGTCTTGTTCCGAACCTGAGTCGTCATCACCTCTGCTACGCTTCTGCTTCGACTTGTTGGTGTCCTTTTCCCTCTTGCGCGGGTCAGGGAGCACAACATGGCGAGGGAAGTGCTTGCTCAGCTGCTTCACAGTTCCTCTGCAGAACAATCGCTTGATGCGAAGGGCTTCGAGCAACTGGACGGACGTGTAGTAGTTGTCACAGTTGACGATTCGACCGCTGCCGTGGAACGGGTGCGTGATCTCGAGCACGATCTGCCTGGTCTTCGACGGGATACTCATTTCATCAGCGAGAAGCTCCGTGTTCGTCGCGTCGTGCACACCAGTCGCTCTTTGCTCTATGGTGGATTCGCAGTGAAGTCGGTAGCTGAGAGCAATCCACGTAGTCGCACAGCAGCACATATAAAACTTGAAATGGTACTTGCCCGTCGGTTTCGTAGGGTTGAAGACGATCATGTGACGAGCGAACTTGGACCTCGCAGCCACACTCGCTTCGTCCACGGCTAGGTTTCGGCCCACCTCGACGTACTTGCCACCCGTCTGCTTGAGCATGTTGAGCAGAGTGCGAATGCGGACCGCAGCGTCGACGCGAAGCTCATCCGGCGTGATCGACCTTGGGTTTCGGAAGCAAAACGCTGAGCGGAGCTGCTTGAAGCGTCTCAAAGACATGATATTGTCGAGGTTGCTCCTTGTGGTCGTGAAAATAGCGTCCTCAATTTGCTCACCCCAGTAGTTCGCGTACTCACCCTTTCGAACGAGTGCCATATACCAAATGATACCGAGGAACTTCATCAACTCGTCCATCGTAAAAGGAACCGGCACCTTGTTTATTCTGGCTTGACAATTCGTGTGCTCTAGCACTTGTCGCCAATAGTAAACTGGAAGATAGGCGAAAAAGCTGGAGCTTGCCGAGTGCTCAAAGATGTGGCGGTACTCCGGCTTGGGTCGGGTCAAATTCGTTCCGTCGTCATGCGAATACAGAGTTGTTGGGGCTCGCATAGCTGCCTCCGGCGTGAATCGCATGCTTTGGATCTTCTCGACTTCAGCGAGACTTGTAGGTGCAGTTTGCTTCGTGTCAAACTCTTCGTACTCCACGAGGTGTTGCACATCTTCGTCGATTTCAACAGCATCATCCGGATCGGGGCGACACAACTGTTGCCATCGCGTGACGGACGTCTGTGCGCCGAGTCTCTTATAGTTCTCGAAGCCTTGCTTGACAATAGCGACGCTGATCTTCTCAACTCGATTCTGGAACTTGGATTCCAGCCAACGAATCTCGTACAATCCTTGCTTCGTCATGTAGCGGTAGTCGCTGACCCGACCCACGATGTACGCAGCGCCAACATCTTCGTAGGTTTTGTCCTTGAGCCACTTATCGTAGGCTGGAGAAAAAGCTACTAGTTTCCCCAATAAAGTACGCTCCAGACCGTCCGTGCGTGAGGTCTTCTTCTTCTTGCCTCCTGTGGTCGTCGCTCGACCGGCACGCGTGGGCGTCGCCACGCCCACGAGAGGCTGACCGGCTCTGGCTTTCTGCTTCCCTGGGGCGCGCGGACGGTCCATGGTGTCGGTGGGGCTCAACTCCATTGGCGCATGCTGTGCGTTCGCACCGCGCAAGCCAAGCTCAAATTCTTTTCGCTCCTCGAGACCACTCGCAGGCTGCCATTCAGGTTCGTCGAGACCAACACGCTTCACAAGATACTCGACAGTGTTGCCTCTCAGCCGCTTCTTGAGGATGGCTTCGACTGCTGGCGCCTCATTTCCCTATTCGAGGCCGTAGTCACAGTCAGGGTCGCTCGCGCAATCGCCGTCATCGTCGTCGCCACCAGCGGATTGATCGGGATCTAGCTCGAGAGCTCGAGGGCTCGAGGGAGTAGCGCCGACAGAAGACTGACTGGGCGACGAAGAATCGGATTTGCTCTCTTCAAGGTCATGATCGCCGTGCACATGACGGGGCATTGGAGTTACCTTCGCCCTCTTTTTGGCCTTGCTCGGAGCTGTCTTCCCCTTTGCTTCGAATGCGGCGACAAGGTCATCACAGCTCAGATCGCTCTCCTTCACCCACGTGCACTCCGTATAGCCCTTCCACTTCACAAGGTAATCGATACCGCGCCTGTGTACGCGTTTGTCTCGGATAGCTTCTACTTCATACTCGTCTTCGTTCCCATCTTCTTTCACTGCTGGTTTCTTCCGCTTCGACCCCATCGCTCACTTCCAACACTCAGTTCGCGTGTTGCACGCGTTGGCTATCTCCAAGGGCATCAATCCACTTGGACTTACTATAAGCGCGACAACCAATCATGTCCTTTCATCTTTTGCCTTGCTTGCTCTATACCATTAATGCCGATAAAGCTATACCAATTGTAAGCTTTATGATGGTGACTAGTGAGGTGAAGAATCAACTACCATCATTTAGCTCACCTCTTGTATATAATTACTGGGGGTAATCATATACAAATAAGAAGGATCGTGAAGGTGCCCATCGCATGCTGGCCTCACTTGAATGACACCATCTTTAAACATGATGTTTGTATGTGAATATAGCTCTTTATTTAATACCCATTGTAAGCTTAAAGATGGGCACTAGGGTCATTCAGATGAGGTTATGAAACGATCATGAAGAGCTGATGAGCTGAGTGCGATGGTGCCGCAGTAAGGAGTATGAGTCTCCTAGGCGAGGCAGCGCTGACTTGACGAAGCACCAGCTGCGTTCAACAATACCAACAAATCGCTAGCACCTCTGTGTCTGACGCGATAGGACGCTATTCGTAAGCAACAAACACACTGACGACGCTGGCGCGCTGTGTGTGCCTCAGATGATGAAAAAATTGGCATTCAATTATCCACGCAACCTGTTATTCGAGAACTCCTGTTGCTTCCCTAGGACATATGAGACTACGCTACTGAGTAGTTCCGTGCCCGAAGAATCACTCATGGCAATGATGGATGGAGCCACGGCTTCACATAGCGCATCCATATCCCTCTTCAGCTCGTCTGCCTCGACCACGTACTTTATGTACCCGTCAGGAGTGTGGCTGATGTCGTTTCGCACGTCTCGCCATCTCTTGAAAAGCTTTCGGAGGCGATTCAATTGGACAGTGTCAGCCCCGCGAGCCTCCGTTACACGCACTGCCATGTCTGCCATGCTTGCATTGTTCCCTAGGGCACCAACAACTCAGCATCCAGCACACACCAGCCAAGGTATGTAGAACTTACAGAATGGGCCATTCTCGAAAGGGCTCTTGGCCCGGCTCTTGAAGCGCCCATCTCCATTGCACGCACAACTTGTGGCCATCTTGAGTTTCTTGAGCTCGAACTCCACCTTGCTGGCGCGGCTGAACAAGTCAAGCGACGCGAGTGCCTCGTCACGCTGTTCCTCAGCGACACGTAATTGCATCTTGGACTGTTCGAGCTGTGCTCGATATTGATGCTGTTGTTGTGCAAACGTAACCTTCGCGGCCTGAAGCTGTGTCTTCAATCGATGCAACTCCTTCAACTTCGGGCCAAGCACTTGGGACAACTCGAGGTTAGTCGCTTCTGCCTTGGCCAACTTCTCTTTCGCAGCTTCTAACTCCTTCTCAGCCATCGTACTGCCCGATATTTGCTCCCTCGGTGTCCGTGATGCTTGTTCTTTGCGCCGGAGGGTTTCTTGCTGCGTCGCCCCTTGCTCATCTTGCTCTTGAATCTTTTTCTTGAGCTCCTTGATCATAGATATGTAGCTTGATGAGGCCTCCTCCACTGCGCGCTTCTGCTGCTCCTCAATATCCTGTTTCGCCTTCGCCACTGCAGCATCGCGGGCTTTTACGGCTTCTTCCAGACACGTACACTGCGCGACAAGCTTCGTGTTCTCCTCAGCGAGTGCAGATGCGTCCGCGGCAAGCTTTCTCTTTGCCTCAACTTCTTGCTCCAAGCTCGCCTTGGCCTCATCGGCTTCACGTCGAACTCTGGCCTCTTCGTCTCTCACCTTCTGCTTCTGTTGCTGCTTCAATTCGAGCCGACGCCGCGCTTGCTTGATGTGGTTATTGAGAACACGTTCTTCAAGATGAGCTAAGCGTGTGTTGAGCAACTTGTAGAACGGTCCGACTTTTCCCCCGCTCTTCTTCTTTTTGTCGTGATCGGAGACAACGCCCAAGAGCCACGCAAAATCTGCATCCGAGATCACATTCGGCTGTGTTTGCACAGCAGGCGGTCGACCGCGAAGCTTCGGAGCTGGTGTGTCCGAGAAGATGGTGGACTTGTAGTTCTTGTACTTCTTCCTCGGCCTTCCTGTCTCCCCACTGCTACCAGGGCACGCTGACGGTGTGGTGGACACTGTCGGTAGCTCTGGGTTCTCCGTCGCGGCGGATGAGGCTCCGACTTGGGAGCTAGTATCCTGGACAGCCGTCGCGCAACCATGGCGCAGTTCCTGAGGAGGTGACGATGGCATCAAAATACTTGACTTTTGACTGAATCGGGGGGCCAATCGCGTTGTTCTCGACGGAGCTCGTTTGTCTGACCGGTCAACTCTAGTGACCATCTTTAAACGGTTCCTTTGAATACCGTTAACTGACGAAACCCTATACATATTTCAAGCTTAAAGCTGAAGATGTCAAGCCGACTACCATCAATAATCAATATTTTTGTATATCATTACACCTCCTTAATGTATACTAAAACCAAGCAGAAAGATAGTAAAACTTCAATTGAGTGACATAATTGTGGATACTGACGCACCAGACCACCATCAATAAGCTTGGAGTGTGTATATGATTATGGACGGGAATTACATAGCAATACCAAGTCGAAAGATGGTGTGTTTGAACGCTGAGCCAGAGTGATCGAAAATGTCTGACTTCTCTGAGCATGAAGATTACCATCTTGTGGCCCTGGCCAGAGAGTACGAGGATCGAGGCAGGAAGGTCTCGTGGGCAGCGCTAGCAGCTGCGATGGCGTACTCAAAGAAGGATGCGCAGGCGCTGAAGCGGCGGTTGACCACTCTGAAGACAACACACGGCAAGCTTCTGCGAGGGTTCCCAAGTCGTTTTCTCAAGTCCCTTGAGCATGCACGATCGGTCACCTCAAGACCCCGAAGACATGTCTTCATCCTCCCATACACTACGCCCACTCACCAGCCCGTCTCGCTTCACCCATTGACTCTGAGTAAGGTCGATTCACCGCTATCGTCAAACACTTCTGTCTGCAGAGAATCTCAAGGCGACGAGCACCAACACAACATGGTCAGGACCACCCAACCCACCATCGAAGCCAACCCGCTCTCAGTGTCGGACTCTGGCCGCGTGGTTACAGAGATATTTGCTGGGATCGCCAAGTCTGACGTCCGCCAAGCTGCCGGCCGCACGGAGTTCAATGTTGGCGAGTTGGCGACAGATGGAGTGGCAAACTTGGTTGATCGATGCCAACTCCGTCAACAAGATGTCTTCCTCGACGTCGGCTCAGGTGTCGGGAACGTGATTGCTCAAGTTGTCCTTCAAACGGCGGCGGATCGAGCGATTGGAATTGAGATCCGCAAGGATGTCGCGTCCCTTGGGTCACTGGCAATTTTCGAGGCGACGGCGCAGTACCCGCGTCTCTCACGAGCAAGTAACCACCAGGGCGACGTCTTGCAGCTTGCCGAGGATTGGTCGGAGGTACTCGATACCACGGTGCTGTACGCAAACAATTTGCTCTTCACGCAGGAAGCCAGCCATGCTGTGCATCACTTATGCTGTGTCTTGTCAGGCTTGCGCATGGTTGTGCTTGGCGCGCGAGCTTGTCCACGGCATCGAAATCGATGCATGCGAGAGTTTTGTTTGCTGTGGCGCGAAGAGACTGAGACTCTCAGTGTTCGGACTGAGTACAAACATAGTCGAGTAGCCTTGTACGTCTACACAAGACCAACAGAGTAGGGATGGCAAAAATGAAGTAAAAATGAAGTCCATTACGAGATCAAATTCACGCCGCAGGAGCGACCGCACTAGTTGTAGCGATGGGCATCTTCCGTAAGGAAATCCCATGCGTTGAACGTTGGGAAGACGTCCACGTGCTCTGGGAGTTGCGCAGCTTGGAATTCTTGGAAGTTGGCGGGCAGCCTCGCGCGATCGTACTCAGTGCAGTGTGTGAACGTACGCGAGATCAGTGCTTGAGCTTGCTCCATCGTAGTGCACACGAAGTTCACGAATACGACCTGATGCAAACGCACTTCCGCCAAAACTGGGGTCCATTCGGCGGCCGTGATATGCGCGTCATCGACGACGACGACAGGGACATGGCGGTGGAGAGCGAAGCGCAGCGTCTGCAGGCATTCCCCACGGGCGTCGGCAAGGTTGGCCGGCACAAAATGGAAGCCTTGCTGGCTGCGGAAGACGTCGTCGCTTGAACAGATCAGGGTCTGGAGTCGCCGAGCTTGGGCGTACACCTTCGTCTGCAAAGCAAATGTCGTCTTGCCGCATCCCGGGAGACCGCGAAGAACGAAGACGAGGCTCTGGAGCGCATCCCATCCAGTCGCACCCGCCCGCAACGTCGCGAAAGCGTCAACCCGTTCTCGTATCAACTCGAAGAACATGAGCAGCATCGGATGGGTTCGCTCCAGGACTTGATCATCTTGCGCGGCGAAAATATCGCGGCGGATGGCGACCGTGTAGTGTGCAGCGTAAGCTTCGTTGTCCTGATAGAACAACTGGAGTCGCCTGCGCATCGTTGACTCAGGAATGTCGTGCCACGAGCGAGTGAGGAGGTCTTGAACGTCGAGATTTCCCTCGAAACTGACGCGACAGAATGCGTGGTAGCCCTCTCGTGCCAACAACACGTATCTGTTCCACTCTGAGTACGTCACGTTGGTGTTGTCGATTATCACGATCGGAACACGTCGAATCAGCGCTTGGAAACACTCCGCTTGGCAACGCGCATGCGCTTCCCCGAGCCTGGTCGAATCATATCTGTAACCGTGGTGAGTGATGAAATATGTGTCTGCGCTGCAGATCTGGGCCTCGAGCCCAATCGATTCGGCGTAAAGCTTGAGAAGAACTGCGAGCGTTGACTTCCCGCACCCTGGTAGCCCACGGAGGATGACGACGAGGCTTCGACGATCGCGAGTGCGGATGCGCTCGTCGCTGAACTTATCGACGATCATACGGACCTCCTCGGGGAACATGCGGACGATCGGGTGCTCCATGATTGTGAGACCCAGAGCAACTGTGGCACGAGAGCGAGAAAACTCGTGCTTGGTGGGAATCAATGACAGCTTGAGCGGGACAGGACGTTAGCATGCATCAACCAACGATGAGAATCACGTTTACTTACACATTCGTTGCACGCGCATTGTGTTGTTTTGGAGGCGTTTGCTGTCGCTGTTGAGATGGCGGAGCGGAGCAGAGCGAAGTCGAATGGCTAGGAGGAGGTGGAGAACTGGTTGAGTGGGCCACGATGAATATGTGGCAACGAGCTCACGCATCATGTGATGACGAGGGATGGACAGCCGCGAAGATTAGCTTTGAAACTTTCCTGAAAACAACGGCGTTCAATTGAGTGGTGTCGGAAAGCAACAGCACTTGATGCAGCTATTTCTCCAATCGTTGCTTGACCCCACATTTTTCTCCAATCAACATCGGCAAGTCAAACGGGCAAATTTTGCACGATCGAGGGATGGGACGGTAAAAATTTATCCACTTTTGGGTTGAGGGAACAGCCCAATTTTTCGAATGCGTGATATGGAAAGACGAAATTATGGGTGCGGGAATGGCGAACGGGCAAATTTTGCACGATCTATAAATATTATACTTGAAATTTGTATTGATACACTTCCTATTGTTCAGCTCGCGTTCGCGAAAGGGTTAAAAAAAAAGTTAGAATCTAGACTCAGTCGTCGTCATCATCGGATCCAATCAAACCACCGGGGCAATTATGCTTGGAGAATGCGTTCCTCTTCTTGAAGTGGCGCTTACACACTCGGCATGTCGCGCCTTCGTCATTTCGCTGCTTCCTTTTTTCGGCAAGTATAGCCTTCTGCGGATTGTCACTGCAGTACCGACTATGGTTGTCGTGGGCTTTTGCCGAAGGGAAAACATCGAGGCAGTAGTAACAGACAATATGATGGATTGGAACCGCTTCAGTACTGTCGGGCTTTTGGTCGACACCGCGCATTCGAACGTAGCTATGTAGGCGAATGTGAGCACTCTCGTTACCGACTCCTGCGTGTGGAAGATCCCCTCTGAGCAAAAGAACGTCGCCCTTCTTCAGGCATACACAAAGCCGCTTGGATTCCAAAACGGCACCAGCGAATGATTCCGGGAACAAATCCAGGTACGTTTTGTGTTGAATCGCAACAAACAAAGAGGCTTGGACCCAGTTATGTTTGATAAGGGCTTCCGCCGTTTCGAATGTCGGAAAATCGCGATGAACGTCTTCCAGGCAGCGATTTTATGATGGTCCATTTCTGTAATTCCCATTTTGAGCAAACGTCTTTTAGGATCGCGCTCAAAAAACCATGGGGAGATAGCGTGTCGGTAGGGAACGGTGCCATAAGGCGTTTGTGATCATTTTCATTCGAGTAGATCCTGTTGAAAATGGGTGTGAAATCAACGACGGAGGCTGCGGCTTCCAAAATCTCCTCTAGAGCAGTCCCTCCGATCATGTTTTCCAAAATAACGTACCCTAGACTCCAAAAGTCGGCTCGAATTCTACGTCTTTCCTCAAGTGTAAGGTGCGAGAGCACGCGCATTTGTCTCCGTGCGCGAGTGTGGATTTCTCAGAATAATCCGAGAGTCAACACTGACTCTCACGCCGTCCAACCGGGATCCAACCACACAAGATCCGAGATCCACCAATGGCTCTCGTACAGTCCCTGGTTCAACAATTTGTTAACGTAAACGACCAGTTTCTGAGCCACGACCAGTTTCTGAGCTGTCACTACGACGCGGACATCATTGGTCAAAAATACTCAATAAAAAATGAACCAGACTTGTGAAGTTTGATTTTTTCCCGCCGATATTTGGCGCCAGTGTGCTGAGCGTCTTGGCAACAAGAAGCTCCCCATGACGTACACAGCGGAACAAATGCGCGACGCAGTCGATAGTGTGCTGGGTGGTCAGAAGGTAATCGACGCCAGCATTCTCCACAAGATCCCCTACAGCTCTCTCAAAAGGAAGGTCGCTATGGCTCGCGCTGGTCAGCCGATCACCAACAAGCGCCGTGGGCCAGCGCCTGTCCTCCCTCCAGAGATCGAATGCGACTTGGTCGATTGGATCATTGGGCAGCAGCTCGAAGGCTTTCCGATCACACGCGTGGACGTGGTCATTAAAGGAACCAAGCTTCTCAACGCCGTCCGAAGCGGCACTCTGACCGACGGCTGGTACAAGCGCTTCTCAGGCCGACATCCTGAGCTCGCAGAGCGGCAAGCACAGGTCATCTCTCGCGTCCGGAATCAAGTCAGCGACGTCATTGTGGTGACGACGTACGAGACGGTGCTCGCAGCGATTCAAAGATACGGTATGGACGGCTCGCGCGTTTACAACGTGGACGAGACCGGGTTTTACACTCGCCGTCGATCCACGAGGGTAATTGCGCTCAAGGGCTCGCGCAATGTGTGGACTCACGATACGCCGCCGTCGTTTCATCTCACGATTGTCGCATGTGGCAACGCTCTTGGCGACTACATCGCTCCTTCATTCGTGTTTGCGCGCGCAGCGTTCGCTCTGGGACACGCTGACGGTTCCTGGCGCCCAGATCACTACGACGACGAACGGCTTCATGACGTCGAGTCTCTTCATGCGGTGGCTGTCGCAGTTCAGCGCTTCCATCCCTGCGGAGGTCGAGCGACCAGTGATGCTACTCATGGATGGATGCAGCAGTCATTACTCCGTCGCCATTGTTGCCGAGGCTCTCAAGATGGGCGTCATACTGATATGCCTTCCAGCCAACGCCACTCATCTCTACCAGCCCTGTGACGTCGCTGTCTTCGCTCCGTTCAAGAAGTCGATCAAGCAGAAACTACGCACACTCGTGAGCGAACAAGGTAAGCGTTGGCTGTATAATTCACCACTCTGTTTATCTTCAGTTGTACTCATGGGATTATGGTAGGTTTCATCACCGTGTCGAAGCCTGTTGCTCTGGCGATCGGGTGCGCCGCATGGAACGAAATCGTCCCGAAGAGACACATCGCCGCTGGTTTTCGCACCTCTAGCCTGTTCCCGCCGTCGCTGGAGGCGATGCGCGCGCGTCTTAGTCTCTACGACGACAATGGCGCTAAGGATCAAGTAGCCAAAGCCGAATGGCTGAAGCATCGCGAAGCGCTGCGCGACGATATCCTTTCCCTGCCCCCCAAACGTACCCCTCAAAAACGCAAGCGCAAGACGATCGATGTCGCTGGACGTCTGCTCACCGTGGAGCTGCTTGAGCAAATCGACGCGCAGGAGGCCGAGGAAGACAAAGCGCGGCTGGCGAAGAAGGGGAAGACAAAGGCGACGCCGAGCAAGTCGGATGAGGTGGCGGAAGAAGCGGTCGTGTAGAGTGGTCGATCAGCCTCCAAAGAGGTAGATTATGCGCATGCGTATTGCCAATGGGAGGAATCGAACCTCCAACTTCTCTTTCGAGAGCTTTTCCATTAAGCTACATTGGCTGGTAGTGTGGGCGGGGCATTATTCCTTCCTAGGCCAGATATTGGCACATCGTTGGTAAGGTGACAATCCTCTTGGCGTGACACTTTTCAGCGCCACGCTCCCTCAATTCACCCCAAACGCAGTTAAGCGCAAGAGGTGGTCAATCACACACTGAGCGAGAAACGCCGGCGGTCGTTCGAATCGCTCCAGACTGCTTTGAGACAAACACACCGGCTAGTTCAGGGATTATGCCAATCATCGGGCGTTTCCTGAGATAATACATATATTCCATAAATTGATACAATATTATTTTCTGAATCAATGGATGTCACAATCGCGAGAGAGTAACGAATCGACGCGCCAATACAAAAAGCAAGTGAAAACTGGCTCAACAACTGGTCGTCGAGAATCGTTGTCTCAACTTCAGACCTCAACTAGCTGATGGCAAAAGAGATGCAGGAATGTGTGATACATCCAGATGGTAGATGAATGAATCAGCATTCAGAGTCAACAACCAGATTTTAAAACAGCCTTTTGGATATGAAACTGTGTTCTGTTTTCTTAGCAATCGAATCGTGGCTCAAAAACTGGTCGTTTACGTTAGTTCAATCAAAAGCCTGATTACACAATCACATCCCTGACTCAAACATTACCCTCCTAAATCCACATCCACTCTCAGATATTATCCTCTATGACGCCAGCATCCGAGATCCACCCTTGTTCTATGACGCGAGCATCCGAGATCCACCCTGACGCTGCGACGCCAGCATTCGACTTGCCACAGGTCTTGAATTTCTTCTGCGTGATCCTTCCACACGGGAGCAACGCGGACGGGTTTACCGAAGACAATGTCGACCCAGGAGGGTGTAGATGTGAAGAACACTGACCAATCACGGAAGACAACCCGCCACATCTCGGTCGGTAGCGCACACTCGAAGAACAGATGACGCGCCGTCTCCACCGCGTTGCAGCCTTGGCGAACACAATACACGATGCTTGGATTCGACACCGTCGTGAACGAGAAGCGCGATCTTGTCGGTAGCAGGCCATATGCCAAGCGGAACTGCAGATCTTCATAGATCGGGAGAAGCAACACCCGCAGACGCTTGCGTAGCTTGTTGAAACGTAGGACCACGTCTGTCGGCGCTCGGGAGTCATGAAAAAACAGCGGATGTGTTCTCGTCGGCTCTGGAGCTTGCCAAACGTTTGGTACTGGCGCTGCAGTGGCGCTGTAACGTGGGGTGACGCCCTCGAAGCATGGGTCGGCGAAGGAAGTCGGTGGTCCGCGAAGTCCGTGGGCACTAGAAGTGTGGTGGTAGTAATAGTAGTGTGAGGGTAAGGGGGAGAGGGAGAAGGGGGTAGTGTTGGTAGTGTTTGTAATTGGTGTGTATGGTTGCTGTGGGCCTGGGTATGATGTGTGTGTAGTGTGTTTGTGTTATGTGTTTTGAGAGGTCATTTAGGCTTAGGGTTGTGTTTGAGGAGGGGGTCGTAAATAGTGGTTTGCGCGGCCATGTGGTCTAGTGGTATGATTCTCGCTTAGGGTGCGAGAGGTCCCGGATTCGATCTCCGGCATGGCCCTTGTCTATCTTTTTGCAACGTCACACGACCCACTCCATGCCAGCCTTCCACCATCACTAATCACCCTGCCTGCTCCCGCCCCCCCCCCCATCAGATCGCCCTGCCTCCTCTCTCCCCCATCAATAGCTCCCACCCTCCACGTACAACACCCCTACCCTACTCCTACCCTACCCCTTCCTCTCCTCTCCTCCCTCGTCTCGTCTCGTCTCTTCTCTTCTCTTCTTCTCTCCTCTCCTCCCTCCTCTTTCCCAAACAAACAAACGAACAAACAAAACCTGAATCAAGATCGTCTATGAGACTGTTGGTGTCTTCTTTTCTTCTCCTTTGTTTTCTTCCCAGCTGGTATGAACGAAGATACGATGACGAGCGTATGAGAAGACCGAGAAGACCGAGAGGACCGAGAGGACCGAGAAGGAGAAGACCGAGAGGACCGAGAAGACCGAGCAAATGGGAAGACGGAGAAGACGGAGAAGGCTCCGAAGGAGTAAACGAAGATGGCTGTGTTGTGCAGAGGGGACAGGCTGTGAGCTAGGATTTCGGGTAGCCGCGCTGCGCGGGGTCTGGCAAGCCGACACGGAGCTGTGACGAAGAGACAGGTGCCGACACTCGACACTCTCGGAGACGAAGATGAGAAGATGAGAGGATGCGAAGACGTGGAAGACATAGGAACGCAGCGAGATGTGCACGACCATATGCATTCGGGTCGGCGGCTGGCTGTGTCTTGTCTTGCGCGCGATGATACATCGGTTGGGAGTTGTTGTGGGGGAAGGCTAGTTTGTTTTTGGGTGGATTGTTGTGGCAACCGCGTCGCGGGGTCGCTGAGCGACGACGCGGTGGTAGAACAATAAAGATAAGATTCGTGGCGTTGAATTGGCGGGTAACGAGCTGCCGCGACCGCAGCCGATGTGGACGCAGTCGACATAGACGCGGACGAAGCCGTAGTCGTAGATGTCGAAATACTAGTTTGGTACTGGCGCTGCAGTGGCGCTGTAACGTGGGGTGACGCCCTCGAAGCATGGGTCGGCGAAGGAAGTCGGTGGTCCGCGAAGTCCGTGGGCACTAGAAGTGTGGTGGTAGTAATAGTAGTGTGAGGGTAAGGGGGAGAGGGAGAAGGGGGTAGTGTTGGTAGTGTTTGTAATTGGTGTGTATGGTTGCTGTGGGCCTGGGTATGATGTGTGTGTAGTGTGTTTGTGTTATGTGTTTTGAGAGGTCATTTAGGCTTAGGGTTGTGTTTGAGGAGGGGGTCGTAAATAGTGGTTTGCGCGGCCATGTGGTCTAGTGGTATGATTCTCGCTTAGGGTGCGAGAGGTCCCGGATTCGATCTCCGGCATGGCCCTTGTCTATCTTTTTGCAACGTCACACAACCCACTCCATGCCAGCCTTCCACCATCACTAATCACCCTGCCTGCTCCCGCCCCCCCCATCAGATCGCCCTGCCTCCTCTCTCCCCCATCAATAGCTCCCACCCTCCACGTACAACACCCCTACCCTACTCCTACCCTACCCCTTCCTCTCCTCTCCTCCCTCGTCTCGTCTCGTCTCTTCTCTTCTCTTCTTCTCTCCTCTCCTCCCTCCTCTTTCCCAAACAAACAAACGAACAAACAAAACCTGAATCAAGATCGTCTATGAGACTGTTGGTGTCTTCTTTTCTTCTCCTTTGTTTTCTTCCCAGCTGGTATGAACGAAGATACGATGACGAGCGTATGAGAAGACCGAGAAGACCGAGAGGACCGAGAGGACCGAGAAGGAGAAGACCGAGAGGACCGAGAAGACCGAGCAAATACGAGTTTGCTGAGCGACATGTTGACTACACCCAAGTCTCCGTCACCCCGTACCGACAGTACACGTGGCTGCTCAAACTCCACGGGGAAGCCACACAAGTATTCGGGCGTCTGTGCACAATGTGCTCTGTCCCTGTCGATGGAGTGCTACCGACGGCGCCTGAGCACCATCATCCGCGAGTCGGCGTGAAGATCAACGACCGTGTGTGCTGGGTGCCGCGCATTCCACGATCCCAGCTGCTCCGCCTGGTGTGGCAAGCTCCAGAGCCGACGAGAACCCACCCGCTGTTCTTCCACGACCCTCGAGCGCCTACAGACGTGGTCCTCCGATTCAACAAGCTCCGCAAGCGGCTTCGTGTGTTGCTCCTCCCGATATACGAAGACGTCCAGTTCCGCTTGGCGTACGGCTTGTTACCGACTCGCTCGCGCTTCTCGTTCATGACGGTGTCGAATCCCGGCATCGTGTACTGTGTTCGACACGGCTGCAGCTCAGTGGAGACGGCGCGTCATTTGTTCTTCGAGTGTGTGCTGCCGACTGAGATATGGCGTGATATCTTCCGTGATATGTCAGTGTTCTTCACATCTCGACCCTCTTGGACCGACATTGTCTTCGGTAAAGCCATCCGCGTTGCTCCCGTGTGGAAGGACCACGCAGAAGAAATCCAAGACTTGTGGCAAGTCATCCGTGCAGTGGTGCTCCACCTGTTGTGGACTGAACGCAATGGGCGACTGTTCAACAGGCGGTCCCCGATGCCAACAGTTGCAGCACTGCGTGTGGTGTATACGACTGTGGGTGCTCATGTGCGTGCGTGTCTTCGACGTGTGTACGACGATGTGCAGCGTGCTTCGCTTCAGGTTGTGTTGTCAAGTCTCCAGTCTACGCCTTCGTTTGGTGCCTTCATGCAAAGGAACATGGGGTTGTTTGCAATTCGCTTTTTGGCATAAAAGCATTCTCGTGCCGTTTCTTCTCCTTCAGTGTGGGTGCTTGCTTTCAATCCTGGCTCGAAACCTACCTCGTTTTGGAATCAGGGTATGCCCGGGCGGCCGAAGTCAAGCCCAAACAGTGACACAAGAAACCTCCCCGAGGTGGGGATCGAACCCGCGACCGAGAGCATCGGGGTCGACGCTCATAACCATTTGAGCTAACCGTAGTTATCGAACGGACATGCTAAAACAAGTACCTAGACCGGTCAAGACCATAGGAAGTCAACCAGCAACTCACCAACTGAAGCCCCCAGCCTCGTCACATACTAGTCAAGTGTATAACGGGTTCTACCAGTTTGTATACCCTCTCTGAATAGTGATATGTACTGGTTTAAGTGAGGTTTCTGGAAGGTTCGAGATTTCCAGAGTGAATACAATACCATACCAAATACAATACACGTGTTGAGATGCACGTAGCTTGACCACCTCATTCTCAAATTGACCCACCACGAACAAGCCTGGAACACCATGCCGACCCAACGCCTTGCCAAGTCTATCGCGGAGAAGCGCGAAGTTATCGATTGGATCGAAGCGAATTGCCCGAGCGTCCCGACTCGTGCCTCGGCATACTTCCAGAACAAAGGTTGGAAGATCTCACCTGCTCAAGTTCGGTACTGGTGGAAGAAGAGAGATGACATCCGCTCGTCACCGCCAAGCCAGATGCGTCTCAAGGGTGGCGGTGCAAAGCCACTTCTTGATGCTGTAGAAGACATTCTGTTTGGTCTGATCGTGCAACGGCGGTCGAACAAGCTCAAGGTGTCTCGCGTTTGGATCCAGAACACTGCTCTCCAGCTCGCTCGTGCCGAGGGTTTTGAGACGTTCACTGCATCTGACAAGTGGCTGAGTCTGTTTATGGGTCGTTACAGTCTCTCACTCCGACGTGCGACGAATTTAACGACACTGACGGATGACGTCCTCGTGTCCCGTGCAGTCAGCTACATGGCGTTCCTTGTAGCTCATCGCTCGACTTTCGACCCTATGCGGACGATTCTTATGGATGAAACCGCAGTCTACTTTGAGGATCCACGACTGGAAACTGTTGACCTTGTCGGCTCAAGACACGTGGTTCTCAAGTCAACTGGGTTCGCGTCAATGCGTATCACTGCCATCCTGGCAGTGACCGCGGCTGGCAAGAAGCTCCCATCTGTTGTCATCTGGAAGGGCAAGAATAGTCAAGGATTCCAGCGAGTTGGCAAGGTGTACGTGACCGTGCAAGAACGGGCTTGGGTGAATGGCCCACTGCTTGTGAAGTGGCTTGATCAGGTGTTCCCTGCTGTGTTTGACATGAACCCTGGAAACAAAGCGATCGTGTGGGATTCGATGCGTGCACATGTTGCCAAAGTCGTCAAGGAGCGCTGTAGCGAGAAGACGATCCAACAGGTCGTCATCCCTGGCGGAATGACTCCATATCTTCAAGCTGGTGACATTGGGATTTACAAGTCGTTTAAAGATCACATCTCTCCAGTGATTGACGCATGGAAATCATCTGATCAAGTTCTGTACACCAAGAACGGCAATCCAAAACCTCCCGCAGTGGAAGTGGTGGCACGCTGGGTAGAGGATGCGTGGAAGTCTGTGCCGGACGAGGTCGTACAGAAGTCTATTCTCAGCGTTGGTTTTGCTGACAACTTCGAGGACTGGCACATCGCCCGTCACGATGTGTACGGCACACGCTTTCGCGAACGCTGGATGAACCGTGACCAGGACGCTGAGATTCCCCAAGAGCATATCGCGGATGATCTCATCGATGAGTTCGATGAACTGACCGTGGATGAGATCGATGACATGGAATAGTATACCCTTCCAAATATAATACCGTTTGTTGTTGCAGGGAAATCTATTACAATAGTATACCTTCTTGTAATTGGTAGAACCCGTTAATATTCATCGACGAGGTACACTAGGGTAGTCATAGTCGTATTAATTTTGGTTAATACAGACGCCTTCAAACTGAGCCACAGAGGCTCACTTCGCAATTTGCTCGCTACCCCTCAAGTGACCAAGTCAAGAAGTGACCAGTCAAGACCACCCAGCTCAGCTGCCAGCCCATCACCTCCGACCCTCTCCACACCCAGTCGCCATGATCAAGGGTGCCGCGAGAGCCAAGACCAAGCGCAAGAAGCTTGGCATCGGGACGCTGCCGCCACCGCACCGACCAGTCGGCATCCCATGCGTGCTTCCTTCGGCTTCATCGGGAGAGCCGACATTCACCTCATGGAGAGCGCGCACCAGAGCTCGGCCGCCAGGTCGACTCTAACATCAACCCACCGCCATCAACCCACGCCGTGACCAACACTCACGGCACCCAGCAACCAACCTTCACTCACACGACCGTTGGGTAACCAACACTCACCGACACCAACCTCAACCCAACCATCATTCAAGCAACCCAGATCGACACCAACATCAACCCAACCAACCAACACTCACCAACTCCAACCTCAACCAAACCAGCATTCAAGCAACCCAGCATCAACCCAACAAGCATTCAAGCAACCCAGCATCAACCCAACAAGCATTCAAGCAACCCAGCATCAACCCAACCAACACTCAACTCACCCAGCATCAACAAACCAACAAACCAGCAATGAAGGTCAAGTCAACAGAGTACCCAGCTTCAACGACAACACAACAACCACCTCAACGACCCAACAAACCATGACGCAAGGATTCATCTTCTCAGCACAAACCGACCAGCCAACCACGAGACTCAACCGAACCTTAGCAACATAGAACCCGCACGGGATTAGCGAGCAGTTAGAAGTCAGTCGTAAATGCTAGTGCAGCAAGACAGATGCTCTACCACTGAGCCACAGAGGCGCTATACTTTATTCAAGTCAAACCAATTCTCACCGCCCCTTGCACGCACACCAACACAACACCCCCCAAACACTCCCCGCCCTACACCCTAGCACTCCCCACCATTATACCACGATCTCACGGCAGATGCGGCCATCCAACAGTGCCAGCGTCGACTACTTATGTATACATATACATATACATATATGGGAAACCGCATGATACAACATAGCACAGCATGCCATGCCAAGCCACAACGTAACTAACCACCACACGAAGCGCCAAGCGACTGGAGAGGTGAGTCATTCACTGGGGTGTCGATGAAGCTCTCTCTCACTCCCACTTCTAGTTGTTCATCTGGGATACCCGAGCGACGTGAGCACTTTATCCCAACGTGGCGCAGAACGTGGCTCTGGTTGTTGCTAAGTGAATTTTGTGATTGGGTCATATCACAAACTGACCCACAAAGACAGTGAGTAGGTCGGACGAATGCCAACGTCAACCAGGAGGCGGTTTCCCAAGTCGACCTCAATATCGTGGTGAATGTAGAGCTCAAGTTGGGCCACGGAGCACGTTTATCGCGCGCAAGCTTCGGCAAACGGGAACCCGCACAGGTCCCGCACGCACGCATCAAGCCATTACTCCCCTTCTTTCCCACTACACCCTCTTCGTGTTATAGGCCATGACCCCCACCGCAACTCATCCGCTCGCCAGCGTTTCTCCATCGAAAGAGCACCCGTCACGCCCCAGGGTCCCACGGTCCCAAGCTCCCACGGTCCCAAGCTCCCACGGTCCCACGGTCCCACGGTCGGCTGGGGCGAGGGTATCTCTCCTGTGTTCACATCACATCACAGGAGAGATACTCTCGCTCCAGCCAAACACGAAACATGGACAAGCACACGACTTGACACCGCACTGCTTCGCTTGACGATCCTCGTCATCGGCTTTGTCCTATGTGGCCAAAATGACTGTAGATTCTTCGGCAACTATTCTCAGCGCACACTGATCCGAGCCAATTCACCATCGACGGCAAGACTCGAGTCGATGCAGGCTGAAGATGAACTCGAAAGGCCTGAGTGGTCATTGAAGCCGCACCCGCACCCGCATCCATTTTGAGCGCGCAGATGACCCATTCGTCCATGGTAGTCGACGGCTGCAATGTCCAAGGCGCGCGTCTATGTGGCGAGCCGAAGTGGGAGCAGTGGTGCCATGGGGTGTGGGGTGTGGAGCAGTGTGGCGTGGCGTAGCGTGTAAATGCGAAGGAGAAAAGGAGGCAGAAGACAGGAGTTGTGAGTGGCAACAATGGGGGCTTGGCGACTGTGGTCAGGGTAGCGGTGCATTCGCCGGCAAAGGCAATGCCTCCGCCCAGGATTGAACTGGGACCTTCTGTTTACAAGACAGATGCTCTACCACTGAGCCACAGAGGCGCTATACTTTATTCAAGTCAAACCAATTCTCACCGCCCCTTGCACGCACACCAACACAACACCCCCCAAACACTCCCCGCCCTACACCCTAGCACTCCCCACCATTATACCACGATCTCACGGCAGATGCGGCCATCCAACAGTGCCAGCGTCGACTACTTATGTATACATATACATATACATATATGGGAAACCGCATGATACAACATAGCACAGCATGCCATGCCAAGCCACAACGTAACTAACCACCACACGAAGCGCCAAGCGACTGGAGAGGTGAGTCATTCACTGGGGTGTCGATGAAGCTCTCTCTCACTCCCACTTCTAGTTGTTCATCTGGGATACCCGAGCGACGTGAGCACTTTATCCCAACGTGGCGCAGAACGTGGCTCTGGTTGTTGCTAAGTGAATTTTGTGATTGGGTCATATCACAAACTGACCCACAAAGACAGTGAGTAGGTCGGACGAATGCCAACGTCAACCAGGAGGCGGTTTCCCAAGTCGACCTCAATATCGTGGTGAATGTAGAGCTCAAGTTGGGCCACGGAGCACGTTTATCGCGCGCAAGCTTCGGCAAACGGGAACCCGCACAGGTCCCGCACGCACGCATCAAGCCATTACTCCCCTTCTTTCCCACTACACCCTCTTCGTGTTATAGGCCATGACCCCCACCGCAACTCATCCGCTCGCCAGCGTTTCTCCATCGAAAGAGCACCCGTCACGCCCCAGGGTCCCACGGTCCCAAGCTCCCACGGTCCCACGGTCGGCTGGGGCGAGGGTATCTCTCCTGTGTTCACATCACATCACAGGAGAGATACTCTCGCTCCAGCCAAACACGAAACATGGACAAGCACACGACTTGACACCGCACTGCTTCGCTTGACGATCCTCGTCATCGGCTTTGTCCTATGTGGCCAAAATGACTGTAGATTCTTCGGCAACTATTCTCAGCGCACACTGATCCGAGCCAATTCACCATCGACGGCAAGACTCGAGTCGATGCAGGCTGAAGATGAACTCGAAAGGCCTGAGTGGTCATTGAAGCCGCACCCGCACCCGCATCCATTTTGAGCGCGCAGATGACCCATTCGTCCATGGTAGTCGACGGCTGCAATGTCCAAGGCGCGCGTCTATGTGGCGAGCCGAAGTGGGAGCAGTGGTGCCATGGGGTGTGGGGTGTGGAGCAGTGTGGCGTGGCGTAGCGTGTAAATGCGAAGGAGAAAAGGAGGCAGAAGACAGGAGTTGTGAGTGGCAACAATGGGGGCTTGGCGACTGTGGTCAGGGTAGCGGTGCATTCGCCGGCAAAGGCAATGCCTCCGCCCAGGATTGAACTGGGACCTTCTGTTTACAAGACAGATGCTCTACCACTGAGCCACAGAGGCGCTATACTTTATTCAAGTCAAACCAATTCTCACCGCCCCTTGCACGCACACCAACACAACACCCCCCAAACACTCCCCGCCCTACACCCTAGCACTCCCCACCATTATACCACGATCTCACGGCAGATGCGGCCATCCAACAGTGCCAGCGTCGACTACTTATGTATACATATACATATACATATATGGGAAACCGCATGATACAACATAGCACAGCATGCCATGCCAAGCCACAACGTAACTAACCACCACACGAAGCGCCAAGCGACTGGAGAGGTGAGTCATTCACTGGGGTGTCGATGAAGCTCTCTCTCACTCCCACTTCTAGTTGTTCATCTGGGATACCCGAGCGACGTGAGCACTTTATCCCAACGTGGCGCAGAACGTGGCTCTGGTTGTTGCTAAGTGAATTTTGTGATTGGGTCATATCACAAACTGACGCACAAAGACAGTGAGTAGGTCGGACGAATGCCAACGTCAACCAGGAGGCGGTTTCCCAAGTCGACCTCAATATCGTGGTGAATGTAGAGCTCAAGTTGGGCCACGGAGCACGTTTATCGCGCGCAAGCTTCGGCAAACGGGAACCCGCACAGGTCCCGCACGCACGCATCAAGCCATTACTCCCCTTCTTTCCCACTACACCCTCTTCGTGTTATAGGCCATGACCCCCACCGCAACTCATCCGCTCGCCAGCGTTTCTCCATCGAAAGAGCACCCGTCACGCCCCAGGGTCCCACGGTCCCAAGCTCCCACGGTCCCAAGCTCCCACGGTCCCAAGCTCCCACGGTCCCACGGTCCCACGGTCCCACGGTCGGCTGGGGCGAGGGTATCTCTCCTGTGTTCACATCACATCACAGGAGAGATACCCTCGCTCCAGCCAAACACGAAACATGGACAAGCACACGACTTGACACCGCACTGCTTCGCTTGACGATCCTCGTCATCGGCTTTGTCCTATGTGGCCAAAATGACTGTAGATTCTTCGGCAACTATTCTCAGCGCACACTGATCCGAGCCAATTCACCATCGACGGCAAGACTCGAGTCGATGCAGGCTGAAGATGAACTCGAAAGGCCTGAGTGGTCATTGAAGCCGCACCCGCACCCGCATCCATTTTGAGCGCGCAGATGACCCATTCGTCCATGGTAGTCGACGGCTGCAATGTCCAAGGCGCGCGTCTATGTGGCGAGCCGAAGTGGGAGCAGTGGTGCCATGGGGTGTGGGGTGTGGAGCAGTGTGGCGTGGCGTAGCGTGTAAATGCGAAGGAGAAAAGGAGGCAGAAGACAGGAGTTGTGAGTGGCAACAATGGGGGCTTGGCGACTGTGGTCAGGGTAGCGGTGCATTCGCCGGCAAAGGCAATGCCTCCGCCCAGGATTGAACTGGGACCTTCTGTTTACAAGACAGATGCTCTACCACTGAGCCACAGAGGCGCTATACTTTATTCAAGTCAAACCAATTCTCACCGCCCCTTGCACGCACACCAACACAACACCCCCCAAACACTCCCCGCCCTACACCCTAGCACTCCCCACCATTATACCACGATCTCACGGCAGATGCGGCCATCCAACAGTGCCAGCGTCGACTACTTATGTATACATATACATATACATATATGGGAAACCGCATGATACAACATAGCACAGCATGCCATGCCAAGCCACAACGTAACTAACCACCACACGAAGCGCCAAGCGACTGGAGAGGTGAGTCATTCACTGGGGTGTCGATGAAGCTCTCTCTCACTCCCACTTCTAGTTGTTCATCTGGGATACCCGAGCGACGTGAGCACTTTATCCCAACGTGGCGCAGAACGTGGCTCTGGTTGTTGCTAAGTGAATTTTGTGATTGGGTCATATCACAAACTGACGCACAAAGACAGTGAGTAGGTCGGACGAATGCCAACGTCAACCAGGAGGCGGTTTCCCAAGTCGACCTCAATATCGTGGTGAATGTAGAGCTCAAGTTGGGCCACGGAGCACGTTTATCGCGCGCAAGCTTCGGCAAACGGGAACCCGCACAGGTCCCGCACGCACGCATCAAGCCATTACTCCCCTTCTTTCCCACTACACCCTCTTCGTGTTATAGGCCATGACCCCCACCGCAACTCATCCGCTCGCCAGCGTTTCTCCATCGAAAGAGCACCCGTCACGCCCCAGGGTCCCACGGTCCCAAGCTCCCACGGTCCCAAGCTCCCACGGTCCCACGGTCCCACGGTCGGCTGGGGCGAGGGTATCTCTCCTGTGTTCACATCACATCACAGGAGAGATACCCTCGCTCCAGCCAAACACGAAACATGGACAAGCACACGACTTGACACCGCACTGCTTCGCTTGACGATCCTCGTCATCGGCTTTGTCCTATGTGGCCAAAATGACTGTAGATTCTTCGGCAACTATTCTCAGCGCACACTGATCCGAGCCAATTCACCATCGACGGCAAGACTCGAGTCGATGCAGGCTGAAGATGAACTCGAAAGGCCTGAGTGGTCATTGAAGCCGCACCCGCACCCGCATCCATTTTGAGCGCGCAGATGACCCATTCGTCCATGGTAGTCGACGGCTGCAATGTCCAAGGCGCGCGTCTATGTGGCGAGCCGAAGTGGGAGCAGTGGTGCCATGGGGTGTGGGGTGTGGAGCAGTGTGGCGTGGCGTAGCGTGTAAATGCGAAGGAGAAAAGGAGGCAGAAGACAGGAGTTGTGAGTGGCAACAATGGGGGCTTGGCGACTGTGGTCAGGGTAGCGGTGCATTCGCCGGCAAAGGCAATGCCTCCGCCCAGGATTGAACTGGGACCTTCTGTTTACAAGACAGATGCTCTACCACTGAGCCACAGAGGCGCTATACTTTATTCAAGTCAAACCAATTCTCACCGCCCCTTGCACGCACACCAACACAACACCCCCCAAACACTCCCCGCCCTACACCCTAGCACTCCCCACCATTATACCACGATCTCACGGCAGATGCGGCCATCCAACAGTGCCAGCGTCGACTACTTATGTATACATATACATATACATATATGGGAAACCGCATGATACAACATAGCACAGCATGCCATGCCAAGCCACAACGTAACTAACCACCACACGAAGCGCCAAGCGACTGGAGAGGTGAGTCATTCACTGGGGTGTCGATGAAGCTCTCTCTCACTCCCACTTCTAGTTGTTCATCTGGGATACCCGAGCGACGTGAGCACTTTATCCCAACGTGGCGCAGAACGTGGCTCTGGTTGTTGCTAAGTGAATTTTGTGATTGGGTCATATCACAAACTGACCCACAAAGACAGTGAGTAGGTCGGACGAATGCCAACGTCAACCAGGAGGCGGTTTCCCAAGTCGACCTCAATATCGTGGTGAATGTAGAGCTCAAGTTGGGCCACGGAGCACGTTTATCGCGCGCAAGCTTCGGCAAACGGGAACCCGCACAGGTCCCGCACGCACGCATCAAGCCATTACTCCCCTTCTTTCCCACTACACCCTCTTCGTGTTATAGGCCATGACCCCCACCGCAACTCATCCGCTCGCCAGCGTTTCTCCATCGAAAGAGCACCCGTCACGCCCCAGGGTCCCACGGTCCCAAGCTCCCACGGTCCCACGGTCCCACGGTCCCACGGTCGGCTGGGGCGAGGGTATCTCTCCTGTGTTCACATCACATCACAGGAGAGATACCCTCGCTCCAGCCAAACACGAAACATGGACAAGCACACGACTTGACACCGCACTGCTTCGCTTGACGATCCTCGTCATCGGCTTTGTCCTATGTGGCCAAAATGACTGTAGATTCTTCGGCAACTATTCTCAGCGCACACTGATCCGAGCCAATTCACCATCGACGGCAAGACTCGAGTCGATGCAGGCTGAAGATGAACTCGAAAGGCCTGAGTGGTCATTGAAGCCGCACCCGCACCCGCATCCATTTTGAGCGCGCAGATGACCCATTCGTCCATGGTAGTCGACGGCTGCAATGTCCAAGGCGCGCGTCTATGTGGCGAGCCGAAGTGGGAGCAGTGGTGCCATGGGGTGTGGGGTGTGGAGCAGTGTGGCGTGGCGTAGCGTGTAAATGCGAAGGAGAAAAGGAGGCAGAAGACAGGAGTTGTGAGTGGCAACAATGGGGGCTTGGCGACTGTGGTCAGGGTAGCGGTGCATTCGCCGGCAAAGGCAATGCCTCCGCCCAGGATTGAACTGGGACCTTCTGTTTACAAGACAGATGCTCTACCACTGAGCCACAGAGGCGCTATACTTTATTCAAGTCAAACCAATTCTCACCGCCCCTTGCACGCACACCAACACAACACCCCCCAAACACTCCCCGCCCTACACCCTAGCACTCCCCACCATTATACCACGATCTCACGGCAGATGCGGCCATCCAACAGTGCCAGCGTCGACTACTTATGTATACATATACATATACATATATGGGAAACCGCATGATACAACATAGCACAGCATGCCATGCCAAGCCACAACGTAACTAACCACCACACGAAGCGCCAAGCGACTGGAGAGGTGAGTCATTCACTGGGGTGTCGATGAAGCTCTCTCTCACTCCCACTTCTAGTTGTTCATCTGGGATACCCGAGCGACGTGAGCACTTTATCCCAACGTGGCGCAGAACGTGGCTCTGGTTGTTGCTAAGTGAATTTTGTGATTGGGTCATATCACAAACTGACCCACAAAGACAGTGAGTAGGTCGGACGAATGCCAACGTCAACCAGGAGGCGGTTTCCCAAGTCGACCTCAATATCGTGGTGAATGTAGAGCTCAAGTTGGGCCACGGAGCACGTTTATCGCGCGCAAGCTTCGGCAAACGGGAACCCGCACAGGTCCCGCACGCACGCATCAAGCCATTACTCCCCTTCTTTCCCACTACACCCTCTTCGTGTTATAGGCCATGACCCCCACCGCAACTCATCCGCTCGCCAGCGTTTCTCCATCGAAAGAGCACCCGTCACGCCCCAGGGTCCCACGGTCCCAAGCTCCCACGGTCCCACGGTCCCACGGTCCCACGGTCGGCTGGGGCGAGGGTATCTCTCCTGTGTTCACATCACATCACAGGAGAGATACCCTCGCTCCAGCCAAACACGAAACATGGACAAGCACACGACTTGACACCGCACTGCTTCGCTTGACGATCCTCGTCATCGGCTTTGTCCTATGTGGCCAAAATGACTGTAGATTCTTCGGCAACTATTCTCAGCGCACACTGATCCGAGCCAATTCACCATCGACGGCAAGACTCGAGTCGATGCAGGCTGAAGATGAACTCGAAAGGCCTGAGTGGTCATTGAAGCCGCACCCGCACCCGCATCCATTTTGAGCGCGCAGATGACCCATTCGTCCATGGTAGTCGACGGCTGCAATGTCCAAGGCGCGCGTCTATGTGGCGAGCCGAAGTGGGAGCAGTGGTGCCATGGGGTGTGGGGTGTGGAGCAGTGTGGCGTGGCGTAGCGTGTAAATGCGAAGGAGAAAAGGAGGCAGAAGACAGGAGTTGTGAGTGGCAACAATGGGGGCTTGGCGACTGTGGTCAGGGTAGCGGTGCATTCGCCGGCAAAGGCAATGCCTCCGCCCAGGATTGAACTGGGACCTTCTGTTTACAAGACAGATGCTCTACCACTGAGCCACAGAGGCGCTATACTTTATTCAAGTCAAACCAATTCTCACCGCCCCTTGCACGCACACCAACACAACACCCCCCAAACACTCCCCGCCCTACACCCTAGCACTCCCCACCATTATACCACGATCTCACGGCAGATGCGGCCATCCAACAGTGCCAGCGTCGACTACTTATGTATACATATACATATACATATATGGGAAACCGCATGATACAACATAGCACAGCATGCCATGCCAAGCCACAACGTAACTAACCACCACACGAAGCGCCAAGCGACTGGAGAGGTGAGTCATTCACTGGGGTGTCGATGAAGCTCTCTCTCACTCCCACTTCTAGTTGTTCATCTGGGATACCCGAGCGACGTGAGCACTTTATCCCAACGTGGCGCAGAACGTGGCTCTGGTTGTTGCTAAGTGAATTTTGTGATTGGGTCATATCACAAACTGACGCACAAAGACAGTGAGTAGGTCGGACGAATGCCAACGTCAACCAGGAGGCGGTTTCCCAAGTCGACCTCAATATCGTGGTGAATGTAGAGCTCAAGTTGGGCCACGGAGCACGTTTATCGCGCGCAAGCTTCGGCAAACGGGAACCCGCACAGGTCCCGCACGCACGCATCAAGCCATTACTCCCCTTCTTTCCCACTACACCCTCTTCGTGTTATAGGCCATGACCCCCACCGCAACTCATCCGCTCGCCAGCGTTTCTCCATCGAAAGAGCACCCGTCACGCCCCAGGGTCCCACGGTCCCAAGCTCCCACGGTCCCAAGCTCCCACGGTCCCACGGTCCCACGGTCGGCTGGGGCGAGGGTATCTCTCCTGTGTTCACATCACATCACAGGAGAGATACCCTCGCTCCAGCCAAACACGAAACATGGACAAGCACACGACTTGACACCGCACTGCTTCGCTTGACGATCCTCGTCATCGGCTTTGTCCTATGTGGCCAAAATGACTGTAGATTCTTCGGCAACTATTCTCAGCGCACACTGATCCGAGCCAATTCACCATCGACGGCAAGACTCGAGTCGATGCAGGCTGAAGATGAACTCGAAAGGCCTGAGTGGTCATTGAAGCCGCACCCGCACCCGCATCCATTTTGAGCGCGCAGATGACCCATTCGTCCATGGTAGTCGACGGCTGCAATGTCCAAGGCGCGCGTCTATGTGGCGAGCCGAAGTGGGAGCAGTGGTGCCATGGGGTGTGGGGTGTGGAGCAGTGTGGCGTGGCGTAGCGTGTAAATGCGAAGGAGAAAAGGAGGCAGAAGACAGGAGTTGTGAGTGGCAACAATGGGGGCTTGGCGACTGTGGTCAGGGTAGCGGTGCATTCGCCGGCAAAGGCAATGCCTCCGCCCAGGATTGAACTGGGACCTTCTGTTTACAAGACAGATGCTCTACCACTGAGCCACAGAGGCGCTATACTTTATTCAAGTCAAACCAATTCTCACCGCCCCTTGCACGCACACCAACACAACACCCCCCAAACACTCCCCGCCCTACACCCTAGCACTCCCCACCATTATACCACGATCTCACGGCAGATGCGGCCATCCAACAGTGCCAGCGTCGACTACTTATGTATACATATACATATACATATATGGGAAACCGCATGATACAACATAGCACAGCATGCCATGCCAAGCCACAACGTAACTAACCACCACACGAAGCGCCAAGCGACTGGAGAGGTGAGTCATTCACTGGGGTGTCGATGAAGCTCTCTCTCACTCCCACTTCTAGTTGTTCATCTGGGATACCCGAGCGACGTGAGCACTTTATCCCAACGTGGCGCAGAACGTGGCTCTGGTTGTTGCTAAGTGAATTTTGTGATTGGGTCATATCACAAACTGACGCACAAAGACAGTGAGTAGGTCGGACGAATGCCAACGTCAACCAGGAGGCGGTTTCCCAAGTCGACCTCAATATCGTGGTGAATGTAGAGCTCAAGTTGGGCCACGGAGCACGTTTATCGCGCGCAAGCTTCGGCAAACGGGAACCCGCACAGGTCCCGCACGCACGCATCAAGCCATTACTCCCCTTCTTTCCCACTACACCCTCTTCGTGTTATAGGCCATGACCCCCACCGCAACTCATCCGCTCGCCAGCGTTTCTCCATCGAAAGAGCACACGTCACGCCCCAGGGTCCCACGGTCCCAAGCTCCCACGGTCCCAAGCTCCCACGGTCCCACGGTCCCACGGTCGGCTGGGGCGAGGGTATCTCTCCTGTGTTCACATCACATCACAGGAGAGATACCCTCGCTCCAGCCAAACACGAAACATGGACAAGCACACGACTTGACACCGCACTGCTTCGCTTGACGATCCTCGTCATCGGCTTTGTCCTATGTGGCCAAAATGACTGTAGATTCTTCGGCAACTATTCTCAGCGCACACTGATCCGAGCCAATTCACCATCGACGGCAAGACTCGAGTCGATGCAGGCTGAAGATGAACTCGAAAGGCCTGAGTGGTCATTGAAGCCGCACCCGCACCCGCATCCATTTTGAGCGCGCAGATGACCCATTCGTCCATGGTAGTCGACGGCTGCAATGTCCAAGGCGCGCGTCTATGTGGCGAGCCGAAGTGGGAGCAGTGGTGCCATGGGGTGTGGGGTGTGGAGCAGTGTGGCGTGGCGTAGCGTGTAAATGCGAAGGAGAAAAGGAGGCAGAAGACAGGAGTTGTGAGTGGCAACAATGGGGGCTTGGCGACTGTGGTCAGGGTAGCGGTGCATTCGCCGGCAAAGGCAATGCCTCCGCCCAGGATTGAACTGGGACCTTCTGTTTACAAGACAGATGCTCTACCACTGAGCCACAGAGGCGCTATACTTTATTCAAGTCAAACCAATTCTCACCGCCCCTTGCACGCACACCAACACAACACCCCCCAAACACTCCCCGCCCTACACCCTAGCACTCCCCACCATTATACCACGATCTCACGGCAGATGCGGCCATCCAACAGTGCCAGCGTCGACTACTTATGTATACATATACATATACATATATGGGAAACCGCATGATACAACATAGCACAGCATGCCATGCCAAGCCACAACGTAACTAACCACCACACGAAGCGCCAAGCGACTGGAGAGGTGAGTCATTCACTGGGGTGTCGATGAAGCTCTCTCTCACTCCCACTTCTAGTTGTTCATCTGGGATACCCGAGCGACGTGAGCACTTTATCCCAACGTGGCGCAGAACGTGGCTCTGGTTGTTGCTAAGTGAATTTTGTGATTGGGTCATATCACAAACTGACGCACAAAGACAGTGAGTAGGTCGGACGAATGCCAACGTCAACCAGGAGGCGGTTTCCCAAGTCGACCTCAATATCGTGGTGAATGTAGAGCTCAAGTTGGGCCACGGAGCACGTTTATCGCGCGCAAGCTTCGGCAAACGGGAACCCGCACAGGTCCCGCACGCACGCATCAAGCCATTACTCCCCTTCTTTCCCACTACACCCTCTTCGTGTTATAGGCCATGACCCCCACCGCAACTCATCCGCTCGCCAGCGTTTCTCCATCGAAAGAGCACACGTCACGCCCCAGGGTCCCACGGTCCCAAGCTCCCACGGTCCCAAGCTCCCACGGTCCCACGGTCCCACGGTCGGCTGGGGCGAGGGTATCTCTCCTGTGTTCACATCACATCACAGGAGAGATACCCTCGCTCCAGCCAAACACGAAACATGGACAAGCACACGACTTGACACCGCACTGCTTCGCTTGACGATCCTCGTCATCGGCTTTGTCCTATGTGGCCAAAATGACTGTAGATTCTTCGGCAACTATTCTCAGCGCACACTGATCCGAGCCAATTCACCATCGACGGCAAGACTCGAGTCGATGCAGGCTGAAGATGAACTCGAAAGGCCTGAGTGGTCATTGAAGCCGCACCCGCACCCGCATCCATTTTGAGCGCGCAGATGACCCATTCGTCCATGGTAGTCGACGGCTGCAATGTCCAAGGCGCGCGTCTATGTGGCGAGCCGAAGTGGGAGCAGTGGTGCCATGGGGTGTGGGGTGTGGAGCAGTGTGGCGTGGCGTAGCGTGTAAATGCGAAGGAGAAAAGGAGGCAGAAGACAGGAGTTGTGAGTGGCAACAATGGGGGCTTGGCGACTGTGGTCAGGGTAGCGGTGCATTCGCCGGCAAAGGCAATGCCTCCGCCCAGGATTGAACTGGGACCTTCTGTTTACAAGACAGATGCTCTACCACTGAGCCACAGAGGCGCTATACTTTATTCAAGTCAAACCAATTCTCACCGCCCCTTGCACGCACACCAACACAACACCCCCCAAACACTCCCCGCCCTACACCCTAGCACTCCCCACCATTATACCACGATCTCACGGCAGATGCGGCCATCCAACAGTGCCAGCGTCGACTACTTATGTATACATATACATATACATATATGGGAAACCGCATGATACAACATAGCACAGCATGCCATGCCAAGCCACAACGTAACTAACCACCACACGAAGCGCCAAGCGACTGGAGAGGTGAGTCATTCACTGGGGTGTCGATGAAGCTCTCTCTCACTCCCACTTCTAGTTGTTCATCTGGGATACCCGAGCGACGTGAGCACTTTATCCCAACGTGGCGCAGAACGTGGCTCTGGTTGTTGCTAAGTGAATTTTGTGATTGGGTCATATCACAAACTGACCCACAAAGACAGTGAGTAGGTCGGACGAATGCCAACGTCAACCAGGAGGCGGTTTCCCAAGTCGACCTCAATATCGTGGTGAATGTAGAGCTCAAGTTGGGCCACGGAGCACGTTTATCGCGCGCAAGCTTCGGCAAACGGGAACCCGCACAGGTCCCGCACGCACGCATCAAGCCATTACTCCCCTTCTTTCCCACTACACCCTCTTCGTGTTATAGGCCATGACCCCCACCGCAACTCATCCGCTCGCCAGCGTTTCTCCATCGAAAGAGCACCCGTCACGCCCCAGGGTCCCACGGTCCCAAGCTCCCACGGTCCCACGGTCCCACGGTCCCACGGTCCCAAGCTCCCACGGTCCCAAGCTCCCACGGTCCCAAGCTCCCACGGTCCCAAGCTCCCACGGTCCCAAGCTCCCACGGTCCCACGGTCCCACGGTCGGCTGGGGCGAGGGTATCTCTCCTGTGTTCACATCACATCACAGGAGAGATACCCTCGCTCCAGCCAAACACGAAACATGGACAAGCACACGACTTGACACCGCACTGCTTCGCTTGACGATCCTCGTCATCGGCTTTGTCCTATGTGGCCAAAATGACTGTAGATTCTTCGGCAACTATTCTCAGCGCACACTGATCCGAGCCAATTCACCATCGACGGCAAGACTCGAGTCGATGCAGGCTGAAGATGAACTCGAAAGGCCTGAGTGGTCATTGAAGCCGCACCCGCACCCGCATCCATTTTGAGCGCGCAGATGACCCATTCGTCCATGGTAGTCGACGGCTGCAATGTCCAAGGCGCGCGTCTATGTGGCGAGCCGAAGTGGGAGCAGTGGTGCCATGGGGTGTGGGGTGTGGAGCAGTGTGGCGTGGCGTAGCGTGTAAATGCGAAGGAGAAAAGGAGGCAGAAGACAGGAGTTGTGAGTGGCAACAATGGGGGCTTGGCGACTGTGGTCAGGGTAGCGGTGCATTCGCCGGCAAAGGCAATGCCTCCGCCCAGGATTGAACTGGGACCTTCTGTTTACAAGACAGATGCTCTACCACTGAGCCACAGAGGCGCTATACTTTATTCAAGTCAAACCAATTCTCACCGCCCCTTGCACGCACACCAACACAACACCCCCCAAACACTCCCCGCCCTACACCCTAGCACTCCCCACCATTATACCACGATCTCACGGCAGATGCGGCCATCCAACAGTGCCAGCGTCGACTACTTATGTATACATATACATATACATATATGGGAAACCGCATGATACAACATAGCACAGCATGCCATGCCAAGCCACAACGTAACTAACCACCACACGAAGCGCCAAGCGACTGGAGAGGTGAGTCATTCACTGGGGTGTCGATGAAGCTCTCTCTCACTCCCACTTCTAGTTGTTCATCTGGGATACCCGAGCGACGTGAGCACTTTATCCCAACGTGGCGCAGAACGTGGCTCTGGTTGTTGCTAAGTGAATTTTGTGATTGGGTCATATCACAAACTGACGCACAAAGACAGTGAGTAGGTCGGACGAATGCCAACGTCAACCAGGAGGCGGTTTCCCAAGTCGACCTCAATATCGTGGTGAATGTAGAGCTCAAGTTGGGCCACGGAGCACGTTTATCGCGCGCAAGCTTCGGCAAACGGGAACCCGCACAGGTCCCGCACGCACGCATCAAGCCATTACTCCCCTTCTTTCCCACTACACCCTCTTCGTGTTATAGGCCATGACCCCCACCGCAACTCATCCGCTCGCCAGCGTTTCTCCATCGAAAGAGCACCCGTCACGCCCCAGGGTCCCACGGTCCCAAGCTCCCACGGTCCCACGGTCCCACGGTCCCACGGTCCCAAGCTCCCACGGTCCCAAGCTCCCACGGTCCCAAGCTCCCACGGTCCCAAGCTCCCACGGTCCCAAGCTCCCACGGTCCCACGGTCCCACGGTCGGCTGGGGCGAGGGTATCTCTCCTGTGTTCACATCACATCACAGGAGAGATACCCTCGCTCCAGCCAAACACGAAACATGGACAAGCACACGACTTGACACCGCACTGCTTCGCTTGACGATCCTCGTCATCGGCTTTGTCCTATGTGGCCAAAATGACTGTAGATTCTTCGGCAACTATTCTCAGCGCACACTGATCCGAGCCAATTCACCATCGACGGCAAGACTCGAGTCGATGCAGGCTGAAGATGAACTCGAAAGGCCTGAGTGGTCATTGAAGCCGCACCCGCACCCGCATCCATTTTGAGCGCGCAGATGACCCATTCGTCCATGGTAGTCGACGGCTGCAATGTCCAAGGCGCGCGTCTATGTGGCGAGCCGAAGTGGGAGCAGTGGTGCCATGGGGTGTGGGGTGTGGAGCAGTGTGGCGTGGCGTAGCGTGTAAATGCGAAGGAGAAAAGGAGGCAGAAGACAGGAGTTGTGAGTGGCAACAATGGGGGCTTGGCGACTGTGGTCAGGGTAGCGGTGCATTCGCCGGCAAAGGCAATGCCTCCGCCCAGGATTGAACTGGGACCTTCTGTTTACAAGACAGATGCTCTACCACTGAGCCACAGAGGCGCTATACTTTATTCAAGTCAAACCAATTCTCACCGCCCCTTGCACGCACACCAACACAACACCCCCCAAACACTCCCCGCCCTACACCCTAGCACTCCCCACCATTATACCACGATCTCACGGCAGATGCGGCCATCCAACAGTGCCAGCGTCGACTACTTATGTATACATATACATATACATATATGGGAAACCGCATGATACAACATAGCACAGCATGCCATGCCAAGCCACAACGTAACTAACCACCACACGAAGCGCCAAGCGACTGGAGAGGTGAGTCATTCACTGGGGTGTCGATGAAGCTCTCTCTCACTCCCACTTCTAGTTGTTCATCTGGGATACCCGAGCGACGTGAGCACTTTATCCCAACGTGGCGCAGAACGTGGCTCTGGTTGTTGCTAAGTGAATTTTGTGATTGGGTCATATCACAAACTGACGCACAAAGACAGTGAGTAGGTCGGACGAATGCCAACGTCAACCAGGAGGCGGTTTCCCAAGTCGACCTCAATATCGTGGTGAATGTAGAGCTCAAGTTGGGCCACGGAGCACGTTTATCGCGCGCAAGCTTCGGCAAACGGGAACCCGCACAGGTCCCGCACGCACGCATCAAGCCATTACTCCCCTTCTTTCCCACTACACCCTCTTCGTGTTATAGGCCATGACCCCCACCGCAACTCATCCGCTCGCCAGCGTTTCTCCATCGAAAGAGCACCCGTCACGCCCCAGGGTCCCACGGTCCCAAGCTCCCACGGTCCCACGGTCCCACGGTCCCACGGTCCCAAGCTCCCACGGTCCCAAGCTCCCACGGTCCCAAGCTCCCACGGTCCCAAGCTCCCACGGTCCCAAGCTCCCACGGTCCCACGGTCCCACGGTCGGCTGGGGCGAGGGTATCTCTCCTGTGTTCACATCACATCACAGGAGAGATACCCTCGCTCCAGCCAAACACGAAACATGGACAAGCACACGACTTGACACCGCACTGCTTCGCTTGACGATCCTCGTCATCGGCTTTGTCCTATGTGGCCAAAATGACTGTAGATTCTTCGGCAACTATTCTCAGCGCACACTGATCCGAGCCAATTCACCATCGACGGCAAGACTCGAGTCGATGCAGGCTGAAGATGAACTCGAAAGGCCTGAGTGGTCATTGAAGCCGCACCCGCACCCGCATCCATTTTGAGCGCGCAGATGACCCATTCGTCCATGGTAGTCGACGGCTGCAATGTCCAAGGCGCGCGTCTATGTGGCGAGCCGAAGTGGGAGCAGTGGTGCCATGGGGTGTGGGGTGTGGAGCAGTGTGGCGTGGCGTAGCGTGTAAATGCGAAGGAGAAAAGGAGGCAGAAGACAGGAGTTGTGAGTGGCAACAATGGGGGCTTGGCGACTGTGGTCAGGGTAGCGGTGCATTCGCCGGCAAAGGCAATGCCTCCGCCCAGGATTGAACTGGGACCTTCTGTTTACAAGACAGATGCTCTACCACTGAGCCACAGAGGCGCTATACTTTATTCAAGTCAAACCAATTCTCACCGCCCCTTGCACGCACACCAACACAACACCCCCCAAACACTCCCCGCCCTACACCCTAGCACTCCCCACCATTATACCACGATCTCACGGCAGATGCGGCCATCCAACAGTGCCAGCGTCGACTACTTATGTATACATATACATATACATATATGGGAAACCGCATGATACAACATAGCACAGCATGCCATGCCAAGCCACAACGTAACTAACCACCACACGAAGCGCCAAGCGACTGGAGAGGTGAGTCATTCACTGGGGTGTCGATGAAGCTCTCTCTCACTCCCACTTCTAGTTGTTCATCTGGGATACCCGAGCGACGTGAGCACTTTATCCCAACGTGGCGCAGAACGTGGCTCTGGTTGTTGCTAAGTGAATTTTGTGATTGGGTCATATCACAAACTGACCCACAAAGACAGTGAGTAGGTCGGACGAATGCCAACGTCAACCAGGAGGCGGTTTCCCAAGTCGACCTCAATATCGTGGTGAATGTAGAGCTCAAGTTGGGCCACGGAGCACGTTTATCGCGCGCAAGCTTCGGCAAACGGGAACCCGCACAGGTCCCGCACGCACGCATCAAGCCATTACTCCCCTTCTTTCCCACTACACCCTCTTCGTGTTATAGGCCATGACCCCCACCGCAACTCATCCGCTCGCCAGCGTTTCTCCATCGAAAGAGCACCCGTCACGCCCCAGGGTCCCACGGTCCCAAGCTCCCACGGTCCCAAGCTCCCACGGTCCCAAGCTCCCACGGTCCCAAGCTCCCACGGTCCACGGTCGGCTGGGGCGAGGGTATCTCTCCTGTGTTCACATCACATCACAGGAGAGATACCCTCGCTCCAGCCAAACACGAAACATGGACAAGCACACGACTTGACACCGCACTGCTTCGCTTGACGATCCTCGTCATCGGCTTTGTCCTATGTGGCCAAAATGACTGTAGATTCTTCGGCAACTATTCTCAGCGCACACTGATCCGAGCCAATTCACCATCGACGGCAAGACTCGAGTCGATGCAGGCTGAAGATGAACTCGAAAGGCCTGAGTGGTCATTGAAGCCGCACCCGCACCCGCATCCATTTTGAGCGCGCAGATGACCCATTCGTCCATGGTAGTCGACGGCTGCAATGTCCAAGGCGCGCGTCTATGTGGCGAGCCGAAGTGGGAGCAGTGGTGCCATGGGGTGTGGGGTGTGGAGCAGTGTGGCGTGGCGTAGCGTGTAAATGCGAAGGAGAAAAGGAGGCAGAAGACAGGAGTTGTGAGTGGCAACAATGGGGGCTTGGCGACTGTGGTCAGGGTAGCGGTGCATTCGCCGGCAAAGGCAATGCCTCCGCCCAGGATTGAACTGGGACCTTCTGTTTACAAGACAGATGCTCTACCACTGAGCCACAGAGGCGCTATACTTTATTCAAGTCAAACCAATTCTCACCGCCCCTTGCACGCACACCAACACAACACCCCCCAAACACTCCCCGCCCTACACCCTAGCACTCCCCACCATTATACCACGATCTCACGGCAGATGCGGCCATCCAACAGTGCCAGCGTCGACTACTTATGTATACATATACATATACATATATGGGAAACCGCATGATACAACATAGCACAGCATGCCATGCCAAGCCACAACGTAACTAACCACCACACGAAGCGCCAAGCGACTGGAGAGGTGAGTCATTCACTGGGGTGTCGATGAAGCTCTCTCTCACTCCCACTTCTAGTTGTTCATCTGGGATACCCGAGCGACGTGAGCACTTTATCCCAACGTGGCGCAGAACGTGGCTCTGGTTGTTGCTAAGTGAATTTTGTGATTGGGTCATATCACAAACTGACGCACAAAGACAGTGAGTAGGTCGGACGAATGCCAACGTCAACCAGGAGGCGGTTTCCCAAGTCGACCTCAATATCGTGGTGAATGTAGAGCTCAAGTTGGGCCACGGAGCACGTTTATCGCGCGCAAGCTTCGGCAAACGGGAACCCGCACAGGTCCCGCACGCACGCATCAAGCCATTACTCCCCTTCTTTCCCACTACACCCTCTTCGTGTTATAGGCCATGACCCCCACCGCAACTCATCCGCTCGCCAGCGTTTCTCCATCGAAAGAGCACCCGTCACGCCCCAGGGTCCCACGGTCCCAAGCTCCCACGGTCCCAAGCTCCCACGGTCCCAAGCTCCCACGGTCCCACGGTCGGCTGGGGCGAGGGTATCTCTCCTGTGTTCACATCACATCACAGGAGAGATACCCTCGCTCCAGCCAAACACGAAACATGGACAAGCACACGACTTGACACCGCACTGCTTCGCTTGACGATCCTCGTCATCGGCTTTGTCCTATGTGGCCAAAATGACTGTAGATTCTTCGGCAACTATTCTCAGCGCACACTGATCCGAGCCAATTCACCATCGACGGCAAGACTCGAGTCGATGCAGGCTGAAGATGAACTCGAAAGGCCTGAGTGGTCATTGAAGCCGCACCCGCACCCGCATCCATTTTGAGCGCGCAGATGACCCATTCGTCCATGGTAGTCGACGGCTGCAATGTCCAAGGCGCGCGTCTATGTGGCGAGCCGAAGTGGGAGCAGTGGTGCCATGGGGTGTGGGGTGTGGAGCAGTGTGGCGTGGCGTAGCGTGTAAATGCGAAGGAGAAAAGGAGGCAGAAGACAGGAGTTGTGAGTGGCAACAATGGGGGCTTGGCGACTGTGGTCAGGGTAGCGGTGCATTCGCCGGCAAAGGCAATGCCTCCGCCCAGGATTGAACTGGGACCTTCTGTTTACAAGACAGATGCTCTACCACTGAGCCACAGAGGCGCTATACTTTATTCAAGTCAAACCAATTCTCACCGCCCCTTGCACGCACACCAACACAACACCCCCCAAACACTCCCCGCCCTACACCCTAGCACTCCCCACCATTATACCACGATCTCACGGCAGATGCGGCCATCCAACAGTGCCAGCGTCGACTACTTATGTATACATATACATATACATATATGGGAAACCGCATGATACAACATAGCACAGCATGCCATGCCAAGCCACAACGTAACTAACCACCACACGAAGCGCCAAGCGACTGGAGAGGTGAGTCATTCACTGGGGTGTCGATGAAGCTCTCTCTCACTCCCACTTCTAGTTGTTCATCTGGGATACCCGAGCGACGTGAGCACTTTATCCCAACGTGGCGCAGAACGTGGCTCTGGTTGTTGCTAAGTGAATTTTGTGATTGGGTCATATCACAAACTGACGCACAAAGACAGTGAGTAGGTCGGACGAATGCCAACGTCAACCAGGAGGCGGTTTCCCAAGTCGACCTCAATATCGTGGTGAATGTAGAGCTCAAGTTGGGCCACGGAGCACGTTTATCGCGCGCAAGCTTCGGCAAACGGGAACCCGCACAGGTCCCGCACGCACGCATCAAGCCATTACTCCCCTTCTTTCCCACTACACCCTCTTCGTGTTATAGGCCATGACCCCCACCGCAACTCATCCGCTCGCCAGCGTTTCTCCATCGAAAGAGCACCCGTCACGCCCCAGGGTCCCACGGTCCCAAGCTCCCACGGTCCCAAGCTCCCACGGTCCCACGGTCGGCTGGGGCGAGGGTATCTCTCCTGTGTTCACATCACATCACAGGAGAGATACCCTCGCTCCAGCCAAACACGAAACATGGACAAGCACACGACTTGACACCGCACTGCTTCGCTTGACGATCCTCGTCATCGGCTTTGTCCTATGTGGCCAAAATGACTGTAGATTCTTCGGCAACTATTCTCAGCGCACACTGATCCGAGCCAATTCACCATCGACGGCAAGACTCGAGTCGATGCAGGCTGAAGATGAACTCGAAAGGCCTGAGTGGTCATTGAAGCCGCACCCGCACCCGCATCCATTTTGAGCGCGCAGATGACCCATTCGTCCATGGTAGTCGACGGCTGCAATGTCCAAGGCGCGCGTCTATGTGGCGAGCCGAAGTGGGAGCAGTGGTGCCATGGGGTGTGGGGTGTGGAGCAGTGTGGCGTGGCGTAGCGTGTAAATGCGAAGGAGAAAAGGAGGCAGAAGACAGGAGTTGTGAGTGGCAACAATGGGGGCTTGGCGACTGTGGTCAGGGTAGCGGTGCATTCGCCGGCAAAGGCAATGCCTCCGCCCAGGATTGAACTGGGGACCTTCTGTTTACAAGACAGATGCTCTACCACTGAGCCACAGAGGCGCTATACTTTATTCAAGTCAAACCAATTCTCACCGCCCCTTGCACGCACACCAACACAACACCCCCCAAACACTCCCCGCCCTACACCCTAGCACTCCCCACCATTATACCACGATCTCACGGCAGATGCGGCCATCCAACAGTGCCAGCGTCGACTACTTATGTATACATATACATATACATATATGGGAAACCGCATGATACAACATAGCACAGCATGCCATGCCAAGCCACAACGTAACTAACCACCACACGAAGCGCCAAGCGACTGGAGAGGTGAGTCATTCACTGGGGTGTCGATGAAGCTCTCTCTCACTCCCACTTCTAGTTGTTCATCTGGGATACCCGAGCGACGTGAGCACTTTATCCCAACGTGGCGCAGAACGTGGCTCTGGTTGTTGCTAAGTGAATTTTGTGATTGGGTCATATCACAAACTGACGCACAAAGACAGTGAGTAGGTCGGACGAATGCCAACGTCAACCAGGAGGCGGTTTCCCAAGTCGACCTCAATATCGTGGTGAATGTAGAGCTCAAGTTGGGCCACGGAGCACGTTTATCGCGCGCAAGCTTCGGCAAACGGGAACCCGCACAGGTCCCGCACGCACGCATCAAGCCATTACTCCCCTTCTTTCCCACTACACCCTCTTCGTGTTATAGGCCATGACCCCCACCGCAACTCATCCGCTCGCCAGCGTTTCTCCATCGAAAGAGCACCCGTCACGCCCCAGGGTCCCACGGTCCCAAGCTCCCACGGTCCCAAGCTCCCACGGTCCCAAGCTCCCACGGTCCCAAGCTCCCACGGTCCCACGGTCGGCTGGGGCGAGGGTATCTCTCCTGTGTTCACATCACATCACAGGAGAGATACCCTCGCTCCAGCCAAACACGAAACATGGACAAGCACACGACTTGACACCGCACTGCTTCGCTTGACGATCCTCGTCATCGGCTTTGTCCTATGTGGCCAAAATGACTGTAGATTCTTCGGCAACTATTCTCAGCGCACACTGATCCGAGCCAATTCACCATCGACGGCAAGACTCGAGTCGATGCAGGCTGAAGATGAACTCGAAAGGCCTGAGTGGTCATTGAAGCCGCACCCGCACCCGCATCCATTTTGAGCGCGCAGATGACCCATTCGTCCATGGTAGTCGACGGCTGCAATGTCCAAGGCGCGCGTCTATGTGGCGAGCCGAAGTGGGAGCAGTGGTGCCATGGGGTGTGGGGTGTGGAGCAGTGTGGCGTGGCGTAGCGTGTAAATGCGAAGGAGAAAAGGAGGCAGAAGACAGGAGTTGTGAGTGGCAACAATGGGGGCTTGGCGACTGTGGTCAGGGTAGCGGTGCATTCGCCGGCAAAGGCAATGCCTCCGCCCAGGATTGAACTGGGACCTTCTGTTTACAAGACAGATGCTCTACCACTGAGCCACAGAGGCGCTATACTTTATTCAAGTCAAACCAATTCTCACCGCCCCTTGCACGCACACCAACACAACACCCCCCAAACACTCCCCGCCCTACACCCTAGCACTCCCCACCATTATACCACGATCTCACGGCAGATGCGGCCATCCAACAGTGCCAGCGTCGACTACTTATGTATACATATACATATACATATATGGGAAACCGCATGATACAACATAGCACAGCATGCCATGCCAAGCCACAACGTAACTAACCACCACACGAAGCGCCAAGCGACTGGAGAGGTGAGTCATTCACTGGGGTGTCGATGAAGCTCTCTCTCACTCCCACTTCTAGTTGTTCATCTGGGATACCCGAGCGACGTGAGCACTTTATCCCAACGTGGCGCAGAACGTGGCTCTGGTTGTTGCTAAGTGAATTTTGTGATTGGGTCATATCACAAACTGACGCACAAAGACAGTGAGTAGGTCGGACGAATGCCAACGTCAACCAGGAGGCGGTTTCCCAAGTCGACCTCAATATCGTGGTGAATGTAGAGCTCAAGTTGGGCCACGGAGCACGTTTATCGCGCGCAAGCTTCGGCAAACGGGAACCCGCACAGGTCCCGCACGCACGCATCAAGCCATTACTCCCCTTCTTTCCCACTACACCCTCTTCGTGTTATAGGCCATGACCCCCACCGCAACTCATCCGCTCGCCAGCGTTTCTCCATCGAAAGAGCACCCGTCACGCCCCAGGGTCCCACGGTCCCAAGCTCCCACGGTCCCAAGCTCCCACGGTCCCAAGCTCCCACGGTCCCAAGCTCCCACGGTCCCACGGTCGGCTGGGGCGAGGGTATCTCTCCTGTGTTCACATCACATCACAGGAGAGATACCCTCGCTCCAGCCAAACACGAAACATGGACAAGCACACGACTTGACACCGCACTGCTTCGCTTGACGATCCTCGTCATCGGCTTTGTCCTATGTGGCCAAAATGACTGTAGATTCTTCGGCAACTATTCTCAGCGCACACTGATCCGAGCCAATTCACCATCGACGGCAAGACTCGAGTCGATGCAGGCTGAAGATGAACTCGAAAGGCCTGAGTGGTCATTGAAGCCGCACCCGCACCCGCATCCATTTTGAGCGCGCAGATGACCCATTCGTCCATGGTAGTCGACGGCTGCAATGTCCAAGGCGCGCGTCTATGTGGCGAGCCGAAGTGGGAGCAGTGGTGCCATGGGGTGTGGGGTGTGGAGCAGTGTGGCGTGGCGTAGCGTGTAAATGCGAAGGAGAAAAGGAGGCAGAAGACAGGAGTTGTGAGTGGCAACAATGGGGGCTTGGCGACTGTGGTCAGGGTAGCGGTGCATTCGCCGGCAAAGGCAATGCCTCCGCCCAGGATTGAACTGGGACCTTCTGTTTACAAGACAGATGCTCTACCACTGAGCCACAGAGGCGCTATACTTTATTCAAGTCAAACCAATTCTCACCGCCCCTTGCACGCACACCAACACAACACCCCCCAAACACTCCCCGCCCTACACCCTAGCACTCCCCACCATTATACCACGATCTCACGGCAGATGCGGCCATCCAACAGTGCCAGCGTCGACTACTTATGTATACATATACATATACATATATGGGAAACCGCATGATACAACATAGCACAGCATGCCATGCCAAGCCACAACGTAACTAACCACCACACGAAGCGCCAAGCGACTGGAGAGGTGAGTCATTCACTGGGGTGTCGATGAAGCTCTCTCTCACTCCCACTTCTAGTTGTTCATCTGGGATACCCGAGCGACGTGAGCACTTTATCCCAACGTGGCGCAGAACGTGGCTCTGGTTGTTGCTAAGTGAATTTTGTGATTGGGTCATATCACAAACTGACCCACAAAGACAGTGAGTAGGTCGGACGAATGCCAACGTCAACCAGGAGGCGGTTTCCCAAGTCGACCTCAATATCGTGGTGAATGTAGAGCTCAAGTTGGGCCACGGAGCACGTTTATCGCGCGCAAGCTTCGGCAAACGGGAACCCGCACAGGTCCCGCACGCACGCATCAAGCCATTACTCCCCTTCTTTCCCACTACACCCTCTTCGTGTTATAGGCCATGACCCCCACCGCAACTCATCCGCTCGCCAGCGTTTCTCCATCGAAAGAGCACCCGTCACGCCCCAGGGTCCCACGGTCCCAAGCTCCCACGGTCCCAAGCTCCCACGGTCCCACGGTCGGCTGGGGCGAGGGTATCTCTCCTGTGTTCACATCACATCACAGGAGAGATACCCTCGCTCCAGCCAAACACGAAACATGGACAAGCACACGACTTGACACCGCACTGCTTCGCTTGACGATCCTCGTCATCGGCTTTGTCCTATGTGGCCAAAATGACTGTAGATTCTTCGGCAACTATTCTCAGCGCACACTGATCCGAGCCAATTCACCATCGACGGCAAGACTCGAGTCGATGCAGGCTGAAGATGAACTCGAAAGGCCTGAGTGGTCATTGAAGCCGCACCCGCACCCGCATCCATTTTGAGCGCGCAGATGACCCATTCGTCCATGGTAGTCGACGGCTGCAATGTCCAAGGCGCGCGTCTATGTGGCGAGCCGAAGTGGGAGCAGTGGTGCCATGGGGTGTGGGGTGTGGAGCAGTGTGGCGTGGCGTAGCGTGTAAATGCGAAGGAGAAAAGGAGGCAGAAGACAGGAGTTGTGAGTGGCAACAATGGGGGCTTGGCGACTGTGGTCAGGGTAGCGGTGCATTCGCCGGCAAAGGCAATGCCTCCGCCCAGGATTGAACTGGGACCTTCTGTTTACAAGACAGATGCTCTACCACTGAGCCACAGAGGCGCTATACTTTATTCAAGTCAAACCAATTCTCACCGCCCCTTGCACGCACACCAACACAACACCCCCCAAACACTCCCCGCCCTACACCCTAGCACTCCCCACCATTATACCACGATCTCACGGCAGATGCGGCCATCCAACAGTGCCAGCGTCGACTACTTATGTATACATATACATATACATATATGGGAAACCGCATGATACAACATAGCACAGCATGCCATGCCAAGCCACAACGTAACTAACCACCACACGAAGCGCCAAGCGACTGGAGAGGTGAGTCATTCACTGGGGTGTCGATGAAGCTCTCTCTCACTCCCACTTCTAGTTGTTCATCTGGGATACCCGAGCGACGTGAGCACTTTATCCCAACGTGGCGCAGAACGTGGCTCTGGTTGTTGCTAAGTGAATTTTGTGATTGGGTCATATCACAAACTGACCCACAAAGACAGTGAGTAGGTCGGACGAATGCCAACGTCAACCAGGAGGCGGTTTCCCAAGTCGACCTCAATATCGTGGTGAATGTAGAGCTCAAGTTGGGCCACGGAGCACGTTTATCGCGCGCAAGCTTCGGCAAACGGGAACCCGCACAGGTCCCGCACGCACGCATCAAGCCATTACTCCCCTTCTTTCCCACTACACCCTCTTCGTGTTATAGGCCATGACCCCCACCGCAACTCATCCGCTCGCCAGCGTTTCTCCATCGAAAGAGCACCCGTCACGCCCCAGGGTCCCACGGTCCCAAGCTCCCACGGTCCCAAGCTCCCACGGTCCCAAGCTCCCACGGTCCCACGGTCCCACGGTCGGCTGGGGCGAGGGTATCTCTCCTGTGTTCACATCACATCACAGGAGAGATACCCTCGCTCCAGCCAAACACGAAACATGGACAAGCACACGACTTGACACCGCACTGCTTCGCTTGACGATCCTCGTCATCGGCTTTGTCCTATGTGGCCAAAATGACTGTAGATTCTTCGGCAACTATTCTCAGCGCACACTGATCCGAGCCAATTCACCATCGACGGCAAGACTCGAGTCGATGCAGGCTGAAGATGAACTCGAAAGGCCTGAGTGGTCATTGAAGCCGCACCCGCACCCGCATCCATTTTGAGCGCGCAGATGACCCATTCGTCCATGGTAGTCGACGGCTGCAATGTCCAAGGCGCGCGTCTATGTGGCGAGCCGAAGTGGGAGCAGTGGTGCCATGGGGTGTGGGGTGTGGAGCAGTGTGGCGTGGCGTAGCGTGTAAATGCGAAGGAGAAAAGGAGGCAGAAGACAGGAGTTGTGAGTGGCAACAATGGGGGCTTGGCGACTGTGGTCAGGGTAGCGGTGCATTCGCCGGCAAAGGCAATGCCTCCGCCCAGGATTGAACTGGGACCTTCTGTTTACAAGACAGATGCTCTACCACTGAGCCACAGAGGCGCTATACTTTATTCAAGTCAAACCAATTCTCACCGCCCCTTGCACGCACACCAACACAACACCCCCCAAACACTCCCCGCCCTACACCCTAGCACTCCCCACCATTATACCACGATCTCACGGCAGATGCGGCCATCCAACAGTGCCAGCGTCGACTACTTATGTATACATATACATATACATATATGGGAAACCGCATGATACAACATAGCACAGCATGCCATGCCAAGCCACAACGTAACTAACCACCACACGAAGCGCCAAGCGACTGGAGAGGTGAGTCATTCACTGGGGTGTCGATGAAGCTCTCTCTCACTCCCACTTCTAGTTGTTCATCTGGGATACCCGAGCGACGTGAGCACTTTATCCCAACGTGGCGCAGAACGTGGCTCTGGTTGTTGCTAAGTGAATTTTGTGATTGGGTCATATCACAAACTGACGCACAAAGACAGTGAGTAGGTCGGACGAATGCCAACGTCAACCAGGAGGCGGTTTCCCAAGTCGACCTCAATATCGTGGTGAATGTAGAGCTCAAGTTGGGCCACGGAGCACGTTTATCGCGCGCAAGCTTCGGCAAACGGGAACCCGCACAGGTCCCGCACGCACGCATCAAGCCATTACTCCCCTTCTTTCCCACTACACCCTCTTCGTGTTATAGGCCATGACCCCCACCGCAACTCATCCGCTCGCCAGCGTTTCTCCATCGAAAGAGCACCCGTCACGCCCCAGGGTCCCACGGTCCCAAGCTCCCACGGTCCCAAGCTCCCACGGTCCCAAGCTCCCACGGTCCCACGGTCCCACGGTCGGCTGGGGCGAGGGTATCTCTCCTGTGTTCACATCACATCACAGGAGAGATACTCTCGCTCCAGCCAAACACGAAACATGGACAAGCACACGACTTGACACCGCACTGCTTCGCTTGACGATCCTCGTCATCGGCTTTGTCCTATGTGGCCAAAATGACTGTAGATTCTTCGGCAACTATTCTCAGCGCACACTGATCCGAGCCAATTCACCATCGACGGCAAGACTCGAGTCGATGCAGGCTGAAGATGAACTCGAAAGGCCTGAGTGGTCATTGAAGCCGCACCCGCACCCGCATCCATTTTGAGCGCGCAGATGACCCATTCGTCCATGGTAGTCGACGGCTGCAATGTCCAAGGCGCGCGTCTATGTGGCGAGCCGAAGTGGGAGCAGTGGTGCCATGGGGTGTGGGGTGTGGAGCAGTGTGGCGTGGCGTAGCGTGTAAATGCGAAGGAGAAAAGGAGGCAGAAGACAGGAGTTGTGAGTGGCAACAATGGGGGCTTGGCGACTGTGGTCAGGGTAGCGGTGCATTCGCCGGCAAAGGCAATGCCTCCGCCCAGGATTGAACTGGGGACCTTCTGTTTACAAGACAGATGCTCTACCACTGAGCCACAGAGGCTCACTTCGCAATTTGCTCGCTACCCCTCAAGTGACCAAGTCCAGAAGTGTCCAGTCCAAGCACCCAGCCCAGCTGCCAGCCCATCACCCCCGACCCTCTCCACACCCAGTCGCCATGACCAAGGGTGCTGCGAGAGCCAAGACCAAGCGCAAGAAGCTTGGCATCGGGACGCTGCCGCCACCGCGCCGACCAGTCGGCATCCCATGCGTGCTTCCTTCGGCTTCATCGGGAGAGCCGACATTCACCACATGGAGAGCGCGCGCCAGAGCTCGGCCACCCGGTCGACTCTAATATCAACCCACCGCTGATCAACCCACGCCGTGACCAACACTCACGGCACCCAGCCACCAACCTTCACTCACGAGACCGTTGGGTAACCAACACTCACCGACACCAACCTCAACCCAACCAGCACTCACCGACACCAACCTCAACCCAACCAGCATTCAAGCAACCCAGCATCAACCCAACCGGCATTCAGCCAACCCAGCTTCAACCCAACCAACACTCAACTCACCCAGCATCAACATACCAGCAAACCAGCAAATGAAGGTCAAGTTAACCCAGTACCCAGCTTCAACGACAACAGAACAACCACCTCAACAACCCAACGAACCATGACGCAAGGATTCATCCTCTCAGCACAAACCGACCAGCCAACCACGAGACTCAACCGAACCTTAGCAACATAAAACCCGCACGGGATTAGCGAGCAGTTAGAAGTCAGTCGTAAATGCTAGTGCAGCAATACAGACGCCTTGAAACTGAGCCACAGAGGCTCACTTCGCAATTTGCTCGCTACCCCTCAAGTGACCAAGTCCAGAAGTGTCCAGTCCAAGCACCCAGCCCAGCTGCCAGCCCATCACCCCCGACCCTCTCCACACCCAGTCGCCATGACCAAGGGTGCTGCGAGAGCCAAGACCAAGCGCAAGAAGCTTGGCATCGGGACGCTGCCGCCACCGCGCCGACCAGTCGGCATCCCATGCGTGCTTCCTTCGGCTTCATCGGGAGAGCCGACATTCACCACATGGAGAGCGCGCGCCAGAGCTCGGCCACCCGGTCGACTCTAATATCAACCCACCGCTGATCAACCCACGCCGTGACCAACACTCACGGCACCCAGCCACCAACCTTCACTCACGAGACCGTTGGGTAACCAACACTCACCGACACCAACCTCAACCCAACCAGCACTCACCGACACCAACCTCAACCCAACCAGCATTCAAGCAACCCAGCATCAACCCAACCGGCATTCAGCCAACCCAGCTTCAACCCAACCAACACTCAACTCACCCAGCATCAACATACCAGCAAACCAGCAAATGAAGGTCAAGTTAACCCAGTACCCAGCTTCAACGACAACAGAACAACCACCTCAACAACCCAACGAACCATGACGCAAGGATTCATCCTCTCAGCACAAACCGACCAGCCAACCACGAGACTCAACCGAACCTTAGCAACATAAAACCCGCACGGGATTAGCGAGCAGTTAGAAGTCAGTCGTAAATGCTAGTGCAGCAATACAGACGCCTTGAAACTGAGCCACAGAGGCTCACTTCGCAATTTGCTCGCTACCCCTCAAGTGACCAAGTCCAGAAGTGTCCAGTCCAAGCACCCAGCCCAGCTGCCAGCCCATCACCCCCGACCCTCTCCACACCCAGTCGCCATGACCAAGGGTGCTGCGAGAGCCAAGACCAAGCGCAAGAAGCTTGGCATCGGGACGCTGCCGCCACCGCGCCGACCAGTCGGCATCCCATGCGTGCTTCCTTCGGCTTCATCGGGAGAGCCGACATTCACCACATGGAGAGCGCGCGCCAGAGCTCGGCCACCCGGTCGACTCTAATATCAACCCACCGCTGATCAACCCACGCCGTGACCAACACTCACGGCACCCAGCCACCAACCTTCACTCACGAGACCGTTGGGTAACCAACACTCACCGACACCAACCTCAACCCAACCAGCACTCACCGACACCAACCTCAACCCAACCAGCATTCAAGCAACCCAGCATCAACCCAACCGGCATTCAGCCAACCCAGCTTCAACCCAACCAACACTCAACTCACCCAGCATCAACATACCAGCAAACCAGCAAATGAAGGTCAAGTTAACCCAGTACCCAGCTTCAACGACAACAGAACAACCACCTCAACAACCCAACGAACCATGACGCAAGGATTCATCCTCTCAGCACAAACCGACCAGCCAACCACGAGACTCAACCGAACCTTAGCAACATAAAACCCGCACGGGATTAGCGAGCAGTTAGAAGTCAGTCGTAAATGCTAGTGCAGCAATACAGACGCCTTGAAACTGAGCCACAGAGGCTCACTTCGCAATTTGCTCGCTACCCTTCAAGTGACCAAGTCCAGAAGTGTCCAGTCCAAGCACCCAGCCCAGCTGCCAGCCCATCACCCCCGACCCTCTCCACACCCAGTCGCCATGACCAAGGGTTCTGCGAGAGCCAAGACCAAGCGCAAGAAGCTTGGCATCGGGACGCTGCCGCCACCGCGCCGACCAGTCGGCATCCCATGCGTGCTTCCTTCGGCTTCATCGGGAGAGCCGACATTCACCACATGGAGAGCGCGCGCCAGAGCTCGGCCACCCGGTCGACTCTAATATCAACCCACCGCTGATCAACCCACGCCGTGACCAACACTCACGGCACCCAGCCACCAACCTTCACTCACGAGACCGTTGGGTAACCAACACTCACCGACACCAACCTCAACCCAACCAGCACTCACCGACACCAACCTCAACCCAACCAGCACTCACCGACACCAACCTCAACCCAACCAGCATTCAAGCAACCCAGCATCAACCCAACCGGCATTCAGCCAACCCAGCTTCAACCCAACCAACACTCAACTCACCCAGCATCAACATACCAGCAAACCAGCAAATGAAGGTCAAGTTAACCCAGTACCCAGCTTCAACGACAACAGAACAACCACCTCAACAACCCAACGAACCATGACGCAAGGATTCATCCTCTCAGCACAAACCGACCAGCCAACCACGAGACTCAACCGAACCTTAGCAACATAAAACCCGCACGGGATTAGCGAGCAGTTAGAAGTCAGTCGTAAATGCTAGTGCAGCAATACAGACGCCTTGAAACTGAGCCACAGAGGCTCACTTCGCAATTTGCTCGCTACCCTTCAAGTGACCAAGTCCAGAAGTGTCCAGTCCAAGCACCCAGCCCAGCTGCCAGCCCATCACCCCCGACCCTCTCCACACCCAGTCGCCATGACCAAGGGTTCTGCGAGAGCCAAGACCAAGCGCAAGAAGCTTGGCATCGGGACGCTGCCGCCACCGCGCCGACCAGTCGGCATCCCATGCGTGCTTCCTTCGGCTTCATCGGGAGAGCCGACATTCACCACATGGAGAGCGCGCGCCAGAGCTCGGCCACCCGGTCGACTCTAATATCAACCCACCGCTGATCAACCCACGCCGTGACCAACACTCACGGCACCCAGCCACCAACCTTCACTCACGAGACCGTTGGGTAACCAACACTCACCGACACCAACCTCAACCCAACCAGCACTCACCGACACCAACCTCAACCCAACCAGCACTCACCGACACCAACCTCAACCCAACCAGCATTCAAGCAACCCAGCATCAACCCAACCGGCATTCAGCCAACCCAGCTTCAACCCAACCAACACTCAACTCACCCAGCATCAACATACCAGCAAACCAGCAAATGAAGGTCAAGTTAACCCAGTACCCAGCTTCAACGACAACAGAACAACCACCTCAACAACCCAACGAACCATGACGCAAGGATTCATCCTCTCAGCACAAACCGACCAGCCAACCACGAGACTCAACCGAACCTTAGCAACATAAAACCCGCACGGGATTAGCGAGCAGTTAGAAGTCAGTCGTAAATGCTAGTGCAGCAATACAGACGCCTTGAAACTGAGCCACAGAGGCTCACTTCGCAATTTGCTCGCTACCCTTCAAGTGACCAAGTCCAGAAGTGTCCAGTCCAAGCACCCAGCCCAGCTGCCAGCCCATCACCCCCGACCCTCTCCACACCCAGTCGCCATGACCAAGGGTTCTGCGAGAGCCAAGACCAAGCGCAAGAAGCTTGGCATCGGGACGCTGCCGCCACCGCGCCGACCAGTCGGCATCCCATGCGTGCTTCCTTCGGCTTCATCGGGAGAGCCGACATTCACCACATGGAGAGCGCGCGCCAGAGCTCGGCCACCCGGTCGACTCTAATATCAACCCACCGCTGATCAACCCACGCCGTGACCAACACTCACGGCACCCAGCCACCAACCTTCACTCACGAGACCGTTGGGTAACCAACACTCACCGACACCAACCTCAACCCAACCAGCACTCACCGACACCAACCTCAACCCAACCAGCACTCACCGACACCAACCTCAACCCAACCAGCATTCAAGCAACCCAGCATCAACCCAACCGGCATTCAGCCAACCCAGCTTCAACCCAACCAACACTCAACTCACCCAGCATCAACATACCAGCAAACCAGCAAATGAAGGTCAAGTTAACCCAGTACCCAGCTTCAACGACAACAGAACAACCACCTCAACAACCCAACGAACCATGACGCAAGGATTCATCCTCTCAGCACAAACCGACCAGCCAACCACGAGACTCAACCGAACCTTAGCAACATAAAACCCGCACGGGATTAGCGAGCAGTTAGAAGTCAGTCGTAAATGCTAGTGCAGCAATACAGACGCCTTGAAACTGAGCCACAGAGGCGCTATACTTTATTCAAGTCAAACCAATTCTCACCGCCCCTTGCACGCACACCAACACAACACCCCCCAAACACTCCCCGCCCTACACCCTAGCACTCCCCACCATTATACCACGATCTCACGGCAGATGCGGCCATCCAACAGTGCCAGCGTCGACTACTTATGTATACATATACATATACATATATGGGAAACCGCATGATACAACATAGCACAGCATGCCATGCCAAGCCACAACGTAACTAACCACCACACGAAGCGCCAAGCGACTGGAGAGGTGAGTCATTCACTGGGGTGTCGATGAAGCTCTCTCTCACTCCCACTTCTAGTTGTTCATCTGGGATACCCGAGCGACGTGAGCACTTTATCCCAACGTGGCGCAGAACGTGGCTCTGGTTGTTGCTAAGTGAATTTTGTGATTGGGTCATATCACAAACTGACGCACAAAGACAGTGAGTAGGTCGGACGAATGCCAACGTCAACCAGGAGGCGGTTTCCCAAGTCGACCTCAATATCGTGGTGAATGTAGAGCTCAAGTTGGGCCACGGAGCACGTTTATCGCGCGCAAGCTTCGGCAAACGGGAACCCGCACAGGTCCCGCACGCACGCATCAAGCCATTACTCCCCTTCTTTCCCACTACACCCTCTTCGTGTTATAGGCCATGACCCCCACCGCAACTCATCCGCTCGCCAGCGTTTCTCCATCGAAAGAGCACCCGTCACGCCCCAGGGTCCCACGGTCCCAAGCTCCCACGGTCCCAAGCTCCCACGGTCCCAAGCTCCCACGGTCCCACGGTCGGCTGGGGCGAGGGTATCTCTCCTGTGTTCACATCACATCACAGGAGAGATACTCTCGCTCCAGCCAAACACGAAACATGGACAAGCACACGACTTGACACCGCACTGCTTCGCTTGACGATCCTCGTCATCGGCTTTGTCCTATGTGGCCAAAATGACTGTAGATTCTTCGGCAACTATTCTCAGCGCACACTGATCCGAGCCAATTCACCATCGACGGCAAGACTCGAGTCGATGCAGGCTGAAGATGAACTCGAAAGGCCTGAGTGGTCATTGAAGCCGCACCCGCACCCGCATCCATTTTGAGCGCGCAGATGACCCATTCGTCCATGGTAGTCGACGGCTGCAATGTCCAAGGCGCGCGTCTACGTGGCGAGCCGAAGTGGGAGCAGTGGTGCCATGGGGTGTGGGGTGTGGAGCAGTGTGGCGTGGCGTAGCGTGTAAATGCGAAGGAGAAAAGGAGGCAGAAGACAGGAGTTGTGAGTGGCAACAATGGGGGCTTGGCGACTGTGGTCAGGGTAGCGGTGCATTCGCCGGCAAAGGCAATGCCTCCGCCCAGGATTGAACTGGGGACCTTCTGTTTACAAGACAGATGCTCTACCACTGAGCCACAGAGGCTCACTTCGCAATTTGCTCGCTACCCTTCAAGTGACCAAGTCCAGAAGTGTCCAGTCCAAGCACCCAGCCCAGCTGCCAGCCCATCACCCCCGACCCTCTCCACACCCAGTCGCCATGACCAAGGGTTCTGCGAGAGCCAAGACCAAGCGCAAGAAGCTTGGCATCGGGACGCTGCCGCCACCGCGCCGACCAGTCGGCATCCCATGCGTGCTTCCTTCGGCTTCATCGGGAGAGCCGACATTCACCACATGGAGAGCGCGCGCCAGAGCTCGGCCACCCGGTCGACTCTAATATCAACCCACCGCTGATCAACCCACGCCGTGACCAACACTCACGGCACCCAGCCACCAACCTTCACTCACGAGACCGTTGGGTAACCAACACTCACCGACACCAACCTCAACCCAACCAGCACTCACCGACATCAACCTCAACCCAACCAGCATTCAAGCAACCCAGCATCAACCCAACCGGCATTCAGCCAACCCAGCTTCAACCCAACCAACACTCAACTCACCCAGCATCAACATACCAGCAAACCAGCAAATGAAGGTCAAGTTAACCCAGTACCCAGCTTCAACGACAACAGAACAACAACCTCAACAACCCAACGAACCATGACGCAAGGATTCATCCTCTCAGCACAAACCGACCAGCCAACCACGAGACTCAACCGAACCTTAGCAACATAGAACCCGCACGGGATTAGCGAGCAGTTAGAAGTCAGTCGTAAATGCTAGTGCAGCAATACAGACGCCTTGAAACTGAGCCACAGAGGCGCTATACTTTATTCAAGTCAAACCAATTCTCACCGCCCCTTGCACGCACACCAACACAACACCCCCCAAACACTCCCCGCCCTACACCCTAGCACTCCCCACCATTATACCACGATCTCACGGCAGATGCGGCCATCCAACAGTGCCAGCGTCGACTACTTATGTATACATATACATATACATATATGGGAAACCGCATGATACAACATAGCACAGCATGCCATGCCAAGCCACAACGTAACTAACCACCACACGAAGCGCCAAGCGACTGGAGAGGTGAGTCATTCACTGGGGTGTCGATGAAGCTCTCTCTCACTCCCACTTCTAGTTGTTCATCTGGGATACCCGAGCGACGTGAGCACTTTATCCCAACGTGGCGCAGAACGTGGCTCTGGTTGTTGCTAAGTGAATTTTGTGATTGGGTCATATCACAAACTGACGCACAAAGACAGTGAGTAGGTCGGACGAATGCCAACGTCAACCAGGAGGCGGTTTCCCAAGTCGACCTCAATATCGTGGTGAATGTAGAGCTCAAGTTGGGCCACGGAGCACGTTTATCGCGCGCAAGCTTCGGCAAACGGGAACCCGCACAGGTCCCGCACGCACGCATCAAGCCATTACTCCCCTTCTTTCCCACTACACCCTCTTCGTGTTATAGGCCATGACCCCCACCGCAACTCATCCGCTCGCCAGCGTTTCTCCATCGAAAGAGCACCCGTCACGCCCCAGGGTCCCACGGTCCCAAGCTCCCACGGTCCCAAGCTCCCACGGTCCCAAGCTCCCACGGTCCCAAGCTCCCACGGTCCCACGGTCGGCTGGGGCGAGGGTATCTCTCCTGTGTTCACATCACATCACAGGAGAGATACCCTCGCTCCAGCCAAACACGAAACATGGACAAGCACACGACTTGACACCGCACTGCTTCGCTTGACGATCCTCGTCATCGGCTTTGTCCTATGTGGCCAAAATGACTGTAGATTCTTCGGCAACTATTCTCAGCGCACACTGATCCGAGCCAATTCACCATCGACGGCAAGACTCGAGTCGATGCAGGCTGAAGATGAACTCGAAAGGCCTGAGTGGTCATTGAAGCCGCACCCGCACCCGCATCCATTTTGAGCGCGCAGATGACCCATTCGTCCATGGTAGTCGACGGCTGCAATGTCCAAGGCGCGCGTCTATGTGGCGAGCCGAAGTGGGAGCAGTGGTGCCATGGGGTGTGGGGTGTGGAGCAGTGTGGCGTGGCGTAGCGTGTAAATGCGAAGGAGAAAAGGAGGCAGAAGACAGGAGTTGTGAGTGGCAACAATGGGGGCTTGGCGACTGTGGTCAGGGTAGCGGTGCATTCGCCGGCAAAGGCAATGCCTCCGCCCAGGATTGAACTGGGACCTTCTGTTTACAAGACAGATGCTCTACCACTGAGCCACAGAGGCGCTATACTTTATTCAAGTCAAACCAATTCTCACCGCCCCTTGCACGCACACCAACACAACACCCCCCAAACACTCCCCGCCCTACACCCTAGCACTCCCCACCATTATACCACGATCTCACGGCAGATGCGGCCATCCAACAGTGCCAGCGTCGACTACTTATGTATACATATACATATACATATATGGGAAACCGCATGATACAACATAGCACAGCATGCCATGCCAAGCCACAACGTAACTAACCACCACACGAAGCGCCAAGCGACTGGAGAGGTGAGTCATTCACTGGGGTGTCGATGAAGCTCTCTCTCACTCCCACTTCTAGTTGTTCATCTGGGATACCCGAGCGACGTGAGCACTTTATCCCAACGTGGCGCAGAACGTGGCTCTGGTTGTTGCTAAGTGAATTTTGTGATTGGGTCATATCACAAACTGACGCACAAAGACAGTGAGTAGGTCGGACGAATGCCAACGTCAACCAGGAGGCGGTTTCCCAAGTCGACCTCAATATCGTGGTGAATGTAGAGCTCAAGTTGGGCCACGGAGCACGTTTATCGCGCGCAAGCTTCGGCAAACGGGAACCCGCACAGGTCCCGCACGCACGCATCAAGCCATTACTCCCCTTCTTTCCCACTACACCCTCTTCGTGTTATAGGCCATGACCCCCACCGCAACTCATCCGCTCGCCAGCGTTTCTCCATCGAAAGAGCACCCGTCACGCCCCAGGGTCCCACGGTCCCAAGCTCCCACGGTCCCAAGCTCCCACGGTCCCACGGTCCCACGGTCGGCTGGGGCGAGGGTATCTCTCCTGTGTTCACATCACATCACAGGAGAGATACCCTCGCTCCAGCCAAACACGAAACATGGACAAGCACACGACTTGACACCGCACTGCTTCGCTTGACGATCCTCGTCATCGGCTTTGTCCTATGTGGCCAAAATGACTGTAGATTCTTCGGCAACTATTCTCAGCGCACACTGATCCGAGCCAATTCACCATCGACGGCAAGACTCGAGTCGATGCAGGCTGAAGATGAACTCGAAAGGCCTGAGTGGTCATTGAAGCCGCACCCGCACCCGCATCCATTTTGAGCGCGCAGATGACCCATTCGTCCATGGTAGTCGACGGCTGCAATGTCCAAGGCGCGCGTCTATGTGGCGAGCCGAAGTGGGAGCAGTGGTGCCATGGGGTGTGGGGTGTGGAGCAGTGTGGCGTGGCGTAGCGTGTAAATGCGAAGGAGAAAAGGAGGCAGAAGACAGGAGTTGTGAGTGGCAACAATGGGGGCTTGGCGACTGTGGTCAGGGTAGCGGTGCATTCGCCGGCAAAGGCAATGCCTCCGCCCAGGATTGAACTGGGACCTTCTGTTTACAAGACAGATGCTCTACCACTGAGCCACAGAGGCGCTATACTTTATTCAAGTCAAACCAATTCTCACCGCCCCTTGCACGCACACCAACACAACACCCCCCAAACACTCCCCGCCCTACACCCTAGCACTCCCCACCATTATACCACGATCTCACGGCAGATGCGGCCATCCAACAGTGCCAGCGTCGACTACTTATGTATACATATACATATACATATATGGGAAACCGCATGATACAACATAGCACAGCATGCCATGCCAAGCCACAACGTAACTAACCACCACACGAAGCGCCAAGCGACTGGAGAGGTGAGTCATTCACTGGGGTGTCGATGAAGCTCTCTCTCACTCCCACTTCTAGTTGTTCATCTGGGATACCCGAGCGACGTGAGCACTTTATCCCAACGTGGCGCAGAACGTGGCTCTGGTTGTTGCTAAGTGAATTTTGTGATTGGGTCATATCACAAACTGACCCACAAAGACAGTGAGTAGGTCGGACGAATGCCAACGTCAACCAGGAGGCGGTTTCCCAAGTCGACCTCAATATCGTGGTGAATGTAGAGCTCAAGTTGGGCCACGGAGCACGTTTATCGCGCGCAAGCTTCGGCAAACGGGAACCCGCACAGGTCCCGCACGCACGCATCAAGCCATTACTCCCCTTCTTTCCCACTACACCCTCTTCGTGTTATAGGCCATGACCCCCACCGCAACTCATCCGCTCGCCAGCGTTTCTCCATCGAAAGAGCACCCGTCACGCCCCAGGGTCCCACGGTCCCAAGCTCCCACGGTCCCAAGCTCCCACGGTCCCAAGCTCCCACGGTCCCACGGTCCCACGGTCGGCTGGGGCGAGGGTATCTCTCCTGTGTTCACATCACATCACAGGAGAGATACCCTCGCTCCAGCCAAACACGAAACATGGACAAGCACACGACTTGACACCGCACTGCTTCGCTTGACGATCCTCGTCATCGGCTTTGTCCTATGTGGCCAAAATGACTGTAGATTCTTCGGCAACTATTCTCAGCGCACACTGATCCGAGCCAATTCACCATCGACGGCAAGACTCGAGTCGATGCAGGCTGAAGATGAACTCGAAAGGCCTGAGTGGTCATTGAAGCCGCACCCGCACCCGCATCCATTTTGAGCGCGCAGATGACCCATTCGTCCATGGTAGTCGACGGCTGCAATGTCCAAGGCGCGCGTCTATGTGGCGAGCCGAAGTGGGAGCAGTGGTGCCATGGGGTGTGGGGTGTGGAGCAGTGTGGCGTGGCGTAGCGTGTAAATGCGAAGGAGAAAAGGAGGCAGAAGACAGGAGTTGTGAGTGGCAACAATGGGGGCTTGGCGACTGTGGTCAGGGTAGCGGTGCATTCGCCGGCAAAGGCAATGCCTCCGCCCAGGATTGAACTGGGACCTTCTGTTTACAAAACAGATGCTCTACCACTGAGCCACAGAGGCGCTATACTTTATTCAAGTCAAACCAATTCTCACCGCCCCTTGCACGCACACCAACACAACACCCCCCAAACACTCCCCGCCCTACACCCTAGCACTCCCCACCATTATACCACGATCTCACGGCAGATGCGGCCATCCAACAGTGCCAGCGTCGACTACTTATGTATACATATACATATACATATATGGGAAACCGCATGATACAACATAGCACAGCATGCCATGCCAAGCCACAACGTAACTAACCACCACACGAAGCGCCAAGCGACTGGAGAGGTGAGTCATTCACTGGGGTGTCGATGAAGCTCTCTCTCACTCCCACTTCTAGTTGTTCATCTGGGATACCCGAGCGACGTGAGCACTTTATCCCAACGTGGCGCAGAACGTGGCTCTGGTTGTTGCTAAGTGAATTTTGTGATTGGGTCATATCACAAACTGACCCACAAAGACAGTGAGTAGGTCGGACGAATGCCAACGTCAACCAGGAGGCGGTTTCCCAAGTCGACCTCAATATCGTGGTGAATGTAGAGCTCAAGTTGGGCCACGGAGCACGTTTATCGCGCGCAAGCTTCGGCAAACGGGAACCCGCACAGGTCCCGCACGCACGCATCAAGCCATTACTCCCCTTCTTTCCCACTACACCCTCTTCGTGTTATAGGCCATGACCCCCACCGCAACTCATCCGCTCGCCAGCGTTTCTCCATCGAAAGAGCACCCGTCACGCCCCAGGGTCCCACGGTCCCAAGCTCCCACGGTCCCAAGCTCCCACGGTCCCACGGTCCCACGGTCGGCTGGGGCGAGGGTATCTCTCCTGTGTTCACATCACATCACAGGAGAGATACCCTCGCTCCAGCCAAACACGAAACATGGACAAGCACACGACTTGACACCGCACTGCTTCGCTTGACGATCCTCGTCATCGGCTTTGTCCTATGTGGCCAAAATGACTGTAGATTCTTCGGCAACTATTCTCAGCGCACACTGATCCGAGCCAATTCACCATCGACGGCAAGACTCGAGTCGATGCAGGCTGAAGATGAACTCGAAAGGCCTGAGTGGTCATTGAAGCCGCACCCGCACCCGCATCCATTTTGAGCGCGCAGATGACCCATTCGTCCATGGTAGTCGACGGCTGCAATGTCCAAGGCGCGCGTCTATGTGGCGAGCCGAAGTGGGAGCAGTGGTGCCATGGGGTGTGGGGTGTGGAGCAGTGTGGCGTGGCGTAGCGTGTAAATGCGAAGGAGAAAAGGAGGCAGAAGACAGGAGTTGTGAGTGGCAACAATGGGGGCTTGGCGACTGTGGTCAGGGTAGCGGTGCATTCGCCGGCAAAGGCAATGCCTCCGCCCAGGATTGAACTGGGACCTTCTGTTTACAAGACAGATGCTCTACCACTGAGCCACAGAGGCGCTATACTTTATTCAAGTCAAACCAATTCTCACCGCCCCTTGCACGCACACCAACACAACACCCCCCAAACACTCCCCGCCCTACACCCTAGCACTCCCCACCATTATACCACGATCTCACGGCAGATGCGGCCATCCAACAGTGCCAGCGTCGACTACTTATGTATACATATACATATACATATATGGGAAACCGCATGATACAACATAGCACAGCATGCCATGCCAAGCCACAACGTAACTAACCACCACACGAAGCGCCAAGCGACTGGAGAGGTGAGTCATTCACTGGGGTGTCGATGAAGCTCTCTCTCACTCCCACTTCTAGTTGTTCATCTGGGATACCCGAGCGACGTGAGCACTTTATCCCAACGTGGCGCAGAACGTGGCTCTGGTTGTTGCTAAGTGAATTTTGTGATTGGGTCATATCACAAACTGACGCACAAAGACAGTGAGTAGGTCGGACGAATGCCAACGTCAACCAGGAGGCGGTTTCCCAAGTCGACCTCAATATCGTGGTGAATGTAGAGCTCAAGTTGGGCCACGGAGCACGTTTATCGCGCGCAAGCTTCGGCAAACGGGAACCCGCACAGGTCCCGCACGCACGCATCAAGCCATTACTCCCCTTCTTTCCCACTACACCCTCTTCGTGTTATAGGCCATGACCCCCACCGCAACTCATCCGCTCGCCAGCGTTTCTCCATCGAAAGAGCACCCGTCACGCCCCAGGGTCCCACGGTCCCAAGCTCCCACGGTCCCACGGTCCCACGGTCCCACGGTCGGCTGGGGCGAGGGTATCTCTCCTGTGTTCACATCACATCACAGGAGAGATACCCTCGCTCCAGCCAAACACGAAACATGGACAAGCACACGACTTGACACCGCACTGCTTCGCTTGACGATCCTCGTCATCGGCTTTGTCCTATGTGGCCAAAATGACTGTAGATTCTTCGGCAACTATTCTCAGCGCACACTGATCCGAGCCAATTCACCATCGACGGCAAGACTCGAGTCGATGCAGGCTGAAGATGAACTCGAAAGGCCTGAGTGGTCATTGAAGCCGCACCCGCACCCGCATCCATTTTGAGCGCGCAGATGACCCATTCGTCCATGGTAGTCGACGGCTGCAATGTCCAAGGCGCGCGTCTATGTGGCGAGCCGAAGTGGGAGCAGTGGTGCCATGGGGTGTGGGGTGTGGAGCAGTGTGGCGTGGCGTAGCGTGTAAATGCGAAGGAGAAAAGGAGGCAGAAGACAGGAGTTGTGAGTGGCAACAATGGGGGCTTGGCGACTGTGGTCAGGGTAGCGGTGCATTCGCCGGCAAAGGCAATGCCTCCGCCCAGGATTGAACTGGGACCTTCTGTTTACAAGACAGATGCTCTACCACTGAGCCACAGAGGCGCTATACTTTATTCAAGTCAAACCAATTCTCACCGCCCCTTGCACGCACACCAACACAACACCCCCCAAACACTCCCCGCCCTACACCCTAGCACTCCCCACCATTATACCACGATCTCACGGCAGATGCGGCCATCCAACAGTGCCAGCGTCGACTACTTATGTATACATATACATATACATATATGGGAAACCGCATGATACAACATAGCACAGCATGCCATGCCAAGCCACAACGTAACTAACCACCACACGAAGCGCCAAGCGACTGGAGAGGTGAGTCATTCACTGGGGTGTCGATGAAGCTCTCTCTCACTCCCACTTCTAGTTGTTCATCTGGGATACCCGAGCGACGTGAGCACTTTATCCCAACGTGGCGCAGAACGTGGCTCTGGTTGTTGCTAAGTGAATTTTGTGATTGGGTCATATCACAAACTGACGCACAAAGACAGTGAGTAGGTCGGACGAATGCCAACGTCAACCAGGAGGCGGTTTCCCAAGTCGACCTCAATATCGTGGTGAATGTAGAGCTCAAGTTGGGCCACGGAGCACGTTTATCGCGCGCAAGCTTCGGCAAACGGGAACCCGCACAGGTCCCGCACGCACGCATCAAGCCATTACTCCCCTTCTTTCCCACTACACCCTCTTCGTGTTATAGGCCATGACCCCCACCGCAACTCATCCGCTCGCCAGCGTTTCTCCATCGAAAGAGCACCCGTCACGCCCCAGGGTCCCACGGTCCCAAGCTCCCACGGTCCCAAGCTCCCACGGTCCCAAGCTCCCACGGTCCCACGGTCCCACGGTCCCACGGTCGGCTGGGGCGAGGGTATCTCTCCTGTGTTCACATCACATCACAGGAGAGATACCCTCGCTCCAGCCAAACACGAAACATGGACAAGCACACGACTTGACACCGCACTGCTTCGCTTGACGATCCTCGTCATCGGCTTTGTCCTATGTGGCCAAAATGACTGTAGATTCTTCGGCAACTATTCTCAGCGCACACTGATCCGAGCCAATTCACCATCGACGGCAAGACTCGAGTCGATGCAGGCTGAAGATGAACTCGAAAGGCCTGAGTGGTCATTGAAGCCGCACCCGCACCCGCATCCATTTTGAGCGCGCAGATGACCCATTCGTCCATGGTAGTCGACGGCTGCAATGTCCAAGGCGCGCGTCTATGTGGCGAGCCGAAGTGGGAGCAGTGGTGCCATGGGGTGTGGGGTGTGGAGCAGTGTGGCGTGGCGTAGCGTGTAAATGCGAAGGAGAAAAGGAGGCAGAAGACAGGAGTTGTGAGTGGCAACAATGGGGGCTTGGCGACTGTGGTCAGGGTAGCGGTGCATTCGCCGGCAAAGGCAATGCCTCCGCCCAGGATTGAACTGGGACCTTCTGTTTACAAGACAGATGCTCTACCACTGAGCCACAGAGGCGCTATACTTTATTCAAGTCAAACCAATTCTCACCGCCCCTTGCACGCACACCAACACAACACCCCCCAAACACTCCCCGCCCTACACCCTAGCACTCCCCACCATTATACCACGATCTCACGGCAGATGCGGCCATCCAACAGTGCCAGCGTCGACTACTTATGTATACATATACATATACATATATGGGAAACCGCATGATACAACATAGCACAGCATGCCATGCCAAGCCACAACGTAACTAACCACCACACGAAGCGCCAAGCGACTGGAGAGGTGAGTCATTCACTGGGGTGTCGATGAAGCTCTCTCTCACTCCCACTTCTAGTTGTTCATCTGGGATACCCGAGCGACGTGAGCACTTTATCCCAACGTGGCGCAGAACGTGGCTCTGGTTGTTGCTAAGTGAATTTTGTGATTGGGTCATATCACAAACTGACGCACAAAGACAGTGAGTAGGTCGGACGAATGCCAACGTCAACCAGGAGGCGGTTTCCCAAGTCGACCTCAATATCGTGGTGAATGTAGAGCTCAAGTTGGGCCACGGAGCACGTTTATCGCGCGCAAGCTTCGGCAAACGGGAACCCGCACAGGTCCCGCACGCACGCATCAAGCCATTACTCCCCTTCTTTCCCACTACACCCTCTTCGTGTTATAGGCCATGACCCCCACCGCAACTCATCCGCTCGCCAGCGTTTCTCCATCGAAAGAGCACCCGTCACGCCCCAGGGTCCCACGGTCCCAAGCTCCCACGGTCCCAAGCTCCCACGGTCCCACGGTCCCACGGTCGGCTGGGGCGAGGGTATCTCTCCTGTGTTCACATCACATCACAGGAGAGATACCCTCGCTCCAGCCAAACACGAAACATGGACAAGCACACGACTTGACACCGCACTGCTTCGCTTGACGATCCTCGTCATCGGCTTTGTCCTATGTGGCCAAAATGACTGTAGATTCTTCGGCAACTATTCTCAGCGCACACTGATCCGAGCCAATTCACCATCGACGGCAAGACTCGAGTCGATGCAGGCTGAAGATGAACTCGAAAGGCCTGAGTGGTCATTGAAGCCGCACCCGCACCCGCATCCATTTTGAGCGCGCAGATGACCCATTCGTCCATGGTAGTCGACGGCTGCAATGTCCAAGGCGCGCGTCTATGTGGCGAGCCGAAGTGGGAGCAGTGGTGCCATGGGGTGTGGGGTGTGGAGCAGTGTGGCGTGGCGTAGCGTGTAAATGCGAAGGAGAAAAGGAGGCAGAAGACAGGAGTTGTGAGTGGCAACAATGGGGGCTTGGCGACTGTGGTCAGGGTAGCGGTGCATTCGCCGGCAAAGGCAATGCCTCCGCCCAGGATTGAACTGGGACCTTCTGTTTACAAGACAGATGCTCTACCACTGAGCCACAGAGGCGCTATACTTTATTCAAGTCAAACCAATTCTCACCGCCCCTTGCACGCACACCAACACAACACCCCCCAAACACTCCCCGCCCTACACCCTAGCACTCCCCACCATTATACCACGATCTCACGGCAGATGCGGCCATCCAACAGTGCCAGCGTCGACTACTTATGTATACATATACATATACATATATGGGAAACCGCATGATACAACATAGCACAGCATGCCATGCCAAGCCACAACGTAACTAACCACCACACGAAGCGCCAAGCGACTGGAGAGGTGAGTCATTCACTGGGGTGTCGATGAAGCTCTCTCTCACTCCCACTTCTAGTTGTTCATCTGGGATACCCGAGCGACGTGAGCACTTTATCCCAACGTGGCGCAGAACGTGGCTCTGGTTGTTGCTAAGTGAATTTTGTGATTGGGTCATATCACAAACTGACCCACAAAGACAGTGAGTAGGTCGGACGAATGCCAACGTCAACCAGGAGGCGGTTTCCCAAGTCGACCTCAATATCGTGGTGAATGTAGAGCTCAAGTTGGGCCACGGAGCACGTTTATCGCGCGCAAGCTTCGGCAAACGGGAACCCGCACAGGTCCCGCACGCACGCATCAAGCCATTACTCCCCTTCTTTCCCACTACACCCTCTTCGTGTTATAGGCCATGACCCCCACCGCAACTCATCCGCTCGCCAGCGTTTCTCCATCGAAAGAGCACCCGTCACGCCCCAGGGTCCCACGGTCCCAAGCTCCCACGGTCCCAAGCTCCCACGGTCCCACGGTCCCACGGTCGGCTGGGGCGAGGGTATCTCTCCTGTGTTCACATCACATCACAGGAGAGATACCCTCGCTCCAGCCAAACACGAAACATGGACAAGCACACGACTTGACACCGCACTGCTTCGCTTGACGATCCTCGTCATCGGCTTTGTCCTATGTGGCCAAAATGACTGTAGATTCTTCGGCAACTATTCTCAGCGCACACTGATCCGAGCCAATTCACCATCGACGGCAAGACTCGAGTCGATGCAGGCTGAAGATGAACTCGAAAGGCCTGAGTGGTCATTGAAGCCGCACCCGCACCCGCATCCATTTTGAGCGCGCAGATGACCCATTCGTCCATGGTAGTCGACGGCTGCAATGTCCAAGGCGCGCGTCTATGTGGCGAGCCGAAGTGGGAGCAGTGGTGCCATGGGGTGTGGGGTGTGGAGCAGTGTGGCGTGGCGTAGCGTGTAAATGCGAAGGAGAAAAGGAGGCAGAAGACAGGAGTTGTGAGTGGCAACAATGGGGGCTTGGCGACTGTGGTCAGGGTAGCGGTGCATTCGCCGGCAAAGGCAATGCCTCCGCCCAGGATTGAACTGGGACCTTCTGTTTACAAGACAGATGCTCTACCACTGAGCCACAGAGGCGCTATACTTTATTCAAGTCAAACCAATTCTCACCGCCCCTTGCACGCACACCAACACAACACCCCCCAAACACTCCCCGCCCTACACCCTAGCACTCCCCACCATTATACCACGATCTCACGGCAGATGCGGCCATCCAACAGTGCCAGCGTCGACTACTTATGTATACATATACATATACATATATGGGAAACCGCATGATACAACATAGCACAGCATGCCATGCCAAGCCACAACGTAACTAACCACCACACGAAGCGCCAAGCGACTGGAGAGGTGAGTCATTCACTGGGGTGTCGATGAAGCTCTCTCTCACTCCCACTTCTAGTTGTTCATCTGGGATACCCGAGCGACGTGAGCACTTTATCCCAACGTGGCGCAGAACGTGGCTCTGGTTGTTGCTAAGTGAATTTTGTGATTGGGTCATATCACAAACTGACGCACAAAGACAGTGAGTAGGTCGGACGAATGCCAACGTCAACCAGGAGGCGGTTTCCCAAGTCGACCTCAATATCGTGGTGAATGTAGAGCTCAAGTTGGGCCACGGAGCACGTTTATCGCGCGCAAGCTTCGGCAAACGGGAACCCGCACAGGTCCCGCACGCACGCATCAAGCCATTACTCCCCTTCTTTCCCACTACACCCTCTTCGTGTTATAGGCCATGACCCCCACCGCAACTCATCCGCTCGCCAGCGTTTCTCCATCGAAAGAGCACCCGTCACGCCCCAGGGTCCCACGGTCCCAAGCTCCCACGGTCCCAAGCTCCCACGGTCCCACGGTCCCACGGTCGGCTGGGGCGAGGGTATCTCTCCTGTGTTCACATCACATCACAGGAGAGATACCCTCGCTCCAGCCAAACACGAAACATGGACAAGCACACGACTTGACACCGCACTGCTTCGCTTGACGATCCTCGTCATCGGCTTTGTCCTATGTGGCCAAAATGACTGTAGATTCTTCGGCAACTATTCTCAGCGCACACTGATCCGAGCCAATTCACCATCGACGGCAAGACTCGAGTCGATGCAGGCTGAAGATGAACTCGAAAGGCCTGAGTGGTCATTGAAGCCGCACCCGCACCCGCATCCATTTTGAGCGCGCAGATGACCCATTCGTCCATGGTAGTCGACGGCTGCAATGTCCAAGGCGCGCGTCTATGTGGCGAGCCGAAGTGGGAGCAGTGGTGCCATGGGGTGTGGGGTGTGGAGCAGTGTGGCGTGGCGTAGCGTGTAAATGCGAAGGAGAAAAGGAGGCAGAAGACAGGAGTTGTGAGTGGCAACAATGGGGGCTTGGCGACTGTGGTCAGGGTAGCGGTGCATTCGCCGGCAAAGGCAATGCCTCCGCCCAGGATTGAACTGGGACCTTCTGTTTACAAGACAGATGCTCTACCACTGAGCCACAGAGGCGCTATACTTTATTCAAGTCAAACCAATTCTCACCGCCCCTTGCACGCACACCAACACAACACCCCCCAAACACTCCCCGCCCTACACCCTAGCACTCCCCACCATTATACCACGATCTCACGGCAGATGCGGCCATCCAACAGTGCCAGCGTCGACTACTTATGTATACATATACATATACATATATGGGAAACCGCATGATACAACATAGCACAGCATGCCATGCCAAGCCACAACGTAACTAACCACCACACGAAGCGCCAAGCGACTGGAGAGGTGAGTCATTCACTGGGGTGTCGATGAAGCTCTCTCTCACTCCCACTTCTAGTTGTTCATCTGGGATACCCGAGCGACGTGAGCACTTTATCCCAACGTGGCGCAGAACGTGGCTCTGGTTGTTGCTAAGTGAATTTTGTGATTGGGTCATATCACAAACTGACGCACAAAGACAGTGAGTAGGTCGGACGAATGCCAACGTCAACCAGGAGGCGGTTTCCCAAGTCGACCTCAATATCGTGGTGAATGTAGAGCTCAAGTTGGGCCACGGAGCACGTTTATCGCGCGCAAGCTTCGGCAAACGGGAACCCGCACAGGTCCCGCACGCACGCATCAAGCCATTACTCCCCTTCTTTCCCACTACACCCTCTTCGTGTTATAGGCCATGACCCCCACCGCAACTCATCCGCTCGCCAGCGTTTCTCCATCGAAAGAGCACCCGTCACGCCCCAGGGTCCCACGGTCCCAAGCTCCCACGGTCCCAAGCTCCCACGGTCCCAAGCTCCCACGGTCCCAAGCTCCCACGGTCCCACGGTCGGCTGGGGCGAGGGTATCTCTCCTGTGTTCACATCACATCACAGGAGAGATACCCTCGCTCCAGCCAAACACGAAACATGGACAAGCACACGACTTGACACCGCACTGCTTCGCTTGACGATCCTCGTCATCGGCTTTGTCCTATGTGGCCAAAATGACTGTAGATTCTTCGGCAACTATTCTCAGCGCACACTGATCCGAGCCAATTCACCATCGACGGCAAGACTCGAGTCGATGCAGGCTGAAGATGAACTCGAAAGGCCTGAGTGGTCATTGAAGCCGCACCCGCACCCGCATCCATTTTGAGCGCGCAGATGACCCATTCGTCCATGGTAGTCGACGGCTGCAATGTCCAAGGCGCGCGTCTATGTGGCGAGCCGAAGTGGGAGCAGTGGTGCCATGGGGTGTGGGGTGTGGAGCAGTGTGGCGTGGCGTAGCGTGTAAATGCGAAGGAGAAAAGGAGGCAGAAGACAGGAGTTGTGAGTGGCAACAATGGGGGCTTGGCGACTGTGGTCAGGGTAGCGGTGCATTCGCCGGCAAAGGCAATGCCTCCGCCCAGGATTGAACTGGGACCTTCTGTTTACAAGACAGATGCTCTACCACTGAGCCACAGAGGCGCTATACTTTATTCAAGTCAAACCAATTCTCACCGCCCCTTGCACGCACACCAACACAACACCCCCCAAACACTCCCCGCCCTACACCCTAGCACTCCCCACCATTATACCACGATCTCACGGCAGATGCGGCCATCCAACAGTGCCAGCGTCGACTACTTATGTATACATATACATATACATATATGGGAAACCGCATGATACAACATAGCACAGCATGCCATGCCAAGCCACAACGTAACTAACCACCACACGAAGCGCCAAGCGACTGGAGAGGTGAGTCATTCACTGGGGTGTCGATGAAGCTCTCTCTCACTCCCACTTCTAGTTGTTCATCTGGGATACCCGAGCGACGTGAGCACTTTATCCCAACGTGGCGCAGAACGTGGCTCTGGTTGTTGCTAAGTGAATTTTGTGATTGGGTCATATCACAAACTGACGCACAAAGACAGTGAGTAGGTCGGACGAATGCCAACGTCAACCAGGAGGCGGTTTCCCAAGTCGACCTCAATATCGTGGTGAATGTAGAGCTCAAGTTGGGCCACGGAGCACGTTTATCGCGCGCAAGCTTCGGCAAACGGGAACCCGCACAGGTCCCGCACGCACGCATCAAGCCATTACTCCCCTTCTTTCCCACTACACCCTCTTCGTGTTATAGGCCATGACCCCCACCGCAACTCATCCGCTCGCCAGCGTTTCTCCATCGAAAGAGCACCCGTCACGCCCCAGGGTCCCACGGTCCCAAGCTCCCACGGTCCCAAGCTCCCACGGTCCCACGGTCCCACGGTCGGCTGGGGCGAGGGTATCTCTCCTGTGTTCACATCACATCACAGGAGAGATACCCTCGCTCCAGCCAAACACGAAACATGGACAAGCACACGACTTGACACCGCACTGCTTCGCTTGACGATCCTCGTCATCGGCTTTGTCCTATGTGGCCAAAATGACTGTAGATTCTTCGGCAACTATTCTCAGCGCACACTGATCCGAGCCAATTCACCATCGACGGCAAGACTCGAGTCGATGCAGGCTGAAGATGAACTCGAAAGGCCTGAGTGGTCATTGAAGCCGCACCCGCACCCGCATCCATTTTGAGCGCGCAGATGACCCATTCGTCCATGGTAGTCGACGGCTGCAATGTCCAAGGCGCGCGTCTATGTGGCGAGCCGAAGTGGGAGCAGTGGTGCCATGGGGTGTGGGGTGTGGAGCAGTGTGGCGTGGCGTAGCGTGTAAATGCGAAGGAGAAAAGGAGGCAGAAGACAGGAGTTGTGAGTGGCAACAATGGGGGCTTGGCGACTGTGGTCAGGGTAGCGGTGCATTCGCCGGCAAAGGCAATGCCTCCGCCCAGGATTGAACTGGGACCTTCTGTTTACAAGACAGATGCTCTACCACTGAGCCACAGAGGCGCTATACTTTATTCAAGTCAAACCAATTCTCACCGCCCCTTGCACGCACACCAACACAACACCCCCCAAACACTCCCCGCCCTACACCCTAGCACTCCCCACCATTATACCACGATCTCACGGCAGATGCGGCCATCCAACAGTGCCAGCGTCGACTACTTATGTATACATATACATATACATATATGGGAAACCGCATGATACAACATAGCACAGCATGCCATGCCAAGCCACAACGTAACTAACCACCACACGAAGCGCCAAGCGACTGGAGAGGTGAGTCATTCACTGGGGTGTCGATGAAGCTCTCTCTCACTCCCACTTCTAGTTGTTCATCTGGGATACCCGAGCGACGTGAGCACTTTATCCCAACGTGGCGCAGAACGTGGCTCTGGTTGTTGCTAAGTGAATTTTGTGATTGGGTCATATCACAAACTGACGCACAAAGACAGTGAGTAGGTCGGACGAATGCCAACGTCAACCAGGAGGCGGTTTCCCAAGTCGACCTCAATATCGTGGTGAATGTAGAGCTCAAGTTGGGCCACGGAGCACGTTTATCGCGCGCAAGCTTCGGCAAACGGGAACCCGCACAGGTCCCGCACGCACGCATCAAGCCATTACTCCCCTTCTTTCCCACTACACCCTCTTCGTGTTATAGGCCATGACCCCCACCGCAACTCATCCGCTCGCCAGCGTTTCTCCATCGAAAGAGCACACGTCACGCCCCAGGGTCCCACGGTCCCAAGCTCCCACGGTCCCAAGCTCCCACGGTCCCAAGCTCCCACGGTCCCACGGTCCCACGGTCGGCTGGGGCGAGGGTATCTCTCCTGTGTTCACATCACATCACAGGAGAGATACCCTCGCTCCAGCCAAACACGAAACATGGACAAGCACACGACTTGACACCGCACTGCTTCGCTTGACGATCCTCGTCATCGGCTTTGTCCTATGTGGCCAAAATGACTGTAGATTCTTCGGCAACTATTCTCAGCGCACACTGATCCGAGCCAATTCACCATCGACGGCAAGACTCGAGTCGATGCAGGCTGAAGATGAACTCGAAAGGCCTGAGTGGTCATTGAAGCCGCACCCGCACCCGCATCCATTTTGAGCGCGCAGATGACCCATTCGTCCATGGTAGTCGACGGCTGCAATGTCCAAGGCGCGCGTCTATGTGGCGAGCCGAAGTGGGAGCAGTGGTGCCATGGGGTGTGGGGTGTGGAGCAGTGTGGCGTGGCGTAGCGTGTAAATGCGAAGGAGAAAAGGAGGCAGAAGACAGGAGTTGTGAGTGGCAACAATGGGGGCTTGGCGACTGTGGTCAGGGTAGCGGTGCATTCGCCGGCAAAGGCAATGCCTCCGCCCAGGATTGAACTGGGACCTTCTGTTTACAAGACAGATGCTCTACCACTGAGCCACAGAGGCGCTATACTTTATTCAAGTCAAACCAATTCTCACCGCCCCTTGCACGCACACCAACACAACACCCCCCAAACACTCCCCGCCCTACACCCTAGCACTCCCCACCATTATACCACGATCTCACGGCAGATGCGGCCATCCAACAGTGCCAGCGTCGACTACTTATGTATACATATACATATACATATATGGGAAACCGCATGATACAACATAGCACAGCATGCCATGCCAAGCCACAACGTAACTAACCACCACACGAAGCGCCAAGCGACTGGAGAGGTGAGTCATTCACTGGGGTGTCGATGAAGCTCTCTCTCACTCCCACTTCTAGTTGTTCATCTGGGATACCCGAGCGACGTGAGCACTTTATCCCAACGTGGCGCAGAACGTGGCTCTGGTTGTTGCTAAGTGAATTTTGTGATTGGGTCATATCACAAACTGACGCACAAAGACAGTGAGTAGGTCGGACGAATGCCAACGTCAACCAGGAGGCGGTTTCCCAAGTCGACCTCAATATCGTGGTGAATGTAGAGCTCAAGTTGGGCCACGGAGCACGTTTATCGCGCGCAAGCTTCGGCAAACGGGAACCCGCACAGGTCCCGCACGCACGCATCAAGCCATTACTCCCCTTCTTTCCCACTACACCCTCTTCGTGTTATAGGCCATGACCCCCACCGCAACTCATCCGCTCGCCAGCGTTTCTCCATCGAAAGAGCACCCGTCACGCCCCAGGGTCCCACGGTCCCAAGCTCCCACGGTCCCAAGCTCCCACGGTCCCAAGCTCCCACGGTCCCAAGCTCCCACGGTCCCAAGCTCCCACGGTCCCAAGCTCCCACGGTCCCACGGTCCCACGGTCGGCTGGGGCGAGGGTATCTCTCCTGTGTTCACATCACATCACAGGAGAGATACCCTCGCTCCAGCCAAACACGAAACATGGACAAGCACACGACTTGACACCGCACTGCTTCGCTTGACGATCCTCGTCATCGGCTTTGTCCTATGTGGCCAAAATGACTGTAGATTCTTCGGCAACTATTCTCAGCGCACACTGATCCGAGCCAATTCACCATCGACGGCAAGACTCGAGTCGATGCAGGCTGAAGATGAACTCGAAAGGCCTGAGTGGTCATTGAAGCCGCACCCGCACCCGCATCCATTTTGAGCGCGCAGATGACCCATTCGTCCATGGTAGTCGACGGCTGCAATGTCCAAGGCGCGCGTCTATGTGGCGAGCCGAAGTGGGAGCAGTGGTGCCATGGGGTGTGGGGTGTGGAGCAGTGTGGCGTGGCGTAGCGTGTAAATGCGAAGGAGAAAAGGAGGCAGAAGACAGGAGTTGTGAGTGGCAACAATGGGGGCTTGGCGACTGTGGTCAGGGTAGCGGTGCATTCGCCGGCAAAGGCAATGCCTCCGCCCAGGATTGAACTGGGACCTTCTGTTTACAAGACAGATGCTCTACCACTGAGCCACAGAGGCGCTATACTTTATTCAAGTCAAACCAATTCTCACCGCCCCTTGCACGCACACCAACACAACACCCCCCAAACACTCCCCGCCCTACACCCTAGCACTCCCCACCATTATACCACGATCTCACGGCAGATGCGGCCATCCAACAGTGCCAGCGTCGACTACTTATGTATACATATACATATACATATATGGGAAACCGCATGATACAACATAGCACAGCATGCCATGCCAAGCCACAACGTAACTAACCACCACACGAAGCGCCAAGCGACTGGAGAGGTGAGTCATTCACTGGGGTGTCGATGAAGCTCTCTCTCACTCCCACTTCTAGTTGTTCATCTGGGATACCCGAGCGACGTGAGCACTTTATCCCAACGTGGCGCAGAACGTGGCTCTGGTTGTTGCTAAGTGAATTTTGTGATTGGGTCATATCACAAACTGACGCACAAAGACAGTGAGTAGGTCGGACGAATGCCAACGTCAACCAGGAGGCGGTTTCCCAAGTCGACCTCAATATCGTGGTGAATGTAGAGCTCAAGTTGGGCCACGGAGCACGTTTATCGCGCGCAAGCTTCGGCAAACGGGAACCCGCACAGGTCCCGCACGCACGCATCAAGCCATTACTCCCCTTCTTTCCCACTACACCCTCTTCGTGTTATAGGCCATGACCCCCACCGCAACTCATCCGCTCGCCAGCGTTTCTCCATCGAAAGAGCACCCGTCACGCCCCAGGGTCCCACGGTCCCAAGCTCCCACGGTCCCAAGCTCCCACGGTCCCAAGCTCCCACGGTCCCAAGCTCCCACGGTCCCACGGTCCCACGGTCGGCTGGGGCGAGGGTATCTCTCCTGTGTTCACATCACATCACAGGAGAGATACCCTCGCTCCAGCCAAACACGAAACATGGACAAGCACACGACTTGACACCGCACTGCTTCGCTTGACGATCCTCGTCATCGGCTTTGTCCTATGTGGCCAAAATGACTGTAGATTCTTCGGCAACTATTCTCAGCGCACACTGATCCGAGCCAATTCACCATCGACGGCAAGACTCGAGTCGATGCAGGCTGAAGATGAACTCGAAAGGCCTGAGTGGTCATTGAAGCCGCACCCGCACCCGCATCCATTTTGAGCGCGCAGATGACCCATTCGTCCATGGTAGTCGACGGCTGCAATGTCCAAGGCGCGCGTCTATGTGGCGAGCCGAAGTGGGAGCAGTGGTGCCATGGGGTGTGGGGTGTGGAGCAGTGTGGCGTGGCGTAGCGTGTAAATGCGAAGGAGAAAAGGAGGCAGAAGACAGGAGTTGTGAGTGGCAACAATGGGGGCTTGGCGACTGTGGTCAGGGTAGCGGTGCATTCGCCGGCAAAGGCAATGCCTCCGCCCAGGATTGAACTGGGACCTTCTGTTTACAAGACAGATGCTCTACCACTGAGCCACAGAGGCGCTATACTTTATTCAAGTCAAACCAATTCTCACCGCCCCTTGCACGCACACCAACACAACACCCCCCAAACACTCCCCGCCCTACACCCTAGCACTCCCCACCATTATACCACGATCTCACGGCAGATGCGGCCATCCAACAGTGCCAGCGTCGACTACTTATGTATACATATACATATACATATATGGGAAACCGCATGATACAACATAGCACAGCATGCCATGCCAAGCCACAACGTAACTAACCACCACACGAAGCGCCAAGCGACTGGAGAGGTGAGTCATTCACTGGGGTGTCGATGAAGCTCTCTCTCACTCCCACTTCTAGTTGTTCATCTGGGATACCCGAGCGACGTGAGCACTTTATCCCAACGTGGCGCAGAACGTGGCTCTGGTTGTTGCTAAGTGAATTTTGTGATTGGGTCATATCACAAACTGACGCACAAAGACAGTGAGTAGGTCGGACGAATGCCAACGTCAACCAGGAGGCGGTTTCCCAAGTCGACCTCAATATCGTGGTGAATGTAGAGCTCAAGTTGGGCCACGGAGCACGTTTATCGCGCGCAAGCTTCGGCAAACGGGAACCCGCACAGGTCCCGCACGCACGCATCAAGCCATTACTCCCCTTCTTTCCCACTACACCCTCTTCGTGTTATAGGCCATGACCCCCACCGCAACTCATCCGCTCGCCAGCGTTTCTCCATCGAAAGAGCACCCGTCACGCCCCAGGGTCCCACGGTCCCAAGCTCCCACGGTCCCAAGCTCCCACGGTCCCAAGCTCCCACGGTCCCAAGCTCCCACGGTCCCAAGCTCCCACGGTCCCACGGTCCCACGGTCGGCTGGGGCGAGGGTATCTCTCCTGTGTTCACATCACATCACAGGAGAGATACCCTCGCTCCAGCCAAACACGAAACATGGACAAGCACACGACTTGACACCGCACTGCTTCGCTTGACGATCCTCGTCATCGGCTTTGTCCTATGTGGCCAAAATGACTGTAGATTCTTCGGCAACTATTCTCAGCGCACACTGATCCGAGCCAATTCACCATCGACGGCAAGACTCGAGTCGATGCAGGCTGAAGATGAACTCGAAAGGCCTGAGTGGTCATTGAAGCCGCACCCGCACCCGCATCCATTTTGAGCGCGCAGATGACCCATTCGTCCATGGTAGTCGACGGCTGCAATGTCCAAGGCGCGCGTCTATGTGGCGAGCCGAAGTGGGAGCAGTGGTGCCATGGGGTGTGGGGTGTGGAGCAGTGTGGCGTGGCGTAGCGTGTAAATGCGAAGGAGAAAAGGAGGCAGAAGACAGGAGTTGTGAGTGGCAACAATGGGGGCTTGGCGACTGTGGTCAGGGTAGCGGTGCATTCGCCGGCAAAGGCAATGCCTCCGCCCAGGATTGAACTGGGACCTTCTGTTTACAAGACAGATGCTCTACCACTGAGCCACAGAGGCGCTATACTTTATTCAAGTCAAACCAATTCTCACCGCCCCTTGCACGCACACCAACACAACACCCCCCAAACACTCCCCGCCCTACACCCTAGCACTCCCCACCATTATACCACGATCTCACGGCAGATGCGGCCATCCAACAGTGCCAGCGTCGACTACTTATGTATACATATACATATACATATATGGGAAACCGCATGATACAACATAGCACAGCATGCCATGCCAAGCCACAACGTAACTAACCACCACACGAAGCGCCAAGCGACTGGAGAGGTGAGTCATTCACTGGGGTGTCGATGAAGCTCTCTCTCACTCCCACTTCTAGTTGTTCATCTGGGATACCCGAGCGACGTGAGCACTTTATCCCAACGTGGCGCAGAACGTGGCTCTGGTTGTTGCTAAGTGAATTTTGTGATTGGGTCATATCACAAACTGACGCACAAAGACAGTGAGTAGGTCGGACGAATGCCAACGTCAACCAGGAGGCGGTTTCCCAAGTCGACCTCAATATCGTGGTGAATGTAGAGCTCAAGTTGGGCCACGGAGCACGTTTATCGCGCGCAAGCTTCGGCAAACGGGAACCCGCACAGGTCCCGCACGCACGCATCAAGCCATTACTCCCCTTCTTTCCCACTACACCCTCTTCGTGTTATAGGCCATGACCCCCACCGCAACTCATCCGCTCGCCAGCGTTTCTCCATCGAAAGAGCACCCGTCACGCCCCAGGGTCCCACGGTCCCAAGCTCCCACGGTCCCAAGCTCCCACGGTCCCAAGCTCCCACGGTCCCAAGCTCCCACGGTCCCACGGTCCCACGGTCGGCTGGGGCGAGGGTATCTCTCCTGTGTTCACATCACATCACAGGAGAGATACCCTCGCTCCAGCCAAACACGAAACATGGACAAGCACACGACTTGACACCGCACTGCTTCGCTTGACGATCCTCGTCATCGGCTTTGTCCTATGTGGCCAAAATGACTGTAGATTCTTCGGCAACTATTCTCAGCGCACACTGATCCGAGCCAATTCACCATCGACGGCAAGACTCGAGTCGATGCAGGCTGAAGATGAACTCGAAAGGCCTGAGTGGTCATTGAAGCCGCACCCGCACCCGCATCCATTTTGAGCGCGCAGATGACCCATTCGTCCATGGTAGTCGACGGCTGCAATGTCCAAGGCGCGCGTCTATGTGGCGAGCCGAAGTGGGAGCAGTGGTGCCATGGGGTGTGGGGTGTGGAGCAGTGTGGCGTGGCGTAGCGTGTAAATGCGAAGGAGAAAAGGAGGCAGAAGACAGGAGTTGTGAGTGGCAACAATGGGGGCTTGGCGACTGTGGTCAGGGTAGCGGTGCATTCGCCGGCAAAGGCAATGCCTCCGCCCAGGATTGAACTGGGACCTTCTGTTTACAAGACAGATGCTCTACCACTGAGCCACAGAGGCGCTATACTTTATTCAAGTCAAACCAATTCTCACCGCCCCTTGCACGCACACCAACACAACACCCCCCAAACACTCCCCGCCCTACACCCTAGCACTCCCCACCATTATACCACGATCTCACGGCAGATGCGGCCATCCAACAGTGCCAGCGTCGACTACTTATGTATACATATACATATACATATATGGGAAACCGCATGATACAACATAGCACAGCATGCCATGCCAAGCCACAACGTAACTAACCACCACACGAAGCGCCAAGCGACTGGAGAGGTGAGTCATTCACTGGGGTGTCGATGAAGCTCTCTCTCACTCCCACTTCTAGTTGTTCATCTGGGATACCCGAGCGACGTGAGCACTTTATCCCAACGTGGCGCAGAACGTGGCTCTGGTTGTTGCTAAGTGAATTTTGTGATTGGGTCATATCACAAACTGACGCACAAAGACAGTGAGTAGGTCGGACGAATGCCAACGTCAACCAGGAGGCGGTTTCCCAAGTCGACCTCAATATCGTGGTGAATGTAGAGCTCAAGTTGGGCCACGGAGCACGTTTATCGCGCGCAAGCTTCGGCAAACGGGAACCCGCACAGGTCCCGCACGCACGCATCAAGCCATTACTCCCCTTCTTTCCCACTACACCCTCTTCGTGTTATAGGCCATGACCCCCACCGCAACTCATCCGCTCGCCAGCGTTTCTCCATCGAAAGAGCACCCGTCACGCCCCAGGGTCCCACGGTCCCAAGCTCCCACGGTCCCAAGCTCCCACGGTCCCAAGCTCCCACGGTCCCAAGCTCCCACGGTCCCAAGCTCCCACGGTCCCACGGTCGGCTGGGGCGAGGGTATCTCTCCTGTGTTCACATCACATCACAGGAGAGATACCCTCGCTCCAGCCAAACACGAAACATGGACAAGCACACGACTTGACACCGCACTGCTTCGCTTGACGATCCTCGTCATCGGCTTTGTCCTATGTGGCCAAAATGACTGTAGATTCTTCGGCAACTATTCTCAGCGCACACTGATCCGAGCCAATTCACCATCGACGGCAAGACTCGAGTCGATGCAGGCTGAAGATGAACTCGAAAGGCCTGAGTGGTCATTGAAGCCGCACCCGCACCCGCATCCATTTTGAGCGCGCAGATGACCCATTCGTCCATGGTAGTCGACGGCTGCAATGTCCAAGGCGCGCGTCTATGTGGCGAGCCGAAGTGGGAGCAGTGGTGCCATGGGGTGTGGGGTGTGGAGCAGTGTGGCGTGGCGTAGCGTGTAAATGCGAAGGAGAAAAGGAGGCAGAAGACAGGAGTTGTGAGTGGCAACAATGGGGGCTTGGCGACTGTGGTCAGGGTAGCGGTGCATTCGCCGGCAAAGGCAATGCCTCCGCCCAGGATTGAACTGGGACCTTCTGTTTACAAGACAGATGCTCTACCACTGAGCCACAGAGGCGCTATACTTTATTCAAGTCAAACCAATTCTCACCGCCCCTTGCACGCACACCAACACAACACCCCCCAAACACTCCCCGCCCTACACCCTAGCACTCCCCACCATTATACCACGATCTCACGGCAGATGCGGCCATCCAACAGTGCCAGCGTCGACTACTTATGTATACATATACATATACATATATGGGAAACCGCATGATACAACATAGCACAGCATGCCATGCCAAGCCACAACGTAACTAACCACCACACGAAGCGCCAAGCGACTGGAGAGGTGAGTCATTCACTGGGGTGTCGATGAAGCTCTCTCTCACTCCCACTTCTAGTTGTTCATCTGGGATACCCGAGCGACGTGAGCACTTTATCCCAACGTGGCGCAGAACGTGGCTCTGGTTGTTGCTAAGTGAATTTTGTGATTGGGTCATATCACAAACTGACGCACAAAGACAGTGAGTAGGTCGGACGAATGCCAACGTCAACCAGGAGGCGGTTTCCCAAGTCGACCTCAATATCGTGGTGAATGTAGAGCTCAAGTTGGGCCACGGAGCACGTTTATCGCGCGCAAGCTTCGGCAAACGGGAACCCGCACAGGTCCCGCACGCACGCATCAAGCCATTACTCCCCTTCTTTCCCACTACACCCTCTTCGTGTTATAGGCCATGACCCCCACCGCAACTCATCCGCTCGCCAGCGTTTCTCCATCGAAAGAGCACCCGTCACGCCCCAGGGTCCCACGGTCCCAAGCTCCCACGGTCCCAAGCTCCCACGGTCCCAAGCTCCCACGGTCCCACGGTCCCACGGTCGGCTGGGGCGAGGGTATCTCTCCTGTGTTCACATCACATCACAGGAGAGATACCCTCGCTCCAGCCAAACACGAAACATGGACAAGCACACGACTTGACACCGCACTGCTTCGCTTGACGATCCTCGTCATCGGCTTTGTCCTATGTGGCCAAAATGACTGTAGATTCTTCGGCAACTATTCTCAGCGCACACTGATCCGAGCCAATTCACCATCGACGGCAAGACTCGAGTCGATGCAGGCTGAAGATGAACTCGAAAGGCCTGAGTGGTCATTGAAGCCGCACCCGCACCCGCATCCATTTTGAGCGCGCAGATGACCCATTCGTCCATGGTAGTCGACGGCTGCAATGTCCAAGGCGCGCGTCTATGTGGCGAGCCGAAGTGGGAGCAGTGGTGCCATGGGGTGTGGGGTGTGGAGCAGTGTGGCGTGGCGTAGCGTGTAAATGCGAAGGAGAAAAGGAGGCAGAAGACAGGAGTTGTGAGTGGCAACAATGGGGGCTTGGCGACTGTGGTCAGGGTAGCGGTGCATTCGCCGGCAAAGGCAATGCCTCCGCCCAGGATTGAACTGGGACCTTCTGTTTACAAGACAGATGCTCTACCACTGAGCCACAGAGGCGCTATACTTTATTCAAGTCAAACCAATTCTCACCGCCCCTTGCACGCACACCAACACAACACCCCCCAAACACTCCCCGCCCTACACCCTAGCACTCCCCACCATTATACCACGATCTCACGGCAGATGCGGCCATCCAACAGTGCCAGCGTCGACTACTTATGTATACATATACATATACATATATGGGAAACCGCATGATACAACATAGCACAGCATGCCATGCCAAGCCACAACGTAACTAACCACCACACGAAGCGCCAAGCGACTGGAGAGGTGAGTCATTCACTGGGGTGTCGATGAAGCTCTCTCTCACTCCCACTTCTAGTTGTTCATCTGGGATACCCGAGCGACGTGAGCACTTTATCCCAACGTGGCGCAGAACGTGGCTCTGGTTGTTGCTAAGTGAATTTTGTGATTGGGTCATATCACAAACTGACGCACAAAGACAGTGAGTAGGTCGGACGAATGCCAACGTCAACCAGGAGGCGGTTTCCCAAGTCGACCTCAATATCGTGGTGAATGTAGAGCTCAAGTTGGGCCACGGAGCACGTTTATCGCGCGCAAGCTTCGGCAAACGGGAACCCGCACAGGTCCCGCACGCACGCATCAAGCCATTACTCCCCTTCTTTCCCACTACACCCTCTTCGTGTTATAGGCCATGACCCCCACCGCAACTCATCCGCTCGCCAGCGTTTCTCCATCGAAAGAGCACCCGTCACGCCCCAGGGTCCCACGGTCCCAAGCTCCCACGGTCCCAAGCTCCCACGGTCCCAAGCTCCCACGGTCCCACGGTCCCACGGTCGGCTGGGGCGAGGGTATCTCTCCTGTGTTCACATCACATCACAGGAGAGATACCCTCGCTCCAGCCAAACACGAAACATGGACAAGCACACGACTTGACACCGCACTGCTTCGCTTGACGATCCTCGTCATCGGCTTTGTCCTATGTGGCCAAAATGACTGTAGATTCTTCGGCAACTATTCTCAGCGCACACTGATCCGAGCCAATTCACCATCGACGGCAAGACTCGAGTCGATGCAGGCTGAAGATGAACTCGAAAGGCCTGAGTGGTCATTGAAGCCGCACCCGCACCCGCATCCATTTTGAGCGCGCAGATGACCCATTCGTCCATGGTAGTCGACGGCTGCAATGTCCAAGGCGCGCGTCTATGTGGCGAGCCGAAGTGGGAGCAGTGGTGCCATGGGGTGTGGGGTGTGGAGCAGTGTGGCGTGGCGTAGCGTGTAAATGCGAAGGAGAAAAGGAGGCAGAAGACAGGAGTTGTGAGTGGCAACAATGGGGGCTTGGCGACTGTGGTCAGGGTAGCGGTGCATTCGCCGGCAAAGGCAATGCCTCCGCCCAGGATTGAACTGGGGACCTTCTGTTTACAAGACAGATGCTCTACCACTGAGCCACAGAGGCGCTATACTTTATTCAAGTCAAACCAATTCTCACCGCCCCTTGCACGCACACCAACACAACACCCCCCAAACACTCCCCGCCCTACACCCTAGCACTCCCCACCATTATACCACGATCTCACGGCAGATGCGGCCATCCAACAGTGCCAGCGTCGACTACTTATGTATACATATACATATACATATATGGGAAACCGCATGATACAACATAGCACAGCATGCCATGCCAAGCCACAACGTAACTAACCACCACACGAAGCGCCAAGCGACTGGAGAGGTGAGTCATTCACTGGGGTGTCGATGAAGCTCTCTCTCACTCCCACTTCTAGTTGTTCATCTGGGATACCCGAGCGACGTGAGCACTTTATCCCAACGTGGCGCAGAACGTGGCTCTGGTTGTTGCTAAGTGAATTTTGTGATTGGGTCATATCACAAACTGACGCACAAAGACAGTGAGTAGGTCGGACGAATGCCAACGTCAACCAGGAGGCGGTTTCCCAAGTCGACCTCAATATCGTGGTGAATGTAGAGCTCAAGTTGGGCCACGGAGCACGTTTATCGCGCGCAAGCTTCGGCAAACGGGAACCCGCACAGGTCCCGCACGCACGCATCAAGCCATTACTCCCCTTCTTTCCCACTACACCCTCTTCGTGTTATAGGCCATGACCCCCACCGCAACTCATCCGCTCGCCAGCGTTTCTCCATCGAAAGAGCACCCGTCACGCCCCAGGGTCCCACGGTCCCAAGCTCCCACGGTCCCAAGCTCCCACGGTCCCAAGCTCCCACGGTCCCAAGCTCCCACGGTCCCAAGCTCCCACGGTCCCACGGTCCCACGGTCGGCTGGGGCGAGGGTATCTCTCCTGTGTTCACATCACATCACAGGAGAGATACCCTCGCTCCAGCCAAACACGAAACATGGACAAGCACACGACTTGACACCGCACTGCTTCGCTTGACGATCCTCGTCATCGGCTTTGTCCTATGTGGCCAAAATGACTGTAGATTCTTCGGCAACTATTCTCAGCGCACACTGATCCGAGCCAATTCACCATCGACGGCAAGACTCGAGTCGATGCAGGCTGAAGATGAACTCGAAAGGCCTGAGTGGTCATTGAAGCCGCACCCGCACCCGCATCCATTTTGAGCGCGCAGATGACCCATTCGTCCATGGTAGTCGACGGCTGCAATGTCCAAGGCGCGCGTCTATGTGGCGAGCCGAAGTGGGAGCAGTGGTGCCATGGGGTGTGGGGTGTGGAGCAGTGTGGCGTGGCGTAGCGTGTAAATGCGAAGGAGAAAAGGAGGCAGAAGACAGGAGTTGTGAGTGGCAACAATGGGGGCTTGGCGACTGTGGTCAGGGTAGCGGTGCATTCGCCGGCAAAGGCAATGCCTCCGCCCAGGATTGAACTGGGACCTTCTGTTTACAAGACAGATGCTCTACCACTGAGCCACAGAGGCGCTATACTTTATTCAAGTCAAACCAATTCTCACCGCCCCTTGCACGCACACCAACACAACACCCCCCAAACACTCCCCGCCCTACACCCTAGCACTCCCCACCATTATACCACGATCTCACGGCAGATGCGGCCATCCAACAGTGCCAGCGTCGACTACTTATGTATACATATACATATACATATATGGGAAACCGCATGATACAACATAGCACAGCATGCCATGCCAAGCCACAACGTAACTAACCACCACACGAAGCGCCAAGCGACTGGAGAGGTGAGTCATTCACTGGGGTGTCGATGAAGCTCTCTCTCACTCCCACTTCTAGTTGTTCATCTGGGATACCCGAGCGACGTGAGCACTTTATCCCAACGTGGCGCAGAACGTGGCTCTGGTTGTTGCTAAGTGAATTTTGTGATTGGGTCATATCACAAACTGACGCACAAAGACAGTGAGTAGGTCGGACGAATGCCAACGTCAACCAGGAGGCGGTTTCCCAAGTCGACCTCAATATCGTGGTGAATGTAGAGCTCAAGTTGGGCCACGGAGCACGTTTATCGCGCGCAAGCTTCGGCAAACGGGAACCCGCACAGGTCCCGCACGCACGCATCAAGCCATTACTCCCCTTCTTTCCCACTACACCCTCTTCGTGTTATAGGCCATGACCCCCACCGCAACTCATCCGCTCGCCAGCGTTTCTCCATCGAAAGAGCACCCGTCACGCCCCAGGGTCCCACGGTCCCAAGCTCCCACGGTCCCAAGCTCCCACGGTCCCAAGCTCCCACGGTCCCACGGTCGGCTGGGGCGAGGGTATCTCTCCTGTGTTCACATCACATCACAGGAGAGATACCCTCGCTCCAGCCAAACACGAAACATGGACAAGCACACGACTTGACACCGCACTGCTTCGCTTGACGATCCTCGTCATCGGCTTTGTCCTATGTGGCCAAAATGACTGTAGATTCTTCGGCAACTATTCTCAGCGCACACTGATCCGAGCCAATTCACCATCGACGGCAAGACTCGAGTCGATGCAGGCTGAAGATGAACTCGAAAGGCCTGAGTGGTCATTGAAGCCGCACCCGCACCCGCATCCATTTTGAGCGCGCAGATGACCCATTCGTCCATGGTAGTCGACGGCTGCAATGTCCAAGGCGCGCGTCTATGTGGCGAGCCGAAGTGGGAGCAGTGGTGCCATGGGGTGTGGGGTGTGGAGCAGTGTGGCGTGGCGTAGCGTGTAAATGCGAAGGAGAAAAGGAGGCAGAAGACAGGAGTTGTGAGTGGCAACAATGGGGGCTTGGCGACTGTGGTCAGGGTAGCGGTGCATTCGCCGGCAAAGGCAATGCCTCCGCCCAGGATTGAACTGGGACCTTCTGTTTACAAGACAGATGCTCTACCACTGAGCCACAGAGGCGCTATACTTTATTCAAGTCAAACCAATTCTCACCGCCCCTTGCACGCACACCAACACAACACCCCCCAAACACTCCCCGCCCTACACCCTAGCACTCCCCACCATTATACCACGATCTCACGGCAGATGCGGCCATCCAACAGTGCCAGCGTCGACTACTTATGTATACATATACATATACATATATGGGAAACCGCATGATACAACATAGCACAGCATGCCATGCCAAGCCACAACGTAACTAACCACCACACGAAGCGCCAAGCGACTGGAGAGGTGAGTCATTCACTGGGGTGTCGATGAAGCTCTCTCTCACTCCCACTTCTAGTTGTTCATCTGGGATACCCGAGCGACGTGAGCACTTTATCCCAACGTGGCGCAGAACGTGGCTCTGGTTGTTGCTAAGTGAATTTTGTGATTGGGTCATATCACAAACTGACGCACAAAGACAGTGAGTAGGTCGGACGAATGCCAACGTCAACCAGGAGGCGGTTTCCCAAGTCGACCTCAATATCGTGGTGAATGTAGAGCTCAAGTTGGGCCACGGAGCACGTTTATCGCGCGCAAGCTTCGGCAAACGGGAACCCGCACAGGTCCCGCACGCACGCATCAAGCCATTACTCCCCTTCTTTCCCACTACACCCTCTTCGTGTTATAGGCCATGACCCCCACCGCAACTCATCCGCTCGCCAGCGTTTCTCCATCGAAAGAGCACCCGTCACGCCCCAGGGTCCCACGGTCCCAAGCTCCCACGGTCCCAAGCTCCCACGGTCCCAAGCTCCCACGGTCCCAAGCTCCCACGGTCCCACGGTCCCACGGTCGGCTGGGGCGAGGGTATCTCTCCTGTGTTCACATCACATCACAGGAGAGATACCCTCGCTCCAGCCAAACACGAAACATGGACAAGCACACGACTTGACACCGCACTGCTTCGCTTGACGATCCTCGTCATCGGCTTTGTCCTATGTGGCCAAAATGACTGTAGATTCTTCGGCAACTATTCTCAGCGCACACTGATCCGAGCCAATTCACCATCGACGGCAAGACTCGAGTCGATGCAGGCTGAAGATGAACTCGAAAGGCCTGAGTGGTCATTGAAGCCGCACCCGCACCCGCATCCATTTTGAGCGCGCAGATGACCCATTCGTCCATGGTAGTCGACGGCTGCAATGTCCAAGGCGCGCGTCTATGTGGCGAGCCGAAGTGGGAGCAGTGGTGCCATGGGGTGTGGGGTGTGGAGCAGTGTGGCGTGGCGTAGCGTGTAAATGCGAAGGAGAAAAGGAGGCAGAAGACAGGAGTTGTGAGTGGCAACAATGGGGGCTTGGCGACTGTGGTCAGGGTAGCGGTGCATTCGCCGGCAAAGGCAATGCCTCCGCCCAGGATTGAACTGGGACCTTCTGTTTACAAGACAGATGCTCTACCACTGAGCCACAGAGGCGCTATACTTTATTCAAGTCAAACCAATTCTCACCGCCCCTTGCACGCACACCAACACAACACCCCCCAAACACTCCCCGCCCTACACCCTAGCACTCCCCACCATTATACCACGATCTCACGGCAGATGCGGCCATCCAACAGTGCCAGCGTCGACTACTTATGTATACATATACATATACATATATGGGAAACCGCATGATACAACATAGCACAGCATGCCATGCCAAGCCACAACGTAACTAACCACCACACGAAGCGCCAAGCGACTGGAGAGGTGAGTCATTCACTGGGGTGTCGATGAAGCTCTCTCTCACTCCCACTTCTAGTTGTTCATCTGGGATACCCGAGCGACGTGAGCACTTTATCCCAACGTGGCGCAGAACGTGGCTCTGGTTGTTGCTAAGTGAATTTTGTGATTGGGTCATATCACAAACTGACGCACAAAGACAGTGAGTAGGTCGGACGAATGCCAACGTCAACCAGGAGGCGGTTTCCCAAGTCGACCTCAATATCGTGGTGAATGTAGAGCTCAAGTTGGGCCACGGAGCACGTTTATCGCGCGCAAGCTTCGGCAAACGGGAACCCGCACAGGTCCCGCACGCACGCATCAAGCCATTACTCCCCTTCTTTCCCACTACACCCTCTTCGTGTTATAGGCCATGACCCCCACCGCAACTCATCCGCTCGCCAGCGTTTCTCCATCGAAAGAGCACCCGTCACGCCCCAGGGTCCCACGGTCCCAAGCTCCCACGGTCCCAAGCTCCCACGGTCCCAAGCTCCCACGGTCCCAAGCTCCCACGGTCCCACGGTCCCACGGTCGGCTGGGGCGAGGGTATCTCTCCTGTGTTCACATCACATCACAGGAGAGATACCCTCGCTCCAGCCAAACACGAAACATGGACAAGCACACGACTTGACACCGCACTGCTTCGCTTGACGATCCTCGTCATCGGCTTTGTCCTATGTGGCCAAAATGACTGTAGATTCTTCGGCAACTATTCTCAGCGCACACTGATCCGAGCCAATTCACCATCGACGGCAAGACTCGAGTCGATGCAGGCTGAAGATGAACTCGAAAGGCCTGAGTGGTCATTGAAGCCGCACCCGCACCCGCATCCATTTTGAGCGCGCAGATGACCCATTCGTCCATGGTAGTCGACGGCTGCAATGTCCAAGGCGCGCGTCTATGTGGCGAGCCGAAGTGGGAGCAGTGGTGCCATGGGGTGTGGGGTGTGGAGCAGTGTGGCGTGGCGTAGCGTGTAAATGCGAAGGAGAAAAGGAGGCAGAAGACAGGAGTTGTGAGTGGCAACAATGGGGGCTTGGCGACTGTGGTCAGGGTAGCGGTGCATTCGCCGGCAAAGGCAATGCCTCCGCCCAGGATTGAACTGGGACCTTCTGTTTACAAGACAGATGCTCTACCACTGAGCCACAGAGGCGCTATACTTTATTCAAGTCAAACCAATTCTCACCGCCCCTTGCACGCACACCAACACAACACCCCCCAAACACTCCCCGCCCTACACCCTAGCACTCCCCACCATTATACCACGATCTCACGGCAGATGCGGCCATCCAACAGTGCCAGCGTCGACTACTTATGTATACATATACATATACATATATGGGAAACCGCATGATACAACATAGCACAGCATGCCATGCCAAGCCACAACGTAACTAACCACCACACGAAGCGCCAAGCGACTGGAGAGGTGAGTCATTCACTGGGGTGTCGATGAAGCTCTCTCTCACTCCCACTTCTAGTTGTTCATCTGGGATACCCGAGCGACGTGAGCACTTTATCCCAACGTGGCGCAGAACGTGGCTCTGGTTGTTGCTAAGTGAATTTTGTGATTGGGTCATATCACAAACTGACGCACAAAGACAGTGAGTAGGTCGGACGAATGCCAACGTCAACCAGGAGGCGGTTTCCCAAGTCGACCTCAATATCGTGGTGAATGTAGAGCTCAAGTTGGGCCACGGAGCACGTTTATCGCGCGCAAGCTTCGGCAAACGGGAACCCGCACAGGTCCCGCACGCACGCATCAAGCCATTACTCCCCTTCTTTCCCACTACACCCTCTTCGTGTTATAGGCCATGACCCCCACCGCAACTCATCCGCTCGCCAGCGTTTCTCCATCGAAAGAGCACCCGTCACGCCCCAGGGTCCCACGGTCCCAAGCTCCCACGGTCCCAAGCTCCCACGGTCCCAAGCTCCCACGGTCCCAAGCTCCCACGGTCCCAAGCTCCCACGGTCCCACGGTCGGCTGGGGCGAGGGTATCTCTCCTGTGTTCACATCACATCACAGGAGAGATACCCTCGCTCCAGCCAAACACGAAACATGGACAAGCACACGACTTGACACCGCACTGCTTCGCTTGACGATCCTCGTCATCGGCTTTGTCCTATGTGGCCAAAATGACTGTAGATTCTTCGGCAACTATTCTCAGCGCACACTGATCCGAGCCAATTCACCATCGACGGCAAGACTCGAGTCGATGCAGGCTGAAGATGAACTCGAAAGGCCTGAGTGGTCATTGAAGCCGCACCCGCACCCGCATCCATTTTGAGCGCGCAGATGACCCATTCGTCCATGGTAGTCGACGGCTGCAATGTCCAAGGCGCGCGTCTATGTGGCGAGCCGAAGTGGGAGCAGTGGTGCCATGGGGTGTGGGGTGTGGAGCAGTGTGGCGTGGCGTAGCGTGTAAATGCGAAGGAGAAAAGGAGGCAGAAGACAGGAGTTGTGAGTGGCAACAATGGGGGCTTGGCGACTGTGGTCAGGGTAGCGGTGCATTCGCCGGCAAAGGCAATGCCTCCGCCCAGGATTGAACTGGGACCTTCTGTTTACAAGACAGATGCTCTACCACTGAGCCACAGAGGCGCTATACTTTATTCAAGTCAAACCAATTCTCACCGCCCCTTGCACGCACACCAACACAACACCCCCCAAACACTCCCCGCCCTACACCCTAGCACTCCCCACCATTATACCACGATCTCACGGCAGATGCGGCCATCCAACAGTGCCAGCGTCGACTACTTATGTATACATATACATATACATATATGGGAAACCGCATGATACAACATAGCACAGCATGCCATGCCAAGCCACAACGTAACTAACCACCACACGAAGCGCCAAGCGACTGGAGAGGTGAGTCATTCACTGGGGTGTCGATGAAGCTCTCTCTCACTCCCACTTCTAGTTGTTCATCTGGGATACCCGAGCGACGTGAGCACTTTATCCCAACGTGGCGCAGAACGTGGCTCTGGTTGTTGCTAAGTGAATTTTGTGATTGGGTCATATCACAAACTGACGCACAAAGACAGTGAGTAGGTCGGACGAATGCCAACGTCAACCAGGAGGCGGTTTCCCAAGTCGACCTCAATATCGTGGTGAATGTAGAGCTCAAGTTGGGCCACGGAGCACGTTTATCGCGCGCAAGCTTCGGCAAACGGGAACCCGCACAGGTCCCGCACGCACGCATCAAGCCATTACTCCCCTTCTTTCCCACTACACCCTCTTCGTGTTATAGGCCATGACCCCCACCGCAACTCATCCGCTCGCCAGCGTTTCTCCATCGAAAGAGCACCCGTCACGCCCCAGGGTCCCACGGTCCCAAGCTCCCACGGTCCCAAGCTCCCACGGTCCCAAGCTCCCACGGTCCCAAGCTCCCACGGTCCCACGGTCGGCTGGGGCGAGGGTATCTCTCCTGTGTTCACATCACATCACAGGAGAGATACCCTCGCTCCAGCCAAACACGAAACATGGACAAGCACACGACTTGACACCGCACTGCTTCGCTTGACGATCCTCGTCATCGGCTTTGTCCTATGTGGCCAAAATGACTGTAGATTCTTCGGCAACTATTCTCAGCGCACACTGATCCGAGCCAATTCACCATCGACGGCAAGACTCGAGTCGATGCAGGCTGAAGATGAACTCGAAAGGCCTGAGTGGTCATTGAAGCCGCACCCGCACCCGCATCCATTTTGAGCGCGCAGATGACCCATTCGTCCATGGTAGTCGACGGCTGCAATGTCCAAGGCGCGCGTCTATGTGGCGAGCCGAAGTGGGAGCAGTGGTGCCATGGGGTGTGGGGTGTGGAGCAGTGTGGCGTGGCGTAGCGTGTAAATGCGAAGGAGAAAAGGAGGCAGAAGACAGGAGTTGTGAGTGGCAACAATGGGGGCTTGGCGACTGTGGTCAGGGTAGCGGTGCATTCGCCGGCAAAGGCAATGCCTCCGCCCAGGATTGAACTGGGACCTTCTGTTTACAAGACAGATGCTCTACCACTGAGCCACAGAGGCGCTATACTTTATTCAAGTCAAACCAATTCTCACCGCCCCTTGCACGCACACCAACACAACACCCCCCAAACACTCCCCGCCCTACACCCTAGCACTCCCCACCATTATACCACGATCTCACGGCAGATGCGGCCATCCAACAGTGCCAGCGTCGACTACTTATGTATACATATACATATACATATATGGGAAACCGCATGATACAACATAGCACAGCATGCCATGCCAAGCCACAACGTAACTAACCACCACACGAAGCGCCAAGCGACTGGAGAGGTGAGTCATTCACTGGGGTGTCGATGAAGCTCTCTCTCACTCCCACTTCTAGTTGTTCATCTGGGATACCCGAGCGACGTGAGCACTTTATCCCAACGTGGCGCAGAACGTGGCTCTGGTTGTTGCTAAGTGAATTTTGTGATTGGGTCATATCACAAACTGACGCACAAAGACAGTGAGTAGGTCGGACGAATGCCAACGTCAACCAGGAGGCGGTTTCCCAAGTCGACCTCAATATCGTGGTGAATGTAGAGCTCAAGTTGGGCCACGGAGCACGTTTATCGCGCGCAAGCTTCGGCAAACGGGAACCCGCACAGGTCCCGCACGCACGCATCAAGCCATTACTCCCCTTCTTTCCCACTACACCCTCTTCGTGTTATAGGCCATGACCCCCACCGCAACTCATCCGCTCGCCAGCGTTTCTCCATCGAAAGAGCACCCGTCACGCCCCAGGGTCCCACGGTCCCAAGCTCCCACGGTCCCAAGCTCCCACGGTCCCAAGCTCCCACGGTCCCAAGCTCCCACGGTCCCACGGTCGGCTGGGGCGAGGGTATCTCTCCTGTGTTCACATCACATCACAGGAGAGATACCCTCGCTCCAGCCAAACACGAAACATGGACAAGCACACGACTTGACACCGCACTGCTTCGCTTGACGATCCTCGTCATCGGCTTTGTCCTATGTGGCCAAAATGACTGTAGATTCTTCGGCAACTATTCTCAGCGCACACTGATCCGAGCCAATTCACCATCGACGGCAAGACTCGAGTCGATGCAGGCTGAAGATGAACTCGAAAGGCCTGAGTGGTCATTGAAGCCGCACCCGCACCCGCATCCATTTTGAGCGCGCAGATGACCCATTCGTCCATGGTAGTCGACGGCTGCAATGTCCAAGGCGCGCGTCTATGTGGCGAGCCGAAGTGGGAGCAGTGGTGCCATGGGGTGTGGGGTGTGGAGCAGTGTGGCGTGGCGTAGCGTGTAAATGCGAAGGAGAAAAGGAGGCAGAAGACAGGAGTTGTGAGTGGCAACAATGGGGGCTTGGCGACTGTGGTCAGGGTAGCGGTGCATTCGCCGGCAAAGGCAATGCCTCCGCCCAGGATTGAACTGGGGACCTTCTGTTTACAAGACAGATGCTCTACCACTGAGCCACAGAGGCGCTATACTTTATTCAAGTCAAACCAATTCTCACCGCCCCTTGCACGCACACCAACACAACACCCCCCAAACACTCCCCGCCCTACACCCTAGCACTCCCCACCATTATACCACGATCTCACGGCAGATGCGGCCATCCAACAGTGCCAGCGTCGACTACTTATGTATACATATACATATACATATATGGGAAACCGCATGATACAACATAGCACAGCATGCCATGCCAAGCCACAACGTAACTAACCACCACACGAAGCGCCAAGCGACTGGAGAGGTGAGTCATTCACTGGGGTGTCGATGAAGCTCTCTCTCACTCCCACTTCTAGTTGTTCATCTGGGATACCCGAGCGACGTGAGCACTTTATCCCAACGTGGCGCAGAACGTGGCTCTGGTTGTTGCTAAGTGAATTTTGTGATTGGGTCATATCACAAACTGACGCACAAAGACAGTGAGTAGGTCGGACGAATGCCAACGTCAACCAGGAGGCGGTTTCCCAAGTCGACCTCAATATCGTGGTGAATGTAGAGCTCAAGTTGGGCCACGGAGCACGTTTATCGCGCGCAAGCTTCGGCAAACGGGAACCCGCACAGGTCCCGCACGCACGCATCAAGCCATTACTCCCCTTCTTTCCCACTACACCCTCTTCGTGTTATAGGCCATGACCCCCACCGCAACTCATCCGCTCGCCAGCGTTTCTCCATCGAAAGAGCACCCGTCACGCCCCAGGGTCCCACGGTCCCAAGCTCCCACGGTCCCAAGCTCCCACGGTCCCAAGCTCCCACGGTCCCACGGTCCCACGGTCGGCTGGGGCGAGGGTATCTCTCCTGTGTTCACATCACATCACAGGAGAGATACCCTCGCTCCAGCCAAACACGAAACATGGACAAGCACACGACTTGACACCGCACTGCTTCGCTTGGCGATCCTCGTCATCGGCTTTGTCCTATGTGGCCAAAATGACTGTAGATTCTTCGGCAACTATTCTCAGCGCACACTGATCCGAGCCAATTCACCATCGACGGCAAGACTCGAGTCGATGCAGGCTGAAGATGAACTCGAAAGGCCTGAGTGGTCATTGAAGCCGCACCCGCACCCGCATCCATTTTGAGCGCGCAGATGACCCATTCGTCCATGGTAGTCGACGGCTGCAATGTCCAAGGCGCGCGTCTATGTGGCGAGCCGAAGTGGGAGCAGTGGTGCCATGGGGTGTGGGGTGTGGAGCAGTGTGGCGTGGCGTAGCGTGTAAATGCGAAGGAGAAAAGGAGGCAGAAGACAGGAGTTGTGAGTGGCAACAATGGGGGCTTGGCGACTGTGGTCAGGGTAGCGGTGCATTCGCCGGCAAAGGCAATGCCTCCGCCCAGGATTGAACTGGGACCTTCTGTTTACAAGACAGATGCTCTACCACTGAGCCACAGAGGCGCTATACTTTATTCAAGTCAAACCAATTCTCACCGCCCCTTGCACGCACACCAACACAACACCCCCCAAACACTCCCCGCCCTACACCCTAGCACTCCCCACCATTATACCACGATCTCACGGCAGATGCGGCCATCCAACAGTGCCAGCGTCGACTACTTATGTATACATATACATATACATATATGGGAAACCGCATGATACAACATAGCACAGCATGCCATGCCAAGCCACAACGTAACTAACCACCACACGAAGCGCCAAGCGACTGGAGAGGTGAGTCATTCACTGGGGTGTCGATGAAGCTCTCTCTCACTCCCACTTCTAGTTGTTCATCTGGGATACCCGAGCGACGTGAGCACTTTATCCCAACGTGGCGCAGAACGTGGCTCTGGTTGTTGCTAAGTGAATTTTGTGATTGGGTCATATCACAAACTGACGCACAAAGACAGTGAGTAGGTCGGACGAATGCCAACGTCAACCAGGAGGCGGTTTCCCAAGTCGACCTCAATATCGTGGTGAATGTAGAGCTCAAGTTGGGCCACGGAGCACGTTTATCGCGCGCAAGCTTCGGCAAACGGGAACCCGCACAGGTCCCGCACGCACGCATCAAGCCATTACTCCCCTTCTTTCCCACTACACCCTCTTCGTGTTATAGGCCATGACCCCCACCGCAACTCATCCGCTCGCCAGCGTTTCTCCATCGAAAGAGCACCCGTCACGCCCCAGGGTCCCACGGTCCCAAGCTCCCACGGTCCCAAGCTCCCACGGTCCCAAGCTCCCACGGTCCCACGGTCGGCTGGGGCGAGGGTATCTCTCCTGTGTTCACATCACATCACAGGAGAGATACCCTCGCTCCAGCCAAACACGAAACATGGACAAGCACACGACTTGACACCGCACTGCTTCGCTTGACGATCCTCGTCATCGGCTTTGTCCTATGTGGCCAAAATGACTGTAGATTCTTCGGCAACTATTCTCAGCGCACACTGATCCGAGCCAATTCACCATCGACGGCAAGACTCGAGTCGATGCAGGCTGAAGATGAACTCGAAAGGCCTGAGTGGTCATTGAAGCCGCACCCGCACCCGCATCCATTTTGAGCGCGCAGATGACCCATTCGTCCATGGTAGTCGACGGCTGCAATGTCCAAGGCGCGCGTCTATGTGGCGAGCCGAAGTGGGAGCAGTGGTGCCATGGGGTGTGGGGTGTGGAGCAGTGTGGCGTGGCGTAGCGTGTAAATGCGAAGGAGAAAAGGAGGCAGAAGACAGGAGTTGTGAGTGGCAACAATGGGGGCTTGGCGACTGTGGTCAGGGTAGCGGTGCATTCGCCGGCAAAGGCAATGCCTCCGCCCAGGATTGAACTGGGACCTTCTGTTTACAAGACAGATGCTCTACCACTGAGCCACAGAGGCGCTATACTTTATTCAAGTCAAACCAATTCTCACCGCCCCTTGCACGCACACCAACACAACACCCCCCAAACACTCCCCGCCCTACACCCTAGCACTCCCCACCATTATACCACGATCTCACGGCAGATGCGGCCATCCAACAGTGCCAGCGTCGACTACTTATGTATACATATACATATACATATATGGGAAACCGCATGATACAACATAGCACAGCATGCCATGCCAAGCCACAACGTAACTAACCACCACACGAAGCGCCAAGCGACTGGAGAGGTGAGTCATTCACTGGGGTGTCGATGAAGCTCTCTCTCACTCCCACTTCTAGTTGTTCATCTGGGATACCCGAGCGACGTGAGCACTTTATCCCAACGTGGCGCAGAACGTGGCTCTGGTTGTTGCTAAGTGAATTTTGTGATTGGGTCATATCACAAACTGACGCACAAAGACAGTGAGTAGGTCGGACGAATGCCAACGTCAACCAGGAGGCGGTTTCCCAAGTCGACCTCAATATCGTGGTGAATGTAGAGCTCAAGTTGGGCCACGGAGCACGTTTATCGCGCGCAAGCTTCGGCAAACGGGAACCCGCACAGGTCCCGCACGCACGCATCAAGCCATTACTCCCCTTCTTTCCCACTACACCCTCTTCGTGTTATAGGCCATGACCCCCACCGCAACTCATCCGCTCGCCAGCGTTTCTCCATCGAAAGAGCACCCGTCACGCCCCAGGGTCCCACGGTCCCAAGCTCCCACGGTCCCAAGCTCCCACGGTCCCAAGCTCCCACGGTCCCACGGTCGGCTGGGGCGAGGGTATCTCTCCTGTGTTCACATCACATCACAGGAGAGATACCCTCGCTCCAGCCAAACACGAAACATGGACAAGCACACGACTTGACACCGCACTGCTTCGCTTGACGATCCTCGTCATCGGCTTTGTCCTATGTGGCCAAAATGACTGTAGATTCTTCGGCAACTATTCTCAGCGCACACTGATCCGAGCCAATTCACCATCGACGGCAAGACTCGAGTCGATGCAGGCTGAAGATGAACTCGAAAGGCCTGAGTGGTCATTGAAGCCGCACCCGCACCCGCATCCATTTTGAGCGCGCAGATGACCCATTCGTCCATGGTAGTCGACGGCTGCAATGTCCAAGGCGCGCGTCTATGTGGCGAGCCGAAGTGGGAGCAGTGGTGCCATGGGGTGTGGGGTGTGGAGCAGTGTGGCGTGGCGTAGCGTGTAAATGCGAAGGAGAAAAGGAGGCAGAAGACAGGAGTTGTGAGTGGCAACAATGGGGGCTTGGCGACTGTGGTCAGGGTAGCGGTGCATTCGCCGGCAAAGGCAATGCCTCCGCCCAGGATTGAACTGGGACCTTCTGTTTACAAGACAGATGCTCTACCACTGAGCCACAGAGGCGCTATACTTTATTCAAGTCAAACCAATTCTCACCGCCCCTTGCACGCACACCAACACAACACCCCCCAAACACTCCCCGCCCTACACCCTAGCACTCCCCACCATTATACCACGATCTCACGGCAGATGCGGCCATCCAACAGTGCCAGCGTCGACTACTTATGTATACATATACATATACATATATGGGAAACCGCATGATACAACATAGCACAGCATGCCATGCCAAGCCACAACGTAACTAACCACCACACGAAGCGCCAAGCGACTGGAGAGGTGAGTCATTCACTGGGGTGTCGATGAAGCTCTCTCTCACTCCCACTTCTAGTTGTTCATCTGGGATACCCGAGCGACGTGAGCACTTTATCCCAACGTGGCGCAGAACGTGGCTCTGGTTGTTGCTAAGTGAATTTTGTGATTGGGTCATATCACAAACTGACGCACAAAGACAGTGAGTAGGTCGGACGAATGCCAACGTCAACCAGGAGGCGGTTTCCCAAGTCGACCTCAATATCGTGGTGAATGTAGAGCTCAAGTTGGGCCACGGAGCACGTTTATCGCGCGCAAGCTTCGGCAAACGGGAACCCGCACAGGTCCCGCACGCACGCATCAAGCCATTACTCCCCTTCTTTCCCACTACACCCTCTTCGTGTTATAGGCCATGACCCCCACCGCAACTCATCCGCTCGCCAGCGTTTCTCCATCGAAAGAGCACCCGTCACGCCCCAGGGTCCCACGGTCCCAAGCTCCCACGGTCCCACGGTCGGCTGGGGCGAGGGTATCTCTCCTGTGTTCACATCACATCACAGGAGAGATACCCTCGCTCCAGCCAAACACGAAACATGGACAAGCACACGACTTGACACCGCACTGCTTCGCTTGACGATCCTCGTCATCGGCTTTGTCCTATGTGGCCAAAATGACTGTAGATTCTTCGGCAACTATTCTCAGCGCACACTGATCCGAGCCAATTCACCATCGACGGCAAGACTCGAGTCGATGCAGGCTGAAGATGAACTCGAAAGGCCTGAGTGGTCATTGAAGCCGCACCCGCACCCGCATCCATTTTGAGCGCGCAGATGACCCATTCGTCCATGGTAGTCGACGGCTGCAATGTCCAAGGCGCGCGTCTATGTGGCGAGCCGAAGTGGGAGCAGTGGTGCCATGGGGTGTGGGGTGTGGAGCAGTGTGGCGTGGCGTAGCGTGTAAATGCGAAGGAGAAAAGGAGGCAGAAGACAGGAGTTGTGAGTGGCAACAATGGGGGCTTGGCGACTGTGGTCAGGGTAGCGGTGCATTCGCCGGCAAAGGCAATGCCTCCGCCCAGGATTGAACTGGGACCTTCTGTTTACAAGACAGATGCTCTACCACTGAGCCACAGAGGCGCTATACTTTATTCAAGTCAAACCAATTCTCACCGCCCCTTGCACGCACACCAACACAACACCCCCCAAACACTCCCCGCCCTACACCCTAGCACTCCCCACCATTATACCACGATCTCACGGCAGATGCGGCCATCCAACAGTGCCAGCGTCGACTACTTATGTATACATATACATATACATATATGGGAAACCGCATGATACAACATAGCACAGCATGCCATGCCAAGCCACAACGTAACTAACCACCACACGAAGCGCCAAGCGACTGGAGAGGTGAGTCATTCACTGGGGTGTCGATGAAGCTCTCTCTCACTCCCACTTCTAGTTGTTCATCTGGGATACCCGAGCGACGTGAGCACTTTATCCCAACGTGGCGCAGAACGTGGCTCTGGTTGTTGCTAAGTGAATTTTGTGATTGGGTCATATCACAAACTGACGCACAAAGACAGTGAGTAGGTCGGACGAATGCCAACGTCAACCAGGAGGCGGTTTCCCAAGTCGACCTCAATATCGTGGTGAATGTAGAGCTCAAGTTGGGCCACGGAGCACGTTTATCGCGCGCAAGCTTCGGCAAACGGGAACCCGCACAGGTCCCGCACGCACGCATCAAGCCATTACTCCCCTTCTTTCCCACTACACCCTCTTCGTGTTATAGGCCATGACCCCCACCGCAACTCATCCGCTCGCCAGCGTTTCTCCATCGAAAGAGCACCCGTCACGCCCCAGGGTCCCACGGTCCCAAGCTCCCACGGTCCCACGGTCGGCTGGGGCGAGGGTATCTCTCCTGTGTTCACATCACATCACAGGAGAGATACCCTCGCTCCAGCCAAACACGAAACATGGACAAGCACACGACTTGACACCGCACTGCTTCGCTTGACGATCCTCGTCATCGGCTTTGTCCTATGTGGCCAAAATGACTGTAGATTCTTCGGCAACTATTCTCAGCGCACACTGATCCGAGCCAATTCACCATCGACGGCAAGACTCGAGTCGATGCAGGCTGAAGATGAACTCGAAAGGCCTGAGTGGTCATTGAAGCCGCACCCGCACCCGCATCCATTTTGAGCGCGCAGATGACCCATTCGTCCATGGTAGTCGACGGCTGCAATGTCCAAGGCGCGCGTCTATGTGGCGAGCCGAAGTGGGAGCAGTGGTGCCATGGGGTGTGGGGTGTGGAGCAGTGTGGCGTGGCGTAGCGTGTAAATGCGAAGGAGAAAAGGAGGCAGAAGACAGGAGTTGTGAGTGGCAACAATGGGGGCTTGGCGACTGTGGTCAGGGTAGCGGTGCATTCGCCGGCAAAGGCAATGCCTCCGCCCAGGATTGAACTGGGACCTTCTGTTTACAAGACAGATGCTCTACCACTGAGCCACAGAGGCGCTATACTTTATTCAAGTCAAACCAATTCTCACCGCCCCTTGCACGCACACCAACACAACACCCCCCAAACACTCCCCGCCCTACACCCTAGCACTCCCCACCATTATACCACGATCTCACGGCAGATGCGGCCATCCAACAGTGCCAGCGTCGACTACTTATGTATACATATACATATACATATATGGGAAACCGCATGATACAACATAGCACAGCATGCCATGCCAAGCCACAACGTAACTAACCACCACACGAAGCGCCAAGCGACTGGAGAGGTGAGTCATTCACTGGGGTGTCGATGAAGCTCTCTCTCACTCCCACTTCTAGTTGTTCATCTGGGATACCCGAGCGACGTGAGCACTTTATCCCAACGTGGCGCAGAACGTGGCTCTGGTTGTTGCTAAGTGAATTTTGTGATTGGGTCATATCACAAACTGACGCACAAAGACAGTGAGTAGGTCGGACGAATGCCAACGTCAACCAGGAGGCGGTTTCCCAAGTCGACCTCAATATCGTGGTGAATGTAGAGCTCAAGTTGGGCCACGGAGCACGTTTATCGCGCGCAAGCTTCGGCAAACGGGAACCCGCACAGGTCCCGCACGCACGCATCAAGCCATTACTCCCCTTCTTTCCCACTACACCCTCTTCGTGTTATAGGCCATGACCCCCACCGCAACTCATCCGCTCGCCAGCGTTTCTCCATCGAAAGAGCACCCGTCACGCCCCAGGGTCCCACGGTCCCAAGCTCCCACGGTCCCACGGTCGGCTGGGGCGAGGGTATCTCTCCTGTGTTCACATCACATCACAGGAGAGATACCCTCGCTCCAGCCAAACACGAAACATGGACAAGCACACGACTTGACACCGCACTGCTTCGCTTGACGATCCTCGTCATCGGCTTTGTCCTATGTGGCCAAAATGACTGTAGATTCTTCGGCAACTATTCTCAGCGCACACTGATCCGAGCCAATTCACCATCGACGGCAAGACTCGAGTCGATGCAGGCTGAAGATGAACTCGAAAGGCCTGAGTGGTCATTGAAGCCGCACCCGCACCCGCATCCATTTTGAGCGCGCAGATGACCCATTCGTCCATGGTAGTCGACGGCTGCAATGTCCAAGGCGCGCGTCTATGTGGCGAGCCGAAGTGGGAGCAGTGGTGCCATGGGGTGTGGGGTGTGGAGCAGTGTGGCGTGGCGTAGCGTGTAAATGCGAAGGAGAAAAGGAGGCAGAAGACAGGAGTTGTGAGTGGCAACAATGGGGGCTTGGCGACTGTGGTCAGGGTAGCGGTGCATTCGCCGGCAAAGGCAATGCCTCCGCCCAGGATTGAACTGGGACCTTCTGTTTACAAGACAGATGCTCTACCACTGAGCCACAGAGGCGCTATACTTTATTCAAGTCAAACCAATTCTCACCGCCCCTTGCACGCACACCAACACAACACCCCCCAAACACTCCCCGCCCTACACCCTAGCACTCCCCACCATTATACCACGATCTCACGGCAGATGCGGCCATCCAACAGTGCCAGCGTCGACTACTTATGTATACATATACATATACATATATGGGAAACCGCATGATACAACATAGCACAGCATGCCATGCCAAGCCACAACGTAACTAACCACCACACGAAGCGCCAAGCGACTGGAGAGGTGAGTCATTCACTGGGGTGTCGATGAAGCTCTCTCTCACTCCCACTTCTAGTTGTTCATCTGGGATACCCGAGCGACGTGAGCACTTTATCCCAACGTGGCGCAGAACGTGGCTCTGGTTGTTGCTAAGTGAATTTTGTGATTGGGTCATATCACAAACTGACGCACAAAGACAGTGAGTAGGTCGGACGAATGCCAACGTCAACCAGGAGGCGGTTTCCCAAGTCGACCTCAATATCGTGGTGAATGTAGAGCTCAAGTTGGGCCACGGAGCACGTTTATCGCGCGCAAGCTTCGGCAAACGGGAACCCGCACAGGTCCCGCACGCACGCATCAAGCCATTACTCCCCTTCTTTCCCACTACACCCTCTTCGTGTTATAGGCCATGACCCCTACCGCAACTCATCCGCTCGCCAGCGTTTCTCCATCGAAAGAGCACCCGTCACGCCCCAGGGTCCCACGGTCCCAAGCTCCCACGGTCCCAAGCTCCCACGGTCCCACGGTCGGCTGGGGCGAGGGTATCTCTCCTGTGTTCACATCACATCACAGGAGAGATACCCTCGCTCCAGCCAAACACGAAACATGGACAAGCACACGACTTGACACCGCACTGCTTCGCTTGACGATCCTCGTCATCGGCTTTGTCCTATGTGGCCAAAATGACTGTAGATTCTTCGGCAACTATTCTCAGCGCACACTGATCCGAGCCAATTCACCATCGACGGCAAGACTCGAGTCGATGCAGGCTGAAGATGAACTCGAAAGGCCTGAGTGGTCATTGAAGCCGCACCCGCACCCGCATCCATTTTGAGCGCGCAGATGACCCATTCGTCCATGGTAGTCGACGGCTGCAATGTCCAAGGCGCGCGTCTATGTGGCGAGCCGAAGTGGGAGCAGTGGTGCCATGGGGTGTGGGGTGTGGAGCAGTGTGGCGTGGCGTAGCGTGTAAATGCGAAGGAGAAAAGGAGGCAGAAGACAGGAGTTGTGAGTGGCAACAATGGGGGCTTGGCGACTGTGGTCAGGGTAGCGGTGCATTCGCCGGCAAAGGCAATGCCTCCGCCCAGGATTGAACTGGGACCTTCTGTTTACAAGACAGATGCTCTACCACTGAGCCACAGAGGCGCTATACTTTATTCAAGTCAAACCAATTCTCACCGCCCCTTGCACGCACACCAACACAACACCCCCCAAACACTCCCCGCCCTACACCCTAGCACTCCCCACCATTATACCACGATCTCACGGCAGATGCGGCCATCCAACAGTGCCAGCGTCGACTACTTATGTATACATATACATATACATATATGGGAAACCGCATGATACAACATAGCACAGCATGCCATGCCAAGCCACAACGTAACTAACCACCACACGAAGCGCCAAGCGACTGGAGAGGTGAGTCATTCACTGGGGTGTCGATGAAGCTCTCTCTCACTCCCACTTCTAGTTGTTCATCTGGGATACCCGAGCGACGTGAGCACTTTATCCCAACGTGGCGCAGAACGTGGCTCTGGTTGTTGCTAAGTGAATTTTGTGATTGGGTCATATCACAAACTGACCCACAAAGACAGTGAGTAGGTCGGACGAATGCCAACGTCAACCAGGAGGCGGTTTCCCAAGTCGACCTCAATATCGTGGTGAATGTAGAGCTCAAGTTGGGCCACGGAGCACGTTTATCGCGCGCAAGCTTCGGCAAACGGGAACCCGCACAGGTCCCGCACGCACGCATCAAGCCATTACTCCCCTTCTTTCCCACTACACCCTCTTCGTGTTATAGGCCATGACCCCCACCGCAACTCATCCGCTCGCCAGCGTTTCTCCATCGAAAGAGCACCCGTCACGCCCCAGGGTCCCACGGTCCCAAGCTCCCACGGTCCCAAGCTCCCACGGTCCCAAGCTCCCACGGTCCCAAGCTCCCACGGTCCCACGGTCGGCTGGGGCGAGGGTATCTCTCCTGTGTTCACATCACATCACAGGAGAGATACCCTCGCTCCAGCCAAACACGAAACATGGACAAGCACACGACTTGACACCGCACTGCTTCGCTTGACGATCCTCGTCATCGGCTTTGTCCTATGTGGCCAAAATGACTGTAGATTCTTCGGCAACTATTCTCAGCGCACACTGATCCGAGCCAATTCACCATCGACGGCAAGACTCGAGTCGATGCAGGCTGAAGATGAACTCGAAAGGCCTGAGTGGTCATTGAAGCCGCACCCGCACCCGCATCCATTTTGAGCGCGCAGATGACCCATTCGTCCATGGTAGTCGACGGCTGCAATGTCCAAGGCGCGCGTCTATGTGGCGAGCCGAAGTGGGAGCAGTGGTGCCATGGGGTGTGGGGTGTGGAGCAGTGTGGCGTGGCGTAGCGTGTAAATGCGAAGGAGAAAAGGAGGCAGAAGACAGGAGTTGTGAGTGGCAACAATGGGGGCTTGGCGACTGTGGTCAGGGTAGCGGTGCATTCGCCGGCAAAGGCAATGCCTCCGCCCAGGATTGAACTGGGACCTTCTGTTTACAAGACAGATGCTCTACCACTGAGCCACAGAGGCGCTATACTTTATTCAAGTCAAACCAATTCTCACCGCCCCTTGCACGCACACCAACACAACACCCCCCAAACACTCCCCGCCCTACACCCTAGCACTCCCCACCATTATACCACGATCTCACGGCAGATGCGGCCATCCAACAGTGCCAGCGTCGACTACTTATGTATACATATACATATACATATATGGGAAACCGCATGATACAACATAGCACAGCATGCCATGCCAAGCCACAACGTAACTAACCACCACACGAAGCGCCAAGCGACTGGAGAGGTGAGTCATTCACTGGGGTGTCGATGAAGCTCTCTCTCACTCCCACTTCTAGTTGTTCATCTGGGATACCCGAGCGACGTGAGCACTTTATCCCAACGTGGCGCAGAACGTGGCTCTGGTTGTTGCTAAGTGAATTTTGTGATTGGGTCATATCACAAACTGACGCACAAAGACAGTGAGTAGGTCGGACGAATGCCAACGTCAACCAGGAGGCGGTTTCCCAAGTCGACCTCAATATCGTGGTGAATGTAGAGCTCAAGTTGGGCCACGGAGCACGTTTATCGCGCGCAAGCTTCGGCAAACGGGAACCCGCACAGGTCCCGCACGCACGCATCAAGCCATTACTCCCCTTCTTTCCCACTACACCCTCTTCGTGTTATAGGCCATGACCCCCACCGCAACTCATCCGCTCGCCAGCGTTTCTCCATCGAAAGAGCACCCGTCACGCCCCAGGGTCCCACGGTCCCAAGCTCCCACGGTCCCAAGCTCCCACGGTCCCAAGCTCCCACGGTCCCACGGTCGGCTGGGGCGAGGGTATCTCTCCTGTGTTCACATCACATCACAGGAGAGATACCCTCGCTCCAGCCAAACACGAAACATGGACAAGCACACGACTTGACACCGCACTGCTTCGCTTGACGATCCTCGTCATCGGCTTTGTCCTATGTGGCCAAAATGACTGTAGATTCTTCGGCAACTATTCTCAGCGCACACTGATCCGAGCCAATTCACCATCGACGGCAAGACTCGAGTCGATGCAGGCTGAAGATGAACTCGAAAGGCCTGAGTGGTCATTGAAGCCGCACCCGCACCCGCATCCATTTTGAGCGCGCAGATGACCCATTCGTCCATGGTAGTCGACGGCTGCAATGTCCAAGGCGCGCGTCTATGTGGCGAGCCGAAGTGGGAGCAGTGGTGCCATGGGGTGTGGGGTGTGGAGCAGTGTGGCGTGGCGTAGCGTGTAAATGCGAAGGAGAAAAGGAGGCAGAAGACAGGAGTTGTGAGTGGCAACAATGGGGGCTTGGCGACTGTGGTCAGGGTAGCGGTGCATTCGCCGGCAAAGGCAATGCCTCCGCCCAGGATTGAACTGGGACCTTCTGTTTACAAGACAGATGCTCTACCACTGAGCCACAGAGGCGCTATACTTTATTCAAGTCAAACCAATTCTCACCGCCCCTTGCACGCACACCAACACAACACCCCCCAAACACTCCCCGCCCTACACCCTAGCACTCCCCACCATTATACCACGATCTCACGGCAGATGCGGCCATCCAACAGTGCCAGCGTCGACTACTTATGTATACATATACATATACATATATGGGAAACCGCATGATACAACATAGCACAGCATGCCATGCCAAGCCACAACGTAACTAACCACCACACGAAGCGCCAAGCGACTGGAGAGGTGAGTCATTCACTGGGGTGTCGATGAAGCTCTCTCTCACTCCCACTTCTAGTTGTTCATCTGGGATACCCGAGCGACGTGAGCACTTTATCCCAACGTGGCGCAGAACGTGGCTCTGGTTGTTGCTAAGTGAATTTTGTGATTGGGTCATATCACAAACTGACGCACAAAGACAGTGAGTAGGTCGGACGAATGCCAACGTCAACCAGGAGGCGGTTTCCCAAGTCGACCTCAATATCGTGGTGAATGTAGAGCTCAAGTTGGGCCACGGAGCACGTTTATCGCGCGCAAGCTTCGGCAAACGGGAACCCGCACAGGTCCCGCACGCACGCATCAAGCCATTACTCCCCTTCTTTCCCACTACACCCTCTTCGTGTTATAGGCCATGACCCCCACCGCAACTCATCCGCTCGCCAGCGTTTCTCCATCGAAAGAGCACCCGTCACGCCCCAGGGTCCCACGGTCCCAAGCTCCCACGGTCCCAAGCTCCCACGGTCCCAAGCTCCCACGGTCCCAAGCTCCCACGGTCCCACGGTCGGCTGGGGCGAGGGTATCTCTCCTGTGTTCACATCACATCACAGGAGAGATACCCTCGCTCCAGCCAAACACGAAACATGGACAAGCACACGACTTGACACCGCACTGCTTCGCTTGACGATCCTCGTCATCGGCTTTGTCCTATGTGGCCAAAATGACTGTAGATTCTTCGGCAACTATTCTCAGCGCACACTGATCCGAGCCAATTCACCATCGACGGCAAGACTCGAGTCGATGCAGGCTGAAGATGAACTCGAAAGGCCTGAGTGGTCATTGAAGCCGCACCCGCACCCGCATCCATTTTGAGCGCGCAGATGACCCATTCGTCCATGGTAGTCGACGGCTGCAATGTCCAAGGCGCGCGTCTATGTGGCGAGCCGAAGTGGGAGCAGTGGTGCCATGGGGTGTGGGGTGTGGAGCAGTGTGGCGTGGCGTAGCGTGTAAATGCGAAGGAGAAAAGGAGGCAGAAGACAGGAGTTGTGAGTGGCAACAATGGGGGCTTGGCGACTGTGGTCAGGGTAGCGGTGCATTCGCCGGCAAAGGCAATGCCTCCGCCCAGGATTGAACTGGGACCTTCTGTTTACAAGACAGATGCTCTACCACTGAGCCACAGAGGCGCTATACTTTATTCAAGTCAAACCAATTCTCACCGCCCCTTGCACGCACACCAACACAACACCCCCCAAACACTCCCCGCCCTACACCCTAGCACTCCCCACCATTATACCACGATCTCACGGCAGATGCGGCCATCCAACAGTGCCAGCGTCGACTACTTATGTATACATATACATATACATATATGGGAAACCGCATGATACAACATAGCACAGCATGCCATGCCAAGCCACAACGTAACTAACCACCACACGAAGCGCCAAGCGACTGGAGAGGTGAGTCATTCACTGGGGTGTCGATGAAGCTCTCTCTCACTCCCACTTCTAGTTGTTCATCTGGGATACCCGAGCGACGTGAGCACTTTATCCCAACGTGGCGCAGAACGTGGCTCTGGTTGTTGCTAAGTGAATTTTGTGATTGGGTCATATCACAAACTGACGCACAAAGACAGTGAGTAGGTCGGACGAATGCCAACGTCAACCAGGAGGCGGTTTCCCAAGTCGACCTCAATATCGTGGTGAATGTAGAGCTCAAGTTGGGCCACGGAGCACGTTTATCGCGCGCAAGCTTCGGCAAACGGGAACCCGCACAGGTCCCGCACGCACGCATCAAGCCATTACTCCCCTTCTTTCCCACTACACCCTCTTCGTGTTATAGGCCATGACCCCCACCGCAACTCATCCGCTCGCCAGCGTTTCTCCATCGAAAGAGCACCCGTCACGCCCCAGGGTCCCACGGTCCCAAGCTCCCACGGTCCCAAGCTCCCACGGTCCCAAGCTCCCACGGTCCCAAGCTCCCACGGTCCCACGGTCGGCTGGGGCGAGGGTATCTCTCCTGTGTTCACATCACATCACAGGAGAGATACCCTCGCTCCAGCCAAACACGAAACATGGACAAGCACACGACTTGACACCGCACTGCTTCGCTTGACGATCCTCGTCATCGGCTTTGTCCTATGTGGCCAAAATGACTGTAGATTCTTCGGCAACTATTCTCAGCGCACACTGATCCGAGCCAATTCACCATCGACGGCAAGACTCGAGTCGATGCAGGCTGAAGATGAACTCGAAAGGCCTGAGTGGTCATTGAAGCCGCACCCGCACCCGCATCCATTTTGAGCGCGCAGATGACCCATTCGTCCATGGTAGTCGACGGCTGCAATGTCCAAGGCGCGCGTCTATGTGGCGAGCCGAAGTGGGAGCAGTGGTGCCATGGGGTGTGGGGTGTGGAGCAGTGTGGCGTGGCGTAGCGTGTAAATGCGAAGGAGAAAAGGAGGCAGAAGACAGGAGTTGTGAGTGGCAACAATGGGGGCTTGGCGACTGTGGTCAGGGTAGCGGTGCATTCGCCGGCAAAGGCAATGCCTCCGCCCAGGATTGAACTGGGGACCTTCTGTTTACAAGACAGATGCTCTACCACTGAGCCACAGAGGCTCACTTCGCAATTTGCTCGCTACCCTTCAAGTGACCAAGTCCAGAAGTGTCCAGTCCAAGCACCCAGCCCAGCTGCCAGCCCATCACCCCCGACCCTCTCCACACCCAGTCGCCATGACCAAGGGTTCTGCGAGAGCCAAGACCAAGCGCAAGAAGCTTGGCATCGGGACGCTGCCGCCACCGCGCCGACCAGTCGGCATCCCATGCGTGCTTCCTTCGGCTTCATCGGGAGAGCCGACATTCACCACATGGAGAGCGCGCGCCAGAGCTCGGCCACCCGGTCGACTCTAATATCAACCCACCGCTGATCAACCCACGCCGTGACCAACACTCACGGCACCCAGCCACCAACCTTCACTCACGAGACCGTTGGGTAACCAACACTCACCGACACCAACCTCAACCCAACCAGCACTCACCGACATCAACCTCAACCCAACCAGCATTCAAGCAACCCAGCATCAACCCAACCGGCATTCAGCCAACCCAGCTTCAACCCAACCAACACTCAACTCACCCAGCATCAACATACCAGCAAACCAGCAAATGAAGGTCAAGTTAACCCAGTACCCAGCTTCAACGACAACAGAACAACAACCTCAACAACCCAACGAACCATGACGCAAGGATTCATCCTCTCAGCACAAACCGACCAGCCAACCACGAGACTCAACCGAACCTTAGCAACATAGAACCCGCACGGGATTAGCGAGCAGTTAGAAGTCAGTCGTAAATGCTAGTGCAGCAATACAGACGCCTTGAAACTGAGCCACAGAGGCGCTATACTTTATTCAAGTCAAACCAATTCTCACCGCCCCTTGCACGCACACCAACACAACACCCCCCAAACACTCCCCGCCCTACACCCTAGCACTCCCCACCATTATACCACGATCTCACGGCAGATGCGGCCATCCAACAGTGCCAGCGTCGACTACTTATGTATACATATACATATACATATATGGGAAACCGCATGATACAACATAGCACAGCATGCCATGCCAAGCCACAACGTAACTAACCACCACACGAAGCGCCAAGCGACTGGAGAGGTGAGTCATTCACTGGGGTGTCGATGAAGCTCTCTCTCACTCCCACTTCTAGTTGTTCATCTGGGATACCCGAGCGACGTGAGCACTTTATCCCAACGTGGCGCAGAACGTGGCTCTGGTTGTTGCTAAGTGAATTTTGTGATTGGGTCATATCACAAACTGACGCACAAAGACAGTGAGTAGGTCGGACGAATGCCAACGTCAACCAGGAGGCGGTTTCCCAAGTCGACCTCAATATCGTGGTGAATGTAGAGCTCAAGTTGGGCCACGGAGCACGTTTATCGCGCGCAAGCTTCGGCAAACGGGAACCCGCACAGGTCCCGCACGCACGCATCAAGCCATTACTCCCCTTCTTTCCCACTACACCCTCTTCGTGTTATAGGCCATGACCCCCACCGCAACTCATCCGCTCGCCAGCGTTTCTCCATCGAAAGAGCACCCGTCACGCCCCAGGGTCCCACGGTCCCAAGCTCCCACGGTCCCAAGCTCCCACGGTCCCAAGCTCCCACGGTCCCAAGCTCCCACGGTCCCACGGTCGGCTGGGGCGAGGGTATCTCTCCTGTGTTCACATCACATCACAGGAGAGATACCCTCGCTCCAGCCAAACACGAAACATGGACAAGCACACGACTTGACACCGCACTGCTTCGCTTGACGATCCTCGTCATCGGCTTTGTCCTATGTGGCCAAAATGACTGTAGATTCTTCGGCAACTATTCTCAGCGCACACTGATCCGAGCCAATTCACCATCGACGGCAAGACTCGAGTCGATGCAGGCTGAAGATGAACTCGAAAGGCCTGAGTGGTCATTGAAGCCGCACCCGCACCCGCATCCATTTTGAGCGCGCAGATGACCCATTCGTCCATGGTAGTCGACGGCTGCAATGTCCAAGGCGCGCGTCTATGTGGCGAGCCGAAGTGGGAGCAGTGGTGCCATGGGGTGTGGGGTGTGGAGCAGTGTGGCGTGGCGTAGCGTGTAAATGCGAAGGAGAAAAGGAGGCAGAAGACAGGAGTTGTGAGTGGCAACAATGGGGGCTTGGCGACTGTGGTCAGGGTAGCGGTGCATTCGCCGGCAAAGGCAATGCCTCCGCCCAGGATTGAACTGGGACCTTCTGTTTACAAGACAGATGCTCTACCACTGAGCCACAGAGGCTCACTTCGCAATTTGCTCGCTACCCTTCAAGTGACCAAGTCCAGAAGTGTCCAGTCCAAGCACCCAGCCCAGCTGCCAGCCCATCACCCCCGACCCTCTCCACACCCAGTCGCCATGACCAAGGGTTCTGCGAGAGCCAAGACCAAGCGCAAGAAGCTTGGCATCGGGACGCTGCCGCCACCGCGCCGACCAGTCGGCATCCCATGCGTGCTTCCTTCGGCTTCATCGGGAGAGCCGACATTCACCACATGGAGAGCGCGCGCCAGAGCTCGGCCACCCGGTCGACTCTAATATCAACCCACCGCTGATCAACCCACGCCGTGACCAACACTCACGGCACCCAGCCACCAACCTTCACTCACGAGACCGTTGGGTAACCAACACTCACCGACACCAACCTCAACCCAACCAGCACTCACCGACATCAACCTCAACCCAACCAGCATTCAAGCAACCCAGCATCAACCCAACCGGCATTCAGCCAACCCAGCTTCAACCCAACCAACACTCAACTCACCCAGCATCAACATACCAGCAAACCAGCAAATGAAGGTCAAGTTAACCCAGTACCCAGCTTCAACGACAACAGAACAACAACCTCAACAACCCAACGAACCATGACGCAAGGATTCATCCTCTCAGCACAAACCGACCAGCCAACCACGAGACTCAACCGAACCTTAGCAACATAGAACCCGCACGGGATTAGCGAGCAGTTAGAAGTCAGTCGTAAATGCTAGTGCAGCAATACAGACGCCTTGAAACTGAGCCACAGAGGCGCTATACTTTATTCAAGTCAAACCAATTCTCACCGCCCCTTGCACGCACACCAACACAACACCCCCCAAACACTCCCCGCCCTACACCCTAGCACTCCCCACCATTATACCACGATCTCACGGCAGATGCGGCCATCCAACAGTGCCAGCGTCGACTACTTATGTATACATATACATATACATATATGGGAAACCGCATGATACAACATAGCACAGCATGCCATGCCAAGCCACAACGTAACTAACCACCACACGAAGCGCCAAGCGACTGGAGAGGTGAGTCATTCACTGGGGTGTCGATGAAGCTCTCTCTCACTCCCACTTCTAGTTGTTCATCTGGGATACCCGAGCGACGTGAGCACTTTATCCCAACGTGGCGCAGAACGTGGCTCTGGTTGTTGCTAAGTGAATTTTGTGATTGGGTCATATCACAAACTGACGCACAAAGACAGTGAGTAGGTCGGACGAATGCCAACGTCAACCAGGAGGCGGTTTCCCAAGTCGACCTCAATATCGTGGTGAATGTAGAGCTCAAGTTGGGCCACGGAGCACGTTTATCGCGCGCAAGCTTCGGCAAACGGGAACCCGCACAGGTCCCGCACGCACGCATCAAGCCATTACTCCCCTTCTTTCCCACTACACCCTCTTCGTGTTATAGGCCATGACCCCCACCGCAACTCATCCGCTCGCCAGCGTTTCTCCATCGAAAGAGCACCCGTCACGCCCCAGGGTCCCACGGTCCCAAGCTCCCACGGTCCCAAGCTCCCACGGTCCCAAGCTCCCACGGTCCCAAGCTCCCACGGTCCCACGGTCGGCTGGGGCGAGGGTATCTCTCCTGTGTTCACATCACATCACAGGAGAGATACTCTCGCTCCAGCCAAACACGAAACATGGACAAGCACACGACTTGACACCGCACTGCTTCGCTTGACGATCCTCGTCATCGGCTTTGTCCTATGTGGCCAAAATGACTGTAGATTCTTCGGCAACTATTCTCAGCGCACACTGATCCGAGCCAATTCACCATCGACGGCAAGACTCGAGTCGATGCAGGCTGAAGATGAACTCGAAAGGCCTGAGTGGTCATTGAAGCCGCACCCGCACCCGCATCCATTTTGAGCGCGCAGATGACCCATTCGTCCATGGTAGTCGACGGCTGCAATGTCCAAGGCGCGCGTCTATGTGGCGAGCCGAAGTGGGAGCAGTGGTGCCATGGGGTGTGGGGTGTGGAGCAGTGTGGCGTGGCGTAGCGTGTAAATGCGAAGGAGAAAAGGAGGCAGAAGACAGGAGTTGTGAGTGGCAACAATGGGGGCTTGGCGACTGTGGTCAGGGTAGCGGTGCATTCGCCGGCAAAGGCAATGCCTCCGCCCAGGATTGAACTGGGGACCTTCTGTTTACAAGACAGATGCTCTACCACTGAGCCACAGAGGCTCACTTCGCAATTTGCTCGCTACCCCTCAAGTGACCAAGTCCAGAAGTGTCCAGTCCAAGCACCCAGCCCAGCTGCCAGCCCATCACCCCCGACCCTCTCCACACCCAGTCGCCATGACCAAGGGTGCTGCGAGAGCCAAGACCAAGCGCAAGAAGCTTGGCATCGGGACGCTGCCGCCACCGCGCCGACCAGTCGGCATCCCATGCGTGCTTCCTTCGGCTTCATCGGGAGAGCCGACATTCACCACATGGAGAGCGCGCGCCAGAGCTCGGCCACCCGGTCGACTCTAATATCAACCCACCGCTGATCAACCCACGCCGTGACCAACACTCACGGCACCCAGCCACCAACCTTCACTCACGAGACCGTTGGGTAACCAACACTCACCGACACCAACCTCAACCCAACCAGCACTCACCGACACCAACCTCAACCCAACCAGCATTCAAGCAACCCAGCATCAACCCAACCGGCATTCAGCCAACCCAGCTTCAACCCAACCAACACTCAACTCACCCAGCATCAACATACCAGCAAACCAGCAAATGAAGGTCAAGTTAACCCAGTACCCAGCTTCAACGACAACAGAACAACCACCTCAACAACCCAACGAACCATGACGCAAGGATTCATCCTCTCAGCACAAACCGACCAGCCAACCACGAGACTCAACCGAACCTTAGCAACATAAAACCCGCACGGGATTAGCGAGCAGTTAGAAGTCAGTCGTAAATGCTAGTGCAGCAATACAGACGCCTTGAAACTGAGCCACAGAGGCTCACTTCGCAATTTGCTCGCTACCCCTCAAGTGACCAAGTCCAGAAGTGTCCAGTCCAAGCACCCAGCCCAGCTGCCAGCCCATCACCCCCGACCCTCTCCACACCCAGTCGCCATGACCAAGGGTGCTGCGAGAGCCAAGACCAAGCGCAAGAAGCTTGGCATCGGGACGCTGCCGCCACCGCGCCGACCAGTCGGCATCCCATGCGTGCTTCCTTCGGCTTCATCGGGAGAGCCGACATTCACCACATGGAGAGCGCGCGCCAGAGCTCGGCCACCCGGTCGACTCTAATATCAACCCACCGCTGATCAACCCACGCCGTGACCAACACTCACGGCACCCAGCCACCAACCTTCACTCACGAGACCGTTGGGTAACCAACACTCACCGACACCAACCTCAACCCAACCAGCACTCACCGACACCAACCTCAACCCAACCAGCATTCAAGCAACCCAGCATCAACCCAACCGGCATTCAGCCAACCCAGCTTCAACCCAACCAACACTCAACTCACCCAGCATCAACATACCAGCAAACCAGCAAATGAAGGTCAAGTTAACCCAGTACCCAGCTTCAACGACAACAGAACAACCACCTCAACAACCCAACGAACCATGACGCAAGGATTCATCCTCTCAGCACAAACCGACCAGCCAACCACGAGACTCAACCGAACCTTAGCAACATAAAACCCGCACGGGATTAGCGAGCAGTTAGAAGTCAGTCGTAAATGCTAGTGCAGCAATACAGACGCCTTGAAACTGAGCCACAGAGGCTCACTTCGCAATTTGCTCGCTACCCCTCAAGTGACCAAGTCCAGAAGTGTCCAGTCCAAGCACCCAGCCCAGCTGCCAGCCCATCACCCCCGACCCTCTCCACACCCAGTCGCCATGACCAAGGGTGCTGCGAGAGCCAAGACCAAGCGCAAGAAGCTTGGCATCGGGACGCTGCCGCCACCGCGCCGACCAGTCGGCATCCCATGCGTGCTTCCTTCGGCTTCATCGGGAGAGCCGACATTCACCACATGGAGAGCGCGCGCCAGAGCTCGGCCACCCGGTCGACTCTAATATCAACCCACCGCTGATCAACCCACGCCGTGACCAACACTCACGGCACCCAGCCACCAACCTTCACTCACGAGACCGTTGGGTAACCAACACTCACCGACACCAACCTCAACCCAACCAGCACTCACCGACACCAACCTCAACCCAACCAGCATTCAAGCAACCCAGCATCAACCCAACCGGCATTCAGCCAACCCAGCTTCAACCCAACCAACACTCAACTCACCCAGCATCAACATACCAGCAAACCAGCAAATGAAGGTCAAGTTAACCCAGTACCCAGCTTCAACGACAACAGAACAACCACCTCAACAACCCAACGAACCATGACGCAAGGATTCATCCTCTCAGCACAAACCGACCAGCCAACCACGAGACTCAACCGAACCTTAGCAACATAAAACCCGCACGGGATTAGCGAGCAGTTAGAAGTCAGTCGTAAATGCTAGTGCAGCAATACAGACGCCTTGAAACTGAGCCACAGAGGCTCACTTCGCAATTTGCTCGCTACCCTTCAAGTGACCAAGTCCAGAAGTGTCCAGTCCAAGCACCCAGCCCAGCTGCCAGCCCATCACCCCCGACCCTCTCCACACCCAGTCGCCATGACCAAGGGTTCTGCGAGAGCCAAGACCAAGCGCAAGAAGCTTGGCATCGGGACGCTGCCGCCACCGCGCCGACCAGTCGGCATCCCATGCGTGCTTCCTTCGGCTTCATCGGGAGAGCCGACATTCACCACATGGAGAGCGCGCGCCAGAGCTCGGCCACCCGGTCGACTCTAATATCAACCCACCGCTGATCAACCCACGCCGTGACCAACACTCACGGCACCCAGCCACCAACCTTCACTCACGAGACCGTTGGGTAACCAACACTCACCGACACCAACCTCAACCCAACCAGCACTCACCGACACCAACCTCAACCCAACCAGCACTCACCGACACCAACCTCAACCCAACCAGCATTCAAGCAACCCAGCATCAACCCAACCGGCATTCAGCCAACCCAGCTTCAACCCAACCAACACTCAACTCACCCAGCATCAACATACCAGCAAACCAGCAAATGAAGGTCAAGTTAACCCAGTACCCAGCTTCAACGACAACAGAACAACCACCTCAACAACCCAACGAACCATGACGCAAGGATTCATCCTCTCAGCACAAACCGACCAGCCAACCACGAGACTCAACCGAACCTTAGCAACATAAAACCCGCACGGGATTAGCGAGCAGTTAGAAGTCAGTCGTAAATGCTAGTGCAGCAATACAGACGCCTTGAAACTGAGCCACAGAGGCTCACTTCGCAATTTGCTCGCTACCCTTCAAGTGACCAAGTCCAGAAGTGTCCAGTCCAAGCACCCAGCCCAGCTGCCAGCCCATCACCCCCGACCCTCTCCACACCCAGTCGCCATGACCAAGGGTTCTGCGAGAGCCAAGACCAAGCGCAAGAAGCTTGGCATCGGGACGCTGCCGCCACCGCGCCGACCAGTCGGCATCCCATGCGTGCTTCCTTCGGCTTCATCGGGAGAGCCGACATTCACCACATGGAGAGCGCGCGCCAGAGCTCGGCCACCCGGTCGACTCTAATATCAACCCACCGCTGATCAACCCACGCCGTGACCAACACTCACGGCACCCAGCCACCAACCTTCACTCACGAGACCGTTGGGTAACCAACACTCACCGACACCAACCTCAACCCAACCAGCACTCACCGACACCAACCTCAACCCAACCAGCACTCACCGACACCAACCTCAACCCAACCAGCATTCAAGCAACCCAGCATCAACCCAACCGGCATTCAGCCAACCCAGCTTCAACCCAACCAACACTCAACTCACCCAGCATCAACATACCAGCAAACCAGCAAATGAAGGTCAAGTTAACCCAGTACCCAGCTTCAACGACAACAGAACAACCACCTCAACAACCCAACGAACCATGACGCAAGGATTCATCCTCTCAGCACAAACCGACCAGCCAACCACGAGACTCAACCGAACCTTAGCAACATAAAACCCGCACGGGATTAGCGAGCAGTTAGAAGTCAGTCGTAAATGCTAGTGCAGCAATACAGACGCCTTGAAACTGAGCCACAGAGGCGCTATACTTTATTCAAGTCAAACCAATTCTCACCGCCCCTTGCACGCACACCAACACAACACCCCCCAAACACTCCCCGCCCTACACCCTAGCACTCCCCACCATTATACCACGATCTCACGGCAGATGCGGCCATCCAACAGTGCCAGCGTCGACTACTTATGTATACATATACATATACATATATGGGAAACCGCATGATACAACATAGCACAGCATGCCATGCCAAGCCACAACGTAACTAACCACCACACGAAGCGCCAAGCGACTGGAGAGGTGAGTCATTCACTGGGGTGTCGATGAAGCTCTCTCTCACTCCCACTTCTAGTTGTTCATCTGGGATACCCGAGCGACGTGAGCACTTTATCCCAACGTGGCGCAGAACGTGGCTCTGGTTGTTGCTAAGTGAATTTTGTGATTGGGTCATATCACAAACTGACGCACAAAGACAGTGAGTAGGTCGGACGAATGCCAACGTCAACCAGGAGGCGGTTTCCCAAGTCGACCTCAATATCGTGGTGAATGTAGAGCTCAAGTTGGGCCACGGAGCACGTTTATCGCGCGCAAGCTTCGGCAAACGGGAACCCGCACAGGTCCCGCACGCACGCATCAAGCCATTACTCCCCTTCTTTCCCACTACACCCTCTTCGTGTTATAGGCCATGACCCCCACCGCAACTCATCCGCTCGCCAGCGTTTCTCCATCGAAAGAGCACCCGTCACGCCCCAGGGTCCCACGGTCCCAAGCTCCCACGGTCCCAAGCTCCCACGGTCCCAAGCTCCCACGGTCCCACGGTCGGCTGGGGCGAGGGTATCTCTCCTGTGTTCACATCACATCACAGGAGAGATACTCTCGCTCCAGCCAAACACGAAACATGGACAAGCACACGACTTGACACCGCACTGCTTCGCTTGACGATCCTCGTCATCGGCTTTGTCCTATGTGGCCAAAATGACTGTAGATTCTTCGGCAACTATTCTCAGCGCACACTGATCCGAGCCAATTCACCATCGACGGCAAGACTCGAGTCGATGCAGGCTGAAGATGAACTCGAAAGGCCTGAGTGGTCATTGAAGCCGCACCCGCACCCGCATCCATTTTGAGCGCGCAGATGACCCATTCGTCCATGGTAGTCGACGGCTGCAATGTCCAAGGCGCGCGTCTATGTGGCGAGCCGAAGTGGGAGCAGTGGTGCCATGGGGTGTGGGGTGTGGAGCAGTGTGGCGTGGCGTAGCGTGTAAATGCGAAGGAGAAAAGGAGGCAGAAGACAGGAGTTGTGAGTGGCAACAATGGGGGCTTGGCGACTGTGGTCAGGGTAGCGGTGCATTCGCCGGCAAAGGCAATGCCTCCGCCCAGGATTGAACTGGGGACCTTCTGTTTACAAGACAGATGCTCTACCACTGAGCCACAGAGGCTCACTTCGCAATTTGCTCGCTACCCTTCAAGTGACCAAGTCCAGAAGTGTCCAGTCCAAGCACCCAGCCCAGCTGCCAGCCCATCACCCCCGACCCTCTCCACACCCAGTCGCCATGACCAAGGGTTCTGCGAGAGCCAAGACCAAGCGCAAGAAGCTTGGCATCGGGACGCTGCCGCCACCGCGCCGACCAGTCGGCATCCCATGCGTGCTTCCTTCGGCTTCATCGGGAGAGCCGACATTCACCACATGGAGAGCGCGCGCCAGAGCTCGGCCACCCGGTCGACTCTAATATCAACCCACCGCTGATCAACCCACGCCGTGACCAACACTCACGGCACCCAGCCACCAACCTTCACTCACGAGACCGTTGGGTAACCAACACTCACCGACACCAACCTCAACCCAACCAGCACTCACCGACATCAACCTCAACCCAACCAGCATTCAAGCAACCCAGCATCAACCCAACCGGCATTCAGCCAACCCAGCTTCAACCCAACCAACACTCAACTCACCCAGCATCAACATACCAGCAAACCAGCAAATGAAGGTCAAGTTAACCCAGTACCCAGCTTCAACGACAACAGAACAACAACCTCAACAACCCAACGAACCATGACGCAAGGATTCATCCTCTCAGCACAAACCGACCAGCCAACCACGAGACTCAACCGAACCTTAGCAACATAGAACCCGCACGGGATTAGCGAGCAGTTAGAAGTCAGTCGTAAATGCTAGTGCAGCAATACAGACGCCTTGAAACTGAGCCACAGAGGCGCTATACTTTATTCAAGTCAAACCAATTCTCACCGCCCCTTGCACGCACACCAACACAACACCCCCCAAACACTCCCCGCCCTACACCCTAGCACTCCCCACCATTATACCACGATCTCACGGCAGATGCGGCCATCCAACAGTGCCAGCGTCGACTACTTATGTATACATATACATATACATATATGGGAAACCGCATGATACAACATAGCACAGCATGCCATGCCAAGCCACAACGTAACTAACCACCACACGAAGCGCCAAGCGACTGGAGAGGTGAGTCATTCACTGGGGTGTCGATGAAGCTCTCTCTCACTCCCACTTCTAGTTGTTCATCTGGGATACCCGAGCGACGTGAGCACTTTATCCCAACGTGGCGCAGAACGTGGCTCTGGTTGTTGCTAAGTGAATTTTGTGATTGGGTCATATCACAAACTGACGCACAAAGACAGTGAGTAGGTCGGACGAATGCCAACGTCAACCAGGAGGCGGTTTCCCAAGTCGACCTCAATATCGTGGTGAATGTAGAGCTCAAGTTGGGCCACGGAGCACGTTTATCGCGCGCAAGCTTCGGCAAACGGGAACCCGCACAGGTCCCGCACGCACGCATCAAGCCATTACTCCCCTTCTTTCCCACTACACCCTCTTCGTGTTATAGGCCATGACCCCCACCGCAACTCATCCGCTCGCCAGCGTTTCTCCATCGAAAGAGCACCCGTCACGCCCCAGGGTCCCACGGTCCCAAGCTCCCACGGTCCCAAGCTCCCACGGTCCCAAGCTCCCACGGTCCCAAGCTCCCACGGTCCCACGGTCGGCTGGGGCGAGGGTATCTCTCCTGTGTTCACATCACATCACAGGAGAGATACCCTCGCTCCAGCCAAACACGAAACATGGACAAGCACACGACTTGACACCGCACTGCTTCGCTTGACGATCCTCGTCATCGGCTTTGTCCTATGTGGCCAAAATGACTGTAGATTCTTCGGCAACTATTCTCAGCGCACACTGATCCGAGCCAATTCACCATCGACGGCAAGACTCGAGTCGATGCAGGCTGAAGATGAACTCGAAAGGCCTGAGTGGTCATTGAAGCCGCACCCGCACCCGCATCCATTTTGAGCGCGCAGATGACCCATTCGTCCATGGTAGTCGACGGCTGCAATGTCCAAGGCGCGCGTCTATGTGGCGAGCCGAAGTGGGAGCAGTGGTGCCATGGGGTGTGGGGTGTGGAGCAGTGTGGCGTGGCGTAGCGTGTAAATGCGAAGGAGAAAAGGAGGCAGAAGACAGGAGTTGTGAGTGGCAACAATGGGGGCTTGGCGACTGTGGTCAGGGTAGCGGTGCATTCGCCGGCAAAGGCAATGCCTCCGCCCAGGATTGAACTGGGACCTTCTGTTTACAAGACAGATGCTCTACCACTGAGCCACAGAGGCGCTATACTTTATTCAAGTCAAACCAATTCTCACCGCCCCTTGCACGCACACCAACACAACACCCCCCAAACACTCCCCGCCCTACACCCTAGCACTCCCCACCATTATACCACGATCTCACGGCAGATGCGGCCATCCAACAGTGCCAGCGTCGACTACTTATGTATACATATACATATACATATATGGGAAACCGCATGATACAACATAGCACAGCATGCCATGCCAAGCCACAACGTAACTAACCACCACACGAAGCGCCAAGCGACTGGAGAGGTGAGTCATTCACTGGGGTGTCGATGAAGCTCTCTCTCACTCCCACTTCTAGTTGTTCATCTGGGATACCCGAGCGACGTGAGCACTTTATCCCAACGTGGCGCAGAACGTGGCTCTGGTTGTTGCTAAGTGAATTTTGTGATTGGGTCATATCACAAACTGACCCACAAAGACAGTGAGTAGGTCGGACGAATGCCAACGTCAACCAGGAGGCGGTTTCCCAAGTCGACCTCAATATCGTGGTGAATGTAGAGCTCAAGTTGGGCCACGGAGCACGTTTATCGCGCGCAAGCTTCGGCAAACGGGAACCCGCACAGGTCCCGCACGCACGCATCAAGCCATTACTCCCCTTCTTTCCCACTACACCCTCTTCGTGTTATAGGCCATGACCCCCACCGCAACTCATCCGCTCGCCAGCGTTTCTCCATCGAAAGAGCACCCGTCACGCCCCAGGGTCCCACGGTCCCAAGCTCCCACGGTCCCAAGCTCCCACGGTCCCAAGCTCCCACGGTCCCAAGCTCCCACGGTCCCACGGTCGGCTGGGGCGAGGGTATCTCTCCTGTGTTCACATCACATCACAGGAGAGATACCCTCGCTCCAGCCAAACACGAAACATGGACAAGCACACGACTTGACACCGCACTGCTTCGCTTGACGATCCTCGTCATCGGCTTTGTCCTATGTGGCCAAAATGACTGTAGATTCTTCGGCAACTATTCTCAGCGCACACTGATCCGAGCCAATTCACCATCGACGGCAAGACTCGAGTCGATGCAGGCTGAAGATGAACTCGAAAGGCCTGAGTGGTCATTGAAGCCGCACCCGCACCCGCATCCATTTTGAGCGCGCAGATGACCCATTCGTCCATGGTAGTCGACGGCTGCAATGTCCAAGGCGCGCGTCTATGTGGCGAGCCGAAGTGGGAGCAGTGGTGCCATGGGGTGTGGGGTGTGGAGCAGTGTGGCGTGGCGTAGCGTGTAAATGCGAAGGAGAAAAGGAGGCAGAAGACAGGAGTTGTGAGTGGCAACAATGGGGGCTTGGCGACTGTGGTCAGGGTAGCGGTGCATTCGCCGGCAAAGGCAATGCCTCCGCCCAGGATTGAACTGGGACCTTCTGTTTACAAGACAGATGCTCTACCACTGAGCCACAGAGGCGCTATACTTTATTCAAGTCAAACCAATTCTCACCGCCCCTTGCACGCACACCAACACAACACCCCCCAAACACTCCCCGCCCTACACCCTAGCACTCCCCACCATTATACCACGATCTCACGGCAGATGCGGCCATCCAACAGTGCCAGCGTCGACTACTTATGTATACATATACATATACATATATGGGAAACCGCATGATACAACATAGCACAGCATGCCATGCCAAGCCACAACGTAACTAACCACCACACGAAGCGCCAAGCGACTGGAGAGGTGAGTCATTCACTGGGGTGTCGATGAAGCTCTCTCTCACTCCCACTTCTAGTTGTTCATCTGGGATACCCGAGCGACGTGAGCACTTTATCCCAACGTGGCGCAGAACGTGGCTCTGGTTGTTGCTAAGTGAATTTTGTGATTGGGTCATATCACAAACTGACGCACAAAGACAGTGAGTAGGTCGGACGAATGCCAACGTCAACCAGGAGGCGGTTTCCCAAGTCGACCTCAATATCGTGGTGAATGTAGAGCTCAAGTTGGGCCACGGAGCACGTTTATCGCGCGCAAGCTTCGGCAAACGGGAACCCGCACAGGTCCCGCACGCACGCATCAAGCCATTACTCCCCTTCTTTCCCACTACACCCTCTTCGTGTTATAGGCCATGACCCCCACCGCAACTCATCCGCTCGCCAGCGTTTCTCCATCGAAAGAGCACCCGTCACGCCCCAGGGTCCCACGGTCCCAAGCTCCCACGGTCCCAAGCTCCCACGGTCCCACGGTCCCACGGTCGGCTGGGGCGAGGGTATCTCTCCTGTGTTCACATCACATCACAGGAGAGATACCCTCGCTCCAGCCAAACACGAAACATGGACAAGCACACGACTTGACACCGCACTGCTTCGCTTGACGATCCTCGTCATCGGCTTTGTCCTATGTGGCCAAAATGACTGTAGATTCTTCGGCAACTATTCTCAGCGCACACTGATCCGAGCCAATTCACCATCGACGGCAAGACTCGAGTCGATGCAGGCTGAAGATGAACTCGAAAGGCCTGAGTGGTCATTGAAGCCGCACCCGCACCCGCATCCATTTTGAGCGCGCAGATGACCCATTCGTCCATGGTAGTCGACGGCTGCAATGTCCAAGGCGCGCGTCTATGTGGCGAGCCGAAGTGGGAGCAGTGGTGCCATGGGGTGTGGGGTGTGGAGCAGTGTGGCGTGGCGTAGCGTGTAAATGCGAAGGAGAAAAGGAGGCAGAAGACAGGAGTTGTGAGTGGCAACAATGGGGGCTTGGCGACTGTGGTCAGGGTAGCGGTGCATTCGCCGGCAAAGGCAATGCCTCCGCCCAGGATTGAACTGGGACCTTCTGTTTACAAGACAGATGCTCTACCACTGAGCCACAGAGGCGCTATACTTTATTCAAGTCAAACCAATTCTCACCGCCCCTTGCACGCACACCAACACAACACCCCCCAAACACTCCCCGCCCTACACCCTAGCACTCCCCACCATTATACCACGATCTCACGGCAGATGCGGCCATCCAACAGTGCCAGCGTCGACTACTTATGTATACATATACATATACATATATGGGAAACCGCATGATACAACATAGCACAGCATGCCATGCCAAGCCACAACGTAACTAACCACCACACGAAGCGCCAAGCGACTGGAGAGGTGAGTCATTCACTGGGGTGTCGATGAAGCTCTCTCTCACTCCCACTTCTAGTTGTTCATCTGGGATACCCGAGCGACGTGAGCACTTTATCCCAACGTGGCGCAGAACGTGGCTCTGGTTGTTGCTAAGTGAATTTTGTGATTGGGTCATATCACAAACTGACGCACAAAGACAGTGAGTAGGTCGGACGAATGCCAACGTCAACCAGGAGGCGGTTTCCCAAGTCGACCTCAATATCGTGGTGAATGTAGAGCTCAAGTTGGGCCACGGAGCACGTTTATCGCGCGCAAGCTTCGGCAAACGGGAACCCGCACAGGTCCCGCACGCACGCATCAAGCCATTACTCCCCTTCTTTCCCACTACACCCTCTTCGTGTTATAGGCCATGACCCCCACCGCAACTCATCCGCTCGCCAGCGTTTCTCCATCGAAAGAGCACCCGTCACGCCCCAGGGTCCCACGGTCCCAAGCTCCCACGGTCCCAAGCTCCCACGGTCCCAAGCTCCCACGGTCCCACGGTCGGCTGGGGCGAGGGTATCTCTCCTGTGTTCACATCACATCACAGGAGAGATACCCTCGCTCCAGCCAAACACGAAACATGGACAAGCACACGACTTGACACCGCACTGCTTCGCTTGACGATCCTCGTCATCGGCTTTGTCCTATGTGGCCAAAATGACTGTAGATTCTTCGGCAACTATTCTCAGCGCACACTGATCCGAGCCAATTCACCATCGACGGCAAGACTCGAGTCGATGCAGGCTGAAGATGAACTCGAAAGGCCTGAGTGGTCATTGAAGCCGCACCCGCACCCGCATCCATTTTGAGCGCGCAGATGACCCATTCGTCCATGGTAGTCGACGGCTGCAATGTCCAAGGCGCGCGTCTATGTGGCGAGCCGAAGTGGGAGCAGTGGTGCCATGGGGTGTGGGGTGTGGAGCAGTGTGGCGTGGCGTAGCGTGTAAATGCGAAGGAGAAAAGGAGGCAGAAGACAGGAGTTGTGAGTGGCAACAATGGGGGCTTGGCGACTGTGGTCAGGGTAGCGGTGCATTCGCCGGCAAAGGCAATGCCTCCGCCCAGGATTGAACTGGGACCTTCTGTTTACAAGACAGATGCTCTACCACTGAGCCACAGAGGCGCTATACTTTATTCAAGTCAAACCAATTCTCACCGCCCCTTGCACGCACACCAACACAACACCCCCCAAACACTCCCCGCCCTACACCCTAGCACTCCCCACCATTATACCACGATCTCACGGCAGATGCGGCCATCCAACAGTGCCAGCGTCGACTACTTATGTATACATATACATATACATATATGGGAAACCGCATGATACAACATAGCACAGCATGCCATGCCAAGCCACAACGTAACTAACCACCACACGAAGCGCCAAGCGACTGGAGAGGTGAGTCATTCACTGGGGTGTCGATGAAGCTCTCTCTCACTCCCACTTCTAGTTGTTCATCTGGGATACCCGAGCGACGTGAGCACTTTATCCCAACGTGGCGCAGAACGTGGCTCTGGTTGTTGCTAAGTGAATTTTGTGATTGGGTCATATCACAAACTGACGCACAAAGACAGTGAGTAGGTCGGACGAATGCCAACGTCAACCAGGAGGCGGTTTCCCAAGTCGACCTCAATATCGTGGTGAATGTAGAGCTCAAGTTGGGCCACGGAGCACGTTTATCGCGCGCAAGCTTCGGCAAACGGGAACCCGCACAGGTCCCGCACGCACGCATCAAGCCATTACTCCCCTTCTTTCCCACTACACCCTCTTCGTGTTATAGGCCATGACCCCCACCGCAACTCATCCGCTCGCCAGCGTTTCTCCATCGAAAGAGCACCCGTCACGCCCCAGGGTCCCACGGTCCCAAGCTCCCACGGTCCCAAGCTCCCACGGTCCCAAGCTCCCACGGTCCCAAGCTCCCACGGTCCCACGGTCGGCTGGGGCGAGGGTATCTCTCCTGTGTTCACATCACATCACAGGAGAGATACCCTCGCTCCAGCCAAACACGAAACATGGACAAGCACACGACTTGACACCGCACTGCTTCGCTTGACGATCCTCGTCATCGGCTTTGTCCTATGTGGCCAAAATGACTGTAGATTCTTCGGCAACTATTCTCAGCGCACACTGATCCGAGCCAATTCACCATCGACGGCAAGACTCGAGTCGATGCAGGCTGAAGATGAACTCGAAAGGCCTGAGTGGTCATTGAAGCCGCACCCGCACCCGCATCCATTTTGAGCGCGCAGATGACCCATTCGTCCATGGTAGTCGACGGCTGCAATGTCCAAGGCGCGCGTCTATGTGGCGAGCCGAAGTGGGAGCAGTGGTGCCATGGGGTGTGGGGTGTGGAGCAGTGTGGCGTGGCGTAGCGTGTAAATGCGAAGGAGAAAAGGAGGCAGAAGACAGGAGTTGTGAGTGGCAACAATGGGGGCTTGGCGACTGTGGTCAGGGTAGCGGTGCATTCGCCGGCAAAGGCAATGCCTCCGCCCAGGATTGAACTGGGACCTTCTGTTTACAAGACAGATGCTCTACCACTGAGCCACAGAGGCGCTATACTTTATTCAAGTCAAACCAATTCTCACCGCCCCTTGCACGCACACCAACACAACACCCCCCAAACACTCCCCGCCCTACACCCTAGCACTCCCCACCATTATACCACGATCTCACGGCAGATGCGGCCATCCAACAGTGCCAGCGTCGACTACTTATGTATACATATACATATACATATATGGGAAACCGCATGATACAACATAGCACAGCATGCCATGCCAAGCCACAACGTAACTAACCACCACACGAAGCGCCAAGCGACTGGAGAGGTGAGTCATTCACTGGGGTGTCGATGAAGCTCTCTCTCACTCCCACTTCTAGTTGTTCATCTGGGATACCCGAGCGACGTGAGCACTTTATCCCAACGTGGCGCAGAACGTGGCTCTGGTTGTTGCTAAGTGAATTTTGTGATTGGGTCATATCACAAACTGACGCACAAAGACAGTGAGTAGGTCGGACGAATGCCAACGTCAACCAGGAGGCGGTTTCCCAAGTCGACCTCAATATCGTGGTGAATGTAGAGCTCAAGTTGGGCCACGGAGCACGTTTATCGCGCGCAAGCTTCGGCAAACGGGAACCCGCACAGGTCCCGCACGCACGCATCAAGCCATTACTCCCCTTCTTTCCCACTACACCCTCTTCGTGTTATAGGCCATGACCCCCACCGCAACTCATCCGCTCGCCAGCGTTTCTCCATCGAAAGAGCACCCGTCACGCCCCAGGGTCCCACGGTCCCAAGCTCCCACGGTCCCAAGCTCCCACGGTCCCAAGCTCCCACGGTCCCAAGCTCCCACGGTCCCACGGTCGGCTGGGGCGAGGGTATCTCTCCTGTGTTCACATCACATCACAGGAGAGATACTCTCGCTCCAGCCAAACACGAAACATGGACAAGCACACGACTTGACACCGCACTGCTTCGCTTGACGATCCTCGTCATCGGCTTTGTCCTATGTGGCCAAAATGACTGTAGATTCTTCGGCAACTATTCTCAGCGCACACTGATCCGAGCCAATTCACCATCGACGGCAAGACTCGAGTCGATGCAGGCTGAAGATGAACTCGAAAGGCCTGAGTGGTCATTGAAGCCGCACCCGCACCCGCATCCATTTTGAGCGCGCAGATGACCCATTCGTCCATGGTAGTCGACGGCTGCAATGTCCAAGGCGCGCGTCTATGTGGCGAGCCGAAGTGGGAGCAGTGGTGCCATGGGGTGTGGGGTGTGGAGCAGTGTGGCGTGGCGTAGCGTGTAAATGCGAAGGAGAAAAGGAGGCAGAAGACAGGAGTTGTGAGTGGCAACAATGGGGGCTTGGCGACTGTGGTCAGGGTAGCGGTGCATTCGCCGGCAAAGGCAATGCCTCCGCCCAGGATTGAACTGGGGACCTTCTGTTTACAAGACAGATGCTCTACCACTGAGCCACAGAGGCTCACTTCGCAATTTGCTCGCTACCCCTCAAGTGACCAAGTCCAGAAGTGTCCAGTCCAAGCACCCAGCCCAGCTGCCAGCCCATCACCCCCGACCCTCTCCACACCCAGTCGCCATGACCAAGGGTGCTGCGAGAGCCAAGACCAAGCGCAAGAAGCTTGGCATCGGGACGCTGCCGCCACCGCGCCGACCAGTCGGCATCCCATGCGTGCTTCCTTCGGCTTCATCGGGAGAGCCGACATTCACCACATGGAGAGCGCGCGCCAGAGCTCGGCCACCCGGTCGACTCTAATATCAACCCACCGCTGATCAACCCACGCCGTGACCAACACTCACGGCACCCAGCCACCAACCTTCACTCACGAGACCGTTGGGTAACCAACACTCACCGACACCAACCTCAACCCAACCAGCACTCACCGACACCAACCTCAACCCAACCAGCATTCAAGCAACCCAGCATCAACCCAACCGGCATTCAGCCAACCCAGCTTCAACCCAACCAACACTCAACTCACCCAGCATCAACATACCAGCAAACCAGCAAATGAAGGTCAAGTTAACCCAGTACCCAGCTTCAACGACAACAGAACAACCACCTCAACAACCCAACGAACCATGACGCAAGGATTCATCCTCTCAGCACAAACCGACCAGCCAACCACGAGACTCAACCGAACCTTAGCAACATAAAACCCGCACGGGATTAGCGAGCAGTTAGAAGTCAGTCGTAAATGCTAGTGCAGCAATACAGACGCCTTGAAACTGAGCCACAGAGGCTCACTTCGCAATTTGCTCGCTACCCCTCAAGTGACCAAGTCCAGAAGTGTCCAGTCCAAGCACCCAGCCCAGCTGCCAGCCCATCACCCCCGACCCTCTCCACACCCAGTCGCCATGACCAAGGGTGCTGCGAGAGCCAAGACCAAGCGCAAGAAGCTTGGCATCGGGACGCTGCCGCCACCGCGCCGACCAGTCGGCATCCCATGCGTGCTTCCTTCGGCTTCATCGGGAGAGCCGACATTCACCACATGGAGAGCGCGCGCCAGAGCTCGGCCACCCGGTCGACTCTAATATCAACCCACCGCTGATCAACCCACGCCGTGACCAACACTCACGGCACCCAGCCACCAACCTTCACTCACGAGACCGTTGGGTAACCAACACTCACCGACACCAACCTCAACCCAACCAGCACTCACCGACACCAACCTCAACCCAACCAGCATTCAAGCAACCCAGCATCAACCCAACCGGCATTCAGCCAACCCAGCTTCAACCCAACCAACACTCAACTCACCCAGCATCAACATACCAGCAAACCAGCAAATGAAGGTCAAGTTAACCCAGTACCCAGCTTCAACGACAACAGAACAACCACCTCAACAACCCAACGAACCATGACGCAAGGATTCATCCTCTCAGCACAAACCGACCAGCCAACCACGAGACTCAACCGAACCTTAGCAACATAAAACCCGCACGGGATTAGCGAGCAGTTAGAAGTCAGTCGTAAATGCTAGTGCAGCAATACAGACGCCTTGAAACTGAGCCACAGAGGCTCACTTCGCAATTTGCTCGCTACCCCTCAAGTGACCAAGTCCAGAAGTGTCCAGTCCAAGCACCCAGCCCAGCTGCCAGCCCATCACCCCCGACCCTCTCCACACCCAGTCGCCATGACCAAGGGTGCTGCGAGAGCCAAGACCAAGCGCAAGAAGCTTGGCATCGGGACGCTGCCGCCACCGCGCCGACCAGTCGGCATCCCATGCGTGCTTCCTTCGGCTTCATCGGGAGAGCCGACATTCACCACATGGAGAGCGCGCGCCAGAGCTCGGCCACCCGGTCGACTCTAATATCAACCCACCGCTGATCAACCCACGCCGTGACCAACACTCACGGCACCCAGCCACCAACCTTCACTCACGAGACCGTTGGGTAACCAACACTCACCGACACCAACCTCAACCCAACCAGCACTCACCGACACCAACCTCAACCCAACCAGCATTCAAGCAACCCAGCATCAACCCAACCGGCATTCAGCCAACCCAGCTTCAACCCAACCAACACTCAACTCACCCAGCATCAACATACCAGCAAACCAGCAAATGAAGGTCAAGTTAACCCAGTACCCAGCTTCAACGACAACAGAACAACCACCTCAACAACCCAACGAACCATGACGCAAGGATTCATCCTCTCAGCACAAACCGACCAGCCAACCACGAGACTCAACCGAACCTTAGCAACATAAAACCCGCACGGGATTAGCGAGCAGTTAGAAGTCAGTCGTAAATGCTAGTGCAGCAATACAGACGCCTTGAAACTGAGCCACAGAGGCTCACTTCGCAATTTGCTCGCTACCCTTCAAGTGACCAAGTCCAGAAGTGTCCAGTCCAAGCACCCAGCCCAGCTGCCAGCCCATCACCCCCGACCCTCTCCACACCCAGTCGCCATGACCAAGGGTTCTGCGAGAGCCAAGACCAAGCGCAAGAAGCTTGGCATCGGGACGCTGCCGCCACCGCGCCGACCAGTCGGCATCCCATGCGTGCTTCCTTCGGCTTCATCGGGAGAGCCGACATTCACCACATGGAGAGCGCGCGCCAGAGCTCGGCCACCCGGTCGACTCTAATATCAACCCACCGCTGATCAACCCACGCCGTGACCAACACTCACGGCACCCAGCCACCAACCTTCACTCACGAGACCGTTGGGTAACCAACACTCACCGACACCAACCTCAACCCAACCAGCACTCACCGACACCAACCTCAACCCAACCAGCACTCACCGACACCAACCTCAACCCAACCAGCATTCAAGCAACCCAGCATCAACCCAACCGGCATTCAGCCAACCCAGCTTCAACCCAACCAACACTCAACTCACCCAGCATCAACATACCAGCAAACCAGCAAATGAAGGTCAAGTTAACCCAGTACCCAGCTTCAACGACAACAGAACAACCACCTCAACAACCCAACGAACCATGACGCAAGGATTCATCCTCTCAGCACAAACCGACCAGCCAACCACGAGACTCAACCGAACCTTAGCAACATAAAACCCGCACGGGATTAGCGAGCAGTTAGAAGTCAGTCGTAAATGCTAGTGCAGCAATACAGACGCCTTGAAACTGAGCCACAGAGGCTCACTTCGCAATTTGCTCGCTACCCTTCAAGTGACCAAGTCCAGAAGTGTCCAGTCCAAGCACCCAGCCCAGCTGCCAGCCCATCACCCCCGACCCTCTCCACACCCAGTCGCCATGACCAAGGGTTCTGCGAGAGCCAAGACCAAGCGCAAGAAGCTTGGCATCGGGACGCTGCCGCCACCGCGCCGACCAGTCGGCATCCCATGCGTGCTTCCTTCGGCTTCATCGGGAGAGCCGACATTCACCACATGGAGAGCGCGCGCCAGAGCTCGGCCACCCGGTCGACTCTAATATCAACCCACCGCTGATCAACCCACGCCGTGACCAACACTCACGGCACCCAGCCACCAACCTTCACTCACGAGACCGTTGGGTAACCAACACTCACCGACACCAACCTCAACCCAACCAGCACTCACCGACACCAACCTCAACCCAACCAGCACTCACCGACACCAACCTCAACCCAACCAGCATTCAAGCAACCCAGCATCAACCCAACCGGCATTCAGCCAACCCAGCTTCAACCCAACCAACACTCAACTCACCCAGCATCAACATACCAGCAAACCAGCAAATGAAGGTCAAGTTAACCCAGTACCCAGCTTCAACGACAACAGAACAACCACCTCAACAACCCAACGAACCATGACGCAAGGATTCATCCTCTCAGCACAAACCGACCAGCCAACCACGAGACTCAACCGAACCTTAGCAACATAAAACCCGCACGGGATTAGCGAGCAGTTAGAAGTCAGTCGTAAATGCTAGTGCAGCAATACAGACGCCTTGAAACTGAGCCACAGAGGCGCTATACTTTATTCAAGTCAAACCAATTCTCACCGCCCCTTGCACGCACACCAACACAACACCCCCCAAACACTCCCCGCCCTACACCCTAGCACTCCCCACCATTATACCACGATCTCACGGCAGATGCGGCCATCCAACAGTGCCAGCGTCGACTACTTATGTATACATATACATATACATATATGGGAAACCGCATGATACAACATAGCACAGCATGCCATGCCAAGCCACAACGTAACTAACCACCACACGAAGCGCCAAGCGACTGGAGAGGTGAGTCATTCACTGGGGTGTCGATGAAGCTCTCTCTCACTCCCACTTCTAGTTGTTCATCTGGGATACCCGAGCGACGTGAGCACTTTATCCCAACGTGGCGCAGAACGTGGCTCTGGTTGTTGCTAAGTGAATTTTGTGATTGGGTCATATCACAAACTGACGCACAAAGACAGTGAGTAGGTCGGACGAATGCCAACGTCAACCAGGAGGCGGTTTCCCAAGTCGACCTCAATATCGTGGTGAATGTAGAGCTCAAGTTGGGCCACGGAGCACGTTTATCGCGCGCAAGCTTCGGCAAACGGGAACCCGCACAGGTCCCGCACGCACGCATCAAGCCATTACTCCCCTTCTTTCCCACTACACCCTCTTCGTGTTATAGGCCATGACCCCCACCGCAACTCATCCGCTCGCCAGCGTTTCTCCATCGAAAGAGCACCCGTCACGCCCCAGGGTCCCACGGTCCCAAGCTCCCACGGTCCCAAGCTCCCACGGTCCCAAGCTCCCACGGTCCCACGGTCGGCTGGGGCGAGGGTATCTCTCCTGTGTTCACATCACATCACAGGAGAGATACTCTCGCTCCAGCCAAACACGAAACATGGACAAGCACACGACTTGACACCGCACTGCTTCGCTTGACGATCCTCGTCATCGGCTTTGTCCTATGTGGCCAAAATGACTGTAGATTCTTCGGCAACTATTCTCAGCGCACACTGATCCGAGCCAATTCACCATCGACGGCAAGACTCGAGTCGATGCAGGCTGAAGATGAACTCGAAAGGCCTGAGTGGTCATTGAAGCCGCACCCGCACCCGCATCCATTTTGAGCGCGCAGATGACCCATTCGTCCATGGTAGTCGACGGCTGCAATGTCCAAGGCGCGCGTCTATGTGGCGAGCCGAAGTGGGAGCAGTGGTGCCATGGGGTGTGGGGTGTGGAGCAGTGTGGCGTGGCGTAGCGTGTAAATGCGAAGGAGAAAAGGAGGCAGAAGACAGGAGTTGTGAGTGGCAACAATGGGGGCTTGGCGACTGTGGTCAGGGTAGCGGTGCATTCGCCGGCAAAGGCAATGCCTCCGCCCAGGATTGAACTGGGGACCTTCTGTTTACAAGACAGATGCTCTACCACTGAGCCACAGAGGCGCTATACTTTATTCAAGTCAAACCAATTCTCACCGCCCCTTGCACGCACACCAACACAACACCCCCCAAACACTCCCCGCCCTACACCCTAGCACTCCCCACCATTATACCACGATCTCACGGCAGATGCGGCCATCCAACAGTGCCAGCGTCGACTACTTATGTATACATATACATATACATATATGGGAAACCGCATGATACAACATAGCACAGCATGCCATGCCAAGCCACAACGTAACTAACCACCACACGAAGCGCCAAGCGACTGGAGAGGTGAGTCATTCACTGGGGTGTCGATGAAGCTCTCTCTCACTCCCACTTCTAGTTGTTCATCTGGGATACCCGAGCGACGTGAGCACTTTATCCCAACGTGGCGCAGAACGTGGCTCTGGTTGTTGCTAAGTGAATTTTGTGATTGGGTCATATCACAAACTGACGCACAAAGACAGTGAGTAGGTCGGACGAATGCCAACGTCAACCAGGAGGCGGTTTCCCAAGTCGACCTCAATATCGTGGTGAATGTAGAGCTCAAGTTGGGCCACGGAGCACGTTTATCGCGCGCAAGCTTCGGCAAACGGGAACCCGCACAGGTCCCGCACGCACGCATCAAGCCATTACTCCCCTTCTTTCCCACTACACCCTCTTCGTGTTATAGGCCATGACCCCCACCGCAACTCATCCGCTCGCCAGCGTTTCTCCATCGAAAGAGCACCCGTCACGCCCCAGGGTCCCACGGTCCCAAGCTCCCACGGTCCCAAGCTCCCACGGTCCCAAGCTCCCACGGTCCCAAGCTCCCACGGTCCCAAGCTCCCACGGTCCCACGGTCGGCTGGGGCGAGGGTATCTCTCCTGTGTTCACATCACATCACAGGAGAGATACCCTCGCTCCAGCCAAACACGAAACATGGACAAGCACACGACTTGACACCGCACTGCTTCGCTTGACGATCCTCGTCATCGGCTTTGTCCTATGTGGCCAAAATGACTGTAGATTCTTCGGCAACTATTCTCAGCGCACACTGATCCGAGCCAATTCACCATCGACGGCAAGACTCGAGTCGATGCAGGCTGAAGATGAACTCGAAAGGCCTGAGTGGTCATTGAAGCCGCACCCGCACCCGCATCCATTTTGAGCGCGCAGATGACCCATTCGTCCATGGTAGTCGACGGCTGCAATGTCCAAGGCGCGCGTCTATGTGGCGAGCCGAAGTGGGAGCAGTGGTGCCATGGGGTGTGGGGTGTGGAGCAGTGTGGCGTGGCGTAGCGTGTAAATGCGAAGGAGAAAAGGAGGCAGAAGACAGGAGTTGTGAGTGGCAACAATGGGGGCTTGGCGACTGTGGTCAGGGTAGCGGTGCATTCGCCGGCAAAGGCAATGCCTCCGCCCAGGATTGAACTGGGACCTTCTGTTTACAAGACAGATGCTCTACCACTGAGCCACAGAGGCGCTATACTTTATTCAAGTCAAACCAATTCTCACCGCCCCTTGCACGCACACCAACACAACACCCCCCAAACACTCCCCGCCCTACACCCTAGCACTCCCCACCATTATACCACGATCTCACGGCAGATGCGGCCATCCAACAGTGCCAGCGTCGACTACTTATGTATACATATACATATACATATATGGGAAACCGCATGATACAACATAGCACAGCATGCCATGCCAAGCCACAACGTAACTAACCACCACACGAAGCGCCAAGCGACTGGAGAGGTGAGTCATTCACTGGGGTGTCGATGAAGCTCTCTCTCACTCCCACTTCTAGTTGTTCATCTGGGATACCCGAGCGACGTGAGCACTTTATCCCAACGTGGCGCAGAACGTGGCTCTGGTTGTTGCTAAGTGAATTTTGTGATTGGGTCATATCACAAACTGACCCACAAAGACAGTGAGTAGGTCGGACGAATGCCAACGTCAACCAGGAGGCGGTTTCCCAAGTCGACCTCAATATCGTGGTGAATGTAGAGCTCAAGTTGGGCCACGGAGCACGTTTATCGCGCGCAAGCTTCGGCAAACGGGAACCCGCACAGGTCCCGCACGCACGCATCAAGCCATTACTCCCCTTCTTTCCCACTACACCCTCTTCGTGTTATAGGCCATGACCCCCACCGCAACTCATCCGCTCGCCAGCGTTTCTCCATCGAAAGAGCACCCGTCACGCCCCAGGGTCCCACGGTCCCAAGCTCCCACGGTCCCAAGCTCCCACGGTCCCAAGCTCCCACGGTCCCACGGTCGGCTGGGGCGAGGGTATCTCTCCTGTGTTCACATCACATCACAGGAGAGATACCCTCGCTCCAGCCAAACACGAAACATGGACAAGCACACGACTTGACACCGCACTGCTTCGCTTGACGATCCTCGTCATCGGCTTTGTCCTATGTGGCCAAAATGACTGTAGATTCTTCGGCAACTATTCTCAGCGCACACTGATCCGAGCCAATTCACCATCGACGGCAAGACTCGAGTCGATGCAGGCTGAAGATGAACTCGAAAGGCCTGAGTGGTCATTGAAGCCGCACCCGCACCCGCATCCATTTTGAGCGCGCAGATGACCCATTCGTCCATGGTAGTCGACGGCTGCAATGTCCAAGGCGCGCGTCTATGTGGCGAGCCGAAGTGGGAGCAGTGGTGCCATGGGGTGTGGGGTGTGGAGCAGTGTGGCGTGGCGTAGCGTGTAAATGCGAAGGAGAAAAGGAGGCAGAAGACAGGAGTTGTGAGTGGCAACAATGGGGGCTTGGCGACTGTGGTCAGGGTAGCGGTGCATTCGCCGGCAAAGGCAATGCCTCCGCCCAGGATTGAACTGGGACCTTCTGTTTACAAGACAGATGCTCTACCACTGAGCCACAGAGGCGCTATACTTTATTCAAGTCAAACCAATTCTCACCGCCCCTTGCACGCACACCAACACAACACCCCCCAAACACTCCCCGCCCTACACCCTAGCACTCCCCACCATTATACCACGATCTCACGGCAGATGCGGCCATCCAACAGTGCCAGCGTCGACTACTTATGTATACATATACATATACATATATGGGAAACCGCATGATACAACATAGCACAGCATGCCATGCCAAGCCACAACGTAACTAACCACCACACGAAGCGCCAAGCGACTGGAGAGGTGAGTCATTCACTGGGGTGTCGATGAAGCTCTCTCTCACTCCCACTTCTAGTTGTTCATCTGGGATACCCGAGCGACGTGAGCACTTTATCCCAACGTGGCGCAGAACGTGGCTCTGGTTGTTGCTAAGTGAATTTTGTGATTGGGTCATATCACAAACTGACCCACAAAGACAGTGAGTAGGTCGGACGAATGCCAACGTCAACCAGGAGGCGGTTTCCCAAGTCGACCTCAATATCGTGGTGAATGTAGAGCTCAAGTTGGGCCACGGAGCACGTTTATCGCGCGCAAGCTTCGGCAAACGGGAACCCGCACAGGTCCCGCACGCACGCATCAAGCCATTACTCCCCTTCTTTCCCACTACACCCTCTTCGTGTTATAGGCCATGACCCCCACCGCAACTCATCCGCTCGCCAGCGTTTCTCCATCGAAAGAGCACCCGTCACGCCCCAGGGTCCCACGGTCCCAAGCTCCCACGGTCCCAAGCTCCCACGGTCCCACGGTCCCACGGTCCCACGGTCGGCTGGGGCGAGGGTATCTCTCCTGTGTTCACATCACATCACAGGAGAGATACCCTCGCTCCAGCCAAACACGAAACATGGACAAGCACACGACTTGACACCGCACTGCTTCGCTTGACGATCCTCGTCATCGGCTTTGTCCTATGTGGCCAAAATGACTGTAGATTCTTCGGCAACTATTCTCAGCGCACACTGATCCGAGCCAATTCACCATCGACGGCAAGACTCGAGTCGATGCAGGCTGAAGATGAACTCGAAAGGCCTGAGTGGTCATTGAAGCCGCACCCGCACCCGCATCCATTTTGAGCGCGCAGATGACCCATTCGTCCATGGTAGTCGACGGCTGCAATGTCCAAGGCGCGCGTCTATGTGGCGAGCCGAAGTGGGAGCAGTGGTGCCATGGGGTGTGGGGTGTGGAGCAGTGTGGCGTGGCGTAGCGTGTAAATGCGAAGGAGAAAAGGAGGCAGAAGACAGGAGTTGTGAGTGGCAACAATGGGGGCTTGGCGACTGTGGTCAGGGTAGCGGTGCATTCGCCGGCAAAGGCAATGCCTCCGCCCAGGATTGAACTGGGACCTTCTGTTTACAAGACAGATGCTCTACCACTGAGCCACAGAGGCGCTATACTTTATTCAAGTCAAACCAATTCTCACCGCCCCTTGCACGCACACCAACACAACACCCCCCAAACACTCCCCGCCCTACACCCTAGCACTCCCCACCATTATACCACGATCTCACGGCAGATGCGGCCATCCAACAGTGCCAGCGTCGACTACTTATGTATACATATACATATACATATATGGGAAACCGCATGATACAACATAGCACAGCATGCCATGCCAAGCCACAACGTAACTAACCACCACACGAAGCGCCAAGCGACTGGAGAGGTGAGTCATTCACTGGGGTGTCGATGAAGCTCTCTCTCACTCCCACTTCTAGTTGTTCATCTGGGATACCCGAGCGACGTGAGCACTTTATCCCAACGTGGCGCAGAACGTGGCTCTGGTTGTTGCTAAGTGAATTTTGTGATTGGGTCATATCACAAACTGACCCACAAAGACAGTGAGTAGGTCGGACGAATGCCAACGTCAACCAGGAGGCGGTTTCCCAAGTCGACCTCAATATCGTGGTGAATGTAGAGCTCAAGTTGGGCCACGGAGCACGTTTATCGCGCGCAAGCTTCGGCAAACGGGAACCCGCACAGGTCCCGCACGCACGCATCAAGCCATTACTCCCCTTCTTTCCCACTACACCCTCTTCGTGTTATAGGCCATGACCCCCACCGCAACTCATCCGCTCGCCAGCGTTTCTCCATCGAAAGAGCACCCGTCACGCCCCAGGGTCCCACGGTCCCAAGCTCCCACGGTCCCAAGCTCCCACGGTCCCACGGTCCCACGGTCGGCTGGGGCGAGGGTATCTCTCCTGTGTTCACATCACATCACAGGAGAGATACCCTCGCTCCAGCCAAACACGAAACATGGACAAGCACACGACTTGACACCGCACTGCTTCGCTTGACGATCCTCGTCATCGGCTTTGTCCTATGTGGCCAAAATGACTGTAGATTCTTCGGCAACTATTCTCAGCGCACACTGATCCGAGCCAATTCACCATCGACGGCAAGACTCGAGTCGATGCAGGCTGAAGATGAACTCGAAAGGCCTGAGTGGTCATTGAAGCCGCACCCGCACCCGCATCCATTTTGAGCGCGCAGATGACCCATTCGTCCATGGTAGTCGACGGCTGCAATGTCCAAGGCGCGCGTCTATGTGGCGAGCCGAAGTGGGAGCAGTGGTGCCATGGGGTGTGGGGTGTGGAGCAGTGTGGCGTGGCGTAGCGTGTAAATGCGAAGGAGAAAAGGAGGCAGAAGACAGGAGTTGTGAGTGGCAACAATGGGGGCTTGGCGACTGTGGTCAGGGTAGCGGTGCATTCGCCGGCAAAGGCAATGCCTCCGCCCAGGATTGAACTGGGACCTTCTGTTTACAAGACAGATGCTCTACCACTGAGCCACAGAGGCGCTATACTTTATTCAAGTCAAACCAATTCTCACCGCCCCTTGCACGCACACCAACACAACACCCCCCAAACACTCCCCGCCCTACACCCTAGCACTCCCCACCATTATACCACGATCTCACGGCAGATGCGGCCATCCAACAGTGCCAGCGTCGACTACTTATGTATACATATACATATACATATATGGGAAACCGCATGATACAACATAGCACAGCATGCCATGCCAAGCCACAACGTAACTAACCACCACACGAAGCGCCAAGCGACTGGAGAGGTGAGTCATTCACTGGGGTGTCGATGAAGCTCTCTCTCACTCCCACTTCTAGTTGTTCATCTGGGATACCCGAGCGACGTGAGCACTTTATCCCAACGTGGCGCAGAACGTGGCTCTGGTTGTTGCTAAGTGAATTTTGTGATTGGGTCATATCACAAACTGACGCACAAAGACAGTGAGTAGGTCGGACGAATGCCAACGTCAACCAGGAGGCGGTTTCCCAAGTCGACCTCAATATCGTGGTGAATGTAGAGCTCAAGTTGGGCCACGGAGCACGTTTATCGCGCGCAAGCTTCGGCAAACGGGAACCCGCACAGGTCCCGCACGCACGCATCAAGCCATTACTCCCCTTCTTTCCCACTACACCCTCTTCGTGTTATAGGCCATGACCCCCACCGCAACTCATCCGCTCGCCAGCGTTTCTCCATCGAAAGAGCACCCGTCACGCCCCAGGGTCCCACGGTCCCAAGCTCCCACGGTCCCAAGCTCCCACGGTCCCACGGTCGGCTGGGGCGAGGGTATCTCTCCTGTGTTCACATCACATCACAGGAGAGATACCCTCGCTCCAGCCAAACACGAAACATGGACAAGCACACGACTTGACACCGCACTGCTTCGCTTGACGATCCTCGTCATCGGCTTTGTCCTATGTGGCCAAAATGACTGTAGATTCTTCGGCAACTATTCTCAGCGCACACTGATCCGAGCCAATTCACCATCGACGGCAAGACTCGAGTCGATGCAGGCTGAAGATGAACTCGAAAGGCCTGAGTGGTCATTGAAGCCGCACCCGCACCCGCATCCATTTTGAGCGCGCAGATGACCCATTCGTCCATGGTAGTCGACGGCTGCAATGTCCAAGGCGCGCGTCTATGTGGCGAGCCGAAGTGGGAGCAGTGGTGCCATGGGGTGTGGGGTGTGGAGCAGTGTGGCGTGGCGTAGCGTGTAAATGCGAAGGAGAAAAGGAGGCAGAAGACAGGAGTTGTGAGTGGCAACAATGGGGGCTTGGCGACTGTGGTCAGGGTAGCGGTGCATTCGCCGGCAAAGGCAATGCCTCCGCCCAGGATTGAACTGGGGACCTTCTGTTTACAAGACAGATGCTCTACCACTGAGCCACAGAGGCGCTATACTTTATTCAAGTCAAACCAATTCTCACCGCCCCTTGCACGCACACCAACACAACACCCCCCAAACACTCCCCGCCCTACACCCTAGCACTCCCCACCATTATACCACGATCTCACGGCAGATGCGGCCATCCAACAGTGCCAGCGTCGACTACTTATGTATACATATACATATACATATATGGGAAACCGCATGATACAACATAGCACAGCATGCCATGCCAAGCCACAACGTAACTAACCACCACACGAAGCGCCAAGCGACTGGAGAGGTGAGTCATTCACTGGGGTGTCGATGAAGCTCTCTCTCACTCCCACTTCTAGTTGTTCATCTGGGATACCCGAGCGACGTGAGCACTTTATCCCAACGTGGCGCAGAACGTGGCTCTGGTTGTTGCTAAGTGAATTTTGTGATTGGGTCATATCACAAACTGACGCACAAAGACAGTGAGTAGGTCGGACGAATGCCAACGTCAACCAGGAGGCGGTTTCCCAAGTCGACCTCAATATCGTGGTGAATGTAGAGCTCAAGTTGGGCCACGGAGCACGTTTATCGCGCGCAAGCTTCGGCAAACGGGAACCCGCACAGGTCCCGCACGCACGCATCAAGCCATTACTCCCCTTCTTTCCCACTACACCCTCTTCGTGTTATAGGCCATGACCACCACCGCAACTCATCCGCTCGCCAGCGTTTCTCCATCGAAAGAGCACCCGTCACGCCCCAGGGTCCCACGGTCCCAAGCTCCCACGGTCCCAAGCTCCCACGGTCCCACGGTCGGCTGGGGCGAGGGTATCTCTCCTGTGTTCACATCACATCACAGGAGAGATACCCTCGCTCCAGCCAAACACGAAACATGGACAAGCACACGACTTGACACCGCACTGCTTCGCTTGACGATCCTCGTCATCGGCTTTGTCCTATGTGGCCAAAATGACTGTAGATTCTTCGGCAACTATTCTCAGCGCACACTGATCCGAGCCAATTCACCATCGACGGCAAGACTCGAGTCGATGCAGGCTGAAGATGAACTCGAAAGGCCTGAGTGGTCATTGAAGCCGCACCCGCACCCGCATCCATTTTGAGCGCGCAGATGACCCATTCGTCCATGGTAGTCGACGGCTGCAATGTCCAAGGCGCGCGTCTATGTGGCGAGCCGAAGTGGGAGCAGTGGTGCCATGGGGTGTGGGGTGTGGAGCAGTGTGGCGTGGCGTAGCGTGTAAATGCGAAGGAGAAAAGGAGGCAGAAGACAGGAGTTGTGAGTGGCAACAATGGGGGCTTGGCGACTGTGGTCAGGGTAGCGGTGCATTCGCCGGCAAAGGCAATGCCTCCGCCCAGGATTGAACTGGGGACCTTCTGTTTACAAGACAGATGCTCTACCACTGAGCCACAGAGGCGCTATACTTTATTCAAGTCAAACCAATTCTCACCGCCCCTTGCACGCACACCAACACAACACCCCCCAAACACTCCCCGCCCTACACCCTAGCACTCCCCACCATTATACCACGATCTCACGGCAGATGCGGCCATCCAACAGTGCCAGCGTCGACTACTTATGTATACATATACATATACATATATGGGAAACCGCATGATACAACATAGCACAGCATGCCATGCCAAGCCACAACGTAACTAACCACCACACGAAGCGCCAAGCGACTGGAGAGGTGAGTCATTCACTGGGGTGTCGATGAAGCTCTCTCTCACTCCCACTTCTAGTTGTTCATCTGGGATACCCGAGCGACGTGAGCACTTTATCCCAACGTGGCGCAGAACGTGGCTCTGGTTGTTGCTAAGTGAATTTTGTGATTGGGTCATATCACAAACTGACGCACAAAGACAGTGAGTAGGTCGGACGAATGCCAACGTCAACCAGGAGGCGGTTTCCCAAGTCGACCTCAATATCGTGGTGAATGTAGAGCTCAAGTTGGGCCACGGAGCACGTTTATCGCGCGCAAGCTTCGGCAAACGGGAACCCGCACAGGTCCCGCACGCACGCATCAAGCCATTACTCCCCTTCTTTCCCACTACACCCTCTTCGTGTTATAGGCCATGACCCCCACCGCAACTCATCCGCTCGCCAGCGTTTCTCCATCGAAAGAGCACCCGTCACGCCCCAGGGTCCCACGGTCCCAAGCTCCCACGGTCCCAAGCTCCCACGGTCCCACGGTCCCACGGTCCCACGGTCGGCTGGGGCGAGGGTATCTCTCCTGTGTTCACATCACATCACAGGAGAGATACCCTCGCTCCAGCCAAACACGAAACATGGACAAGCACACGACTTGACACCGCACTGCTTCGCTTGACGATCCTCGTCATCGGCTTTGTCCTATGTGGCCAAAATGACTGTAGATTCTTCGGCAACTATTCTCAGCGCACACTGATCCGAGCCAATTCACCATCGACGGCAAGACTCGAGTCGATGCAGGCTGAAGATGAACTCGAAAGGCCTGAGTGGTCATTGAAGCCGCACCCGCACCCGCATCCATTTTGAGCGCGCAGATGACCCATTCGTCCATGGTAGTCGACGGCTGCAATGTCCAAGGCGCGCGTCTATGTGGCGAGCCGAAGTGGGAGCAGTGGTGCCATGGGGTGTGGGGTGTGGAGCAGTGTGGCGTGGCGTAGCGTGTAAATGCGAAGGAGAAAAGGAGGCAGAAGACAGGAGTTGTGAGTGGCAACAATGGGGGCTTGGCGACTGTGGTCAGGGTAGCGGTGCATTCGCCGGCAAAGGCAATGCCTCCGCCCAGGATTGAACTGGGGACCTTCTGTTTACAAGACAGATGCTCTACCACTGAGCCACAGAGGCGCTATACTTTATTCAAGTCAAACCAATTCTCACCGCCCCTTGCACGCACACCAACACAACACCCCCCAAACACTCCCCGCCCTACACCCTAGCACTCCCCACCATTATACCACGATCTCACGGCAGATGCGGCCATCCAACAGTGCCAGCGTCGACTACTTATGTATACATATACATATACATATATGGGAAACCGCATGATACAACATAGCACAGCATGCCATGCCAAGCCACAACGTAACTAACCACCACACGAAGCGCCAAGCGACTGGAGAGGTGAGTCATTCACTGGGGTGTCGATGAAGCTCTCTCTCACTCCCACTTCTAGTTGTTCATCTGGGATACCCGAGCGACGTGAGCACTTTATCCCAACGTGGCGCAGAACGTGGCTCTGGTTGTTGCTAAGTGAATTTTGTGATTGGGTCATATCACAAACTGACGCACAAAGACAGTGAGTAGGTCGGACGAATGCCAACGTCAACCAGGAGGCGGTTTCCCAAGTCGACCTCAATATCGTGGTGAATGTAGAGCTCAAGTTGGGCCACGGAGCACGTTTATCGCGCGCAAGCTTCGGCAAACGGGAACCCGCACAGGTCCCGCACGCACGCATCAAGCCATTACTCCCCTTCTTTCCCACTACACCCTCTTCGTGTTATAGGCCATGACCCCCACCGCAACTCATCCGCTCGCCAGCGTTTCTCCATCGAAAGAGCACCCGTCACGCCCCAGGGTCCCACGGTCCCAAGCTCCCACGGTCCCAAGCTCCCACGGTCCCACGGTCCCACGGTCCCACGGTCGGCTGGGGCGAGGGTATCTCTCCTGTGTTCACATCACATCACAGGAGAGATACCCTCGCTCCAGCCAAACACGAAACATGGACAAGCACACGACTTGACACCGCACTGCTTCGCTTGACGATCCTCGTCATCGGCTTTGTCCTATGTGGCCAAAATGACTGTAGATTCTTCGGCAACTATTCTCAGCGCACACTGATCCGAGCCAATTCACCATCGACGGCAAGACTCGAGTCGATGCAGGCTGAAGATGAACTCGAAAGGCCTGAGTGGTCATTGAAGCCGCACCCGCACCCGCATCCATTTTGAGCGCGCAGATGACCCATTCGTCCATGGTAGTCGACGGCTGCAATGTCCAAGGCGCGCGTCTATGTGGCGAGCCGAAGTGGGAGCAGTGGTGCCATGGGGTGTGGGGTGTGGAGCAGTGTGGCGTGGCGTAGCGTGTAAATGCGAAGGAGAAAAGGAGGCAGAAGACAGGAGTTGTGAGTGGCAACAATGGGGGCTTGGCGACTGTGGTCAGGGTAGCGGTGCATTCGCCGGCAAAGGCAATGCCTCCGCCCAGGATTGAACTGGGGACCTTCTGTTTACAAGACAGATGCTCTACCACTGAGCCACAGAGGCGCTATACTTTATTCAAGTCAAACCAATTCTCACCGCCCCTTGCACGCACACCAACACAACACCCCCCAAACACTCCCCGCCCTACACCCTAGCACTCCCCACCATTATACCACGATCTCACGGCAGATGCGGCCATCCAACAGTGCCAGCGTCGACTACTTATGTATACATATACATATACATATATGGGAAACCGCATGATACAACATAGCACAGCATGCCATGCCAAGCCACAACGTAACTAACCACCACACGAAGCGCCAAGCGACTGGAGAGGTGAGTCATTCACTGGGGTGTCGATGAAGCTCTCTCTCACTCCCACTTCTAGTTGTTCATCTGGGATACCCGAGCGACGTGAGCACTTTATCCCAACGTGGCGCAGAACGTGGCTCTGGTTGTTGCTAAGTGAATTTTGTGATTGGGTCATATCACAAACTGACGCACAAAGACAGTGAGTAGGTCGGACGAATGCCAACGTCAACCAGGAGGCGGTTTCCCAAGTCGACCTCAATATCGTGGTGAATGTAGAGCTCAAGTTGGGCCACGGAGCACGTTTATCGCGCGCAAGCTTCGGCAAACGGGAACCCGCACAGGTCCCGCACGCACGCATCAAGCCATTACTCCCCTTCTTTCCCACTACACCCTCTTCGTGTTATAGGCCATGACCCCCACCGCAACTCATCCGCTCGCCAGCGTTTCTCCATCGAAAGAGCACCCGTCACGCCCCAGGGTCCCACGGTCCCAAGCTCCCACGGTCCCAAGCTCCCACGGTCCCACGGTCCCACGGTCCCACGGTCGGCTGGGGCGAGGGTATCTCTCCTGTGTTCACATCACATCACAGGAGAGATACCCTCGCTCCAGCCAAACACGAAACATGGACAAGCACACGACTTGACACCGCACTGCTTCGCTTGACGATCCTCGTCATCGGCTTTGTCCTATGTGGCCAAAATGACTGTAGATTCTTCGGCAACTATTCTCAGCGCACACTGATCCGAGCCAATTCACCATCGACGGCAAGACTCGAGTCGATGCAGGCTGAAGATGAACTCGAAAGGCCTGAGTGGTCATTGAAGCCGCACCCGCACCCGCATCCATTTTGAGCGCGCAGATGACCCATTCGTCCATGGTAGTCGACGGCTGCAATGTCCAAGGCGCGCGTCTATGTGGCGAGCCGAAGTAGGAGCAGTGGTGCCATGGGGTGTGGGGTGTGGAGCAGTGTGGCGTGGCGTAGCGTGTAAATGCGAAGGAGAAAAGGAGGCAGAAGACAGGAGTTGTGAGTGGCAACAATGGGGGCTTGGCGACTGTGGTCAGGGTAGCGGTGCATTCGCCGGCAAAGGCAATGCCTCCGCCCAGGATTGAACTGGGACCTTCTGTTTACAAGACAGATGCTCTACCACTGAGCCACAGAGGCTCACTTCGCAATTTGCTCGCTACCCTTCAAGTGACCAAGTCCAGAAGTGTCCAGTCCAAGCACCCAGCCCAGCTGCCAGCCCATCACCCCCGACCCTCTCCACACCCAGTCGCCATGACCAAGGGTGCTGCGAGAGCCAAGACCAAGCGCAAGAAGCTTGGCATCGGGACGCTGCCGCCACCGCGCCGACCAGTCGGCATCCCATGCGTGCTTCCTTCGGCTTCATCGGGAGAGCCGACATTCACCACATGGAGAGCGCGCGCCAGAGCTCGGCCACCCGGTCGACTCTAATATCAACCCACCGCTGATCAACCCACGCCGTGACCAACACTCACGGCACCCAGCCACCAACCTTCACTCACGAGACCGTTGGGTAACCAACACTCACCGACACCAACCTCAACCCAACCAGCACTCACCGACACCAACCTCAACCCAACCAGCATTCAAGCAACCCAGCATCAACCCAACCGGCATTCAGCCAACCCAGCTTCAACCCAACCAACACTCAACTCACCCAGCATCAACATACCAGCAAACCAGCAAATGAAGGTCAAGTTAACCCAGTACCCAGCTTCAACGACAACAGAACAACCACCTCAACAACCCAACGAACCATGACGCAAGGATTCATCCTCTCAGCACAAACCGACCAGCCAACCACGAGACTCAACCGAACCTTAGCAACATAGAACCCGCACGGGATTAGCGAGCAGTTAGAAGTCAGTCGTAAATGCTAGTGCAGCAATACAGACGCCTTGAAACTGAGCCACAGAGGCGCTATACTTTATTCAAGTCAAACCAATTCTCACCGCCCCTTGCACGCACACCAACACAACACCCCCCAAACACTCCCCGCCCTACACCCTAGCACTCCCCACCATTATACCACGATCTCACGGCAGATGCGGCCATCCAACAGTGCCAGCGTCGACTACTTATGTATACATATACATATACATATATGGGAAACCGCATGATACAACATAGCACAGCATGCCATGCCAAGCCACAACGTAACTAACCACCACACGAAGCGCCAAGCGACTGGAGAGGTGAGTCATTCACTGGGGTGTCGATGAAGCTCTCTCTCACTCCCACTTCTAGTTGTTCATCTGGGATACCCGAGCGACGTGAGCACTTTATCCCAACGTGGCGCAGAACGTGGCTCTGGTTGTTGCTAAGTGAATTTTGTGATTGGGTCATATCACAAACTGACGCACAAAGACAGTGAGTAGGTCGGACGAATGCCAACGTCAACCAGGAGGCGGTTTCCCAAGTCGACCTCAATATCGTGGTGAATGTAGAGCTCAAGTTGGGCCACGGAGCACGTTTATCGCGCGCAAGCTTCGGCAAACGGGAACCCGCACAGGTCCCGCACGCACGCATCAAGCCATTACTCCCCTTCTTTCCCACTACACCCTCTTCGTGTTATAGGCCATGACCCCCACCGCAACTCATCCGCTCGCCAGCGTTTCTCCATCGAAAGAGCACACGTCACGCCCCAGGGTCCCACGGTCCCAAGCTCCCACGGTCCCAAGCTCCCACGGTCCCAAGCTCCCACGGTCCCACGGTCGGCTGGGGCGAGGGTATCTCTCCTGTGTTCACATCACATCACAGGAGAGATACCCTCGCTCCAGCCAAACACGAAACATGGACAAGCACACGACTTGACACCGCACTGCTTCGCTTGACGATCCTCGTCATCGGCTTTGTCCTATGTGGCCAAAATGACTGTAGATTCTTCGGCAACTATTCTCAGCGCACACTGATCCGAGCCAATTCACCATCGACGGCAAGACTCGAGTCGATGCAGGCTGAAGATGAACTCGAAAGGCCTGAGTGGTCATTGAAGCCGCACCCGCACCCGCATCCATTTTGAGCGCGCAGATGACCCATTCGTCCATGGTAGTCGACGGCTGCAATGTCCAAGGCGCGCGTCTATGTGGCGAGCCGAAGTGGGAGCAGTGGTGCCATGGGGTGTGGGGTGTGGAGCAGTGTGGCGTGGCGTAGCGTGTAAATGCGAAGGAGAAAAGGAGGCAGAAGACAGGAGTTGTGAGTGGCAACAATGGGGGCTTGGCGACTGTGGTCAGGGTAGCGGTGCATTCGCCGGCAAAGGCAATGCCTCCGCCCAGGATTGAACTGGGACCTTCTGTTTACAAGACAGATGCTCTACCACTGAGCCACAGAGGCTCACTTCGCAATTTGCTCGCTACCCTTCAAGTGACCAAGTCCAGAAGTGTCCAGTCCAAGCACCCAGCCCAGCTGCCAGCCCATCACCCCCGACCCTCTCCACACCCAGTCGCCATGACCAAGGGTGCTGCGAGAGCCAAGACCAAGCGCAAGAAGCTTGGCATCGGGACGCTGCCGCCACCGCGCCGACCAGTCGGCATCCCATGCGTGCTTCCTTCGGCTTCATCGGGAGAGCCGACATTCACCACATGGAGAGCGCGCGCCAGAGCTCGGCCACCCGGTCGACTCTAATATCAACCCACCGCTGATCAACCCACGCTGTGACCAACACTCACGGCACCCAGCCACCAACCTTCACTCACGAGACCGTTGGGTAACCAACACTCACCGACACCAACCTCAACCCAACCAGCACTCACCGACACCAACCTCAACCCAACCAGCATTCAAGCAACCCAGCATCAACCCAACCGGCATTCAGCCAACCCAGCTTCAACCCAACCAACACTCAACTCACCCAGCATCAACATACCAGCAAACCAGCAAATGAAGGTCAAGTTAACCCAGTACCCAGCTTCAACGACAACAGAACAACCACCTCAACAACCCAACGAACCATGACGCAAGGATTCATCCTCTCAGCACAAACCGACCAGCCAACCACGAGACTCAACCGAACCTTAGCAACATAGAACCCGCACGGGATTAGCGAGCAGTTAGAAGTCAGTCGTAAATGCTAGTGCAGCAATACAGACGCCTTGAAACTGAGCCACAGAGGCGCTATACTTTATTCAAGTCAAACCAATTCTCACCGCCCCTTGCACGCACACCAACACAACACCCCCCAAACACTCCCCGCCCTACACCCTAGCACTCCCCACCATTATACCACGATCTCACGGCAGATGCGGCCATCCAACAGTGCCAGCGTCGACTACTTATGTATACATATACATATACATATATGGGAAACCGCATGATACAACATAGCACAGCATGCCATGCCAAGCCACAACGTAACTAACCACCACACGAAGCGCCAAGCGACTGGAGAGGTGAGTCATTCACTGGGGTGTCGATGAAGCTCTCTCTCACTCCCACTTCTAGTTGTTCATCTGGGATACCCGAGCGACGTGAGCACTTTATCCCAACGTGGCGCAGAACGTGGCTCTGGTTGTTGCTAAGTGAATTTTGTGATTGGGTCATATCACAAACTGACGCACAAAGACAGTGAGTAGGTCGGACGAATGCCAACGTCAACCAGGAGGCGGTTTCCCAAGTCGACCTCAATATCGTGGTGAATGTAGAGCTCAAGTTGGGCCACGGAGCACGTTTATCGCGCGCAAGCTTCGGCAAACGGGAACCCGCACAGGTCCCGCACGCACGCATCAAGCCATTACTCCCCTTCTTTCCCACTACACCCTCTTCGTGTTATAGGCCATGACCCCCACCGCAACTCATCCGCTCGCCAGCGTTTCTCCATCGAAAGAGCACCCGTCACGCCCCAGGGTCCCACGGTCCCAAGCTCCCACGGTCCCAAGCTCCCACGGTCCCACGGTCGGCTGGGGCGAGGGTATCTCTCCTGTGTTCACATCACATCACAGGAGAGATACCCTCGCTCCAGCCAAACACGAAACATGGACAAGCACACGACTTGACACCGCACTGCTTCGCTTGACGATCCTCGTCATCGGCTTTGTCCTATGTGGCCAAAATGACTGTAGATTCTTCGGCAACTATTCTCAGCGCACACTGATCCGAGCCAATTCACCATCGACGGCAAGACTCGAGTCGATGCAGGCTGAAGATGAACTCGAAAGGCCTGAGTGGTCATTGAAGCCGCACCCGCACCCGCATCCATTTTGAGCGCGCAGATGACCCATTCGTCCATGGTAGTCGACGGCTGCAATGTCCAAGGCGCGCGTCTATGTGGCGAGCCGAAGTAGGAGCAGTGGTGCCATGGGGTGTGGGGTGTGGAGCAGTGTGGCGTGGCGTAGCGTGTAAATGCGAAGGAGAAAAGGAGGCAGAAGACAGGAGTTGTGAGTGGCAACAATGGGGGCTTGGCGACTGTGGTCAGGGTAGCGGTGCATTCGCCGGCAAAGGCAATGCCTCCGCCCAGGATTGAACTGGGACCTTCTGTTTACAAGACAGATGCTCTACCACTGAGCCACAGAGGCGCTATACTTTATTCAAGTCAAACCAATTCTCACCGCCCCTTGCACGCACACCAACACAACACCCCCCAAACACTCCCCGCCCTACACCCTAGCACTCCCCACCATTATACCACGATCTCACGGCAGATGCGGCCATCCAACAGTGCCAGCGTCGACTACTTATGTATACATATACATATACATATATGGGAAACCGCATGATACAACATAGCACAGCATGCCATGCCAAGCCACAACGTAACTAACCACCACACGAAGCGCCAAGCGACTGGAGAGGTGAGTCATTCACTGGGGTGTCGATGAAGCTCTCTCTCACTCCCACTTCTAGTTGTTCATCTGGGATACCCGAGCGACGTGAGCACTTTATCCCAACGTGGCGCAGAACGTGGCTCTGGTTGTTGCTAAGTGAATTTTGTGATTGGGTCATATCACAAACTGACGCACAAAGACAGTGAGTAGGTCGGACGAATGCCAACGTCAACCAGGAGGCGGTTTCCCAAGTCGACCTCAATATCGTGGTGAATGTAGAGCTCAAGTTGGGCCACGGAGCACGTTTATCGCGCGCAAGCTTCGGCAAACGGGAACCCGCACAGGTCCCGCACGCACGCATCAAGCCATTACTCCCCTTCTTTCCCACTACACCCTCTTCGTGTTATAGGCCATGACCCCCACCGCAACTCATCCGCTCGCCAGCGTTTCTCCATCGAAAGAGCACCCGTCACGCCCCAGGGTCCCACGGTCCCAAGCTCCCACGGTCCCAAGCTCCCACGGTCCCAAGCTCCCACGGTCCCACGGTCGGCTGGGGCGAGGGTATCTCTCCTGTGTTCACATCACATCACAGGAGAGATACTCTCGCTCCAGCCAAACACGAAACATGGACAAGCACACGACTTGACACCGCACTGCTTCGCTTGACGATCCTCGTCATCGGCTTTGTCCTATGTGGCCAAAATGACTGTAGATTCTTCGGCAACTATTCTCAGCGCACACTGATCCGAGCCAATTCACCATCGACGGCAAGACTCGAGTCGATGCAGGCTGAAGATGAACTCGAAAGGCCTGAGTGGTCATTGAAGCCGCACCCGCACCCGCATCCATTTTGAGCGCGCAGATGACCCATTCGTCCATGGTAGTCGACGGCTGCAATGTCCAAGGCGCGCGTCTATGTGGCGAGCCGAAGTGGGAGCAGTGGTGCCATGGGGTGTGGGGTGTGGAGCAGTGTGGCGTGGCGTAGCGTGTAAATGCGAAGGAGAAAAGGAGGCAGAAGACAGGAGTTGTGAGTGGCAACAATGGGGGCTTGGCGACTGTGGTCAGGGTAGCGGTGCATTCGCCGGCAAAGGCAATGCCTCCGCCCAGGATTGAACTGGGACCTTCTGTTTACAAGACAGATGCTCTACCACTGAGCCACAGAGGCGCTATACTTTATTCAAGTCAAACCAATTCTCACCGCCCCTTGCACGCACACCAACACAACACCCCCCAAACACTCCCCGCCCTACACCCTAGCACTCCCCACCATTATACCACGATCTCACGGCAGATGCGGCCATCCAACAGTGCCAGCGTCGACTACTTATGTATACATATACATATACATATATGGGAAACCGCATGATACAACATAGCACAGCATGCCATGCCAAGCCACAACGTAACTAACCACCACACGAAGCGCCAAGCGACTGGAGAGGTGAGTCATTCACTGGGGTGTCGATGAAGCTCTCTCTCACTCCCACTTCTAGTTGTTCATCTGGGATACCCGAGCGACGTGAGCACTTTATCCCAACGTGGCGCAGAACGTGGCTCTGGTTGTTGCTAAGTGAATTTTGTGATTGGGTCATATCACAAACTGACGCACAAAGACAGTGAGTAGGTCGGACGAATGCCAACGTCAACCAGGAGGCGGTTTCCCAAGTCGACCTCAATATCGTGGTGAATGTAGAGCTCAAGTTGGGCCACGGAGCACGTTTATCGCGCGCAAGCTTCGGCAAACGGGAACCCGCACAGGTCCCGCACGCACGCATCAAGCCATTACTCCCCTTCTTTCCCACTACACCCTCTTCGTGTTATAGGCCATGACCCCCACCGCAACTCATCCGCTCGCCAGCGTTTCTCCATCGAAAGAGCACCCGTCACGCCCCAGGGTCCCACGGTCCCAAGCTCCCACGGTCCCAAGCTCCCACGGTCCCAAGCTCCCACGGTCCCACGGTCGGCTGGGGCGAGGGTATCTCTCCTGTGTTCACATCACATCACAGGAGAGATACTCTCGCTCCAGCCAAACACGAAACATGGACAAGCACACGACTTGACACCGCACTGCTTCGCTTGACGATCCTCGTCATCGGCTTTGTCCTATGTGGCCAAAATGACTGTAGATTCTTCGGCAACTATTCTCAGCGCACACTGATCCGAGCCAATTCACCATCGACGGCAAGACTCGAGTCGATGCAGGCTGAAGATGAACTCGAAAGGCCTGAGTGGTCATTGAAGCCGCACCCGCACCCGCATCCATTTTGAGCGCGCAGATGACCCATTCGTCCATGGTAGTCGACGGCTGCAATGTCCAAGGCGCGCGTCTATGTGGCGAGCCGAAGTGGGAGCAGTGGTGCCATGGGGTGTGGGGTGTGGAGCAGTGTGGCGTGGCGTAGCGTGTAAATGCGAAGGAGAAAAGGAGGCAGAAGACAGGAGTTGTGAGTGGCAACAATGGGGGCTTGGCGACTGTGGTCAGGGTAGCGGTGCATTCGCCGGCAAAGGCAATGCCTCCGCCCAGGATTGAACTGGGGACCTTCTGTTTACAAGACAGATGCTCTACCACTGAGCCACAGAGGCGCTATACTTTATTCAAGTCAAACCAATTCTCACCGCCCCTTGCACGCACACCAACACAACACCCCCCAAACACTCCCCGCCCTACACCCTAGCACTCCCCACCATTATACCACGATCTCACGGCAGATGCGGCCATCCAACAGTGCCAGCGTCGACTACTTATGTATACATATACATATACATATATGGGAAACCGCATGATACAACATAGCACAGCATGCCATGCCAAGCCACAACGTAACTAACCACCACACGAAGCGCCAAGCGACTGGAGAGGTGAGTCATTCACTGGGGTGTCGATGAAGCTCTCTCTCACTCCCACTTCTAGTTGTTCATCTGGGATACCCGAGCGACGTGAGCACTTTATCCCAACGTGGCGCAGAACGTGGCTCTGGTTGTTGCTAAGTGAATTTTGTGATTGGGTCATATCACAAACTGACGCACAAAGACAGTGAGTAGGTCGGACGAATGCCAACGTCAACCAGGAGGCGGTTTCCCAAGTCGACCTCAATATCGTGGTGAATGTAGAGCTCAAGTTGGGCCACGGAGCACGTTTATCGCGCGCAAGCTTCGGCAAACGGGAACCCGCACAGGTCCCGCACGCACGCATCAAGCCATTACTCCCCTTCTTTCCCACTACACCCTCTTCGTGTTATAGGCCATGACCCCCACCGCAACTCATCCGCTCGCCAGCGTTTCTCCATCGAAAGAGCACCCGTCACGCCCCAGGGTCCCACGGTCCCAAGCTCCCACGGTCCCAAGCTCCCACGGTCCCACGGTCGGCTGGGGCGAGGGTATCTCTCCTGTGTTCACATCACATCACAGGAGAGATACCCTCGCTCCAGCCAAACACGAAACATGGACAAGCACACGACTTGACACCGCACTGCTTCGCTTGACGATCCTCGTCATCGGCTTTGTCCTATGTGGCCAAAATGACTGTAGATTCTTCGGCAACTATTCTCAGCGCACACTGATCCGAGCCAATTCACCATCGACGGCAAGACTCGAGTCGATGCAGGCTGAAGATGAACTCGAAAGGCCTGAGTGGTCATTGAAGCCGCACCCGCACCCGCATCCATTTTGAGCGCGCAGATGACCCATTCGTCCATGGTAGTCGACGGCTGCAATGTCCAAGGCGCGCGTCTATGTGGCGAGCCGAAGTGGGAGCAGTGGTGCCATGGGGTGTGGGGTGTGGAGCAGTGTGGCGTGGCGTAGCGTGTAAATGCGAAGGAGAAAAGGAGGCAGAAGACAGGAGTTGTGAGTGGCAACAATGGGGGCTTGGCGACTGTGGTCAGGGTAGCGGTGCATTCGCCGGCAAAGGCAATGCCTCCGCCCAGGATTGAACTGGGGACCTCCTGTTTAGAGTGAGGGAGAGAAAGAGAAGGCAATCGCAGGAGTTATCGTGAGTGCTTTCCAGTGGTGCTCTGAAGGTGTGGCGAACCCAAATGTATTTCCTCAACCCGCCTGATAGTGGCTGGACATTACCGGCCGATGTCAATTATTTTTCTCTTTCAAAAAATAAAAAAACGAGTGAATCGATGACGCGGATTCGGTTCATCTGGACTCTCTAATATCTATTTTTTTCAAGCGGCCCCTGTGAATTAGAACGCAAAGATTTTGAAATATCCCCCTCCGTTCCTCCTGATCGCGAGGTGCTCTCTCTCTCTCTCTCTTCTTTCCCCATCCCCTCGCGCGAGTGACCGGGTGGCACTGCCCCCGCTCCTCCTGGGTTTTTTTGCCCGTCCTGTCCGTGCTCCCGCCACCCACCAAACGATGACGCCACGTCGCAATCATCCTCCGTCCGGTTACGGCGTCTTCCCGCAACTTCCGCGCACCGTAAGCTCCCTCCCAAGCGTCCAGTCAGTCCGGGCGCACCATAAGCGCGCCGCCTCCCTTCCCCCCCTCTTCCCCGAGTGAGTCAAGGGGCAATAACACAGGTCGACCCGTCCACGGAACGGAACGGGAAGAAGCGGGCGGAAGCACTCGTGCCGCCTCCGCAACTCGCCACGACGACGTCGGACAAGCGCGCGGCCATGTCGGGCGCCTCGGGCGGCGTCTGCTGGTGGTGCTGCATGCGCGTGCTCGAGCGCTGTCTGCCGCGCAACGACATCGTGCGCGAGCTCGCGCCCTACCTGCAGCACGTGCATCGCGACGACGCGGCCGACGAGGACGGCCGCTTCGCCTCGCGCGGCGCGCACAACGCCGTCGGCGGCGCCAACACGCTCAACAGCAACGCCAGCAACTCGACGCTGCCCTCGACCACCAACTACAACGGCGGCGCCGCGCTTTCAAGTACAAACGCGAATACGAATGGGAGTGGGAATTCGAATGCGCGCGTCGGCAACAGTCGCGGCGCGCGCGAGCCGGTCGTGACGCCACGCGAGTGCGACTTTGTGCAGTACGAAGACGGGCGCTCGGCGCCCTCGAGCGGCTCGGTGCAGCAGGCGCCGCTGCTCCACCAGTCGAGCATCGAACAGCTCGACGCCGTCGACGAACTCGTGAGCGGACAGCCGCGCCACGGCGAAGCCACGACCGTCGGCGTGCGCAAACACCTTCTGCCGCCCACGGCCGTGATTGTCCACTCGCCGCGACAGATCGCCGTGAACCGACAGAACCTCACGCAGCACCACAGCTTGAAAGGCATCGGCCAGCAGCAGGCGCAGCCGCACCATGAGCCGCACGCCGTGCGCTCGGCGCCCAACATGAACGCCGACGGCACGGTCGCGACCGACGCGCCATTGCCCAAGAAAACGTCGCTGCCCAAGATCAAGACCGCGCTCGGCGATATCGTGCCCGTGCGCTGGGAAAAAGTCGTGCTTGTACAGGTCTCCGTGCAGGGCTTCCGGGAAATGACAGGTCAGGCTAAAGAACTTATGGAGGAAGCCAAGATGCTCTACGAACACACCGTGCTCTCGCGGCTCTCGACCGAGTACGGTGGCCAGGAAGTGCTCAGCCACCCGCGGTCCGGGCTCTTCGTGATCGCCTTTTCCTCGGAATTCCACGCCGCCAAGTGGTGTCTCTCGCTGCAGCTCAGCTTGGTCTACGCGGCGTGGAACGACAAGCTGCTCAAGCAATTTGCTGATATGAAGGAGGAGAGTATTCGTCCCGAGGGCGCGCGCTCGCGCAAGCAGATTCTGCTCTACCGCGGCTTCCGCGTTCGCATGGTCATTCACGCCGCAGATCCTGATGTGCCGGTCGAAAAATCTCTTGCGGATGCCGTCAAGTGGACAAATACGGTCAGCGAGTTCGCACACGGCGGACAGATCGTTCTCAGTGATAGCGTCTGGGACCGACTTAAAGAGCAGCTCGTGCAACTCGGCAATCCGGTCGTGGAAGATCTCGGGTGCCATCTCGTGCTCGACGAAGAAGTCATGCTCATGCTCTTGCTGCCGCGCGATCTGGAGTTCCGTCGCTTTGATAAATTGAAGTCGCCAGTGCAGCTCGCGCCAGGCATGCGAGACGCACCGTCAGCACAGAAGCCGCTCACGATGGTGTTCACTTTTATCGAAGGTGCGCGACCGCTCGTGCGGTCTCACGCCGAAGAGCTCGCAGACCGAATCAAGACGCTATGTATGATTGCGCGTGAACTGCTGCGGAAACACAACGGCTACGAGTGCCAAGAACTTCAAGGAGATTTTATGCTTGCATTTTTTAACCCCGTGTGCGCTGTCATGTGGTGTACCGAGTTCCAGCTACGGATACGAGCGAAGTTCCGCGAGTGGAATCGGGAAAGCGAAAACCAGGAGCTCATGTTCTCCATGTCGATGGGCGTCGAGACAGGTATTCCTGCGAGTGTGAGCCCGCACAAGACGAGTGGTCGTGCCGACTACTTCGGTAACATCGTCAACCAAACAGCACGTATCGCCAAGGCAGCCCACGGCGGACAGATTCTTATTGGTGGCGAAGCTTGGAATTCATTCAGCGCATGCTCCGATCGGTGCACGCTGCTAACGGGTAACGAGTCGCCCGATCGCCTTGACGGCGGCACGGTGGCTATGTTTAAGTTCCACGGCTACTTTGCCTTCAAAGGCATCTCACTACCGATCGCATTGGTTGAGGCCGTGCCGATCGAGACACCTATGTCACGGGGAGAGAATATCCGTATCTTGCTATCCGGAACACGCGTGCCCAAGTCGACGCTCGTGGAAGATGGTCAGAAGAAGGCGGCAGCGATCTCGCCTGTGCCGACGGAGATGATGCTGCTCCACCCGAAGACTGAGCGTGAGCGACATACGATCCGAGAGACGGAGCTTGGTTCAGAACTTGGTAGCATCGATGCGACGTGGGACGAGGTGAACATTCCAATTGTCGAAGAGCACGGATCATACGACGACGAGAGCCCGCTGGTGAACCAGCGGCTGAATCACTCGGGGCTGATGCAGGCGTTGCGCCTGTCCGTCTCGCATGTCGAGACGTCGCCGCGTGCAGCCCGTTCTGAACGGATGGATCGATGCTAACTTTATTCACCCCGGCCTGAGTTCTTGATTCGTGCCTTGCTTTCGCCGTTTGCGCGAAAGATCCTCTCCCCCTCACACGCTTTCTTCGGCCGCCGCGAGCCTCTGAAGCTGTACGATACGATCCCCGTAGATGTATGAGTAGGCAACATTCCTTTTCTTTTTTTCTTCTCCACCTTTTGGTTATCTCGATCCTCTTTTCCTCTACGACTTTCTCGACTTCTCTCGGATCGTCGCCGGCACCGCAAACGTGAGCTTGCGGATCGACTTCTTTCGTGGATTTCCGCTTCCCACGTCGCCTGACGTTGAAGTCGGAGGTAGTGGAGCCATCGCAGATGGAAGCCCCGACTCCTTTTTCCGGCTCGAGAGTAACGCCGAGGACGACGAGGCACTTCCTCCGAGAGGCGTTCCGCCCACCTCGAGTGCGATCCGCTGCTGTCGCTGCCGCTCTACGAGGGCTCGCTGCTCCGGGTCGCTCTCAAGCGTGAGCTGCACGCCACGTCGGACGAGCTCCTCCATGAGCCGCCTGCCACCGCAGAGCGAGAAGAGTCGGAAGACAGGCTTCTTGAGCTTGGGGCGGCCCGTGGTTGAGTCCACGAGCAGGCTCCCCCAGGACACGCCGCTCTGTACGATCGCTCGGGCGTCGTCGAGCCGCACCTCGCGTGCGTAGCTCACACACGCGGCCTGCTCCTGGTAGAGCGTGAGCTGTCGGATGTATTCCTTTCGCGTAGCCGTGAGTAGTTCCTGAAGAAGTCGCATCTTGATCGCCTTGGGCACTTTGACCACGTGGAACGCATGTTGTTGCAGCCGCTGGATCTCGATCGGCGTGAGCACTTGCTGCATGGTTGTGAGCCGCTCGTCCATCTGGTCGAGCGATTGCCGCGTCGACACACTGCGGCGAGAGAGTGAGCCTGCACTGCCGCTCGCTAGCAGTGGCGTCGTGGGCGGTGATACAACTCCAGCAGTTGAAAGCGACGACGTGGTCGAGGTCGTAGTGGTCGGGCTCGCAGCAGCTGTGATAGCGAGCGAGCGGGAAGACACTCCGAGTCCCGATGGGCGCCGTGTGAGCATCCTCGAGCGGTTGTTGACGAGAGCGTTCCACTCGGCCTCCTTCTCGTCAGTCGTGGGCAGCAGTCGGTCGTGGCCCTGCCGCTCGCTGCGTTGACGCTCATGGTCGATCGAGTCCCACCAAATGGACAACGCGGCCAGCCGAGCACGTGTGCAGTTGACGAATGTGAGCCCAAGCCGTTGGGAGACGATGACCTTACTTCGCCACTTGAGCATCATGCGATTAAAGTTGCGCGTCTCGCGGCTGCCGCTGAAGTTGTCGAGCATGAACCGCTGAAGAATCGTCGCGTGGCGACGGCGCCGGCGACACCGCATGCGGAACATGAGCTTCCAGAGACACTTGCGCAGCCATGTGTAGATAACAATCGTCTGCTTGGACGCGTGACGCCACTTCCACTTCTTCCACAGTCGCTGGATTGCGCGTGCGGCCTTGGTTTGAAGCTTATCGAGCACCTGGCGCTGCTTCTCGCGGATTAACTTCTGCTGGAGGTTTGCGGTAGCTACAGCGAACGCTACTGCGACCAGCCAAATCTTTCGACGTCGATACGAGACGGTCAGCGTCATATCTCGTGCATCGTCGTCACCGTGGCCTGTCTGGTTGCCACTCTGCACACGGCGTTGGTACGCGAGTAGCTTAGCCTCGAATCGGTCGTCCTCCTGTTGGATCAGAAGCTGTCGGTGGCGCTGTGTACGCTCGACGCGTTCGTCGCGTCGTTTCTTTCTAGTGCACACAGCACAGCCCTATCCGCGTCAACACTAGAGACAAATGCAAACGAGTTCATGCTTGATTTCACGTACCTTTCAGCGAGCACAGCGGGTGCCCGAGGACTGACAGCCGCGCGTTGCTTGTTTTCGCGGATTTTCTGATCAAAACTCCTGAGTTTGTAGCCTGAATGAGCCGGCTTCAATGGAAAGGAGACACTTACATTGGACTCGTGCTGTTTCTGAGTGAGTTTGATCCCACGTAACCTCGGTCAATATCATGGGCTTCGGAGAATGGATGCAAGACGTACGTACCCGTCGTTGCTGGTCAAGGAACTTCTTGACGTCCTTCTGAAAAGCTTCCCAGGCCTCTGGATCGGCTCGCAACTCGGCTAGGACACGGTGGATGCTGAAGAAACACCGCTTAGACGACACCACGTGGGGGTTTCAAACCACTTCACCTAACTTACCGCTCTTCGCAGCGAGGGGGTTTCTGTCTAGGAGACATGGGATTCATAACAGTCGCTCCAGGGTGCGGTCTCCGATATCCACGAGATGGAGAGCCTGAGGTCTGATCAACGGAGGGCCGAGACGATTTGGCCGGACTCATGGTTATGCGTCGATGGTCAGAGCGAGATGACAGAGGCGGGAGCGACGTCAGAAACAGAGAGGAGTCTTCGCTGTAAATTGTACAGCATAGTAAGAACCAAGAGCAACGAAAATCTGCCGTGATACTCACGCTGCGGGTTCCTTGGGCGCGTACCGTCCATCAGCTTCGGAAGGCGGGACGGCTTCCCACTCCCCAGTGAAGCTCGGATGCCTGAACATCATATTCGTGAAGTCAAAATCCACAAACACCTACTCGGGAGAGCACAACTCTACGTGGTCCATGCCGTGGGCATGATCGACTGTCGAATATACTCGAGAATATACTCTCGCGGCATCCCCCATAGCGAGAGCGGGGATTCGGGAGACTTCTCGTCTGCGATTTGATCGTCCTCCCACTCGAATTCATTGTCTTCTAGCCGTGAGCCGAGTCCTTTGAGTACACGATTCCGATTTACACGACCTTCTTCTCGAAACGACTCGTCCGAATTTTGGAAATGCAGTCGCCACTGTCGAGCGACGCTGTCTTCGCCATCTAACTCCCCCACTACAGCTGACGCTGCCTCGAATCGTGTTCGTGGAGACGAAGTCTTCTGATGGATCCGCTCATTGGGTGGTTCGGGCGATTGTAGACTCGATGGTGTCGATTGCGGACGCTGAAACGCGTTGTGGCCCAAGAATCGCCGTCGCGGCGAGCCGACTGCACTGCGTGGAGATCGCACGTTGGAAGTTTTCGCTGGTGCAGTGGTCGCACGCTGAGGTATCTGGATCACCGTCTCTTTGGCCAGGTCAGCATTCTGGATTTGTTTGACCATCCATCCTTCCAGGCGGTCGCGCTGCATGGCGGCAGACTGCGTTGGGTTTCCTCACCTCCACGAGCGACTACACGAAGATGAAGCTCATTCTCAGCTAATTTAAACCGAATGAGACGAGGAGCAAACCTTTGCAACAATTTTTCTTTGTGTTCTGTATTGTTTGTGGAAGGCAACTACAACTAAACCCGTAAGGGGAGAGATAGGAGAGATACGAAGTCATGTGCGGAGAAACCTGAATTTGCAGTCTAGTCGTTTATTCGAGGCCCATGTTGACTTCGCCGTTGAAGATCGAGGCCGCAGCCGCGAATCGCTCAGCCTGCTGCTGCTGGAGCTCTGTCATGGCCATCAGGAATGCCGGCTCCTGCTGGTACTTCATCATGGCGGCCTGGAGCACCTCGCGCGTGAGGCCGTGCTTGGCGTGGATCTCAGCCGAGAGCGCGTCCGCGCGCTTGACATATCGCTGGTTGATGGCGTCCTCCTTGTTGTCCGGGTTCAGCTCCTTGACTTCTAAGCACACCTCCTCCATGGCCACGTTCAGCGACTCCATGGTCTCGTGCATGATCGAGACAAACTAGACAAGCCACAACAGACAGGTCAATCTCGTTGCGCTAGTCGACATGGCTATCAACACTTCGTTAAACGCACCTTCTCGAGCGTGAGGTCCTCCGGGACTTCGACGTCGCTGAAGCCACCGCCCGTCATCACACGGTACAGATCCTGGAGCTTGGTCACGGCCGCGGCGACGTCCTTGTCCTCCTCTTCCTCGTAGTACTCGGTCGCGATCTTGACCTCGTCCTCGGTGGTCTGGAACTTGGCGTAGACCTGGCTCTCAATAGCCTTCATGGCCTCCTCGAACTGACCCATGAGGTAGGACGCGAGCTGGTCCTCGGGCAGTGCACGGCCGCTCTGCGACGACTCCTGGCGGATCTTGGCCTCAAGCTTGGCGAGTTGCATCTACCAAAGCCCCGCGTCAGCGAATTCGTTCAACTAAAACAAAAAACAGCATTTGTTTCGCAAACCACGTACCACAACCTGGCCCATCTGCGAGCAGATCGTCTCGAGGATGCTCAGGAGCTGGTCCTTGTGGAGGTTCGGGACCTCGCGCACGCCGTCATCGTGCGCGGCCTTCTTGTCCGTCTGCAATACACCAATGTCCCCGTCAGCCCCCACTGTTCTTGTCCATCCATCCACCACGAGCCCCCCCCCCCCCCCACTTCACCGCCTCCACGACGACCATCGTGCTCATTCTGCTCTCGCTCAGTCCACTGCGCTCGTAGGCGTCGGCGCGTTTGTCGCCGACGCCTATCGTCGCTGGCGGGACCCCACCCACACGAGAGGCTCAATTGGCGCAATGGAAGGCGGTAGAAAGGCGGCACGCGGGTTCTCGCTTCTCATCGCAACGTACGGAGGCGGTCTTCTTGCCGCTCTTGTGGAGCGCGAAGAAGAGCACGGCGGCGGCGGCGAGCGCCGAGGCGCCGAGGATCACGGGCTTGCTCCACTGGGCCATCGCGGTCGCGAGAGATCGGGCTCGGCGTGTGTCTTTGACGAGCTCAAGTGAGCTTCTCACCACCAGAGGAAAGGTGGCGCGGTTCCGAAGTGTCCCGAATTCGAGACGCGTCCAACGAGGGACTGCCGAGGGAAACCACCACTCTCCATTGAGAACGATGATGATGATGACGCGGGGAAAGTCCGCCATGAACTGTTTGCGACAGGCACTCGGATGGGCGCGCAAGGACACGGGGCGGGTATCGATGAATAGAGGAGATCTGGCGCGAGGCGTCCGCGAAAGAAGCGGTGGATTGGAGGCAGAATTGAGGAAGATAGGGAGGAAAGGAGGAAGAGAGGAGGTTTTGGGTGGAAGCAAGGCATATATTCTTCAGCCGCGGTCAGCACCTACGCACCGTAGCGTTCGCCCAAACGCTCTCCGCGAGACTGAACAATACAAAGAGGTCGACACCTACGCACCGTAGCGTTCGTTCCTACGCTTTCCTCTTCAGGTTCTCGACGAGTCGAGAGAAAAATAAAACCTGCGCACTTGCCTTGGGGTGTTCAAGGAACGAGAACAAGTTACTTCTTGATGGCGGTCTTGGAGAGGAAGTCGGCGTGCTCCTGGTACGGCGTCTTGGCGAACGAGTGCTGCTCCCAGAGGTCCGGGGTCAGGTACGCGTAGGTGGCGCGAAGAGCGTAGAAGGTCGCCTTGACGAAGTTGCCGAGCGTACGCGTGTGGCCACGAGCCGAGGTGTAGCAGTCATCGATACCAGCCATACCGAGGAGCTTCTTGACGGCCGGGGCGGCACAGAGACCGGTACCACGCGGGGCCGGGATGAGGCGCACGCGGACCGAGCCACACTTGCCCGTGACCTTGTTCGGCACGGTGTGCGGGGCACCGACCATACGACCCCAGTAGCCACGACGCACCGGCACAAGGGCGATCTTGGCCTGGATGATGGCGCCACGGATGGCCGTGGCGACTTCCTTGGCGCACTTGACGCCGAGGCCGAGGTGGCCGTTGCTGTCGCCGACGGCGACGAAGGCCTTGAAGCGCGTGCGCTGACCGGCGGTGGTCTGCTTCTGGACCGGCATGATCTTCATGACCTCATCCTTGAGCGAGGCCTCGAGGAAGTAGTTGACGATCTCGCACTCCTTGATCGGGAGCGAGAAGAGGTAGATCTCCTCGAGCGAGGCGATCTTGCCCTCCTTGACCAGACGGCCGAGCTTGGTCACCGGGACCCACTCGCCCTTGTCGCCGCCGTCACGTCCACGGCGCGGGCCGCCACGGCCACGCGGGCCACCACGGCCACGGCCACGGCCGAAGCCTCCACGTCCACGCTCAGCAGGAGCAGCGTCAGCCATTATTCCTTGTTCTTTAGTTTCGGGGCGAAATTGAACGAATGCTTGGTGCCCTCATGAGCAGCTCCATGGACTGGGTGGTTGGTCTTCCGTAGCCAACCAAACCGCGAGGGGGACTGGATGGAAAGGTTACTTGAAGGTGTCTTGCAAGAGGTTGTTGCACGAAGGTCGTTAGAGAGGCTTATGTTGCGCCAGTTGCAAGTCGCCCACCAAGTACGAAACTACCCTGAATAGAAGGCAATGATTACCCTGGGAGTGATGGTCTTCTGGCCCACACCATCACTCTGGTTGCCCTCGGTGTAGGTTCGTAACGCTATCGGTTAAGTGTTCCCTCCATAGACTCGCGCGGAAGTCTGCGGCTGGCCGTGACGAAAGCCCAAGAAGAGCAGGAAGAGGATCGCGATGCTTCTGTCGACGCGGCGACTGCGCCGCGACGCGCTGCAGGCCGTGCGCAAGCAGTGCGCGCCGCGCCAGATGCACGTGCTCCAGCAGGTCGGAGCTTTGTTTGGTGCCTGTGGCGGCTGAGGGGGGGAAAGAGCGTCGACTGACGTGGCGTGGTTTGCGGGCTTCAGCAAGTGGGCATCACGCTGCAGCGCATGGGGCTCAGCGCGCGCCAGCCGGCGTTCGCGCGCCAGGTGCTGCAGACCTCGCGCACGCACTCGTTCGGTGAGCCGCATTGTTGATGGGAAGAGGAGACCGTTAGAGGAGGCTAATGAAAGGCGTTGTGTACAGTGCGCAATGTGGACTCGAAGAAAGCGACGAGCGATTTCTGGAAGTGGCTCTCGGAGGAAGTGCCCAAGGGTGAGACGCGCGTGAGGGTCGAGGGCTAGAGCGTTTCGGTGCTGAGAGCAGAGCTGTGGTTGCTTTTTCTTTGTAGGCTTTGGGCGCTTTTACCCGAAGAACGGAGCTGGCAAGACCAACAAGCCAGCGGCGCCGAAGTCGGGAGCGAAGATCGGTGAGGCACCCAAGGGAGATACCAAGACGTTGAGCTCCAAGGAAGCCGGCAAGAAGAGCTCGAGCAACAGCTCTGGATCGGGACCGTCTTCCGGTGGCGGTGGTAACAGCGGTCGCGAAGGCATGGCGTACATGATCCCGCTTGCGATCGCTGCCTTGTTGCTGTCGGATCTTGCGTCGGTCGATAAGCCGATGCAGGAAATCACGTACCAAGAGTTCCGTAACCGATTGCTGGAGACCGGCCGTGTCGAAAAGCTCGTGGTTGTCAACAACAAGTATGTCAAGGTCTTCCTCCACAACGCTTCGACACTGGATGGGACGACGGGCTCGTCGACGACTGGCGAGTCTACCGACTGGCACGACCCTCATTCATCGTTCCCAAATCCGTCCGGCACGGCTCATGACCACCACGATCACCATCAACAGCCTGCCAGTCACGGGCCACTCGGCGGTGTGCGTGGCAGCAAGCCCCAGCAAAGTCAGCCTGTGTACTACTTCAACATTGGGTCGGTCGATAGCCTGGAGCGTCAGCTTGAGCATGCCCAGCACCAGCTTGGGATCCAGCCTCGTGACTACATTCCAGTGCAGTACGTGAGCGAGCTCAACTTTGCCTCGGAGCTGCTCAAGTTCCTCCCTACACTTGTGCTCGTTGGCTTCTTGCTCATGTCAATGCGTGGCATGGGCGGTGCTGCGGGTGGTGGTGGCGGCATGAGCAACATTTTCAAGGTTGGCAAGAGTCCGGCTAAGAAGATCACGAAGGAAGACATCAATATCACGTTCAAGGACGTCGCCGGCGTTGACGAAGCCAAGAAGGAGATCATGGAGTTTGTTGATTTCCTGAGAAACCAGAAGCGATTCACCGATCTTGGTGCGAAGATCCCGAAGGGTGCACTCCTCGTCGGGCCGCCAGGTACGGGCAAGACCCTCTTGGCCAAGGCCACGGCTGGTGAAGCCAGTGTGCCATTCTTCAGCATTTCAGGTTCCGATTTCATCGAGATGTTCGTCGGTGTCGGCCCGTCGCGTGTGCGTGATCTCTTCCGCGAAGCTCGCGCGAACGCACCGTGCATCGTCTTCATTGATGAAATTGATGCCGTGGCGCGTGCACGTTCCAAGGGTGGTTTCTCTGGTGGCAACGACGAGCGCGAGAACACACTCAACCAGTTGCTCGTCGAGATGGATGGTTTCAGCTCGAGTGAAGGTGTGGTCGTGCTCGCTGGTACGAACCGTGCTGACATTCTCGACAAGGCCATCCTCCGTCCAGGACGATTCGATCGCCAGATTACGGTCGACAAGCCAGATATCAAGGGTCGTCGCGAGATTTTCAAGGTGCATTTGAAGAATCTGACTCTGGATGGTTCGATCGACGATTTCTCCCGTCGGTTGGCTGCGTTGACGCCGGGCTTCGCTGGTGCAGAGATCGCCAACATTTGCAATGAAGCTGCAATCGTGGCCGCGCGCCGAGCCGGCACCAGCGTCAACTTCAAGGACTTTGAGCAGGCGACGGACCGTGTGATTGGTGGTCTCGAGACTAACCGCATCATGTCCCCAGAGGAGAAGAAGACTGTTGCGTACCATGAAGCCGGCCACGCCGTGGCAGGATGGTTCTTGGAACACGCTGATCCATTGCTCAAGGTGACGATCGTGCCGCGAGGCAAGGGCTCGCTGGGTTATGCGCAGTACCTGCCGAAGGAAGTGGCGCTGCACAGCCGCGAAGCTCTTGTGGATATGATGTGCATGGCGTTGGGCGGTCGAGCCTCCGAGTTCATCAACTTTGACGGCCGCGTTACAACCGGCGCCTCGGATGATCTTCGACGAGTGACCCAGATCGCATACGCCATGGTGCAGCTGTACGGTATGAACGACCGTGTTGGCCAGCTCGCCTTCCCCAAGGACGAGAACAACCCGTATGCGGGCAACATGTACAGTGAGAAGACGGCGCAGATCATGGATGAAGAAGTACAGAAAATCGTTGACGAGGCTTACGAGCGCACAAAACAAATTCTGACGGAGAAGAAGAACGTGCTGCACGACCTTGCGGAGGAGCTGCTCAAGAACGAGACGATCAACCACTCGGATATTGTTCGGGTGCTTGGACCCCGTCCGTTCGGCGGCAACAAGACGTACACTGAGTTTGTGGAGGAGTCCTGGAAAGAGGCGGACAAGCTGGCCAAGGCCGAGGCGGCGAAGGAAGCCGAGCCCAACGCCGAGGACTCTCCTGAGGAAAAGAAAGAGGATTCGGACAAGCAATAGAGTGTGCCAAACCTGTTAGCAAATAATCGTTCATTCGTTTGGACCTTCTCTCGTCCTTGTCCGAGCTTATTAGGTAGGTATTTGGGTATCACGATGGACACGACGCCAAGTTGGAAGCGCGATGCACTCGAGTGGTCGGGGTCTACGCGATCTACTTCGAGCTTATACTACTGCTACTACTTCGTTCATACTAGTGCTACTACTTCTCGTCGTGGTGATCTTGGATCAAGCGCTTGGTTGTCGGTGGGTGGGTTTCTTCATCATCATTCTTAACGCATACTGTATAAAAAAAAAGATATTCCAACTGGTCACTTCCGGAACACGAACTCTCGTTCCAGATGCGACGAAAGATTCAGTGCGCGGATGACATCGGCCAGCGGCATGGTGGTCACGTCGAGGTCGTTGATCGCGCACAGCGTGCTGCCCCGATGCACGAGCCCGCAGTTCTCGATGGGGCCTTTGGACCCGTCGTACATTCTCACAAAGCCCTCGACGGTCGGCGGCTTGGACGGCTCGGATGGCGTCTGGAACACGACTCCGCAGGGTCCGGGGGGCACGATGATCCGGATGAACTCGAAGTACTCTTCCTCTGCTTCCTCGTCGTCGTCGTCGTCGGCTGCTGGATCCACGTCTGCGACGGCGCTCTCGCTGCGTAGTCGTCGCAGATCTCGGTCCGAACTCGTCTCGCTCTTGACCGCGTTGTCACTGTGCAGAGCTTTCTGCTCTTCATCTTGCTCTTCCACCGAGTCCTGCTCATCGTCAGACGGCGCCGTGCCTTCGCCCACGAGCAGTTGCATCTTGCTGCGCGGGCTCATAATGGGCTCACGCAGCTTGGATTTGAAAGCATCGGCCGTGACGGGGTTCATCGCGGGCGGCGGCCGCCGGCGCGTGGGCAGCGCGAGGAACGGTGCTCCTGCGCCTTGCTGCTGGCGACTGTAGTAATCGAGCTCGTCGCTCTCGGTGGCGTCGCCGTGGTCGTCGAGCGCGTAGCCGAAGACGCCGTTGCTGTGGTGGAGATGGTAGGCGCCGCCGCCGGCGTGGACGACGCGCACGCTGTTGCGGCGGTCCTCGTCCGAGAGCAGCTCGCGCGTCTCGGTGCGGCTCTGGGTCTGCAGCAGCGACGAGTCGTGGCCGCCGTCCTTGAACACGAGCAAGCGCGGCTTGCCGGCCTTCTGGATCGAGTACCGGTAGAGCCCGTGGGGCTCGTCGTCGGCGCGCCCGGCGCACGTGCACAGCGCCTGGCCCATGCTTTCACTCTTTGGCTCGTTGGCTCTCTCTGTCGAGAGGGGGGAACCTCGACTGAGTGAGCTGGAGCTCGTCAGGAGGCAGCCTCCTTCTCTTTTTCCCGGGCGCACTTCGTACGGTAATACGATCACCCATCCAGCAGGCACTAAAAAAACGAAGGCGATAAAAGCCGACTGCAAGAGAGGGGAATAGTGCCCCACGGGGGGACTATGTCCCACTTCACTTTTTTTTTCTTTTCTTGACAAAAAGTGGCTTGAAGACTGAGAAAAACCTTACAGGAGGGGTACATTTGAACGAGGTTTTATGAAGAAGAAGAGGTTTTACTTGAGATATACGATATGGATACAGAAGAACCCTCCCCCCCCCCCCCCAAAAGCTCAAGAAGATGAGACCACGGGGAATGGATGGGCTCGCGTGTTGAAGACGACGGCGTGCAGCGGCAAGACGTCTTCGCTCGAGAAAAGCAGAAAGAGGTACTTGAGCGTTTCGGAGAGAAACGAGCTGCTCATGGTGACACCTGTGCGCTCCACGGGTCCATGAAACACATGTCGCGTGCTACTGTAGCCGCCGGCCGCAACCTGGGTACCGCACAATTGGACGAATGAGTCCTTCCTCACCCCTTTCGCATTCACATGGCGGAAGATCCACATGGATGACAGACGCACCTTCGCATGCTTCTCAAAGGCAGCCATAATTTGGCGCCCGTAGTCACGATACTTCTCATCCTGTGTGACACGATATAAGACCAGAAGGCTTTCCACCGTCTCCGGCTGGAGAAAATTGCAATCCTCGTTTTCCAAGACCGTAAAGTCTTCGTCGAGTGACTCGTCGTTGAAGTGCACGACGTCAGGAGCGAGATTCGAGGCTGAGCGAAGGTACATCTACCAAAAAAAGGAAGGTTTTCTCCGTGAACTGGCCACTAGGCAAAGAATGCGTCGTACCTAAAGACTCCTTACCTGCATGCAAGTCTCCATCAGCTCCTTTGCCAACTCCAAGTGGTCGTTGGGCATGCCGTGGAAGTTGCCCAATGCCAAGAGCCCCGGGACAAAGCATGATGTGTGGTCCATTTTCCGAAGGCGCTTGCCGTTCGAGGCGAGATGGCTGATGTACGTGAGATTGGAGGCTTGGGAATGGCCAACAAGAACGTCTTGGAGACCGTCGATCGCAGTCAGATAGCTCTGTTTCAATTGCTCATCTTTCTTGCCCGTCTGGATCCACTGCTTGAGCTGATACTCGTAGTAGCTATCCCCCAGCACACCGAAAGAGACCTCGGACGGGGTCCCTTTGATTTGATCCCAGTTGACCGAGACTGGAACTAGCCCGTTCGAATAAAAGTCAGCGGTCAAGTCGACTGACTGTATCAGAAGGAAAGGATTAGCGTCCATGACGGGCCGCATTCAAGCTAGTCCACGGCCGTACCAGCGCGTTGAAGTTGTCGATGAGCTCCACGTAACCAGGTGTCTTGGTGAGCTGTGCAAGGTATCGGAATTCGAGTTGAAACGATGAGGCTCCTGCAAGGGAGGGACAACGGTGACCAGCTCGAGCCTGCACCCATCGAAAGAGTTGGATGAGCTTTAGTCAGCCTAGAGTGGGAGCCATCAGCATCGAAGCTTACCAGGAGATCGATCTGTTGGCACGGCACAAAGATGCCGCAGCTGAAGCCTTTCTCCAGATCCTCGCCTAATTCGCTTGCTAGTCGAAGAAGCTGTGGGTCACCTAACTCATCCATGCTCATCAGAGAAACAACTTTCCTCGGGCTGCAGAAAAATGCGACCTCCTCACCAGATAAATAGTGGGCTGCGAGCAATCCGCCGAGTGTCCGTGTTAATGCTTCATACATACTGACATTGCCTGGAACGTAGATGGCCTCTTCAAAATGGTCCTTGATCCACTCGGTAGCATTGTCAAACTCATCATGGAGTCCCATAATCAGTAAGGTATCGAGGGAGTCAACAGCCGTGAAAGCCATAGTGTGGTCGTACACCGTCGCGCCCTTTTGATCCACGACGTCTAGCAGGTCCGACCAGTTTGCTTTCGCTTGGTAGGCACCCCATGCGTGCCTGGCCATCGCGACGACCTGGCATTGGTCTTCACTGAGCACGGACGCTCTCTGTCGGAGGAATTCGCGGATAGCTGGCGCATCAGGCTCGCTCTGGACACTCGAGATCGCACGATCCAGCACAGGCAGTTCCGTTGCGGAGCGCAAGTGCGAGCTGATCATGGCTGAGGCATCAAGTGGCCAGTCACCGTTGGCAATCTCGTGGAAGCAGACGACCGACCCAACTGTGAAGAAGACGATGGCCGCGATCAACACGCGCTGGCCCCATGTTGGAGGTTGGGGCCGCAGCGAGGCTCTCCTTGCGCCCATGTTCGTTCAGGAGAAGGCAGCTGCGTGGCCGCCACGCAGCAGCAAAGGAATTGGGACTGCACGCATGAAAGTCTCACTTGGCGGGGGTCCATCGACGTTCAACATTCGCCGGCAGTCTGAAGATCCTGTTTTCATTGGGCTAAATTACATTCTAGTGTATTTCAACCAATGAAATCGACGTAAAGATCCATGGCAAGTCACGAAAGGACGCGACTTCTTGACCAGCTCCGATAACGCCCAAGGGGGGAATATTTCGTTATCCGAATACATATTAGGAAGGCAGACTCGGCGGCATCGAGCGGAACGCGACGAAGAAGAATCGAAATATTCCTCAGTCGCTTAGCCTCGAATCTGGAGAGTTCTATGTGCAAGTGCAAGGCCCTGTTGGCGTGTCTCTTCTCCTCACCATCCTTCTTTCCTCACGAAACACCACCAACACTCACGACCGTGGAGCTGTGTTTTCTGTCCGCTTGGTCGTCTAGGTATGTCGCTGAGACTGCATCGAGCATGGTATGCTATCAGTTGAGCTGAGCTCACTTGTGAGAACACAGACTTCAACATCCATCTATTTCATCCAATCATAATGTGACATAAACTATTTTTATCCAATCATTAGAAGGAAAGTTGGCCGGCCCTTCAACGGGGAACGACGATCGCGGAAACCAAGCGTCGCGGACGCGCTCTCTCCATCGCAGCACTCGTCTACGACCATCAGCACCCGGCTCAGTCGACGCGGCGTCACGCAAGCAACGCGCTGACCCCTCTCTCGTCGTTGGGCGATGCGTGCAGCTGCCGCGACGCCCGCCGACTCGCCGCACTCGGGATGGCACCGCAAGTGGCTCGTGCTCTGCGCCGTGCTCGTGTGGATCTACTTCCTGCGCTTCCGCTTGCTCGGATGGCTGCTCTCGCAGGCGTTGACGCTGTCGCTGCGCGTCAGGGCCCCGCGGCTCAAGGCGCGCGCGCAGATTCAGTACATCACGCTGCACCCGCTCCAGATCGGCCACATTGAGATCAGCTCGGGGACCGGCGACTGGCGGTTTGTATGCACGCGTGTCACGATAGAGACCCACGTGCGCGAATTCTTTCGGTCGTTTGTCCAAAGGAAGATCCTCGTCGTCGCGATCGAAGATGTCTACGTGGACCTTTTGCGATTGGATGAAGAACTCGTTCGCGAAATGGTACGGCAATCTGAGCCTTCCATGCATGGCTCCTCTAGATCCAAAGGTGAGTGGAAGTGTTGAGGGGGAGTATACGTTGAGGAAGTGATCTTGATATCATTCGCTGTCAGCAACAGAGAACGAGCAGAGCCCGTTAGGTGCGATGCGGTTCGTGGACTTCCAGGTTCGCAAGATCAGCGCCAACATCGATGTCTTCGAGACGTACTCTCGCTTTCGGTGTTCTGAGCTCTGCATCAACATCCCAGAAGTCTTTTTGGATCAAAATATCCTCCACCTGAGCATTACAGCTTCCTCCGTTTTTGCAGCGAGCACGCGACAGCAGCGCCGAGGTTCCAGCGGCAGAGTACCCGGATCGCTCGCGCACCGAAACAGCAACAGTCGTGACGAGATCAGTTGCGAACTTACGAACATGAGTGCAGTTTTGGATGTGGAGCTCACTGGCCAAGCAGTTATTGGGTGTAATTTGGAGAGTAAGACCACCGAACCGGCAAACTTCCGCATCTCTACCGCTTACATCGAACACCTTCTCCTGAAAAAGATGGAGCTGATTCGAGGAGGCTTGTTTCCGACCCCCAAGCCATTGTGGAGTGCCGGCGATGGTGATAATCCGACTGGCTCGCGCCCAGCTGGACCGAAAGTACCACAATTCGCACTGCGGATCGTTGATTTCCCGATTGCCGTTGACTTGAGCCATAAGCTATCTGGAGACACCGATTTGCCGCTCCACATAACTACGCGAATACGATTGCTCAAGTATTTGAAAGGAGGAGAACATGAATTCAGCGGCCAACGACCTGCAGATGATCAAATCACGGTCAACAAAAGCCGTGACGTGGTCCAGATGATCTTGGACTGCCAACAGCTCGAGATCAGAAGTCAAACCTCGACATCAGAAATCTTTGCAGCAACCTGCTGCAGAACTGAAATAAGCCGAGATGACTCAGGCCGTGGCATTATGCAATGCCAGCTTGGAGACATGCAGATGGCAGTGGACCCAGCTCATTGCAGAGTCCTCCACTCTTTGATACTCTTCACGGATATAGTTGACGACTATGAACGTTCAGCTCTGCAATTGATGCTTGACGATATTGGACGAAAACGTGGCAAAAGAGCACTTTCGTTAACACGAAAGCCTCCAATACAATGGAGTGTCAACTTAAAAGCCGACTCATGGTCTCTGCGATCTTGGTTGGTCTCGAAAGGTGACGGTGACACACCCGACTTAGAAGCAAATGGACGAAAGACTGTTCTCCGATCCGAAATTCCACCAAAGAAGAGCGGATTAATGATGACGCACGCCGTGGACATTGCAGACGTCACTGCAAAAATTGTAGTCCGACATTCTGACGCCTTCCCCCTGATGTCATCCAGCAATACCTACACGCTTCGATTTGCGGATATCTCAGTTTCTACTACAAAATTCCTATCTCCACCAGGCTCGTCGAAGTCTACGGAGATAAAAGTACAATCATCACGTGTATCGCTTAATGACCACTCGAAAAATTTGAAAATTGAAGGAGATCAACAGCTACCAGGTCTTCTAATAACAGACTTCGCGTTTCAACAGTCAGAAATCGAATCTGATGAAGAGCTGCGTCTCACTTTCAAAGCTTCGGCATCCGACGCAGACGTTGTATTAGATCATTCAAATCACAAGAGGACCACCACCGAAGTGCGAAGTGTCGGTCACGTGCTAGATCAAGTTCGTCTCATGCTAACACCCCCAGAACTTCAACAGGAGTCTGAAAAGTTGCCCCGGCCCCTAGTCGATAGGTACGTCGGGGTTGGTCTGCTGGTGTCATCTATTTGCATTCGAGTTGTGGACATCCAGGGGGTGTCGCGCTCGGTCCAGTTCTGCGTGAGCGAGACAAGTGTGTCTTTTAAGAAAGGGCCGAATGGAAACTCAACCATCGCCACTTGCGCGTTTTTGGATTTGCTTTGGGCCAACGGCAGCTCAGTGATGCAGGCAGCCGGAGTTCGACTTGACCAGATCACAGACTCTCAACCGAGTGACAATTTGCTGCCGCTCGTCGAATCAACGACTCAAAGTGACATTACGCTGTCTCATCTACATTTATCGCTTCGGTCGGACTGTCGTTTGCTTATGCTGTTCTTGGAGTTGGACGAACTCTTCAACACAAAAGAAGAGAGCGGTTCGCCGTCGGCACCAAAATTGCCTTCAAAGCAGACTGTGGGCATCACTTGCACCACGATGAAAGTCAACTTTTTCGATGATTCATCGGCAAATGCAGTGGGCTCAGTCGGTTTGGATCGACTAAGGGTGCGAGCGAACATGTCAAGAAGTTTTCAGATAAATGACTCCGTGGTGCGTTATCTTCAGCTCACTCGACGCGACGAGAGCTGTCGCTCGCGCCTGACAAATTGCATTCAGATCTTGGGATTGAAAGGTTTTGTAGGGGTTCAATCTGTCGTGCTTAGATTAGCTGAACAAGAAGTGCTGAACTTGGAGGAGTCCGATGTCAAATTCACGATCTCAGACGCCACGTACGCTTGTCATTCTCCCGAAAAATATCAAGGAGACTTGAGCTACATCCCACCGAAATTTCTGCTATTTGATATGAGTGTCTTCGGCAAGTTGATCAGAATAAAGACGCCACCAGACTGCACAAATGGACCGAATGTGATACTTCCGGTGCTAAAAGACGCTTTGGATACGCGACCTAAATCGGCGACTGGCAACTCCGACACGGAGGAGCTGGATGACTGGATGCTTCGTTATGTCGGCTCGCTTGACTGTGCATTTGAAGAGGCGATTGGAATCGTCCCTATCGAGAGGAACATTTTCCATGGCGGCGATCAGTTACTATGCAGAACACCAGACCGATTCATCGTTATTCGAGCAGATCGTATTGTGTTAGGCACCCGACAGTTCCAGAAACTAGCTATTCAGTTTGAGTTGATTCGAGTAGTTCTTGCAGACCACATGGACGACAGTGCGAACGTTTCGAGTGATCATCGACCAATGTCTGACCAAAATTTGCCTCTTCAGCTTGTCCTTTTACCACGAACAAAGATCGACGCAGTCATTCATTGGAGACCACCAACCATCGGTACCCATGCACAACAATTCGCATTATCTTTCGATCTGGTGATTCGTGGGAACCCATCGACTACGACAGATCTGGTACCGATAGCTGACGAAACGCTTGTGGCTCTCAACTGGGAGTATATTTTCCCTCTGATGGTATTTATTCTTGCTGAAGACGAATGTCGAAGTGATCGAAGTAAGGACACTGCGGCATCTGATAAGCGGTTTGAATGTGTTGGGATCCAGTGGAACCTATCTGTGGATGTGCTACAGCTTGCATGGTGGGATGCAATGACCCAAGAGTCGGCAATTTTGCTTGTTTGTCATGATTTACTATCTCACGGTATTGCGCGAGTTTATCGCGAAGGGGGGAGGAGCTCTGATGCTGAGCCAGCATGGGTGTTATGGGAGACTACTATATACCTCGATCTCTTTCGTTGTTACATTTTGCATGATGCGCATGCCGAGGAGGAGTATATCACTCTAGCGTGCGGTGCTCTTCCTTTTGAGCCCAGTCCCCCTTCTCACTTCTTCTTTGAGACTACAGGAACTAGTTACCGAGCAACTTACGTACACTGTGGAGACGAAGTAACCAGTATCGACGACGGTGGTGCGCTGTTCGGAGATCTCGCATTTGGTGTTGCCGACAAATTGCATGACGATTTTGAGCACGCGTCATGTTCATTCGTCTCCGGCTCATCGAATCGGTTCCAACGAGTTGACTCAACATCGACAGTCGGGACGGAAACTTCAGCGAGTCCGTCGCCGCCAAAATCTCCAAGAGCGTGGACGCAGACCGTTCGTGCCAAACTTGCTCGACTCAAGCGCAGAACAACATCCATGGATAACATGTTGTTAAATGACGGATCAAGGCCGATCCAAGTGGACTCGATGAAATTGTTATGGACTATAGAGTCGCGAGATTGTGCGTTCAACATGATTGCGGTGACAAGCGACAGCATCGATGTAATTAGAGCAGCAAGCGATCGTCGGTGTGACGAACGCGGAAGTGCACCTGTTCATCCACTCCACGAACCACCAACTCACAACACTTCACCAAAAACCACGAGGCGTGATCTGCATGCTGCTACTGTGTCGACGGTTGAGGACCTCCGAGGAGACAGTGTTCGGGGGCGCCGAAGTAGTACACGAGAGACTCTGCTTGAACTTCTCCACCAGGGGAAGTTGGGTAAAAAGGATTCGACGACCCTTCATCATGACGATGATTCCGCTTCTCCCCGACAACACAGTGGCAACTCACGCTCGGATAGTGAAGAAATGCACCTATCGAAGGCTATCGAGCATAAGCTATACACACTTGATGTCCATGACGCACAGATCAACATCCTAGAAGAAATGACTGGAAGTACGGCTCTAATCGCTTCAAAACATATTCACCTAGAGATTGGGACGGACAAACTCGGCACAACGACAATCGCAGCGCTAAAATTCGAAAACGTCACTGGCCACATCGCCCCTTTGAATGTCGAGGTATCCACAGGCGTGGCGTGGTACTCTTATCAAAAGGGGTCTACGCATCTCCCCACATCTCCTAGAGGCGCTCCAAATCCATTGCTCCTGAAGCAGGTCATGGAAGAGTTTAGCTTGACGTCAACGTATTCTCAAGCAACGGCAACTGGAGCGACGGCTGTAGAGGTTGATATGTCGTCACTCCAACTCTCGACCGATCGACATCAGTTCTATCAGTTACTCAACGTGTTGCGACACGTCCTTCTTGCACCGCCGACGATCATAAGAAGAGCGAAGCGAACGTTCACATACAGGAGAGAAAACGCGAGCGAAAGTTCGACATTATCGGTCGACGACGTCATTTTTCCTATGGCTTCGACTCCAACTGTCGCCGCTCATACCGGGAAGAAGCTCCATGCGCAGCTCGTCGAAGAAATGCGTCAGCGTGACTCGAAACAACTTGGAACAAGCCGATCGACACAATTTCTGCTCAAGCTCATATCGTTTCGATCCGCTGGGTGCGTCTATCGCTTGCGGACGAGTCCTGAGTCAACTGGTGGGGATCACGAGTTTGTGGAGATTCGAGCTGAAGGGATCACAGGGTCACACATGTACTTCTTGAGCCAAAGCACCAAGCTAGTGATTAACTTGGAGTGGATGGAGATTAACAATCTTCGACCGGGACCGTCCTCTATAGCTTTTGAAGACCCGATGGCTGTACTGAAGGCCAAATTGCTCATTGGCGAAAGGTACCAAAGCAGCAGCCGTGTAGCCCTCACAAATCAAAAAGGTATGCTGTCGGTGCGAGCGGAGAGTGGGCCACAGACGCGAGTGCTGGGACAAAAATTGCGCATCTTAGACGTACTTGAGGTGAGTATCTTCCCCGAAATCCCCAACATGATAATCATCCAGCTCGCCGCGGACTTTTACGAACTCGTATACAAGTTCTTTTTCGAGCATATCAACACGTCAGAGCACCAAGAAACTCATCAAGCCGAAAGCGTACTGTTTGGAAAGAAAGGCAGTGCTTCATCACTGTCTTCAATGCCGACGCCTATTACAGTTACAGTGCCCCAGTCGCCAGTGACAAAATCTCGGGCATACGCCTCACCGTCATCTCCTCCGCACCCAGTTTCTATTAGGCGAAAGAGCGTGCAGATGAGTAGTTCTGTAACCAGCACTGGGTCCGAGTCTGCATTGACGGCCTCGAATCTCTCAATTTTGACATGTAGCGGAGAGCCATCTGGTGATGATGACGACTCCACGGCTGATGGTCACGAGCTTTACTACTTCAAGTACGTTCGAATCGGCAATGTGCGACTACGCATCAACTGCAACGGCTTCTTTGTGAACCTCAACAACTTCGACTTGGATCTACCACCATACGTATGTCAAAGTAAACTTTGTACATGGAAGAAATTGCTGCAGAAGTTCGAGAGCCATTTGAAGTGGCACGTCACGAAGGAGACTGCGTCAACTGGGCTATCTCACTTCAAGAACAAACTACTGAAGTGGACACCAACTGCAGGCGACAAAAAAGAGAAGCAGAAGAAGGAAGAGGATACGGCGACGATGAACGCTCAAGTGTTGTTTGGCCCATACTCTGGAACACACTGAGGACTTTCTACAAGCTGGTGTCGATGCATTCGAGGACACGACTCAAGAGTTCGAACGCGCCTGTATCACGACGCTACATAACGATTTGAGGGGAATTCAGTATGGGAATGAAAGCTGGCTAGTACGAAAACGCTCCCACGTACCTCATTGAATCCTCCATCCCGACGTTTCTGCATCACATCGATGAATTCCTTGGGGGAAAGATGTCCATCGCCTGAAAATCCAAGTAGACCTCGAATGTTAAAGGCAATGCACTTCGTCTTCTAGAGCATCAAGAAAGGAGCCTTACCATCCAGATCGAAGAGCGTGAAGATAATGTCGATCTGAAGTGGTGTGATCAGCTTGTCCTCGCTCTGACTGCGGAGTGCAGCCCGAGTTGCGCGACGAAAGTGCTCTGAACACACGTAAGAAAAAAAAGAAAATTCAGAACAACCGACCCAACCACCGTATGGAAGTCTGCGCCGCACCTTTGTCGAGACCCTTTTCTTGCATGACGAGGTCAATCGCGACCTTCAATTCGTCGAGGTGCTCGAGAAAAGTGGTAAAGTTAATGAACTCGTTCTCGGTGATGTGGCCTTTCATTTCGCGCAAGTTCTCGACGCGGTCGACCCACTTGCCAATCTCTTTCTGAAGTTTGCTCGATTATTAGGAGCTACTTGATGTGGGATCTCTCTTGCATAGCCACCTACCTGGTTAACGTGGCTCACCAGGAACATGCCGAACTCACGTGGCGATAGCTCCTTGTTTCCGTCGATGTCATACTGCTCAAACTGGATGCGCATAATCTCCTTCTGGAGGTCACGACGGAACGCGCAAAAGTCCTCGTATGTCAGCGTCTCCCTATAAGGAAAACAGTCATTAGAAAAGTCATTTTTGCTGAAAGGGGTGGTTATCGTCAATGGCCAACGCACGTGGCAAACTCGCCGAAGAGATGCTTGAAGATCGGCGTGTCGTCTTCCTTGAGCGATCGATCCTGGCGACCAGCGGGCGTACGCATTCGCATCAGATCGATAATCTACAAGAAATGCGACTCGTGAGCAGATCCATCTAGAACGATAACCAATCCACCAAGTACTACGCACGCGCTTGAACTCACGGTTGTCGAGACGACCATTGCCGTCAGCGTCAAACATCTTGAATGCGAGCTCGAACTGGCGCTCGGGAACTAAATCAAGTCAAGTGTGAGAACCACTTGACCCAACAAAGCGTCGAGTTGACAATCGACAGCGGCACCACGCACTCGCGAGGATCGTGTTGAAGAACATGTACTCGGCGTACGAGATGAGCCCGTCGCCATCAGCATCCACGAGGTCGAAGAACGTGCGCTCGTGCTTGGGGCCGCCGTGGAGCGTGACGAACTGGTCGAACTCGGCGTTCGTGATCTGCAAGCTGCGGAGCGTCTTGACGTGGGTCTGTTATTGAAATCTCCACGAGGTCAGCATAGGCTCGACAAGACAACAGCTTCGCGCCTCCCACCGACCTCGAAGTCGATCTGGTGCTCTTCTCGGTACTGCAGCAGCGCCTTGACGTCGGGCGCCGTGACGTTCGGCTTGTCCAGCAGCAGCTCTTTCACCTGGCGCTTGTACTCCTGCACAGCCTCCTACTCGATCGAGCGCACACCCAAATCGTCTATCAGTCTTTCTCTCTCTCTCTCTCTCTTGTCAAGAAGACGCGGCCTGCCTCACCTTGGCCGGCTTGGTCGTGATGGCCTGGAGGTTGTACTTGACGTTCTTGGAGCTGAGCGGCGCGCCGCTGCGGTACGTGTAGGGCGTGATGGCGCGCGCAAGGTCGGCGCGCGTCATGTAGAACTGCTTGTCGATCTCCACGGACGAAAAGTACTCGAAGACGCGCTCGGGCGAGCTGAACTTGCGCAGGCGGTTCTCGTAGTTGCCCACCGTGCGCTCGGTGAACGACGGCGACTCGGCGCCTTCGAGCCGCGCGAGCGGCGCAGACGAGGCGGCGAGTGAAACGGCCAGCGCCGCGGCGACGGTCGGCGCGCGCGCGAGCGAGCGGAGCGCGTGGAGCCGCATCCGAGAAACTGGATCTCGCGAGGAGCTCTTTCTTCTCTCTTTGATGACGTCGGGGCAAGATGGAGATCCTTATTACCGTAATCATGCATAGGTACCGTATATTGGAGAAGAGAGGGGTTTGATGCGATTGTAGAGGGAGGGACGGGAAATACCGTAATAGAGGGAGAGGTTAACGTACATTTGGCACGAGTGGCCGCGGAATGAAAATGGAGCCATGTGGATAATTTTTTTATACATTGACAATCGTAGTTCCACGAGTCGCACGCGTCGCACGCGCGCGACGAGAATAGAAGGAGGAGAAAATTTGGGAGATCGCTGGATAAATTAGGAAGCAAAGAGCGGCGGGCGGACGCTTGATGGTGGGTCGTGGTGATGATTGTGGTCGTTTCTTTAGTCGAGCTCCATGGCCTCGGGCTCTTCCTCGTAGTCGTCCGGGAGCTCTTCGAAGCGCACAAAGGGCTCCTCGAGCTCGCTGTCCGAGCTGCTCGTGTCGTCGCTCTCGCTCACGAGCTGTATCCTTGGCGAGCGCTCGACCGCGAGGTGCTGGTGCGGGTTGAAGACGATCATGGCGCGGCACGCCGGGTCGAGCTCGGCGGTGGCGCCGCCGAACACGGGCACGGCCGCAAACTGCTTGACGGCGTGCTTGGCCGGGCCGACGAGCGTCGCGGGTGTGCCGGCGCTCGCGAGCGGCACGATCGAGCTCGCGTCCGAGTCGCTGTCGGTGTCGTCCATCGCCGTGTCGTCGAGCTTGGCCTGCGGCACCGTCGGCGGCGACGACACGCGCATGCGCTTGAGGCCGTCGACCAGCACGCGGTTGCCGAACTCGTCGACGCGCACGCGCGAGGCGGACGCGGACGCCGAGGGCGCGTCGTCGCGGCGCAGCTTGCGCTTGGACGGCGCGGCGCGACCGCGCGCGAACGGGTCCGCGCGGCGCGGGAAGACGAAGGCGGTCGGCTGGCTGGGCAGCGCGAAGGCGCAGGCGCTCTCGTGGCTGCGCATGGTGAGTATGTACGGTTATGCGGAAATGGATTCCCGACGCGAAGGGCCCCGTCATCATTGACGAGACGAGCGAGCGAGTGTCTCTTGGGGGGACGAATCAGTCGGGAGGGGCGACGAGGAGGATTAAACTTGGTTTTTGTATGAGGGAGGGTCTCAGATGCAGCAGGTCATCTGCGGTTTCGAGACAACGCGACGAACAGTCTAGAAGTTTGTGAATGCGTGATCAGGGTTGTGTGGGCACTGTGTGAGACATAACAAAACAGTTAGTGAGTGATACGGTACGGAAGCGGTTTTCCAGTTTGGGTACAGTACATACGGGGCGGTTACACGAAGGTGCAGATTGAGCTGCTCGCTCAGAAATGTAGCCATGTGTCGCCGACGACTCAGAGTTTCCGTTGTTACCTATTACTGTACCTTTCGAGCTGGCGTGATGCGTGGGTCTGTCCATGGAGCGGTTCAACGGATGAACGAGTACAGGGCAGCGAGACAAGAAAGGCGGATGAAGTGGGGAGGTGGTACATGCATATTTAATTGACTTAAACGCACTCGCACCGAGTTGGGCGCGCCATCAAGCGGAGACCTGGGCGATCAGGGCGTACAGTATAGGTTCGCCGCCGTCGAATCTTGAGCGTCTCCGTATTTACAAAAGAAGAAGAGTCTCACCACTTTAGTTGGTGACGTTGTAAAACTCCTTGTACCAAGCCCAGGTCTTGGCGAGGCCCTCGGCGAGCGGCGTCGTCGGCTGGTAGCCGAGCAACCGTGTGGCCTTGGAGACATCGGCGCACGTGCGAGGCACATCGCCGGGCTGGTCCGGCAGGAGCTTGATGGTCGCCTTCTTTCCGACCAGCGACTCGATCGTGGAGATAAAGTCGCCCAAGAACACAGGTGAACCGTTGCCCAGGTTGAAGACCTCGCATCCCTTGGCCTTGTCGAGCGACAGGATCACGCCCTGCACAATGTCGTCGACGTAGGTGTAGTCGCGCGACGAGCTTCCGTCGCCGTACTGCTCAATCGCAATGTCGCGCGCAATGCGATCCATGAACTTGAACGGAGCCATGTCCGGGCGGCCGCGCGGGCCGTAGACCGTGAAGAATCGCAAGCCGAAGCACTCGATCTTGTACAGGTGGTGGTAGGCGTGGGCGAGCAGTTCGCAGCTCTTCTTCGTGGCTGCGTACGGGCTCACAGGGAAGTCGACAATGTCTTCTTCGCTGAAGTAGGTCTTGTTGCTGCCGCCGTACACCGAGCTGCTCGACGCGTAGACGAAGCGGTTGATACCGAACTGGCGACAGGCCTCGAGCAGAACGGTCGTTGCCGTGACGTTCGAGTGGATGTACAAGAGCGGGTTGTCAATGCTCGGACGCACACCGGCGCGGGCCGCAAGGTGGATCATCGCAGTCGGGTTGGTCTCCTTGATGGCGCGGCGCACGAGCTGCTCGTCGCAGAGGTCGCCAATGTAGATCTTGACGCGGTCGGCCGTGTACGTGCTCGTGAGGTAGTCGAGGTTCGACTGCTTGAGCTTGACGTCGTAGTAGTCGTTCATCTCGTCGATGATGACGACATCGTCACCGCGGTCGAGCAATGCCACACACGTGTGGAAGCCGATAAAGCCCGCAGCGCCCGTGACGAGCACAGTCTTGGCACCGACAGTGGTGGGCTGGATGAGGTCCACAGGCGTGGTGGCGGAGAACGGAGGCATTGGGGCCATGGTCACTGGAGGGTTGGTGGCTGGTCGGTGCTGGTGAGGCGAATTGGAGAATGATCGGTTGGGCTCGCTCGCGTACGAAAAGGTCGCTCCAAGAACACGGGCTGCTTCGACGGCCACTGGCGCGCAGCTCTCCCTAGGTGACTGAGAGCTCGTTTGACTCGGTCGACCACGTCGTTCGGTCTGCCGAGCCGCCGGCCAATCAGCGTGCGGAGACCCACACGCTCGTGAACAGATACGGCGCGTCTGGCGGCCAGCTGATACCGTCGAGCGGACCTGGACCCGACCGCAACGTCAGACTTGGATGATTTTGCCCAGATTTCGAGAGCCAATCAGGAGCTTGATCAGTACTTTGGGCGTGGAAGGACCGGTTAACTCTCTACGAATTTGTATGCTGATGCTGAGTACATTGGACGGACCGGTTCAGCAGGCTAAACTTTGCGAAAAATCTTGATTAAGGGATCCTGATTAGGGAATCACACGCAAGCATGACGAAGGCAAATTGGCTCAGGTCGGCCCATAAACTTGGTGAGACCGGTTGCGAGGCGGTGGTATACAGAAATGTCGTGAAGATTTGTTGACTGCCCTTCCTCCCATTGAGCAACTTGACACGGATCGAGATTATCTCCAGCTGATTGGATCGAGGGCTAGGGGGCGATGAAGAGCAGAATGGAGCCATGTGGGTCGAGGAGAACAGCATGGTCGAAGAGCCATATCCGATAGTGGACGTCAGTGGTGGAGGTTGTGTGGGATGCAGAATCTGCGAAAGTGGCGCGAAGTTTATGACCCACTGTGAGATGGGCGTTGGTCCGAGAAGAACAGGAGCGAAGCAAGCGTCGAAGCGGCGTAATTTGTGAATATCTGACAAAAACACCCAAAAAAGATCGCCCAGAAATTTTTCGTCGTGCGAATTGCTGAGGGTGCAATGTCTGCCGTGGGAGACAACAAGACGATCTTCTCACCCAATCGACGAATCTTGCGCCAACTATCTCCACGTCCACACGCACATGTGTACTCATCCATGGCCACAAACACGCGGCGGCGCCGACGTTTGAGCGCCTTGCTTCTACGTCGACTATTACATGTGTCCACTTGACTCCACCTGTCATCAGCCACTCACACGAAGTACCGTACAGTACGGTACGAACGCGACCTCACATTAACTAGTTGACCAGGCAAGGCCGACTTTTACATCTACTCTTCAGTACCAAACAGATCGAAGCGATGATGGATGAGTCGAAGTTTCATTGAAGACAATCGTTTCTTCCCCTTCGAAGCACGCGCATGCACCAAACTTCAGGATTGATGATGAGGGTCCACACGAAACGCGAATCTCGCTCCAGTTCCAGCTGGCAAACCCGCTTTGTCTTGTTTCGTCGAGTGGTGACTTCCATCCCAACCCATTCGAACGCTCTCGCTCTTCATGGAATTCGACGGCGGCATCAACGACCGCGGCGCCCAACGAAACAATTGTCTCCAGTCGGGAACGGCGAATTCTCCATTCGATTTCGAAGTGGATACTTTATCCTGTTGCGGGTCCACAACAGACCTTCACTCGGCGATCTGACAACGGCGAGCTGTTTGGTCCACCTGAGTCTGAATGCTCATCAGACTTTCTCAGTTGTCGTGTGGTTTAACATTTAGATTTGTAACCAATCATGCTCCGGACTAAATGAATAGTCCGGAGCAGACGAGCAGCTCACTTGACAACAATTGTCGAGTTTCTTGCTTTTTTTGAGCTCCTTTTCACAATGCGAAGTGATATCGATTTGTTCAAAACGAATATTTTGAAAACAACCCTTTTGCCTGCATAGCAATCTGAAAACAAGTGCTATTAGGAAAATCTGATGAACAGAGGTGTCACCTGATCAACAATGCGGGAAATCGAATGCGAACACATCGAAACCGAGCACACCACCTACGCATGTAGATGAGATTCCAGGAAATTTGAAATCTAGTGCTTCTCATGGCCTCGATTGGTATTTGAATAGAAGGCGTATTGAATAGAAGGCAGGTCATCCGTCACGCCGTCCATTGGAAATGGCCGGCGAACTCGGTGTCTCGTGGCATTCACTGTGTGCGTACCATCGGCAAACTACTTGCATCAGCCACTAAAAGACGCTGCGAATCGCCACCGAAATTAGTTGAACGCGAATGCGATGGTCAAGCGCCAGAAAATGGCCTCCGTCGAGGTCATCGTGAATGTCGCGTACTTGAGGAGCGTGGACGTGAGCGAGAAGCAGACGGCCGAGATGGCCACGTACGCGATGCCAAGCAGCGCACGCTGCCGCCGGTTGAATCTCGCACTCATCTGGTTCCCCAGCCTCTGTCACATTGGTATCAAAAAACACTAGAATTCTGTACGACTCTTGGTAGTCCAATATTGTCTTTCAGATCCAAATGGCTACCTATGACCAACGGATCGTTCGATGTGAGCAGCTTGAGTGGAAAATGGTAGACTTTTTTTTGTCATAAACTTGGGAAGACCACTGGGTGAAACTTGGACTGGTGGAATACAAAAATGCAATGAAGATTTGTTGACCCCCTTTGAGCAACGCGACATGGATGGAGGGGTAGGGCCGATGATGAGCATAATGGAGCCATGTGTGCTGAGGAGAACAGCATGGTCGAAGAGCCTCATGGGTGGACGTTGGTGCTGGGCCTGTTCATGCAGTCCATACTCTAGTGCGAGGATTATGACCCACTGTGAGATGGGCGATCGTCGGAGAAGAACTGGCGCGAAGCAGACGTCGGAGCAGCGCAACTTGTTGCGGATAGCCCGACGGAAGGTAAAAAATGATCGACCGGAATTTTTATCACGCCATGCGCGCAGTGTCTGCCGTGAGAGACAACACGACGATCTTCTCCACCGATCGATTGGAATCTTCTACCAACTGTCTACCCGTCCACACATCTGTGTACTTATCCATGGCCACAAACACACAGCAGCGCTGAAGTTGAGACCCGGACTTCTACACCGACTATTACATGTATCCACTTGGCTCCACCTGTCATCAGACACCACACGTCCCACATTCACTAGTTGACCAGGCACGGCCGGCTTTTACATTTTCTCCACTACATGAGCCGATCAGTGCAAACACGATGAGTCATTGTGCTCTTTACGAGGCAATGATTTTCCCCCACTTTCCCTCCTCTGTACGCGTATGCGACGAGCTTTTGCGTGGGGCCCTCAGCAAACACGAATCTCGCACGAGATCCCAGCTGGCGATCCCGCTTTGTTTCGTCCCCCCTCTCGTGATGGCTACCATCTCTTTCCAGGAGGAAACTCTCGCTCTTGATGGAATTCGTGGACGCCACCAACGCCCATCAAAAACCAGCAGTCTCCAGCCGGAAACGGCGAACTCTGCTTTCGATTTCCCACCTAGATATCATTGCAGGCCAGTCCACGGAAGACTGTCTGCAGTGGACCGGCGAGGAAGGGTCAGTGAAGGTCTTGAGTCGAGAGCTCGCTCAGTTTGGTCCTCCTGAGTCTGTGGGGATATTCTCAGCTTTTCTCAGACGTCACGGCAGTCAAACCCCTTCGATCGATTTCAACCAATCAAAACCATCCAGTTGTTTTAAACACTTGTGTTTAGCCCCGACCATCACTCTGCTAGCCCGGAGCTCATAAGCAGCTCACGTCGACAAATGATCAATCCGGCAGGTCATCCCTCCCGCCCGTCGCTTCGAGAGAGATGGCGAGCGAACCAGACGCGTGCGTGGCGTGCCAGTGACGCATTCTCGCCGCCACCATGACGGCCCACGAGAGTGCGAGCGAGCGCGTCAACGAGGAGCTGCCGCTGCTGCCCACGACGGCGCGCGCGCCGGCCAAGTCGGATGCGCACGAGCAGCTCGCGGCGCCGCGGCCGCATGCGCTGCTCGGCATCGCGTGCGTGGCCATCTCGGCCGTCTGCTTCTCGCTCATGTCCACGTTCCTCAAGTACGCGACGTTCACGATGACCTCGATGGAGGCCATCTTCTGGCGCTCGATCGTCGCACTCGCGTTCAACTATGTACGTGTGGCAAAAACAAGACGAGTCTCTGGGTGGGCATTTTGCATTTTGCATGCTGACGGCGTGGGCGTGTGGCGATGCAGGCGTGTATTCGCTACCAAGGGATCAGCACGTACGTGCGCCCCGAAGACCGCATGATGCTCTTTTACCGCTGTCTCGCTGGGTTCTCGTCCATCTCGTTCGCGTTTTACGCCGTGTCGCAGATGGTGCTCGCCGATGCGAGCGTGCTGGTGTTCACGAGCCCCGTGATCACGTTCTTCTTTGTACGTACACACCGAGACTCTTTTGTGGGTCGTCGCTTACTGTTTATTGCTTCTACGCTAGGGCTTCCTGCTGCTCGGCGAGCGCGTGGATATCCCGAGTTTCATCTGCGCTTTGATCTCGTTCGCCGGTCTCGTGTGCGTTGTGCGCCCGGGTTTTCTCTTCGGCTACGACCATGAGACCGCCGATATTGATGGTTCATGGCTCGCAATTTGCTCGGCTTTTCTGGGCGCCATCGGCCAGGCGTTTGTGTTCATCACGGTGCGCAAGCTGCAGGGCATCAATATGCACGTCGTTGTCCACTACTTCATGATCGCAAGCGTCGTGTGGTCGGCAGTCTACATGGCTGTCGTGCAGCGTCGCTTCGTTGTACCGAACACGTCGACCTTGTGGTTTGCGCTGCTCGGATCGGGCACGTTCACGTTCCTCGGCCAGCTCTTCCTCACGAAGGGTTTCCAGCTCGAGAAGGCCGGCATTGCCTCGGTCATGCGATACTTGGACGTCGTCTGCGTCTTCATCTGGGACGATGTGCTCTTGGGAGAGAAGATCAACCACTGGAGTGTGATCGGTGCGGTCATCATCTGCACGTGCGCGAGCATCATCGCGCTTCGCAAGGCCAAGGTGCTTTAGATTCTCTTACGCCACGCTGCTTTTTTATATTTGGTACTACTAGTATTCAATACGACTTCTGGTATTCTCTAATTGCTTCTCAATGGATGCTTGGACGTCAAACAGTCAGAAATGGTCTGCTAAGATCAACGATCTCTAAATCGATGTGAGCAGGTTGAAGTGGCTACAGGCGTTTTTTTTGATATTCTCTTTCGCCGTTTTGGAAGTTTTACCCTTTTCGTGAATTTCCTGAATCAACTAGCTGTTTGCACAAACAGGGGTTCCGACCTGCCTCGTCACAGGTTCCGAAGTTGAAGCGAAGCCGCTTAACGATGAGACTGCCAGCACGTTGGAATTTGGCCCACAGTATTAGAAAATCGTTATGGAAGCTATCACCATGCGAGAATCGACAGAGGTCGTATCGTTGCTCCAAGAGGCGGAAGAAAAACCGCTCTCAGTGCTCGGTATCACACTCGTGGCTCTCTTTCCGTCGTGTGCGTTAAGACGGATTTCAACGTCGACCGAGCACGAAGAGTATTCCATGACAGCCATGGAGGTGGTCTTCTCGCAGCCATTCGCGTCATATTTTGAGCTGATGGCTGTAATACTCAAGACTGTAGTCTGCAGAACAGTCGTTGACTGGGATTCTGGCACTCAGATTTGATTCCACGCGTGGCGATTTTTGGTCCTCGGCTCGCATGAGCTGTAGCTTGCAGTAGTCACCATGCATTTTTTCTTAGCGGTTCTGAGTCAGTCACTCCAGATAAAGGGGTTTGACCTGGAATTCCATTGGGCATGCGGTACCTAGATGTGTTCTGCGTCTTTTTTCCAGGACCATTTTGTCTTTGGCGGCCTGATCAGCGTGCGTCAGCCCAGTCATTATTTGCGCTGATCCCTCTCCGCAAAATGGTGTTTGTTTGAGGGGAATCCTTCACCACGTGTGTTCGGGAACATGGACACATTCACAAAAGGGTATTCGTCAAACGTGAGCTAGTTCTGCGTACAATTATTCAGTATTCACGACTGGACGCAAAGCCATCGAAACTCTGGTAGTGGAATTCTCGCTTCAGCCGTTTCGCGAAGAATGTGAAATTTCCAGAAATGAGTCGGTGTTTGCACAAACACCTTCTCCAAACTGCCTCGTCACATGGATTGTATGCCCAACTCGGGTTGAAGCGCCCTCTCACAAGCTAGTTGCTCGCCCACGACTCGATGGGGAAACTGCTCACACTCAAATTCGCCAGCTTCCTCTGAGATCGCCAATATCCAAGTCAACGTCATGGTCGCCCACGCAAGTACCGTCCAAGAGCCAACCGAGACGCAGCAGCTAGTGCTCCCCGTGGTAGACCCCAAAGCCAGCGAGGAGTCGCCGACCAAGCAGCCGCATGCGTTGATGGGGATGGCCCTCGTGGCTCTCTCAGCCGTGTGCTTTAGCTGGATGTCGACCTTCGTCAAGTACGAGGAGTACTCGATGACATCCATGGAAGCAGTCTTCTGGCGGTCGTCCGTCTCGTGGTCCATCAACTTCGTAAGTTCAGCGAGCTGGAAGGATGCACGTAATGAATCACTCACGCTCGTTATGCTGAAGATCGTGATTCGTGTCACCGGGAAGAGCGTGCACATCAAACCCGAAGACCGCTGGATGCTTCTCTTCAGGTGCTTTGTCGGCTTCACATCCATCGCCTTCGCGTTCTACGCCATGTCACAGATGGTGCTCGCTGACGCGAGCGTGTTGGTGTTCACGAGTCCAGTGATCACATTCTTCTTTGTGAGAACTCTCTTTGCTCATGGTGTCAATGTGTATCTGACCCCGACGTGAATGTTTGCAGGGAGCTTGCATGTTGGGCGAGGCTATTGACGGCGTGAGCCTGACGTTTGCTCTGTCGGCATTCGGTGGACTCATCTGCGTTGTACGTCCGGGCTTCATCTTTGGGTACGCCGAGAATGAGAATCGCGGTGGCTGGGATGGCTATGTTGCTGGCATGCTCGGCGCGATCTTCCAAGCGCTCGTCTACATCTCCGTCCGCAAGCTCAAGCACATCCATTTCCTCGTCATGCTCCACTATTTCATGATGTTCAGCAGCTCGATCTCGCTCGTCTATATCGCGCTCTTCCAGCACGTACGTTCTCTCGCTGGATCTGCGGTCTTTTATATGCAACTCACTGTGCCAATTCACAGCGTTTCGTGATCCCGTCGACGGTAATGCTGTGGTTTGCTGTGTTCGGCACAGGGTTCTTCACGTTTCTCGGCCAGTCGCTCTTTACCAAGGGGTTCCAGCTTGAGAAGGCTGGCATTGCCTCGGTCATGCGTTACCTTGACGTGGTGTGCGTCTTTGTCTGGGATCAGATCTTTCTCGGCGAGACGATCAACAAGTGGAGCATCGTCGGTGCTGCCATCATCTGCACATCCGCGTCACTGATCGCTCTTCGCAAGGCGCGGATCATTTGAGATTCTACTCTTTGTGGCAGGTGGAGTGTTCGATAACTTCCCAAAGAATATTGAATGATGTAAAACATTGTGAATGCGACTTGTACGATCATATGTCCTCATCAGGGCTGGAAATCTGGTTTATCGCGGTCGTGTCGCTCTCACTCGAGTATCATGGTATTAGTTGACGGACGTGGCGCCTGTCCAGTTTATTGTTCAGCTTACATGCACAATGATGTTAAAAAATAGACTCCAACTTTCATGATGATGATCATCATCACATGCTACACACAGGAATGCACTGCACGTTGTTTCGAGTGGCTCCCCAACACAGACGCAAGACACACAAGAGCATTTCTCCATAGCTCACCATCGCGCGGAGCGAGGAGATCAAGGTGTCGATCAATCTCGAGACTCCTCAGCTTGACATCGTCATGGTAGTAATATGGTACAGTGAAGACAGAGGACCACGAATAATGCAAACTTGAGCGAAAGTCGCCGCGTCTTCTTGAAGATGTCTGCGACATGTGCAGTGTCTATGGCCCGGGATATATACATCAAAAGATTCGAGGGGGTATTGGTGACTGCAGCAGCACGGCGAGAGCTCTCTCCTCGTAGATGTGACCGAGTGATCCGAGCGATGGCTCTTGTGGGGTGTTTTTTTTTTGGGTTGACACAGCAAAAATGTGTCTGCTACTCGTGAACTCCGCTAGTTCTTCATCCAACTAGGGTGGTTGAAGGCCAGCTGTGTCCAAGATAATCGAGCGCCTTAATCACACGGGCTAGATGGCCAACGCTCTGACCTCCCGTTCACTGACATCTAGACATGCTGTGGCTTCTGCATCCACTCAAACTTGAACGTGTAGTCCATGCCTGGAACGAAGACCACAGTCAGTACATCGAGGTCTACAGGTCAGTTTTCTCATGACCAAGTCACCGAAGTGCTCGAACGTGAGCTGCGCGACGATCATGACATGCAGCGCAAGCGATGGCGCGACAATCTTCCAGTGTTTCTTCAGAGTGAACGCGAGCTGTTGGAGAGCTGTGAAGTGCTGGAGTTGACGGTTGACGGCAGCACAGAAAACCACAAACGAAACCAGCTCCAGAGTTGCATAGATCGCGAGATTGGCGACCGTCGACTGTAGCTGCTCGTTCGTGAGGCTGCTGAACTGTCTATAGAACGCGCGATTGGGCATGTGGCTCATGGCCCACGCATACAGCACTGCGAGTCGATGACGTTGGCGAGTGGTCAGGTTAGTGTGGCAAAAGAGAGCGTGTGGCGACGTACAGTAGGTGGTAGCAATGGCGACCTCGACGAACTCAATAAGAACGTAGAACTCGATCGCGTGGAGCAATCTGAGCGTACTCTGTACGCATTGAAGTTGTACGCGATCTTTTTCGGAAAGCTCATCGTCAAGCTCACTCTTTGGGAGCAAATTCGAGATGGTTGGCGTCGACACGTGCGGGAAGATAGTAACTCTGCTCGGCCGTCGATTGGTGGACCCGAGTGTGAACGTAGCCGTCGGAAATCGGCTGAGCTGGGTAGGTAGCGAAGCTGTTCGGTGCAGATGGCGAGGCAAAGCGATGGCCGGGTGATTTTGTACGCGAGGACAAGTGTCAAGCAGATACAGCTCGTATTTAACGATATTCTTCTCGGCCTTGAGCCAACTTTGCGAGGAGGACGCGAACCGAGAAATGATTCCAAGCGAGTCGAAGCGATTGCTAACGTACCGTTCTTCCTCATTATCGTTCTGAAATTTGGCAGTGGCGTGCCTACTGGCATCTCTCGCGATTCGGTAGATCGCTGCATGCGCTAGAACTGCCTGAGCTAGGTCCACTAGCATTATATATGTGGTCGTGCCCAAACCCGAGGCCTGCTGCATGGTAGTGCAGACGAACATTGAGTGGTATGCATCCACCATGCTGACCATGATGGCCGGCGTCTCGTCTTCCAAATACACGAGACCTTTCAGGAAGCCGTTCTTGATAGCAAGCTTGAGGATTGGAAGAACGAGGGACACGTATGTACGGTAGTTGTGGCTGACAATCGTAAAGACTGAGTAGTATATCAGATACGTTAGCATCTGCATACCCAGGGAAGTCATCGACTTCAGGAAGCAGTGAAGCCGAATTCGGGCAGCGGGATCGGCCCGGAGTGTATCCTTCCACCGCCACCACATTTGCATCGTGTGGACCGCGAGGAAGGGCACAACTAGCACCAACATCCCGAACGGCATCGGGAACACCCAGATGGACCAGGCAACGTAAAAGCATGCCACATTTACCATCGAGACTGGGACCAACACGGGTAGCAGGCGAAGTATGGAGAGCGGCAGCGAGGGCGAACTGTAGTGAAGCATCCACGTACTCTGTGCCAGAGAGTAGAAGCCGACCGTCCACAAACGCACGTACAGCCACACAGTCTGTTCAGAGATCCCAAGCGACGGTGACCGCAACGGCATCGCGTCGAGAAAGAGAACGAAGAGCAGTGCCGGTAATGGAGTGAGCACGACAATTGTCACGTTCTGACGCCACGACGAGGTCTTGGCGAAGGCGACAACCTCGCGCAGTCGGGCAGCAGAATACTTTCCTTGCAATTCCACGTGCACCGAATCCCACCGTCGAGAGAATGAATCAACGAGTTGCGAGAGCGCGCGCATGGGTCACGTTGAGTGAGGAAAACAAAACGCGGCATGACTGGGTTTGGAGGTGGAGTAAAGACCTTTCAGCGCTAGAATTAGCACGCCATCTTGGGAGAAATTGTAGGGTTCGTCAACTCAGAGCACGTCAAAGACGGGCTGCTAAATTAGATAATCGTGTTAGGACCACGAATATCGGATTGTGCGTTAGAGGATCCAGACCCTAAACATACCTCATCGCGATGGGAGCACATGCATCAAATGCCGGTTGGCAGCTGGTTACTCCTAACCGATAACATCCACAACGACGGTTCCCGCTCAATGATTCACAAAGCAGACCATAATTCTCTGAACCTGCTGACCACGCGTAGCAACGGATGTCGCACTTTGTGCACCTCGAATGGTGACTTCTGGCGTACCAGCGGGCGTAGATTACCACAACACCCATCCAGATTCTGGATGAAAGGTATAGCTGTTCATATTAGTCCAGCTCTACCGCCGTTGTCGCTGTTGTCAAGTCGCTGTCCATTTCACAGATCTGATCCTCGAATATTTCAGAGTGAGCTCAAGTCGCCTCGGATCGAGGACTATCCTGCTGATGTGTGGAGTCTATTGTACTTACTGTAGTACGGTACTCTGTGACTCGAGTCACGCCAACCCAGACACAATGCGACACCTCGACAGAATTGCAGTTCCAAGCCCATCGCGTGCGACTCACGTGGAAGATTCACTCGACTCCGATGGGGAACATCCATGGAGAGTGCGTGGCAGGATGGCTACATCTTCCTTTTCCACCAATCCGTTCTTGTAATCGTCTTTCGATTAACCAACCGATCAGTCTCAATTAATCTGGTTGGCTGGTTCTCGATGGGACACGCCTGGTGGAGTTTAGTGGGTGAGCAAGATCCAGCTGGCGTTTGACACTTGTCTTTCGATCGTGTCGAGAGATCGCACCACCAGAGTCCGGAGGTCTCACTTGTGCGAAATCCTCACTTCCCAATTCTCTCTTCGCCACCATAACCACTCCAACTCAAGATGAAGACCTTCGTGCTCGCCTCGCTCGCCGCCTTCCTCGTCGCCGTCGACGCCATGCCGCAGTACGTCTCGAGCGTGCCAAACGGCGCCAATGTCAAAGGCGTTGCAGCCGTCGGCCACACGGATCCGGAGGGCGGCGGTGCTCGCAACAGCTTCGGCACAGCGTTCGCGACTGCTGGCCATGAATGGACCAAGGAGCTGTGCGAGGCCGACTCGGACGGCGATGGACAGACCAACGGCCAGGAACTCGGCGACCCATGCTGCACGTGGAAGGTTGGAGGCACGCCCCAGTACACGACAGGAGTGTCGGCGCCTGGTGACGCGACGAGCAAGGCCGATTCGTCGCTCTGGGCGAGCATCTCGTGCAGTGGATCGAGCTCGAACTCATCGACAACTTCAAGCTCGAACTCGTCGACGCCTTCGACGACGACCGCGACGCCGTCCACGACAACCGCGACGCCATCAACGACAACTGCAACGCCAACCACCACGACACCGGCGCCGACGTCGGCGGCGAATGTCGTGTCGCTTGCGATTGGTGCCAGCCTCATCGTTGGCGTTGCCACGCTTGCGCAAGTGTAAGATGTGACCACGATAGACCACTATCCAATAAACACCAACATGCATTCGAACGAAAGCTCAAAGTACCATTCACACGTCACAGATTGTCTTAGGAATAGCCTTCACGGTCCCAGCTAAATGTGGATTCTCTCAAAACTTTAGCCACTACAGAGGTCCATGACGTCTCTAAGTGTACTCGCCGTGGTCCTGCTAGTGTCCAAGGGAGCCCAGCCAGCCGCGTCCAGACCACAGTACGTCGCGCGCATTCCGAATGGCGACCGCGTGACCAGCTCCATGGCGCTCGGCCACGTCAACGCCAACGGCACGGGCGCACTAAACGCGTTTGGCCGCCGCTTCATCTTCTCGGCAAGGACGTGGGATGTCGATCTCTGCACGGTCGACTCGGATGGTGACGGCCAGACGAACGGGCAGGAACTCGGCGACCCGTGCTGCGAGTGGGTCCCTGGCGACATTCCTCGGTTCACAGATGGCGTCTCCCACCCAGGAAAGGCATCGGAAACGTCAAATGACTCGCGCTGGATCAACCTCACCTGCCCGAATGTGACCAAGCTGTCAATAATGTCAGGTTCAGCGAAAAGCGGCTGCTCTGTCGTTGTAGTGGTGGCTGCCGTGTTGCTCGGATTGTGGTTTTCTTTGAGAAATTAAAGAAGGATAGTTCGTACAAGAGAACCCATTCGTTTCGTTTGGAAGTGACATCAACACAGTGATTCCTAAGAGCTACGGAGGGTGCATATCAATACCTACGGTTGCTCAACGCGGTGGCGAGTGGATAGCCACCGCGGAAATAGGTCCTTCGAAAGCAGAGTGGGCCGGAGTGGCCGTTACGTTCGGTTAATGGTATAAAACTTGTCGTCTGGCCGCCATCCCTACGATCATTGCATTCACGCGTCGTTGTCTGACGGTTCTTCGTGACAAGGTGGAGCAAACGCACCCATGAGATAGCATCAATGTTTTTCCGTCTCCCGTGTGTGCTGGCTCGCTCTCTGGGGGCAACTTACCAGTGATCAGTGGTGGGGAGACGAGGTAAAGCTTCATCCCCAAGTCGGAATTAAAAGTTCTAATGGTGATATTTCACGCAGAGAATCGTAATCGCTTGGGCCCCAGCAGGAACCGGCGACATGTATATGCTAGTCATATTCGCCTACCACAGCACGAGGCAGCTACGTCCAATTGCCGCACATGACAGGATGGGAGGGCCGCACGATACGAAAGTTATTTTTCTACCAGAGCAGAGCAGGTCGGACTTTTTCACTCCCAGTTTTCTTGCGAGGCCAGTCGAACTTGAACGTAAAGTCCATCCCTGTTTTAAACGTGTGAGCAAACATATTTGGAGTGCCTCTTCGTTCTTAAAACAACTCGGACCGAGATGCTCAAGGGAGAGCGACACGACGAGGAGGATCCAGAGCGCAAGTGTGGGAACTACGGTCTCCCAGTGCTTGCGAAGCGTGAATCCGAGTTGCTGCGCTGCCGTGAGGTGTTGTAAGAGCATTCGCAGCGCTGGCTCCCTAACTCTAAATATCCGCCCAATGCGATCGGATGCACTTTGTGCACCGCGTTTTATCACATTTGTATCAGTATTGATCCATCACGCGAGTGAGATTTTGGTCTCGAAAGGTTGATCAACCCACCCAGCACATTTCACCTCGTGACTGATTCCTTTCACCGACGAGAGTGTCGGGCATGGGTGCGGTGGGCAGGCTTCTAGACGGAGCAACTGCGCAACGCGTTCCGAGGCGGTCAGGCTCACCCATGGGATCCCTTGAACGTACAAAACGCATTCGGTCGTGACTTCATTTTGTCTGTGAGGAGGAAAGAATTTATATTTGCAAGCTCGACTCGGACAGCGGTAGTCCATCGAACGATTAACACCTGAAGAAGGACGTGGAATACATATATGTACGTACTTCACCGGGGTGCATCGATGCCACACAGCTGTTGGAGTTGCTGATTGCTTGATTGATATTTTTCACCAAATTCGAGAACCGTAATAACCAAATTTGGGATTACCGTAGTGACATTTCGAGGAACGCTCAAGACAGGGGAGGAAGCATGCCACCGCGGAGCTTCTTTTATGTCTCCTGGCTCTTCCACGAACGTCACGATCACGATCAAGTCGTCAGGCGTCAAATAGACTACGGATCCCCCGCTATCGCCGTCTTCCACACCTTCTTACAGAATCGCTCAAAAAAGTGCTTTCATTTCAACAAACTCAGAACCAACGCGGTAAACGTAAATCCAGACCAGACTAGAATTCAGAAATTGTTTATTTGGAGGCTGCTTGAGTGGAAATCAAACCACCTCTGGAGGTGGGTCGAAAACATTTTCAAGCATAAGCAGGGTACGGGCCCAAATCCGAGCAACACCAAAACCAAAAAAAGTTCCATAGCTGCTCTTTTTTTTTTTAACTTTGACCCCCTCGAATAGAGTTAATCATTCAACGTCGCTGCAATGGTCAGCACAATTGCAGCGACGTTGAATAATGTGGACGAGACCTTGGCGTGGGCAATCACTCCGTGTCGTACGCTCGCTATCTTGTTCACCCTCCACCAGCGTTGCTGGCAGAGCCTTCATCGTTCGGTTATCGCCGTGAATACGTCACTTGTCGTGTTTCGTCCAGGTTTATATAGTATTAATAGTTGTGCGTCACGTTGGACCAATTCTTCAAGGCTTGCCACCGCAGTTCAGTTGTTGTTAGGCTTCCAGCCACCGTGACCTGGGGTGAGCAGCTGTGATGTTACATGTTAGACATTTCGTCGAGATACTTGTGAAGGGGTTACTGACCCTGTGTTTGTACTCTTCCGAAAGGTGTTCAAGCACCGTTGATATACACGCGGGAAGGCAGACGCACGTTGCACTCGTCATAATCTAGGAAACGTATCTGTAGTAGCCGTGCCCTTGCGTGGGCGTACCCCGCAGCAGTTGGATTCGATAGGAACGGTTCAGCCAAAAAAAACTATCGTATCGTTCACCTCCAGTATTTTTCAAAATCATTTATCGCCAGATTTCTTGTGAAGCCACTCGAACTTGAAGGTAAAGTCCATGCCTGCGCCAAGGAGTAAGTACACAAAAACGGAAAACCTCCGAACCGGACAGCTCTACACATAACCTACCGAGATGCACAAGTGAGAGTCCCATCGCAATCAAGACCCAGAGTGCAAGCGTAGGAACTAGGGTCTTCCAGTGCTTGCGAAGCGTGAATCCGAGTTGCTGCGATGCAGTGAGGTGCTGCAACTGGCGGTTGATCGCCCAGCAGATCACCACAAGCGACAGTATCTCTAACGACGCGTAAATCGCGAGATTTCCGGCTGCCGATCGCATCTGCTCGTTTGACAGAGAACTGAAGTACATGTAATAGGCGCGATTCGGCATCTTGCTCAACAACCACACGTACAATGCTGAAATCAATAGAGAATTGGAGTTAGATCAATTGCAGTGAGTCGGTGAAACAAAGCAAATGGCCTAACTGAATATCGAAGCAATTGCAGCCTCGATATACTCGATGAGCACGTAGAACTCGATCATGTGAAGCATCTTGAGCACGCCCTGGATGCATCGGAGCTGCTTTTGCTCAGTTTCGGTGAGGTCGGAGGACACTTGATCCCCATACACTGCGTTTGGATTTGCGAGACTCGAGATTTCTCTAATCGCAGGCCCTAGCGGCTCGATTCTCGCGAGAGCAGGAGACGAAGTGTGTCCAACAGCGATGACAGATGATGATCGCGGAGGAGGATTTTGTGGTTGGAGGTGCTTTGGAAGAGCAATGCTCGGGTGGTTGCGAATCCTCGGCACGGTCTCTAAAAGATGGAGAACATAGTCGACGACACCATATCGGAAGGTGAGCAGCGATGCAATGCGAGAGCCAATTCTTGATGAGTCTTGCCTGGTACTAGCACTGACCGATACCGTCCTTATCGAAGAACGGCTTCGACTGGTGCCATATTTGTCTACGTCTTTGCACTCCTCGACGGCTCGATTCACTTCACCCACGATTAATACCACTTCGACATAGGCGATTAGTGACTGGAGTATGTCAACAAACATAATGAGCACGACCGTGCTCAGGCCTTGTGCTTGCTGCATCGTCGTGCATACAAACATCGCATGAAAAGCGTCGACGTTAGCGACGATGGTCATTGGTGTCTCATCTTCCATGTAGTAGAGACCTTTTCGGAAGAGGTTCTTGAAGAGCATCTTCATGGGTGGGAGTATGATTGGCACGTAGTTCCGGTAAGCTGGGCTTGCAAGCGTATACACGACAAAATAGGAGACGTAGCCGGAGAAAAGCGTCGATTGTGCTCCTAATGCCTTCGAGTAGCAGCTGAGTCGGGCCTTTGCGACGGGATCCGCTCGAAGGGCATCTCTCCAGCTCCACCAGACGAAAGCAAAGCTAAAGACTAACGTTGGTAGAACAGAAAGCTGGAGCATGAACGGTGTTGGGAATACCCAGAGAAATCCGCACCCATACACTGGCACGACGCTAACAACGCCGATAATTAGCGATCCGAGAACAAGTCGGCGCGTTGACATCGGCAGCGTCGGCGTGGTCAGATGCACTTGCCGAACAAGCACAAAAACTCCAACTGCAGTCATAACAAACAACCGAACGTAGAGACAAATGGTTTGGTGAGAAATTCCCAGGTACGGGGACCGCATTGGGAGGGCGTCGATGAAACGAATCATGAGCAGTGCTGGGACTGGAGCTAGCATCATGGCAGCAACGTTGATTAACGCGGACGAATCTGTGGCGTGGGCGACGATCTCTTATAGCCGCGCTAAGGAGTAGCGTCCTTGCAGCTCTACTTGCACTGCGTCCCAGGCCATGATTAAGCGCTTAAGGCTGGGCTGGAGGCATGAGTGTGCTTTCCCCATCGGGCTTCTCGAGATGAGAACTGGTTGGGGGGCCTGAGAGCTGCGCGGGGGCCACACGCGCTATTTACAGATCGAACGACGTCAGGATAGACACAGTGCCCAAGTCAACCACCCTACGAACCGCGAAGGTCATACTGATCTTCCCGCCCTGCTAGCCAACGACCTACGTCCGTGGTGGCCAATAACAGGCCTACCCGTTGACCCCCTCTAGGTCGATACCCGCTAAGCTCCCAGCTATTAGGATTCACATAGTTGAACTCACCAGTAGTGGTGGCTGCCGTGTTGCTCGGATTGTGGTTTTCTTTGAGAAATTAAAGAAGGATAGTTCGTACAAGAGAACCCATTCGTTTCGTTTGGAAGTGACATCAACACAGTGATTCCTAAGAGACTCCACCTGCATCATCATCATCATCATACTCATACGCGCGTATTTTTTCCTCAGCAAACAAATCTGAAACAGCTAGGAGACTGAAAATGTCATGGGGAGAACACTCGAAGAATGAGACAATTTATAACAGACTGTTAACTTAAACTTTCCATATCCGATGAAGTAAATTCGATAAACTGAAGGATATAATATTCAGTTTGTGGGAAATTCTAACTTTCGGCCGAAGGACTAATGTGTGCAGTAAGTTGTTCAGGCATGTGCGCGCGAGTGAGCAAGTCACATACCATTAAACATACAGGAAGGAGCTGAAGGGATCGCCGCTGGTGTGGCATCGTATGAAGCCTACACACCTTGCGTGCTAAGTTCAAAACGACCTGCACAGGTATGGCTACATTGGGAGCTTGTATGTCTAGCAATAGATGGGAGCATTGCCGTGAAATCGGTGGCCCATCCGCACCAACGAAGGTAACCCATGGAAAACACGTCACTTTGCACCGTTTTTGCCATTTTTTGCCGGGCCCGTTGGGGCTACTTTCAAGCTGGGCGACTGGCCGATCAAGTGGGCGTGCACCACTGGCGACATCACGTCAGGGCGCACAACTGCAGTCGAACAGCATAGCCACTCATGCCATGAACACAAGGCAATCCAGCCAGGCTCATCATGCAAGACGTAGGCTCCGCCATGCATCTGCCCGGGCTCGCCACTTCCGACTTACGCCCTTGGCTTCACAGTCAAGTTGACCCACTGTAACCCAGGAGGGCATAGAGTCACAGCAATTAGAGTACATTAATTGCGCTAAATAGACTCCAGCTTCATCCATCCTCTTGCCTGGCCCAACACGGTTCTTCAACCGATCAAGGTCGCGAGAAGATCCCAACTGAGAATCCAAACTTTGTACGCAACTCGTCTGGCCGTCAAGAATCGCTGCATTGCGAGTGCTACACACCAAAACATTGCGCGGAAGTGGAGCCACACAGTTTGCTTTTCGATTCCAAGAGTCGGATCCCTCATCGGTAGCGCGTCAATTGCCAGAATCATAACTAGTGCCGGGATTGGCGTCAGCACCATTAATGCGACATTTGTCGATGCTGACGATATTTTAGCGTGGGCGATCGATTCCAATTACGTGTGTGTGTGTGTGTGTGGGTGTGAGAGAGAGAGAGAGAGAGAGAGAGAGAGAGAGAGAGAGAGAGAGAGAGAGAGAGAGAGAGAGAGAGAGAGAGAGAGAGAGAGAGGTATCTTTTTGGACAGGAGTGAAAACCTGGTTACTGAACTTTGATATCTGACTGGCCAGCGACGAAGTCCACATCCTGCAAACCGACAAGAAGCGTCGCAAAACGAGCGTCACTTATCGGAGATGACAGTGCTGAAATGGATACACCTCCAGGTACTGAGTGCCGTATATGTGGACTAAGTGTTACGTAGGTCTGTGAGTATTGAACCGTAGATACGATGAAGTTGTTCTAGACAACTCCAGAGCAGCTGTATAGGGCGTGGCTATTATAATGAGTGCCATGTAGCTAGTCGTCGAGAGCAAGGACTTCTATCTGTTGTTACATGACTTCGCAATTCAACTCGTTCGTGGGGAGCCCGTTCTGCGGAACTCTGACATATTACCAAGTAGTACTACCTACCAGTATTTCTCCCGGGAAGTATTCTCCGACCAGTTTATCTTCAAATCAAGTCAAGCACCAGCATTTGACTGAAATTGAAATTCGCGCCGTACATTTTATCAAGAGAAGCGGATTGAGAAGTCACACACCCTAAGCGTAATGGAATTCACTTATCTGCGGAACTCTTGCTGCCGATCCGTTTCGATTTTTGCATGTGTCATACGAAGAGAGGGTTTGTCGGTGCTCAGTTCGTGAGCACCCGCTAGTGGGATCGATGGGAAGCAATCATCGTGTTTGCGTGGTTTGCTCACTCTAGCACTCTCTATTTAGTCTACCTTCTCAGAGCCGAAGACAAGTAGGTTGACTCGAGAGAATTTGTATCGGTTGTCTCTCGTTGAGGATGATGAAGGTTCGATTCAATTGCGCTAAGTAGCTGGTTGCCTCTCGTTGTGCTGATCTCAAAGGCGGTCAATTCATCACCCTACCCTCTCCTCCTCCTGAATTTGGATCCTCGGTTTGGTAACCTTTCGGGACCAAAGTGAGTGAGCGTGAACGACGATTCACGAAGCTAGCGACTTTTTCTGAAGCCAAGCGAACTTGAATGTGTAGTCCATTCCTATCCACAGCGCGCAGAAGTGTAGGTATTGAAGAGGAAACCGTCAGGAACCCACTCACCAAAGTGCTCAAACGTCAATTCCATGACCATGGTGACCCACAAAACGAGCGTGGGGACGATAGTCTTCCAGTGTTTATAAAGCGTGAAACCGAGCTGTTGTGTTGCTGTGAGGTGCTGCAACTGGCGGTTGACCGCCCAACAGAATACGACGAACGACAACAGCTCCAACGAGGCGTAAATGGCCAGGTTCACGACAGTAGCTCGCAGCTGCTCGTCTGAAAGACTGCTGAACTGCTTGTAGAAAACGCGATTAGGCATACCGGTCATCGCCCACACGTACAGAGCTCAAATGAATAAACACCGCCTTAGCACGGCGTCGTATCGGCGGAAAAAGGGGTCACTTACTGAATATCGAAGCAATTGCAGCCTCGATATACTCGATGAGCACGTAGAACTCGATCATGTGAAGCATCTTGAGCACGCCCTGGATGCATCGGAGCTGCTTTTGCTCAGTTTCGGTGAGGTCGGAGGACACTTGATCCCCATACACTGCGTTTGGATTTGCGAGACTCGAGATTTCTCTAATCGCAGGCCCTAGCGGCTCGATTCTCGCGAGAGCAGGAGACGAAGTGTGTCCAACAGCGATGACAGATGATGATCGCGGAGGAGGATTTTGTGGTTGGAGGTGCTTTGGAAGAGCAATGCTCGGGTGGTTGCGAATCCTCGGCACGGTCTCTAAAAGATGGAGAACGTAGTCGACGACTCCGTAGTGGAAGGTGAGCAACGATGTAATGCGAGAGCCAATTCTGGATGAGTCGTGCCTGACACTGGCGGTGATCGACATTGTCCTCGTCGAGGAACGACTTCGACTGGTGCCGTATTTGTCTACGTCTTTGCACTCCTCGACGGCTCGATTCACATGGTCAACAATCGAGACCACCTCGATATATGCCACCACCGACTGGAATGTATCAACAAGCATGATGAAAACAACCGTGCTCAGGCCTTGTGCTTGCTGCATCGTCGTGCATACAAACATCGCATGAAAAGCGTCGACGTTAGCGACGATGGTCATTGGTGTCTCATCTTCCATGTAGTAGAGACCTTTTCGGAAGAGGTTCTTGAAGAGCATCTTCATGGGTGGGAGTATGATTGGCACGTAGTTCTGGTAAGTAGGACCGGCTAGTGTGTACATGATGTAGTAGGCGATGTAAGCTGAGAAGAGCGAAGATTGTGCTGATAGAGCCTTCATATAGCAACTCACGCGAGCTTTTGCGATCGGATCAACTCGAAGTGCGTCTTTCCGACTCCACCAGACGAAAGCGGTGGCTATCCCCAGCGTTGGGGGAGTTCCGAGCTGGAGAGCAAACGGAGTCGGGAAGACCCAGAGAGCTCCGAACGCGTACATAGGCCCAACACTGATGGCTCCTATGATAATTGACCCCAGAATGAGACGGCGCGTCGTCATTGGTAACGAAGGCGAGTTGAGATGGACTTGGCGAATTAGTACGAACATTCCAATTGTCGCCATGGACCCCAAACGAAAGTAAAACCAACCGGTTTGCTGAGCGATTCCCAGGTACGGCGACCGCATCGGCAGCACGTCCATCATGAGAAGCACCAGCAGCGCTGGAACTGGTGTCAGCACCATTGCCGCGACGTTACACAATGCGGATGAGGCTTTCGCGTGGGCTATCACCTCTCGGAGTCGAGCTAGAGAATAGTGTCCTTGAAGCTCAACCTGAACGGCATCCCACGCGCGGATCAGAAGGCTGAAACGCGATCGGCTTTGCCCCATAGGTTCTTCTCAAATGCTGGCCCCAGATGACAGTCTTGTGGGAACCCACGCGCTATTTTTCACCGGAGCAGCTCGTCCTTTCCCTGCCTACCCCTCCATCATTGGTCAGAATATGGTGAAGCCGTTTGGACGGAATGTCGCGTGTGAGATTATCTGATACGGAGTGACGTTCGATCACAGGAGCGGTCAACCTAAACGTGTGCGATATTTACTTGTGGGCCGATTCTACTGGAGGATAATCTAGCCAAATGTACTACCCACTTGGTAGCGAGCTACCCTGATCTTACCTCATTACATAGTACTACCACATTCGGGGGGGGGGGGGGGGGGGGGGGGGAGGGGGGGGAACCTCACTACCCTCGATGTGGGGGTCGGCGCTGCTGGATAGCCCAAGTTTAACTGTGGTGGCCCAGTTCGCGTGGAGGAGGCTTTGCACGTCGAGTGCTGCCCGACTTCTGACTGTGCCTTTCCCTTTCCGGTATAAGCACGATTGCCGCAACGTTCGCGGCCACAGGCGTGGTCTTAGAGTGAGATACAACCTCGCGAAGTCGCGCCAAGGAGTAGCGGCCCTAAAGCTCGATTCGCACGGCATCCCACGCGTGGGTTATCGTCCGTAGACGAGAACGTGCGTGTCCCATCGTCTTCTCCTTTCCTCGATGATGTGCCTCGGCAAGGATTGTGGTCTAGCGCTATTCGTGGCGTGAGATTGCTTGCCGATACTGATCCATTGGCCTCGCACTGCAGATAAAAAGCCAGGTGTGTCCAAATATATCCCGACTGTTTCTTTTTTTTTCGAGCTTCACATTACTCAGGGGTCGACTTCCAGACTGTAACTATATCCTGGATACTGAGAGACTGGCGGCGATGAGTGGCAGGTTTTAGAGAAATATCATGCTCGGGACTGGGCGAGTTGAAGTGTGTGGATAGCCAGCCGTTGGGCTGGCCAAGTCAATCCTCTATCAAGTAGGCGAGTCCTTCGCATGACCGTCACCACAGCTACTTCAGCATCGACACATCAAATCCGGATCCGGTGCGTCATAACAGGCTTTCAATGTCGCGGGGTTCTCCACAATCCGAGGCAAAATCGTGTCCAAGCCCGCCGATTGGAGTGTAGATAACGGTGCTTATGTTTCTTATTACTTAGCATGCAGGGCCAACACTATCCGGTATCCCTTGCGCAGCGCTGTGCTCAAGCCAATACACAGTAGCCAAGCATGTACGATCAATTGAAGATCCACACAAACCAAGCATATGGTATCTTCTTTACCAATCATTGAGCTGTTGGTTCAGTATATGTGATGATGATCCACTGAAGTCTATTGATTTCAACCATTGTGAATCCTTGTAAGGTTCAGTATATATGCACTGGACACGTGCAACTCCAGTCTGTCCAGATTTGGTGCGCGCCAAAGTTCAGTAGCGCACACGCCTCAGTATATCGATTCCGACGATCCACATGACTCAGCCACACGCCACCACTGGAACGAATCTTGCTCCGCATGATCGATGGGCAGCCAGGAGACTCACTTTCCATCTTCCTCCCCATTGAGCAAGGACAACACCCCAGCCACCCCACCACAAGACCATGAAGACCACTACGTTCGCTTCGTTCGTGTCCGCCGCAATCTTCGCGCTGGTACAAGTCGACGCACTACCAAGCTACGTCCCTCGACTTCCTAACGGAGCCAACGTTCAAGGAGTCACGGCCTTGGGTCACGCCGATCACGTCGGCGACAGCGACGAGCTCGACGCCTTCGGAACCGCTTTCAAGAACGCGGGCCGCAAATGGACCGTTGCATTGTGCCAGGCGGACTCGGACGGCGATGGCCAGACGAACGGCCAGGAGCTCGGCGATCCGTGCTGCACGTGGTCGGTCGGTGGAACACCCAAGTTCACGTCGGGTGTTTCGAACCCTGGAGACGCCAGCAGCAAAGTGAGCGCCTCCGTGCTTTCTGCGAACTCGTGCGCGACACCAGCTGCGACGACCGCGACTCCAGCCGTCACTCCGGCCTCTTCGTCGTCCCCCACGACAACGACAGCCGCCCCGGCTTCAACCCCTGCGCCAGGCGGCTCCAGCTCGCCCGCTCAACAGCAGGCAACGGTGACCCCCTCTCCTTCGACCAACTCCACCACTGCGGCGCACGACAACTGTTGATAGCAATCGAGGAAAGAAGGCGACGACAACTGCAGTCCCTTTCAGCCAAGCGCTACATAAGCATTCATGTTGATTCACGAAAGTAGATGCTTTCTGAACATTTTTGAATACATTTTGACTGAAACTCAACGTATCCACAAATCTGAAACACCTCGGATGAAATGATGATGATGATGATGATGAAAGTTGGAGTCTATTGGGTTACAACTGTGTGAACGCCTATAGCTTTGAATATGCAATGACAATGCGCGGTGCATGTCGGGCCAAGAGAAGCGTGGTGGCCGCCACGAGGGCCTCGGATGAAATGGCTGGCTACAGAACTGAACAACAGGTATGAACCGAATGAAGAGGATCGTTCGACCAATCGACTGTGTGTACTCAGCCGTTTCAGCTGAGATTCCAGTCTTGATCATATGTTTTTCCGTGAGTGCTGAACTTAGAAGTCGGAAGCAGAGTTCGGTTTTGATATCTGAACTGATGTCCACAGTTTTTCTGTAGATGTTATTCTTGGAACGATTCGCTTTGGGCATCTTTGGTTTGTTGAAGCTACACACCGTTGAGGTCAAGAGCACCACGCGCGTGTGTTCGTCAAATCAAAACGTTGAGTAACAGCATTGTACGTTGGCCTTTCCAAACGTTTTTACGTAGCGATCAACGAGAAGCAGGGTTCTTAGATGTATTTCCTTGCCATCTCGGCAGGATTTATCAGGATTTTGGTCGTGGAAATACGTTTATTCATTTGTAAATGGCGTAAAACGAGCGCAACCCCACTGTCATTCGCATCAGACCATCAACAGTTGCTAGCTGTTGGTTGTAGAAGCAAGTCGAGGCGACAGGCGTGAAGAAACTATCTGAACTGAGATCCCATACGTCCTTTCACGTCTCCTTAACCCAATGAGCCCTTTGTTGGCTTTTGCAAACACCCTCCATTCGCCTAAGTCGAGAGCTCATTCTTCATTTCGCCCTTGCGATATCAAGCCACCAACGATGAAAGTCGTTCTCGTGACCGCTCTCGTCGCTGCCGCGATCAGCTCCACCGCCCACGCCAAGCCATCTTACGTCTCCCGCATCCCAAACGGAGCGAATGTACCCAACGTCCCTGCCGTCGGTCATCTCGACCGCACGGGTACCAACAGCGCGCGCGACGCGTTCGGAAATGCGTTCGACAAAGCCGGGAAGAAATGGACCGTCGCGCTCTGCCAAGCCGACTCGGACGGCGATGGGCAGACCAACGGCCAGGAGCTCGGAGATCCGTGCTGCGTGTGGGTGACGGGTGCAACGCCCAAGTTCACGATCGGCGTCTCGAACCCTGGCGATGCGTCGAGCAAGGTGAGCGCGGCCGTTCTCGCGAGCAATGTGTGTGATTCGCCGACTGTGACGCCAACTGCGACGACGCCCACGCCCACGACGCCGGCACCGACGACTCCAACACCGGCAACGCCTGCACCAACTACCCCGGTGCCAACTACCCCGGCGCCAACCACGTCGACACCCACTACTCCAACGCCGACGACTCCAACGCCCACTACTCCAACGCCCACTACTCCAACACCGACGACGCCAACACCGACGACGCCAACGCCGACGACGCCGACGCCGACGACGCCAACGCCGACGACGCCAACGCCGACGACGCCAACGCCGACGACGCCAACGCCAACCACGCCCGCACCAACTACGCCAGCGCCAACCACGCCGACACCAACAACTCCGACACCCACTACTCCAACGCCGACAACTCCAACGCCCACTACTCCAACACCCACTACTCCAACACTGACGACGCCAACACCGACGACGCCAACGCCGACGACGCCATCGCCGACGACACCGGTGCCAACCACGCCAACGCCAACCACGCCTGCACCAACAACTCCAACGCCAACCACACCTGCGCCAACAACTCCAACGCCGACGACACCAACGCCAACCACGCCGTCACCGACTACCCCGGTGCCAACGACTCCGACACCCACTACTCCAACGCTGACGACACCGGCGCCGACGACCCCTAAGCCTACTACTCCATCGCCGACGACGCCATCGCCAACCACGCCATCACCGACCACGCCATCGCCAACCACGCCTGCACCAACAACTCCAGTACCGACGACGCCGAAGCCTACCACTCCTGCACCGACGACGTCATCGCCAACCACGCCAACGCCAACCACGCCGACGCCAATTACTCCTAAACCAACTACCCCTGCATCGACTACTCCTGCGCCGACTACGATAACTCCCTCGCCAACAACCCCTAAGCCAACGACTTCGGCCCCGTCGACGCCAGCTCCCACGACGCAGACACCAACATCCCCTGTTCCAACCACACCAACACCATCAACGCTGACGCCCAAAACGATTCGACCGACCAAGACCCCGAAAACCACCAAACCACCGAAGACGCCGAGTCCATCTCAGACGAAGCGTGTGCGTTGCGATGTGTAGAGCCACGCGTCGTTTGGCTCAAGGCATTTCAATCTCTAATACGTGCCATGCATTCAAATACTAGAATCCCTCCCATGCGTTATCTGGAGGTGAAAGAACTTCAATCATACGCGTTGTCCTACTTTTTGGCCACAACAAATTCAAGTTTTCTGTAGACGGACTGTCTGATTCGATTGAATGTTCCTAAATCCCCAATCATGCCTTTGTTCAACAATCTCCGACCTTTTCTATCGATTTTAACCTTACACCGTGTATCGTACGATTCTTGCTGTTGTTTTGTCTGTGAAGTTACATCTTCTGAAGTCTCTATTAACACTACGACCCAGCTCGTACAACACTCGCGTCTGTGGTGGACAAGGTGCACGATATTTGCAGGTCACGCCAAGACTAAACCAATCAACGCTGTATGCGAGTACTCTTGGGAATTTTCTCCGAATGCGGACACCGGACAGTTCTCCCCAGAATCCTTCCAGAATTGGAAGCATGATGGTGATTAACGCGACGCCAACTGGAACGAAGGGATACACTGAGCAGAAGCGATCAGAGTGCACGTGCCCAATCCAGACGAGCGCGTGCAAGTTGGCTTCATAAACTGGCGCTGCGGTCGCTCGCAGATGAAACAGAAGTATGATCACCAGAACAGGTAGTAAGAACACGTTAATTTGATCTGAAAAAGGCCTCCTAGAAGGACTAATGATAACACCTTCACGCTTTCTTTCGTTACTTACCAATTATCGAGGCAAGTAGAGTGACTAGGCGGTGATGCAAATACCAATGTTTTCGTTGCGGGAGATGGGAGGTCGGACACTTACTGCCTAAGCTTTGAAGCGTTTGTACAAGGTTCCAAGAACATCCAGTGTTGGTCAGAGAATGATTTAAAAAATGCTGCACTTACTAGAGTTCGAAACGTCCACGGCGATACCATTTTAGTCCACACTCGATTCGACTAATTGTCAACAACACCAAAAAGCTCATTACTTCTTCAGATTCTCGACTAACTGAGGCCAGTTTGAGGAGCCAGTCGGCAAAACCATTCCTCTAGAACGACTCGACTTCAAATACATTTTGTATTGCAAGCTCTCCACGACATGATCGGTTCGTTCATCATTCTCCATCTTCCCAACGAAAAAACAAGCCACCAACGATGAAAGTCGTTCTCGTCGCCGCTCTCGTCGCTGCCGCGATCAACTCCACCGCCCACGCCAAGCCATCTTACGTCTCCCGCATCCCAAACGGAGCGAATGTACCCAACGTCCCTGCCGTCGGTCATCTCGACCGCACGGGTACCAACAGCGCGCGCGACGCGTTCGGAAATGCGTTCGACAAAGCCGGGAAGAAATGGACCGTCGCGCTCTGCCAAGCCGACTCGGACGGCGATGGGCAGACCAACGGCCAGGAGCTCGGAGATCCGTGCTGCGTGTGGGTGACGGGTGCAACGCCCAAGTTCACGATCGGCGTCTCGAACCCTGGCGATGCGTCGAGCAAGGTGAGCGCGGCCGTTCTCGCGAGCAATGTGTGTGATTCGCCGACTGTGACGCCAACTGCGACGACGCCCACGCCCACGACGCCGGCACCGACGACTCCAACACCGGCAACGCCTGCACCAACTACCCCGGTGCCAACTACCCCGGCGCCAACCACGTCGACACCCACTACTCCAACGCCGACGACTCCAACAGCGACGACTCCAACGCCCACTTCACCAACACCTTCCACTCCCAAGCCGAGTACACCCTTCCCAACGACCTCAGGCCCAACGACACCGACTCCATCCACACCGTCGTCATCAACGCCGACCCCGACTCCATCTCGGTCCAGTACTCCGAAACCAACAATGGAAGACGATTCGTCCGACGAAACTCCGAAACCAACGACTCCGAAACCGACAACTCCAGTTACAACAACGCCAAGGCCCACAGCTCCTCAACCCACGAGCGCGCTCCCCACCACTCCAGTGCCAACGACTCCAAAGCCACCGGTGGCCCACCCGATAACGCCTGAGCCTACGCAAGAGGAAGACTCGTCTGACGATACACCGACCCCACCACCAACCCCATCTACAACTCCACCTCAAGTTGTGACGCCAAACCCGGCTACTTCCAAGCCCAAACCAACCACGCCGCAGCCGGAGCCGACAAAGTCTCCGATCAACCAAACTCCAGGACAGACGAAGCCACGCGTCCGCTGCGATGCGTAGAGGCAATTACCCAACTGTCTCGCTCGAGGCGGTTGAATCTGCGTACATGCACGCTTGCCAGACCTGTGGATTCTGATTGAGTTTGTTCTGGACGAAGTAACTCAACTGCATACATTTCTTCAATCCCGTGGAGTTGGTCCTTTCTATGTCAAAGTAGTGCAAGTCGACCTCCCATCTTTTTGTGCATAGCCAGTACAGAACCACAGTTTGCACGTGCCAACAGAAGCAACCAGGCTCCGGGCGGCAACGACTGCTGAACTCGAACTGTTCAATTCGACGATCGCATTCGGCAGTCCGGCTTACAGGCAGAGAAGGAGCAGGACGAGCCACGTGCCCATGGGGGTAGTACCTTGGCCGACACAAAACGATCAATGAGCGTCACTGCCCGACTCATCGGCTCTGGACTCAAGCACGCTTTCGGCGAAGATATAATCTGAGCAGAGACACCGTAGTATATAGTAGTTTCAGTTATCGCAGTACTTACGATACCATTGCTTAAAGCAATGGTATCGCTTTTCGGCCCTTCTTGCAATCATAAAAGCAATTTGCTTTTATGATTGCACGAAGGGTCGAAAAGCGTACCGCCCCATCTCACCGTCTAGGGCATACCACCAGAAGCCTTGATCTCGAGAGTCACTTTGCATTTTGCAACTGTGAGCACACCAGCACCGACATCACCACGATCTATGAAGCTCGCGTTCTTCAGCTCCCTCGCGCTTGGGCTGCTCACGGCCCGTACCAGCGGCAGCCGTCGCTTCATTACTCGTATCCCCAACGGTGGGAACGTCACCGGCGTCCAAGCGATCGGTCACGCGGACCACGTCGGCAACAGCAGCGAGCTTGATGCATTCGGCTACGCCTTCAAGCTCAACGGCAAGAAGTGGAATGCGACGCTTTGCATGTTGGATTCAGACGGAGACGGCCAGACCAATGGACAAGAACTGGGGGATCCATGCTGCACGTGGACGAACGGGACAATCCCGCTCTTCACGTTCGGAGTCTCGAACCCTGGTGACCCATCCAGCATGGTCAGCACAGTGATTCTCACAAACTATTCTTGCAATGTGAGCACAACGCCATCGCCGACTACGCCTGTCGCAACGACACCAACGCCAACCACTCCACTGCCAACTACGCCTGTCGCAATGACACCAACGCCAACCACTCCACTACCAACTACTCCAGTCCCCACGACGCCAACCCCAACTACGCCTCTTCCGTCAACCCCAGCGCCAACTACGCCCAAGCCCACGACCCCGGCGCCAACCACTCCGGCACCAACCACACCGGTGGCGACGACGCCCGCACCAACGGTGCCTGCATCTACGACGCCGACGCCAACTACGCCAAAGCCGACAACGTCTACCCCATTGGTGCCGGTTCCGTCGTCGTCCGTTCCAGCGCCCACCACCTCGACGCCTTTGACCAAGTCTCCGGTGCCCATGAAGACGCCGAAGCCGAGCCGTACGAAGACGCCAAAGCCAACGTGCTCTTAAGTGGACTGCGCAATAGGATGGAAGCCTGCAGGGTCGTTCCACCCATCGGTCCACGAGTCACCAGCCCGTGCTACTTGATTTTCAGTGCAGAAGCCTGGAGGCAAATGCGTCTTCACTCGTTCTCGACTTACCACAGCAGTAGCACTTAATGCATGATTCTTTCTTCCCCTTAAAATTTGTTTGCACTGCATGACCAGAATGCGAGATGGAAGATGGTGATGTAAGCGAAGTCTAATGCGCTTACCCTGCAAGTCCTAATAGCTTCAGATAGAAGTAGACAGCGTAACGAGTGGTGGGTGGGGGATGAAACATTAATTGAAGGCATGGCCGTGAATGTTTCGGGCTGAGTTGCCGGACGCCCTATACTGATTCGTGTTCATGAAGAAGTCCAGTGCTGAGTAACTTCGTGCGACCCATCTCAATCTCTCATCAGCATCTTCAAGTGATCTCTATTGGATACTGGCGGTTGAAAAGAGCAGTCGATCGGTACGCGCCCAATCTTTGGGTGAACAGCACGCTGCACGAGCGCTCTGGCCTCTTCCTCACTGCGCGTGCTTCCCCTTCAATTAGGGAACATGCTGGGCACAGTACGTGCTGGATGCCGAGTTCTGCTGGTGGTCGTAATAAATGCGGTGCCCACTGGACGCTGAGTTATCCGTCCGTCCATCCCAACTTCTCGTTTACGATATTCTGGGGGTATTGCTCACAACGTACACGCTCCATTCTTCATTTCACAGCTTGAAACTGAAACCGAGCAAACCCACACCCGATGCAGCTCCCCGTTGTTCGCGCTATCCTCGCCTCTGCGACTCTCATCACTACGGCAACTGCATTCCCCTCCTACGCGTCACAAGTTCCGAATGGCGCTAATGTGCTTGGAGTTCCAGTATCGGCCACAGCGATGGAACGGGCACCAGCGGTGCCCTCAACGCTTTTGGAAACGCCTTCATGCTCAACGGGTACATGTGGGATGCCACTCTGTGCATGAAAGACTCGGACGGAGACGGTCAGACGAACGGTCAGGAACTCGGCGATCCATGCTGTGTGTGGACAGTGGGAGCAACACCGCTCTTCACTACGGGAGTGTCAAACCCTGGAAGTTCGACGAGTAAAGTGAGCACAAAAATCCTTGCAAACTACACCTGTGGAGCAACGCCGGCTCCAACTACCCGAACGCCGACCACACCAGCAGTGTCCACTCCTCCCCCGACTAATTCTCCGAAGCCTACGCTCACTCCAAAGCCCACTCGGACCCCGAAACTGACCCCGACTCCAAAGCCAACTACTACTCCGAAGCCAACCGAGACCGAGAAGCCCACCGCGACTCCGAAGCCGACCACTACTCCGAAACCAACCGAAACCCAGAAGCCAACGACAACCCCAAAGCCAACGCCAACTCGCTCGCTGTGGGGAAGCGCGTAATTCATTCCTGGGAACGCTGAAAGAAGAATCGGAGGAAGCGGTCCTCTCTTGCATATTGAAAACCCCTGCTAGTGCGCGCACATTAGTGCCTACATTCTAGCCTAATACATGTGATCTAACCCAACGATGATCCAGATGATGGTGCAAGTAAGGTCTATTGGTCGCATGAACTGTGTCCCAATAGCCTAATCCAACTCAATGAGTACTTCTCTAAGCCATTGCTCCTGATGAGCTGACCTTTCTAACAGATCTCCTCGGTGGGTCACCTTGGTCGTGTCCCATCTCATTACGATAGTTGAAGTACACACCGATTCTCGAACCGTTGGCACGAGGAAGATTCGAGTTTGGAGCGTACAGTACGCTCAGCTGGTAACTCGCAGCTGACGATGGCTCCCCACCGGTGGGGGGTTCAGACTCGAACGCGTGGCTTCCGGCGCCAGATCACCGGCCACTTTCTTGCACCCCGAACTTCAGTGCACTTCCTGTAGCAGAGCTGGCGGAACGCGCTGGACGGTTAGCTATCTGTTCGTTTCTTCCGACTGAACCCTCTCAAGCGTGCTCTTGATCGTGGTGCGTTCATCGGACAGCTTTCATTCTTCGTTTTGCGACTAACTACTCCAGCGCACACCAAGACGATGTGGCTGCTCCTCGAGCGCACCGCAATCGCTTCTGCGGCTCTGCTCGCCACAGTGACCGGTCTCTCCTCCTACGTGTCACGGGTTCCGAACGGTGCCAATGTGCTTGGTGTTCCAGCCATCGGCCACAGGGATGGCAAGGGCAGAAGCGGCGACCTCAACTCCTTTGGAAGTGCCTTCAAGTTAAATGGGTATAAGTGGAACGCCACTTTGTGCATGAAGGACTCGGACGGAGACGGCCAGACGAACGGCCAAGAGCTTGGTGATCCATGTTGTGTGTGGACAGTAGGAGCTACACCACTTTTCACCATCGGCGTCTCGAACCCAGGGAACTCATCAAGCAAAGTGTCGGCAACAACACTAGCAAGTTACACGTGCGGAACGACGTCAGCGCCAACAACGCCGGCTCCTACGACTCCAGCACCAACGACACCGGCACCAACGACGCCGGCGCCGACAACACCAGTACCAACGACACCGGCTCCTACGACGCCAGCTCCTACAACGCCGGCTCCTACGACGCCAGCTCCTACTACGCCGGCGCCGACAACACCAACGCCTACAACACCAACGCCTACAACGCCGGCTCCTACGACTCCAGCACCAACGACACCAGCGCCTACAACGCCGACACCAACGACGCCGGCACCGACGACTCCAGGTCCGTCTACTTTGTCTCCTCTTCCTACTCGAACGCCAAAGCCGGCTCCTACTCCGAAGCCGACTCCCACTCCGAAGCCGACTCCAACGCCAAAGCCGACTCCCACTCCAAAGCCGACTCCTACTCCGAAGCCGACTCCCACTCCAAAGCCGACTCCTACTCCGAAGCCGACTCCCACTCCGAAGCCGACTCCAACGCCAAAGCCGACTCCCACTCCAAAGCCGACTCCTACTCCGAAGCCGACTCCCACTCCAAAGCCGACTCCTACTCCGAAGCCGACTCCCACCCCCACCCTGAAGCCATCGCTGGCCCCATCGCTTCCATGAATGCATAGCTTGTCCTCGAACTATCGCGCGAATTGTGAGGTTTTCGATACAGTCGTTACAGCCAGCTTTATCAAAGATCGTACGCTCACAAGCCCGCTTCCTCTTGCATATTCGCCATTCGCTAGTGCGGACACTTTAGTGTCTCTCTGCTCGCACTCGTTGCATGTAATCCACCTCAATCAGTTACCTCTTCTGAACTTGATTCTACCTACTTGATACCTGCGACCTTGAGCAGGCGAGTCAAACTTCACATGGCACGGATAAACCGTCCCTTACACCAGCTCCAGCTTGAGATCCCGCTCCATCTCCAAGTCCTGCGCATGGAGCAGCGCCCAGCTTTTCGAAGGTAGTCCATCGCCGCAGTGTCACGCGTCGCAGAAACATACATCACATGTTCACACGTCGCAGCAACGTCCATTTTAGTGGCCGCTGAGTTGGTTGTCTCTCAACTGCGATTGGCTCCTCCCACGTGGCGGGATCCTCTGCCCGCCGGAACGAACGTATCCAGTTCTCTTCGTTACCTCTTTGCGTCCTGACTCACGGTGGGAGAAGCCAGTGGTTCATGTGTTTGCAATCGAAAAGCCACGCGTCCAACGCACTCCCACTGCCACCGATCTGCACAGCTTCCGGCTTCTCTCCACTGGACGCGAACTCGTAGAAAGCGCTCCTGGGCAGACTCATTCCGCAACTGCCTCTGCCCAGCTCAGTACCCCAGCCAGCACTCCCCACAAACTCATCATGAAGACCTCACTCACTGCCTCCATCGTCCTAGTCGCCGCGGCGATGTCTGTCCACATCCACGCGTTGCCGAGCTACGTGCCTCGCATCCCGAACGGTGCAAATGTTCCAAATGTTCCAGCGGTCGGCCACGCAGACCACACGGGCGAGAGTGGCGATCTCGACGCCTTTGGTGAGGCCTTTGGAAACGCCGGTAACAAATGGACCGCCGCTCTTTGCAAGGCCGACTCGGACGGCGACGGCCAGACCAACGGCGAGGAGCTCGGTGACCCGTGCTGCACCTGGTCGGTCGGAGGAACTCCCAAGTTCACGAGTGGCGTGTCCAACCCAGGCGACCCAAAGAGCAAAGTGAGCTCGAGTGCGATGCTCGCCGCCACTGCGTGCAGCTCATCGCCCGCAGTGACCACGAAGGCCCCGACACCAGCGACGTCGGCCCCTGAGCCCTCCCCTGCGACTACGAAACCGCCTGCAACAGCCAAGACGGACGCCCCAGCGGCTACCACAACAACACCAAAGACCGAGCAAGCACCATCTACCGAAAAGACCCCGACGGCTACGACAGCCCCTTCCGGGGAGACTGACACTAACAAAACTGAGTCAACCACAGCACCTCACGAGCACTCTGAGTACGCCTCGTCGTCGTCCGCATCGCCAGAGACCGAGTCCTCGTCTGAATACGGTTCGTCTATGGGCTCGAAGGCCTCGTCGATGGCGAGTGAGACGGCAGGCAACACCACGGGCTCCACCGGCCACAAGTCGACGCCTGTGCCGAGCCCGACCTCGGGAGCGAACACAGCTTCATTCGCGACTGCCACAGCCGTCGCCGCGGCCGTCGTGGCCCAAGCTCTCCACTGGTAAAACTGCGTTGTTCCCACCTAGCAGTTAGTGGAAGAGATCGTCAGATTAATGCAAGATCACGATCTATAAACCTTACACGAATCCTCCTGGCCCAGGGCTGTGACAATAAACATTGTTTATTGATTGTAGACCAAAATCCGTAGACAATCAATTATTGTTCAATATACAATATATTGTGGTGGGAAGTTTCGTGTGAACTTGAGAAGCACTTATGGGCTCCTTCGGCTTGCTTTCGGGCCTTTTCAGCCTCTCTTAATAGTTTGATTGCTTGAGACACGTTGCTCCTGCTGACGAGATCCCAATTCAACTTCAAGTACATGATCACCTCAAGTGTGGTGGTGTCCGTACTCCTGCGCAAACACCCCATCATACACTTGACGCCCGAGAAGAAACGCTCAACTACGACCGACGTAGGAGGGGCCCAACTCTTCGTAGTGCTGCGTGGCTTCAATTCGGTTGCGGGCACGCTTTTTGATGGCTTCATCCAGTTCTTGTGCGGCACGCTTGCGATCGGTCAACGCCCAAAGCAAATTCTCCCAAGCCCATCTCCAACCCAGAACGAGCCAGAGCGCACTTCACGCTGATTGACGGGATATGAAATGTAGAAGCTGTGATTGGCTCTTGCAGAGCTTGCATATAGAGACGACGGCGGGCATTGACAGCACCATTTCCGTCGTGGCGGCAAGGTTGCAGAGCGATATATTGAAGAGGAATATATTGATACAATATGACAATATACAGTGAACTATTGTGTTCGGCCAACAATCAATAATTGTCCCCAACAATATTTTGGATCTGACAATAGCAATATTTTTGCACCCACCCCTGCTCCTGGCCATTGACATGTGTCCCACAGACCCAAAGACGTGCGTTCGCAAAAGAGGCCAAGCTTACTAAAATAATGATCGTTGTTGGACGACTCGGATCGCTGTCCAACAGATGAGGAGGCGTCAGTGGCCAGTGCATGGGAATCTTTCCATGTTCCCATCCCGGTCTGCGAACTCGTCCGAGTGAGGTGAGCAGGTCGGGACTGCGAGTGGCCATGGATGAGTTTAGAGCACTCTGCGCCAACGTAGGACACATCTTCACACCACTGAAAAACCGCCGGAATCCGGATCTCATTCGCGATCTTCCTCTCTCCAGCACACTTGGCGTCGGCTTCTCTCTCTCTCTCTCTCTCTCTCTCCGTCTCCCTCTCTGCAAGACTATGAATCTCGCCACCGCGTCGATCGCCTTGTTGTTCCTATCTGCTCACGAGAGCGACGCGCGTCGCCAGTTCGTCTCGCGAGTGCCCAACGGCGCCAACGTCGCCGGCGTCTCGGCCATTGGCCACGCCGACGACACGGGCGACAGCAGCCGCCTCAGCACATTCGGCCGAGACTTTTCCAGCGCCGGAACGACGTGGACCACCGCGTTGTGTCGCGCCGACTCGGACGGCGACGGCCAGACCAACGGCGAAGAGCTCGGCGATCCGTGCTGCGAGTGGAAATCCGGCTTGACGCCCAAGTTTGCGAGCGGCGTGTCGCATCCCGGAGACGCTGGCAGCAAAGTCGCTGCGAGCATGTTGGCGTCGGCAGTGTGTGAGTCGAGTTCCAACGCGACGAGTTCCAACACGACGCCCGTGGGTGCGAGCACGCCGACGACCGACGCAGAGGACTCGGAGGCGAGCGAAAAGGAAGAAACGAAGAGCTCGTCAGCAGCTACGACCGCGAGAAAGGCGGTTTTGTGGACGACAATGGTAGCCGTGGTGGTGGTGGTGGTGGGTGGGTGAGGAGGGATCATGTGCGACTAGCGAAATGGAACTGCAACCATGGAGGGTTTTGATTGGTTGAAAATTGCGTTGGATGGTTGTGGGATTGTGATCATCACTCTGAACTCATCAAAAATGCCAGGGGAAGGCGAGTGATGCATGTTCGGAGGGTTGACATCGTCGAATTTCTTGTGCGCACGGGAATGGGGGGTAGGGAAAGGATGTCTTCCCGCCTGACTTCACTCACCCTCCTCCCAAAGTACTTGACTTTTGTATACGCTTGATGTCGCCCCTCCTCGATCCTTGTTGTCACCCTCCTGTCTTCGTCCCGACGAACACTCGCTGTCGCCCCTCCTCCACTCCCTCACTCCCCTCATGGGAGAAATCAACGGACGTTCGAGGAGCTCGTGAGACCGTGTCGGGACGTCCATTTCCGAATCTGCTCGCTCGCGACCAAGTGCCTCCCGCCACTCGACTTCGATGCACTCGACGCGTCCCACGGCCACGTCGCACGGTCTCAGCATCGTCGACCTGCTCGACCAAGTGCGCAGCGAGCACGAGGCCGCCGTGCAGCAGCTCGCGGTCGCCAAGATGGAGCAGCGCGAGGCCGAGCGCAAGCACCAGGCGCAGCTCGTCGAGATGCAGCAGATCCGCCAGGTGCTGCACGCGCTCGAGACCACCCACCGCCGTCTTCGTCAGCAGTACGAAGACGAGCTCCTGGCTCTGCGCCAACAGCTTCAAGTTGGAGTGCCAGCCAAGCGCTTGAGCTCGCTCGCGGAGGCCGGAGAGGCTGGCGCTCGAGTGAAGGAGCCGAAGTTGGCTTCGCCAGTCCAAGTCGCGCCCGTGGTGAGCGCAGCTCGCTCGCTGGGACAGCTGGGTCAGCCGACGTCGACTGCGCTGCCGTCGATGGGATTCGTTCAGCCAATGCAACAGCCAGCGCCGCCGTTGCTCCGACCTCTGAATGGGACGCCGGTCAAACGCCGTACGAGTCCGATCCCGACGATCGCGGTCGTTGACGTGAAAAGCAAGAGGAGCGAGGAGCGCGTGGAGACTGGAGGACCCCTATCGATTCGAAGCTCTCCAGTGACGAAGAAACCGAAGACGCTCGTCAGCTCCAGTCCGAGCCTTCCTGTTCCGCCGTCAATGGTATGGTGTTGTGTGAAGGGCTTCCCAGTGAGGATTTCTGACTAACTGATCTCCTTGTAGCCAAAAGACGATGCCAAGGGGCCTGAAGGCGAGGCAAGTCGGTCCGATACGCCTCTATCCTCATCCTCTTCCGAGCACGTCACCAAGGCCGCGCAGATTCGTCACATGGCATCGAGCAAAAGTGTGTCTTCGACCTCCTCTGAGAGGAATGAGTCGGCCAAGAACGCCAAAGGAAACAAGCTCAACTGGATCTGCGCGTACAGCAACGACTCATCGCCGCAGCGCTATACCAACGAGCGCCCGATCATCGAGCTGCGCCATACACTCGACCACCGCAGCATCGTCTGCTGCGTTCGCTTCTCGCCGGACAGCAAAGCGTTGGCTACTGGATGCTACAAGACAGCGCGCGTCTTCGACGTCGACTCGGGCGAAGAGAAACTTATCATGAACTCGTCGAGCAAAGATAACGGGCGCGAAGACGATTCTGGTCACGTGCGTGCTATCGCGTTCTCTCCAGACTCGAAGAAACTCGCTGTCGGCATGCCACAGAGCGCTGTCCGCGTGTACGATGTCGCGACGAACGAAGGAGGCCCCGTGCTAAGCGGCCATGACTCGGACATCTATGCACTTGACTGGTCCAACAATTTGATCGTGTCCGGCTCGGGAGATAAGAAGATTCGATTGTGGGACGCTCGCACGGGCAACTGCAAGAAAGTGATCGGCAGCGAGAGCCGCGGACCGTCGGACGGTGTGACTTCGGTCGTCTTTTCGCCTGATGGGCGGTACCTCGCGGCGAGCTCCTTGGATAAAGTGGTCCGCGTTTGGGACACCGAGTCGTCGCAGCTTGTGGATCGTTTCGAAGGCCACAGCGACTCAGTGTACTCGATCGCGTTCTCTGCAGACGGCAAACAACTGGTCTCCGGTTCGTTCGACAAGACCATCATGCTCTGGGACGTGAACGCCCAAGGGCGGACGTCAGCGCGACCGCGCATGGTCTTGCAAGGTCACAAGGACTTCGTGCTGTCAGTCGCGTACGCTCCCGACGGAAGGTAAGCTCGCTTTTCCCGTTGACTCCCGTGTTGATCGTCTTTCTCACTTAGCTGTCTTGCGATTAGCAGATTGATGTCGGGATCAAAGGACCGATCGATTGTCTTCTGGGATCTCCGCAGCTCGCGCTCCTTGCTCACACTCACGGGCTTTCGGAACTCGGTTATCGGCGTTGCGTCCTCTCCAGCCTCGTCGCTGTTCGCCACAGGAAGCGGCGACTGCCTCGCCACTGTCTGGAACTACAAAGCGCAAGCGTAGCGCGTCAGCGAACTTGTTGCACTTAGGAAAGCAGGAAGACCTGGTGAGGCGGTGGTCTCACCAGGCGATTGTTGTTGTAGTAGCCATGCGGGTCACTCGCCCTTGTATAACGTGGATATGCTGATGCCAACGCACAAGATTATCCTGCGAAGGACTTGATGGGTGCAGATCGAATCTCCTCTCTGTCTGGATCTTCGTGTGGCGCCACTCGTTTCCCTCCGGCTTTCCCGTCGGGCCGGGCGTTCGAGCCAAGCCAGCTTGCAAAGCAGTCAGGTCGGACGGAGCTGCCGAGGCGGTGTCCCACGTCGTGTCGTTTGCGTTTGTGGGTGGTAATTCCGTTTGCCCGATTGCGCTCACGAGAGCAACACCCATTCGAGCCCTGGGGGGCTGATCACGAGCACGAAAAATTAGCCGAAACCGAATGGAATAAAGCGAACCCATTGACTCAGAGCGCTTGCGAGTGTACTCAGCGCCCGTCGTCAGTCGCAGAGAACCGACGCCGAGGAAGGGGCACCTCCAGCAATAGTAGACATGTTGTGTTAGGTGGAGCCATTGATCGGACCACCCACGTGCAAAGGGGATGGGCACGCCTTGACGCTGATCACGTCGGACTCAGCTGGCGCTGTCCAACAGCTACAAGCAACAAAACGTGGTCTCTGAGGGGGTCCAGGGGTACTCTCGATATCAAATTATGCAGTGCTTGAGCGGACGATGTAGCCTAAACCAGGAAGTCCGTCCACTAGCGTACGCCAAGAGAAAGATCGCGCGAGTTAGCGAATTCTCGGATAATTGTCCCCAATCGACACTTCAAACAAAAATGCTTCATCGGAGCAAGTGTAGTCATCTAAATCCAGTAGTTCGGAAAGTTCCGCGATCACAGTCAATCAGAAGCAAAAAGAAAACACGAAGGCAGAGAACCAAGCAGGTAAGCGACGATTGCGCTCTGCAGCAATGCGCAGAAGCAACCAATACTCACAGGAAAGCTGTATTAGAAGAAAGAAGAGATGGCGCGGAAAGTGTGGTTCCAGCTAGTGGACGCAGCAACTCGCGACGCTTATGCGGGTACATGGACAGCGTCAGAGTCATCTGACGGTCTCAACGATATTGATGATCTCCGCGAGGCGATTCGAAAGAAATATCGTCACGATAACCCGGATATCCTAGAGGGTGTTGTAGCGGATCAACTATGCATCTACGCCAACAAAGAAGCATACAAAGCGAAGAATCAATGCTCACCGCGATTGTCCTTGAATCAACTTGACGCGCAAGCGACGCTCATCGTAGCAGTGCCGACGCAACATGTTGTTGCCCGCACTGTAGCACCACGAATGCCGAGATTATTGCGCGCACATTTTGGACAAAGTCGACGAGTTCTATGACGGAAACGAGCGCCCACTCCCATTCATCTGCGTGGTAGGGTCATCAGGCATGGGGAAATCGCAACTAGCATTTGCATTGGGTGGCCGACGACCTTGGTATTACTGGCTGGCCACTTCAGTTGGATCCGGTTCTCAAAGTCTCTATCGCAACTTCGAGTCAATCTCTGGAGCGTTTATTGCCGTTGTGAACAGAGACAACCCAAATGGCAAAGATACAGGTGACATCCTCAACGCTATATCGAGAGTCTATCGAAATGATCCACTGTGGACCTATGGTTTCATTTGCGCATTACTCGAGCATTGCAGCTCTGCGGAGCACCAAAGTGCTCGACAAATGATTCGGTTTGACAATGCGACGAGATTAAACGTGAAGCCGTGCGATCTGACAACTGTTCTCTCTCTGATTGGCAAAATGAAGGCAGAGAAGAACGTCTTGCCGTTCTTCGTTCTGGATGAAGTGAGTCCCAACAAGAATATCGAGTCTGGTGGGATGAATACGGCTGCGTTTCAACGCAATGTGTTTCGTGCATGCGGTCTGGTGGTCATCATCATGGGCACGGACTCCGATATCACGACCTACACGAAACAAGTGAAGTGCAGCTACAGCGTGCGGCACAAATGGATGGCGCTTCTTCCACGTTTTCCGAGCTATCAAATAATGCTGTATACGTCGGAAGAGAAACACCTGTGGCCGAAGCTGGTGGAAAAACATCCGGTTGTGCAAGAAATTTTGACGCGTTCTCGTGGGCGATTTGCTAGGTATTTCATGCAGCGAGTGGTGGAATGCTTGATTCAATCAGGCGAGATCGAGCTGTGCCATTTGCTAGACGAAGGCTTTGCACATGTCAGTCTGAGATCTCGCGAAGGAAAAGCATTTTTGAACTCGGGGGAGGGGCAGCGTGCGCAGCTAATGGCGATATCGTACACAAATGCTGTCGTTTGCAGACAAAACGAAGCAGAGCCACCTAGAAAAAAGACGCGACTGGAAGTAGGGACTTCTGGAATGCATTTGATTTTGCGAATCTGATTGACGACGAATTAAAGGATATGTTCGCATCGCACCAGAAATTGGTGACCACAACGGGGCGCTGGATACCCAAATGCAGCTTCCCGGCAATCAGCGAAGACGTGCTGTTGTATTTGGCGATATTGGGTGGCAAAGACTTTCCGAGCTATTACGATCATGAGGATATGCAGTGTTACTCAACCAAGTGGATATTTGCTGAAACAAAAGTGAACGAAAACTCCAACGCTGCGTCTAACGACTACATGTCGTTTGAGAACATGGTCGCTCATGCAATATTCTCGTCGTCACGAAGAAATGGTGTGCAAGGCATTTCATTCGATGACTTTTTCGCGAGTTTGCTTGGAGAATTTCAAGACGAGTTGTGGAAGAAGGTGGAGATGCATTGCAGAAACACCAACAAAAGCATGTCTGTAAGTGATTTATTTGAAGGATATGCAGAATACGTCACAAATGTGTCGAAGAGGACCATTCCATTTTTGGCACCGCCGAATGCGGAGTGGCCGCCATTCATTATTGGCAACAATCGCAATGGTTGCAGATTTGGCCATTTGGTTCGAGTTTGCAATGCGGAAGGATGTGATGTGTACGTACAGGATGTGGAGATCGCGCACGAAGAAGCGATTTTCCTTTGTGAGTGCAAGTACTGGGACAAGAATGTGGATATATCTGCAATGAGAGCGATCATTCATGGACTGAACCAGAAATGGCAGTGGAAGGTCGTGCTGCTTTTTTGTATGAAGCTGACAAGCCTTCGTAAGGAATGGGAGAGTCCAGACATTGGATGTGTCAAGGTCAGTTACCAAGATGGTGGTGTCGACTGGATTTTCCAGCCCAACCTAAACAATCGAAAACGTCTGCTCGTAGTCGTCGAAACACGCAATAACTAATAATGAATGGTATTGCTCATCCCAAAACGGGTTTATTGATCATGTTGTGCCGTCTTTAAGACAGCACAACATGATCAATAAACCAATGTCCGAGAATTCACATTAGTCACGCCAACTCGCGCGATCTTTCTCTCGGCGTACGCTAGTGGACGGACTTACTGGTTTAGGTTATATCGTCTGCTCAAGCACTGCATAAATTGATATCGAGAGTACCCCTAGACCCCTTAGAGGCCACGTAAATGGACGCAACTCTGTGGTCTCCGTCTGAGCCGCTCGTGGATCTGCTAATGAATCCATCCAGCGTCTTCCCACATTCTGCGACACGACTGGAGCTTGGTGATGTTAGCAAGGGAGATAGAGTAACTCGACTAGAGTACACTGTACTACCATCGCCAGATCCCGAATTGTTCCGAGTCCCATCTCACAGCGGAGCCTGTTGGACACTCGTTCGGATCTCCCAATGAGGATCTAGTTCGTCTCGGAGCTTGTGAGCAGGCTCTCGATGTGGACACGTCTCACCCGATCTTCGCCTGGGCGCTCCCCTGTCCACCGACTCCTGAGCAAAACGCACCCCCGGAATGCTCACTCTCAATCTTTCCTCCTCCGCCTCAAAGCCTCTTTCCTCCTTCCAGTCTTCTCCCTCAAGCGCCATGAAGACAAGCACTACGATCGCCCTCGCCCTCGTCCTCGCTGCTCAAGTCGACGCCAAGCCGTCATTCGTCTCTCGCATTCCGAACGGCGCCAACGTCCCCGGCGTCACAGCCGTCGGCCACTCGGACGGCACGGGTAAGAGCAGCTCGCTCAACAAGTTCGGCTTTGCGTTTGCGAACGCCGGTAACTCGTGGAAGACCTCGCTGTGTCAAGCCGACTCGGACGGCGACGGCCAGACCAACGGCCAGGAGCTTGGAGATCCGTGCTGCACGTGGTCCACTGGCGCCACACCAACGTTCACGAGTGGAGTCTCGGACCCCGGGGATGCGTCCAGCACGGTGGCCTCGTCTGTGCTCGCTAACATCACCTGCGCCACGGCCTCGCCATCCACGAGCACCACGAGTGGCGCCGCAGCCGCGCAGACCTCGGCTGTTGCCGCCTTGGCCACGGCTCTCGCTGGATGGATCTTAACGCAATAAATACAAACACAGGATCCCCCTTCGTTGTCTCAGTCTCACGGTCTGAACTCATCGGTTCCGTGCGGTATCTAGAACTTTAGTGGACGCTGCTGAGATCAACTGCAATGAGTCGCTTATCATCTCCTAAAGTACGAATTGATCGAGAACAAGCGCATTATCTCACTCGTGAATCGTCTCGACTTACCACAACAGAGCCTATGAAGACTTCTCTACCTCTTGCGCTAACAATTTCGACCGTGTGGACTCTCACGGATGCGCTCAAGAGCTACGTCGCTCGCCTCCCGAATGGCGCGAACGTCGTTGGCGTCCCGGCCGTAGGCCACGCCGATGAGGTCGGCGCCAAGGGCCCACTCAACTCGTTCGGCAAAGACTTTTCCAAGGCTGGGCACAAGTGGACCACCTCCCTCTGTCATGCCGACTCGGACGGCGATGGCCGCACGAACGGAGAGGAGCTCGGCGATCCGTGCTGCGTGTGGAAAGTCGGCGACATCCCAGCGTTCACGTCAGGAGTCTCCAACCCAGGAAACCCCGGCACCAAAGTGTCGGGATCCAAGCTCGTCAACATCACGTGTCCGTCTGTGGCGCCGTCGTCGCCATCCACGCCAGTGGCTCCGCAGAACCTCGTGATCATAGTCTTTGGGGTCATCATGCTCGTAGGAGCGCTCTCCTGAGAAGGTCCAGCGACTCCTACTGCAGTTGTTAATACAAAGTCTCCATCAAAGATGCCGCAACCAATCAATTCTGTTGTGTGCAGCACTGGACTGGACGCCAAACGCAGCAAATCCTGAGTATTTCAGCCGAAAATCCACAAAGCAGCCGTTGCGGGAGGATCTTTCCATGTAGCATCTCCAGGATCTTTCAATTTCGTGATACTTCTTTATTTACATAACCGGTTAGAATAAGTATTTGTTTTCGATTGTCTTCACTTAAAATACTTGTAATAAAACATATGCTTGTTATAATAGATGTAAGCATCTATGAAGTGAGACCGCCATCCGTCACCCTTTGCGTGTTTCACCATCTCCCAGCTGGTCAACCAAATCAGATGATCTTTCGAAGCAATTGTTGACTCGATCGCATCAGTTCAGTAGCCTCCAACGCCTCGGCGCGTGGACCACCGGATCCCTCCGCCTCATTTCCGGATTCTCCTCGCGTTCTCCATGAAGACTTCGCTGGCGATCGTCCCTGCTTTCCTGCTCTCTGTCGTCCACGCGCGTCCCGAGTTTGCCAACCGCGTGCCCAACGGCGCCAACGTGCCCGGTATCAAGGCGTTAGGCCACGCTGACGGCAAGGGTGTGAGCGACGAGCTCAACTCTTTCGGTCGAGCATTTGGCGGTGCCGGTATGAAGTGGACCAAAGCTTTGTGCCAGGCCGACTCGGACGGCGACGGCCAGACCAACGGCCAAGAGCTCGGCGACCCGTGCTGCGTCTGGACGAGCGGCGCCACGCCCAAGTTCTCGACAGGCGTCTCGCATCCGGGCGACGCGACCAAGAAAGTGGACGCGAGCGTGCTGGCCAGCAACGCCTGCTCGACCGGCAATGGCACGACCACAGCGACGACACCAGCGCCCGCGACGACGAGCTCGGCGTGTAGTGTGCAAGTTTCAGCGGCTCTTGTCGGTGCTGCCACGACGTTGTGGGCGTGTATGTAATTTCTTGGAATCGAAACACCATTGTGACGTGAGCTTATCGTGATACCAAAGTTTTTGGTACTTCTGTTTCTGATCATTTCGTCGACTGAAGTGGAGGATGTTTAGGGCACTAAAGTAATTATTGATCGCTTCGACTCGAGGACGTTTGAGCGATAAGAAAAGAAACGATCCCGCCAATTACGAGCATGGTGATCTTATTACTAGACATCGAACGCATTCCACTTACCTTTGAAGCAAAATTTGAGATCATAAATTTTGCTTCGAGAAAATGGAATGCAAAGTAATCTTTTTGGATTTAATAAAGTTCAATTGATTTGCAGCGTTGAGGCTCATCAATACAAACGAGATGGAAATGAAGCTGTCGCTTTCTCATGCCCATGGCCGACTACCCCAGGACTCTCGCTACCTTATGACCGTCAGAGTTTCGCCGTCATGCTCTGGGACTTTGTCGACGACGACCAGCTCCACCCGCCTCCGCACGAGACCATCATCACTCGCGAGATCACTGGCGCATCCGTTCACAAGCTGTCAAGATCGAGATCGGATACGACTGCCAGCTCGGATAAGAAGCCGTGGAGTGGAATGCGCCGGCTCGGACTCATCACCAGGTCAAACCAACAGAGTATTAATACTGCACAGACACAGAGAATATTCAGAATGGGCCTCAGACAAGGTCACGACACGCGATCCAGCGTCGGTCTCTCCGTGGGGCTTTCGACCACCTCCAGCAGAGACCATTCCTTCTTCACTGCGGCCTTCCCAGCCCAAGGTTACCCCCTCAAGCGATGAAGCCGACTACTCTCCTCTCGCTCTCTCTCTCGTCCGTGGCGCTCGCGCTGAGCTGCTCGCAAGCAAACGCCAAACCAGAGTTTGTTCCGCTCATTCCGAACGGTGCCAACGTCCCAGATGTCCAGGCTGTCGGACACTCAGACCACACGGGTCAAAGCAGCGCGCTCGACGCCTTCGGCAAGGCCTTCAAGAGTGCCGGCAAGAAATGGACTACGTCGCTGTGTCAAGCCGACTCGGACGGCGACGGGCAAACTAACGGCCAGGAGCTTGGTGATCCGTGCTGCGAGTGGAGCAAAGGCCAGACGCCACGCTACTCTGACGGCGTCTCGGATCCGGGCACCAAGAGCAAGACCGCAGACCCGGCACTTTGGGCCAACATCAACTGCAGCGCCTCGTCGACCACGACACCGTCCTCAACGCTGGCCGCGGGGTCGCCACACATCTCCTTCGCGAGTATCGGCGTTTTATTCTCCGGGCTCGCCGCCGCCGTCCTAGCTTACTTTGCATTCCACTAACTCGAAGCAAAATACGAGATTTCACTGAGCAAAACTTTACACCTCGAACCCCTTGCTTACATGGGTTTGTTTGCAGCGCTGAGGCTAATCAGCAGCGAGTGGGAGTTGAAGCTATTGCTGTTGGATGCTCTGCCCGTCGGATTCGACGGCGGTTCGTCGGCTTCTTTTCCACTGAACAAATTGAGCATCTTGCGTACTGAATGTTGTTCGACAATCTTTGCTATGGCCTCATGACTTGTCCCTCATCGATACTTTCATCACCACCGAGATTGTCACGTCGGTGGGATCTTTTGCAACGCACAGTCAAAGTCACTCAGAATAAATTGCTCCTGGTGTTACGTTTGTGACGGTGTGCTGAATCAACAACCTAGAAGCAGATCGGAGGAAACTTGATGGAGAGACCCCCAAGGATCCTACTCTAGTGTGGGGATCGGATAAAGCAATACTGGACCTCTGTTGGCATCGACCCTACTGCGCCCAAACTCTCCTCAATCGAGTACGACTAGTTTACACAAAGGCTTTGTGCTTTCGATGATGCTTCGTTGAAGGACCTCAGCGTTGAGGCCCCAAAAAGACCAGGCGGCAGTTCATCGACAATCAATCGGCCAATTATAATTCAAGGGAGATGAGTGGCGGTGCTTTTATCCAATGGCTTGACTCCGCGACTTCCTCCTTTGTCGGCCGCGACGCTTTGCCCCCGACAATGCCCACGGACGACGCCGCGTTCTTCCGCGAGGTGCTCGAGCTGCTGGCCGAGAGCGACGATGGCCACGCGCCGCAGCAGTCTGTCGCTCTCACGCTGAGGCCACCAAAGGGACCCACGGGCACCAAGGTCTCCGCTAAATTATAATTGACCTGGGGGTCGATTGACAAAGTCTCACGTTGCACGCATAATAGGAGGCAATCCATGCACTCGAAGAAGAAGTCGCGCAGCTCAGCGGCGTGCTTGCGCAGCTGCGAGGCGCGCGCCCACTCGTGGCCATGGAGGCGGCGCTGCACGAGCGACGCAAGCGCAAGCGCGCCGAGCAAGAGTGCCGCGAGCTGCGCGAGGCCGTGTACCAGCAGACCCAGTTCGTGCGCGGACTCCACGCCATCTTCGACGTGCGGCCACGGTTCTCGCTGGTTTGTGTATTTGAATCTATCTATGGTTCTCTCTCCCTCCTCCTCCGCTGACTTGCTGGTGTTGTCGGTCTAGCGACTGAATCTTTGCCGGTATCTCCACCAGCACCTGCGGCTGCCGAGCGAGCGCTCACTGCGGTGGGGGGACTTCGACACGGCTTCGCACGAGAACAGGCTCCATGCCGCCAAGGACGTTCTCTGCCGAGAAACGGAGACGGCGCTGTCCAGCCGCGAGAGCGTGGGATTCGAGCCGTTTTTCCACTGCGAACCTGTGGACGACGTCGACCTGCGCAGCATGACGGCCACGAGTGTGTACGCGATCGAGTCAAGCGACCTCGCGGCCGTCATGCGCGGCGTCTGCGTGGCTGTGCGCGACCTCGTGACGCTCTGTCCCTTTGGCCACTCGCTGATCGTGGCGCGCGACATCGTGGACGCCGACGCCGCGGCCGCACGAAATATCCTGTATCGTGTCATGGGAATTCGCCACCGCAACGTCGCCAGCGGCGCCGACGTGCTGCTCGAGTCGCACGTGATCACGTCGTGCAAGGCCACGGCCGACTACGCCGTCGTGCTCTGGGACTTTGTCGACGACGACCAGCTCCACCCGCCTCCTCACGAGACCAACATCACGCGCGAGATCACTGGCGCGTAAGTAGTCGACTTATCATGCTGCAATCTTGATTTCCTCCCTCTCACTTTAAAGAAACGTCGGTGCGTTTAGGTGCCTGATCCGGCGCGAGTGGTGCGCTGATGGTGTCGAGAGAACTGTGCTACGCTCGCTGTGCACGAAGCGGTATCGGTACCACTCTGTCTCTGATGCGCCGCAGCGGTACGGCTACGTGACGCAGGAGACCATGGAGGCCAACGAGAAGCTCTTCCAGCAGATCATCAAGGACCAGCTCGCGGCCGAGGAGGCGCTGGCGGCTCAGACACCCAAGCGGATACGCAAAGGCGCGTCCCAAAAAGAGATCGAGATCGGATGCGGCTGCCAGCTCGGATAAGAAGCCACGGTGTCGAATGCGACGGGGTTGGATTCCTTCACCAGATCGAACCAACAGAGTATTAATACTGCACACACACAAAGCATTTTTTAGACCGGGTCTCAGGTAAGGTCAAGACAGGCGATCGAGCGACACGGTCTCCTCGGGGGCGTGTTGACCACCTCCAGCAGAGACCATTCCCACTTCTCCTGCGGTCTTCGCAGCCCAAGTTTACCTCCTCCAGCGATGAAATCGACTACTTTCCTCTCACTGTCGGCCGTGGCGCTCGCGCTGAGCTGCTCGCAAGCGACCGCCAAGCCAGAGTTCGTCAAGCTCATTCCGAACGGCGACAACGTCTCGGGCGTCAAGGCGCTCGGCCACACCGACAAGACGGGCGACAACGAGGCGCAGAACGCGTTCGGCAAGGCCTTCGACAAGGCCGGGCTCTCGTGGACGACCGCGCTGTGCCAGGCCGACACGGACGGCGACGGCCAGACCAACGGCCAGGAGCTCGGCGACCCGTGCTGCGAGTGGAGCAAAGGCCAGACCCCTCGCTACACCACGGGCCTCTCGCACCCGAGCGACGCGAGCTCCAAGGCCAACTCGTCGCTCTGGAGCTCGATCTCGTGCTCGCCGACGACGCCGACGCCCAGCTCCTCGCCCATGGTCTACGTCGCCGGGCTCGCCACCGCGCTCCTCGCCGGCGTCGCCGTGCTCGGCTTGCTTTAATAATAACATACACCCACACACACACACACACACACACACACACACACACACACACACACGTAGCTCCTCAACAGCGTCAACATGCTCGCACACGTCACAGACCCAATCGAATGCCAATCCTTGTACCTAAAATACGCCCGGATGCCCATCAAACCAGAGCCCACCACTTATTAATCAGCCTGGGCCACGCGTAGCTTACCGGAGACCGTCATGAGTGTCTCGGTCGTGGACGAGCTCGCGCTCGCGGCGCAGCTGCGCCAGTCGCTCAAGATCCACGGAGACGAGATCCCGCTGCCCGCGGACGCCGAGAGCTCCTCGTCGGCGCCTCCGTCTCCGCCGACGCCGCTGCACGACGCGGTCGTCGACGGCGACGCGTCCCGCGTGACGTCGCTGCTCGCGAGCGCGCCCGAGAGCGTCTTCGCCAAGAACCGCAACGAGGCCACGCCGCTCCACATCGCGTGCGTCGACGGCCCGCAAGAGATCGTGGACGCGCTCGTGGACGCCGGCGCCGACCTCGAGGCCACCGAGGCCTTTGGCTTCACGCCGCTCTTCGTCGCGCTCGTGAGCGGCCAGCTCGAGATCGCCAAGACGCTCCACGCGCGCGGCGCCGCGATCGACGGACGCCTCGACAAGGCCGGGCTCTCGCCGCTCTTCTACGCCGCGGGCGAAGGCAGCCTCGACGTCGTCGACTGGCTGCTCGCGAGCGGCGCCGACGTGAACGCCGCCGGCGAGCAGAACGGACCGCCCGTGTTCGCGGCCGCGGCGCAGGGCAAGCTCGCCGTGCTGGAAAAGCTCGTGGCCCACGGTGCGCGCGCCGACGCGACCTCGGCCGACGGCAGCTCGGCGCTCCACTTTGCCGCGGCGCGCGGCCACGACGACGTCGTCGCCTACTTGCTCGAGAACAAGCTCATCGCCGTGGACATTGCGACGAGCAACGGCATGACGCCTCTGCTCGGGGCGGTCCAGGAAGAAAAGCCCAAGATCGAGGTCGTCAAGCTGCTGCTCGCACATGGCGCGAACGCGAAGGCGGCCGCGACGCGCGACGGCGCCACGCCGCTCCACTGCGCGACGCAGGCCGGCTCGGTCGAGCTCGCGACGCTGCTGCTCGACGCCGGTGCTGACGTGAACGCGAAGACGACCATGGGCGCCACGCCGCTCTACCTCGCATCGTTCTTCGGCCACCTCGCGCTCGTCCAGTTTCTCGTCGAGAAGGGCGCCGACGTCGAGCTGCAGACCGACGAGCACGCGACCGCGCTCTTTGGCGCGGCGCAGAACGGCCACACGCAGGTCGTCGAGTTCCTCGTCACGCGCGACAAGGCGTGGAAGACGACCAAGCTGCCCGTGCTGCTCATGCCGGCGCAGGCCGGCCACACCGAGGCCGTGCGGATCTTGCTCTCGCACGGCGCCGACCCGAACCGCACGGACGAGCGTGGCGTCAACGCGCTCATCCTCGCGCTCTCGTTCGACCACACGGAAGTCGCGCAGGTGCTGCTCGAAAACGGCGCGGACCCGAACGTCGGCGCCGGCGTCAAGGGCTCCACGTGTCTCCACACGGCCGTGTCCCACAAGCAGCTCGAGCTCGTCAAGCTGCTCGTGGCCAAGGGCGCCAAGATCAACGCGCAGATGACCGACGGCTTCACGCCGCTGCACCTCGCGGCGCAGCAAAACTCGTTCGAGATCTTCGACGTGCTCGTGCGCAAGGGCGCCAACGGCCTGCTGCCGACGGCGACCAACCAGTTCCTGCCTGCCCACTACGCCGCACAGCTGGGCCAGCTCGAGATGCTGAAGCTGCTCGAGAAGAACATGCAGCTCGTGAACTGGGACTCGCCGACGGGCAAGGACGGGCTCACGCTCTTGTACCTCGCGGCTGCGAACGGCCACGTCGAGCTCGTGCAGCACATTCTCTCCAAGAGCGGCGTGGAGATCGAAGGGTACGCGGCGTCGCGTGCCACGCCGCTCTACGTGGCCTCGCAGCAGGGCCACGCCGACGCTGTCAAGGTGCTGATCGACGCCGGCGCGTCGGTCAACACGCCCATGGCCGATCTCTCGACGCCTCTGCACGTGGCTGCGCAGAACGGACACACCGCCGTGGCCAAGCTGCTCGTGGCGAACGGCGCGAGCACGACCGCCAAGATGTCGGGCGCCGCGACGCCGCTGTACCTTGCAGCGCAGCAAGGCCACGCCGATATCGTCCAGATCCTCGCCGAGAATGGTGCCGACGTGAACGCGGCCATGGCCGACGGCTCGACGCCGCTGTTGATCGCCGCCGACAAGGGCAACGAAGAGATCGTCAAGTTCCTCTGCAGCAAAGGGGCCAAGGTCGCAGCGCCCATGAAGAGCGGTATGACGCCCGTGTACGCCGCGTGCGCCAAGCAGCACTACAAGGTCGTGGAGATCCTCGTGGACGCTGCTGGCGACGGCACGTTCACGCCCGAAGAAGTGAGCACGCTGATGATCGCGGCGGCTGACGGCGGCGAGATCGAGTTGCTCAAGAAGCTCATGGCGCTCGGCGGCGACGTGAACGCGACCAACGAGCGCAAGTTCACACCGCTCTTCCGCGCGTGTGGCTCGGGCCATCTCGAGGCCGTCGAGTTCCTGGTCGAGCGTGGCGCGGACATTGAGGCCAAGGGACTGAACGACATGACGTGTCTGCAGATCGCGTTGTCTCTGCGCCAGCCCAAGATCGTCGAATACTTGCTGGCCAAGGGAGCGAACGCCGTCGCGCGTGCCGCCGACGGTGCGACGCCTTTGCACGTGGCGGCCGAGGCCGGCGACGCGGCGATCTTCGCGATGCTGCTGGCCAAGGGAGCCGATCCGTACGCGCCGACGGACGATACGACGCTCACGCCGGTGCACATCGCGGTCCAGAACGGCCACCTCCCGATCCTCGTCAAGCTCGACCACATGGGGCTGCTCAAGGACGTGAACGCGCCGACCAAGGACGGCGGCATCACGCTGCTCTACTGGGCCACGGCCCACAAGCAGACCGAGGTCGCACGGTTCTTGCTCGCGAAGAAGGGCCTCGTGGACATCGACGCGGCCGCGAGCAACGGCTCCACGCCGCTCTTCGTGGCTGCTCAGCAGGGAGAAGCCGAGATCGTGCGCCAGCTTTTGGCGGCCGGCGCGAACGCCAAGGTGGCGCTGAGCGACGACCAGTCGACGCCGCTCCACACGGCCGCGCAGGGCGGCAACCTCTCGATCGTGCAGCAGCTCGTCGAGCACGGCGCCGACGTGAGCGCGACCATGAACGGCAGCGCGACGCCGCTGTACCTGGCGGCGCAGCAGGGCCACGTGCCCGTGATCAAGTTCCTCGTCTCGAAAGGTGCCGCGCCCGACGTGCCGATGAAAGACTCGTCGACGGCGTTGATGGTCGCGGCGCAGAACGGCCACTTGGAGACGGTCAAGTACCTCCACGGACTCGGCGCCGACCCGACGCGACAGACCACGAACCAGGCCTCGGCGTTGTACCTGGCGTCGCAGCGAGGCCACACGGAGATCGTGCAGTTCTTGCTCACGCTCGGCGTGGAAGTGGACCAGCCGATGGCGGACGGCTCGACGCCGCTGATCGTCGCGGCGCAGAACGGCCACGTGGACATTGTGCGCTCGCTCATCGACCACGGCGCCGACCAGAACGCACGCATGAAGGCCGGCGCGACGGCGTTGTATCTAGCGGCGCAGAACGGCCGTGTCGAGGTCGTGCAGCTGCTGCTCACGCTGCGGAAGGCCAAGCTCGAGGAGCAGATGCAGGACGGATCCACAGCGCTCCACATCTCGGTGCAGAACGGCCACCACCACGTCGTGGGCATGCTGCTCTCGTGCGGCGCGAGCGTGGACGCGACCATGAAGAACGGCATGACGCCGCTGCACATCGCCGCGAGCTGCGGCGCCGTGCCCGTGGTCCACGCACTCGTGGCCAAGGGCGCCAAGCTCGAGGCCAAGGACGACAACCGCATGACGCCCATCGACTACGCCGCCATGGCCCAGCACAACGACGTGGTGGAGCTACTCATGGCCAACGGCGCGATCTTGCGATCATGAACAGAGAGAGAGAGAGAGAGAGAGAGAGAGAGAGAGAGAGAGAGAGAGAGAGAGAGAGAGAGAGAGAGAGAGAGAGACCCGCAACTACCCACAAAGAGAGAGCTAGGAAAACCAGTGCGTGAGAGGCAGATTTTATATGTGGTGAAGAAGAACAAGCCGCTGGCTTTTCGTTTTTGATCTTCTCGAGAGGAAAGTTTCGCACTCAGTCGATCTGCGAGTAGCTCTCCACTCGGGATTGAGGGATTGAGCTCGGCCTGTTCACACTCCAGTTCGCACACTACTGCCTTTAGCGAGAATCGATGACCTCGTATCATGATGCGAAAGCATGCCGACGCCTCGTCCTCGCCGCGCTGACATTCCAGCACGAACACCACCTGTGTCTGCCTTACCGTCAGCGCTCGAGGACCATATCGTAACGCTTGTCCTCAAGTTCACAGACCGTTGGCTTGGATCATGTCTGGATGCCCTCGGAAGCGATTCTCCCACGTGGCAGTCAGAATTCCGAGCTGCAGTCGCTGAAACCAGCCACACGTCGATGGAGTTCCGCGTTGCGTGCATCCGTGCATTGATGCAGCGCCAACGTCCGCATCCTATCCCACACAATCCTCGCGTTTTGATCCTTGCCTGCGCCACGTCGTTGGGGAGTGTCCTGGCGGTCTTTTCATGTGCGTCGATCCACGACGCGTGCTTTGTGGATGTACAGGCCCTGCGATTGTCCAGGAGCTGTACGACTTCGTTAGAAAACGCGACAGCAAGCAGAGGACCAGCCGTTCAATGGACGACTTGACGCGCTCATGTACGCATGACGTAACTAGAAAAAAAAAACTATTAAGAACCTGGGAACGTCGATGCACGGTCCTCTCAATGGATCAACAGCCTCGGAGAGCAGCCCGCCCGCGCCGCTTGGCGCCGTGTAGCCGCTCAGGCGGGTCTCGTCAACCACCACCACCACCACCACAATCGGACACTCGTCGTGCGGTTGTTCGTGTCCTTACGCCTCCTGCTCGTCCGCGCGCTCGTCGAGCCCGCGGCCCGTGTACTTGCGCAGGATCCAGTCGGCGTCCTCGGTGGCGCGCGCGACCATCTCGTCCACGCGCTCTTCGTTCGTTTCGTCGGCGTGCGCGATGTACCCCTAGCCAACGAGCAGCGTAACTCTCGCTCGCGATAACGACAACAAACAAAAGAGCGCGCAACCCACCGAGCGCATGAAGCGCCTGTAGTACTCTCTCGCGTCCGGCTCCAGGCGGCGGCTCGCGCGCAGCAGCCGCCGGTAGAGCGCGAGGCTCTTCCGGTTCGGCACCTGCATCTTCCATCTTCCGCTTCTCCAGGCGTACCCTCCGCCTCACCGGAAACTCGATACATTGCGTCAACCCATACATTCATTTCATTTATAATGCAGTTCTTTTATCTTTAAAATGGATACCCTGTGAAAGAAGATCCTTCTGGGACACAAGGTTACGTTGCCGCGACGCCGCGGGTACGTGGCCCGGGTGGACGGTCGCGGCATTGAAGTGTTCGACGTCGGCAAAGGGAAACGCGCTCGGCTCCATGGGCGCCGTGCTCCGGCGCGTGGCGTTCTTCGGCGCCGTCTTCACGGTGCAGTGCTGCGTGACCGTGCTCGGCAACATCGCGCGCGACTCGATCTTCCTGCGCAGCTACGACGCCGCCAGCATCTCGACGCTCACGCTGCTGCTCTCGCTCTCCACGGCCTACGTGCTCACGGCCGTCACGGCGCTGCTCGCGCGGCTCGCGGCGCTCAACGCGTCGCCCGGCGTGCTCTACGCGGCCGTGCCCTTCGGGCTAGGGCTCGGGCTGCTCGCGCTCGCGCTCGTGTCGCTGCACGCGCCGCTGCTCGCGCGGGTGACCGCCGTGGCCATCTACATTTGGCTCGAGCTCGCGGCGCAACTGCTCACGGGCCAGTTCTGGGACCTCTGCGCCAAGGCCTTCGATGTCGCACAGTCGAAGAAGTTCTTTGGGTATAGTAGAGGAGATCTCGAAGCGGTCTGGAGAAGGGAATTGACGTGGTTGATGTGATCCAGATTCATTACGTTTGGCTCGACATTCGGCACGCTGACCGCGAGTCTCGCGGTGCTTCCGGCGCTCCAGCAACGGAATCTGCCGACAGAGTATAACTTGATCGTCGGCGGCCTCCTGCTCTTCGTCGTGGCCGGTGTGCTGCTCGTGAGCGCCGGGCAATTGGTTCCAAAAGAGCCCCCGGTGAAGAAAGCAACGGCTGCAGGCTCGAGTCCGAAGAATGGCAGCAAGACGAAGCCGTCGGCGACATCGATGTCTTCGATCACTGCGGACATCCAAGTGCGCACGTACCTGAAGCACATTTGCTTCTTCGATATGCTCGCCACGGTCATGCGCGTGCTCGTTGAGAATCGCACGCTCTCCATTCTCTCGCTGCAGAACGACGAAAAGCTCGTGAAGGCGTCGCTGACTCAAGTCAACAGCATCCAAAGTTTCATCATGATCCCGATGCAGATTGCCTCTGGTCCGTTCTTTACGCACTTTGGCGTCATGTACGGTATCGCGGTGCTGCCGGTCTCAGTTTTCTTGTTTGGCGCGGCGGCAGCGTCGACGTCGCGTGGAACAGCTACTCCAAATGTGTTTCCTCTAGTTTTTAGCCGCGCGTTATACAATGCTGTGTCGCTCGCGATCTTCAATCCAGCTCGCGAGCTGCTGTGGCTGCCGTTTAACGCTGAAGAACGATCGAAGTTCAAGGGATTTATCGGCGGGCCGTTTCGCTCGTTGTCGCGAGTCTTCGGTGCTCTTTTATCCATTGTTCTGACGACCAGTTTTGTGATCCAGCTTTTTGGGGCATCTTGTATGAGGTATGATGACAATATCCTAGCTGTATGGTTGAGAGCGCGACTCAACTCACATCATTTCAACCCAGCGTATTGATGATGGCCACCTCACTTGCTTGGGCCATTGATGCAATGGCTGCTCGAAAGTGGTATGCCGCTGAGTTTTACTCATCTCTGAAGAAGGGGTACCTGGATTTGTCGTCGCCACTCGTTGATTTTACGCCCGATCAGGTGAGTGGTGTCGCGATCCTCACCTAGTTAGGAGACTCACCATGCGATTATTGTTACCTTAGCTCGTTCTCGTGAAGGAAACACTTGTTTCAGGGGCACAAAATCAGATCAACTATGTGTTGAGCTCCCTCTCACACGACCATGTCGGTCTATTTGCACAGGTGCGTGCCATGTTGGGGTTCCTCTCTTATGGACAAACTCAAACCAACACGTCTACTTCATTAGGAACTACGAGCGCTATTCCACCGCCAAGATGAAGGTAATCACTCCAGAACACCTTTGCACACGAAGCTACGTCTGCTAAGTCTCCATACCGCGGCCAAGCGGCGGTTCATTCTACAAAGTGAGGAGTCCCTAATTGCTCCGGATAGTGCTAATCTTCCGCCATCAGGGATCTTTAACGGGATGGACCTGATGATGATGATGAAAGAGAAATCTGAGTTCGTACCACGCCAGTTGCGTGTTGCGGCGATTCTGGCGTGCGGTTACGAAAAGTACAACATCGACGCCAAAGAGAAGTGCATTGAGATCTTGAGACAAATACTGCAGAATCCTGAAGAAGACAGATCCGCGACTGTATGCGCTGCTGTTGCTCTGCTCCGCTTGTCCGACTGGATGGATGAAGATGCAAACCTGATTCTTCAACGCTTACTGCATGAAGACAAAGACTTGGACTCTCGAGTTGTATGTGTCAAGATTGTGGGTAAGGAGATGCCTGAGCTTCTTAGCGATGGCTATCTTGTGTATTTGCTACATCACTCTTCGGCGCAAATCGTGCAGGCTGCTGTAGAGTGCTGCTCGAACAGCACGCGGAACTCCAAGATGCTAATCCCCGCGCTAGTCAAGCACCTATCAAACTCGGCGTTGCGATCTCAGGTCGTGTCAGCTCTCAAGTGGTTTGACCCTAACGCGACGTGGGCCACATTGACCCAATACATCGAGTCATCGCTGCTATTGCCAAGTGCCGGACCTCAACACCCTCAGAATGCACACCTGGACAAACGTGAAGTTCTCGCAGGTGCACTCAAAGCCCTTGAAGCGATTGATTTTCCTACGTCGGCCAAGCTCAATCTATTGCTTCGATTAATCGAGCGCCTCGTTGTTGTCGACAGCATGAAAGCATCAGAGGCAGGACAAACGGGTGCGAGCGAAGACGCAATTCCTGCGAAGCGCTATACAGATGTTCTGTTTCGACTGTTCGGCCGAGACTCATTCGTGGAGGAACTTGTCGTTGATGCCTTACTTGCTCTGGTGAGTTGGTTCCTCTGGATAGTATGAAACGAATATCGACTTGACACCTTTTTATGTGTTTAGCTGTCAACCTGCACTGCAAAGAAGATTCAAAACTATTCAAACGAACTTAATCACTTGCATATCGCATTGGAGGAGAAAATCCGAGAAGCCTACGAAATGCGCCACGTCATGAAGCTTTTTCATGAAATATGTCCCACTACCGCGAGTAACATCGAGGAAACGTCCCCGTTGCTGCTTCAGCATGTCGAGCACAGTCTCAAAGACACCATCCGAATCTTGCTCAAGCTTTTGTCAACAGGGTTCCCAAAGGAGTTCAATGTCGGCGTCATACTCGAAGGTCTTGAATCTGAGGTTGCCCAAGTGCATTCTGCCATCCAGGAAGTGCTTGAGAACCTGCTACCTTCCGTATACAAGAACAAAGTTCTTCCACTGCTCTTTCCAAATTCAACATCCAAGGCAACGGCAAAGGTAATGATCTTCTTGCGCAAGACGTATTTGAATTGAAGTTCTGAACCTGCACCCTTTTTGTTAGATTGAGAAGGACATCAACGAACGCTTCGATGGGAAGAATGGTGTTGAGATTTTGCTCGACACGATGCGTTGCAAGCAACAGCATGCAGAGCTCACAAGCTTTGCGTTGCAATACTTCCTCCACATCGCAGAAGAGCACGCAAAGTTTCTCGATGACCACAAGATGGGAATCTTTGAGAGCGAGATCCTCCCTCACCTAATCCACAGCGAGTGGGCTCAGGAACTGTTGGTTGAAGTGTACCACAGGTATGAACTGCGCCACAACGACCAAATTGTTATATTGACAAGTAATGTGTTCCAGCCGTCGTCACGTTCTTCCATATAAATCTCTTACCGAACTCGACACGCAACAGCCTCCCGTTCTCTCCAAAATTGCGGTACGGTCTTCATGTTTCAATGTTATCGCTCTTTCCTCATTGGCCGTGTACAGATCGCCAACTGTCTTCGGGTATCATCTCTGTTTGAGAACGTTTGTGCAATCGGAATCCTGCGAGTACTGTCACACCACTTCGTTCCAATTGCGGTCTCAAAAGGGGAAACATTTATCAAGGAAGATGAACTCGGTAAAGTTGCTTAAGGTGTGCACGAACTTTTGGCACCAACTAAATAGGCGTTTTGTCACAGCCACGGCGATGTTTGTCATCGCGAGTGGTACGGTTCAGCTCCACAAGGAGCGACGGATACTCGCTGAAGTCAGCTACGGAACATGTGTTGGTCAAGCCGCTTTGCTTCGTCATACTCTTCATGAAGGCAGTCACATTGCATCAGCTACAGCCGTGACAGACTGCATTCTCTTACGAGTAGCTCGTTCTGACTTGACCGCCCTGATTCACGAGACCCCACGTGTCTCTCGAGGCGTCCTCAATGCGGTTGCATCTTCATTAAGATGGCTGTACTTCGAGGTAAGAAACCCCTTTGTGAAGTTAAGCTGGGATCTGCACAATTCCCTGATAATTATCTTTCTCGTAGCCGTTGGATACCATCACGCACTCAGGAGGTTTGCCTCGACGGGATCATCGTCGCTCGTCCGTGGTGCAAAGCTCTGTCGCTGGGGATGGCATCGAGACCATGCTAAAACGAACGGCTTCCATGACCTCAAGCATCAAAGCTGCTATGTCTGTGGATCGTGCGGCGAAGTCGTTCCTCTATAGTGTTGGTCGCTCGAAGTCAATTGCTCCATTGTCGATGCCCGGCGTGCGTTTGCGAAACCGCAGCTTCCAAGTTCTGACTGATTTGGTAGAACCAAGACGCCGATCAGACGTAGTGATGTCACGGACGACTCTAGGGTTGTCTGACGGCTCAGACTTCTCAAACTTTGAGAAGTCGATTCATTTGAAAGGATCGCAGCTGATGAAGAACTTGGGTGATGACAAGGTAATGCTGGATCTTCCATCAATGCTTCGCTAGGAACGCTCTGCTAACAGACGATCCTGGTGCTAATACTCTATAGGTATCACTTGTTGCTCAGTTAGCGAAAGTGCTGACATTAGAGCACGGTGACGTGTTGTATGAGGACGGCTCGCCATCGAACCACGTATACGTTCTCGTGGAAGGAACCGTTGTTGTCGCCAAAGCAGAAGAATCTGCCACCTGTCCATCTCTCCCTCCACAAGAACTCCGGCGAGGCGAGTGTTTTGGAGAAGAGGTATGCTCTTGACATTCGTAGTGTAACTACTTCTGTGAGGTCACTCTAACTTTTGGTGCTTGTAGTCTTTCGTGGAGAACACGACGATGCACGGCGTCGCGACCTCTGTTGGTCGCACTACGATCTTCCAGATCCCGACCAAGGAGCTCATCGATCTTAGCGAGCTCCACCCAGACCTGATGCAGGTCATTCTAGCATGGTTAGCAGAGAAGCTAGCCAAGGCGACAGATTCGATGCTCCGTGTGCTGCTGTCACCTTCGGCTTCGTCCGTCAAGTCAGACCAATGGGACGGAATGAGCGACGACGAGGAGGTCGTTACGACCTATCGCCAATCAGAAGTTACGAGACGACCATTGAAATCGCGAGCGGAAACGGATTAAACTGAGCTAGAGAGGTAAATGAATGCATGGATATCGATATGGCTTGGTGAACGATGAACATGCCCTTGATACTACCACTACCCAGTCCAACACTAACACTAACAGTACTTCGTAGTAGTGCTGTTCATAAAGCACTAGACGGTGCTCAAAGCGGCCACCAGTCCCGCCGCAAGCGCCATAATCCCTGTCGATAGGAGCGGTGCGCTCGCACTCTTCGTAGGCACTGGAGTTGGTGTTGATCTCGTCGCTGTAGTCGATGGCGTTGGCGCCACAACTTCGATGCCACTGAAGGCGCTGCCTGATCCGGATGTCGAAGCTTCACCACCAGCAATCGGAGCTGGCGTTGCCGTCGTTGCAGTTGGTGGTGTGGTCGCAGGTGATGTCGTCGTAGGACTCGGTGTTGCCGTTGGCGCCGAGGTCGTGGGGCCTGGCGTCGTCGTGACTGGTATCGTGGTGGCTGGTGCTGGTGTGATTGGCGCTGCGGTAGGCGTTGGCGACACACTCGGTGGCTGAGTCGAAGACGGGATCGCTGGTGATGTAGCCTTCTCGTCGATACTTCCACCTCCGATCTCCGTCACCGTTGCTTTCTTCGTGGCTGGCTCAAAGAGAACAGCGATGTTGAAATACAAGCAGACGGTGCCACGGTTTCCACCGAAAGGACACCTGCCAGGCCCTCCGGAGGTCTCGCACGCCCAGGCACGGAACGAGTACTGGCGGTTCGCGCCGACGTCGAGTTCCTGAGCCGACACGATTGATGAGAAGCAGAGCGGCCGCGTCACAGTCGGTGCGTAGTTTCCTCCGAGCGCTGTCGTGAGAATGTCGAGCTCAGTGTCGGTAACTGGGATCACGCGCCAGCCGTCGGACGCGTCAGCCAGCGAAAGCGCCAGCGCCAATGGGACAAGCAATTTGGCCATGGTTGTTGCTGGACGTGGAGAGCTCGCGAGTGAGCGAGAGCGCGCGAGGTTGCGTGGGTGGGAGATGGGCAACGAGAGCGAGTCTGGGATCCATCCCGCTGTCTGAACCAATGCATCCATTACTCGCGGCTCACGAGTTGACAGAAGGCGGGAGAGAGGGCAACCCTGACCACAAAATCAGTATCCCATGCTGGTTTTGCATATTTAAAGTATTCCTTTTGAGACGGAGACCATACAATGTAATGGTTTAGTATCGCTCACACGTGAGCCAGGCTCCCGAGTCTCCGAGTTCGTGACGAATCTTCTCTGCCGGGTGGGCCTGGGTCTCCGTGTTACGGGCTCACCAGGCACCTGGAAGATCCACACATCACTCCATGCGCATGGACCCAGGATTGCTAAGAATGATGACAAAGGACGGGACTGGGCAACAGACTGAATTCCAGCTTACGACCGGGCGAGCAAGTGGAGCTCTTCATAGACTGGCATCATATCCACAAGGTACTGGACGAGGTCGACGTGGACGCTAACAGTCATAAACTGGGCGCTGCCGTGGCGAATGGAACCTGCGATCTGCACGTGAACGCCAGTGCTCTGCGCGTGCGGGCTACACCGGATCGCGATGACAAAGTCGGGATCCTTTGCCAGCGAGACAGACGGTATCGGCGGCGATTTGGTCCCAGAGTCGCTCGGCGAGCTCTCGCGTGTGAGTCGATCCGCCGCGTAGGCGACCAGCCACGGATCGTCGCACGTCTCAACAACGATTTGCCAGCCGTGGACGCTGTCGATGGCGACCATTTCCATCGATTCGATCGTGGCGATGGGCCTCGACTGGAAAGAGGCGTCGAGCTGGAGTACACGCTGGGATACCGAGGAAGTCTGCGACTCGGATTCATAAGCGACTGTGACATCCTGCACTAGCGGCACAAAGGTGCGAAGGATGTCTTCGAACTGCAGAGAGCGCCAAACTGCTAATGCGATCGTGTCGACGGTCACGGACGCCATTGCTCGTGCGGAGGAGAAGGTCAGTAGCCCCGACTCGAAGCTCGCGGCATGGGTCCACCCTCGCGAGTGGAAGTTCACAGCAAAGTCGCACTCGCCCGTCTGAAACTCATCCAATAGTTTTCGTGCTTTCTCTTGCGAAAGAGCGACTGCATGCTTCACGTGGTGTGTGATGAAGCGCTGTGGGGATTGCGATTCAAGCGAGTCGCGTCGCCACTCGTCGACAGCCTCCTCTGTATCGCCGTCCTCGGTACCCGTCGCCTGATATTTCATCTCTTCCTCCTCCTGCTGCTCCTGCAACTCACGTAACCCCACTGCAAGATCAAGTAATGGCGCCAATGCGAGTAGCCGCTGAAGCTCCACTGTCCACTCGTGGTGGGCCTGGAGCTTCTCTCGGAAGAATTCGGCGCGCTCGTGAGTCTCAACCGCTTCGACTGCTGCTGCGACAACTTCTGGCGACGCGGTCGCGATCTTTCGCTGTAGTCGCTCGATCTCAAGGCGAATGGCGCTGGTCTGCGCCGTGCACTGCATGGCCTCGTCCTTGTGTCGCTTCCTGGCACGCTGCGAGGCCTGCTGCAGCTGCGCGCGACGCCGCTCGTCCGGGTCCTCGCCCTCCATACTTTCTGCTGTTGGTCCCTTGGCCAGCAAAGCCCATGCAGCAGCTGCATGTCGCTGCGTCTCGTCCCACCGTCGCGAGCTTTTCTCCACGTGATCTCCAATCCATTCCCCTCCTACCGAAATGTAGCCATGTTGAGATTGCAACCTCCGCATCCGTTAAGAACACATTTACTGTCATCTATTAAATTGCAACCCCTCCCTCTTTTCCAGGAGGGGGTACAATTCGGGCTTTACTTGTCATCGCCCGTTGAATGGCACGGGACTGGCCGCGAAGCCCCCACGCTCGCCGCCGTCGCCCGCCTCTCGCGCCTCGCTCGTGCCGCGCGCGCCCCCGCAGAGCGCTCCATCGTCTCCAGCGCGCGTCGCTCGTGCGTTTGCCCGTTTCTCGCGCCTGAATCCGCTCGCTAGCACGCGAGAACGCCTCGCTACCATGGCCCACACGGTCGCCGACTTTGAGATGGCCGTGCTCTGCGCGTTCCAGTACGCCGGCGCGAGCCTCGCCGACACGCAGGCGCAGACGCTCAAGCAGCAGGCAGAGGCCTACTGCAACGCCGTCAAGGCGAGCCCCGACGGCTGGCGGCTCTGCGTCGAGCTCTTTGAGTACTCGACCCACGACCAGGCCAAGTTCTTCGCGCTGCAGACGCTGCAGGCGCTGCTCACGAGCGGCATCGCGGACAACGCCGTCACCGAGCAGCTGCACAACGAGCTGCTCGCGTGGCTGCGCGGCAACGTGGCGCTCGTGGAACAGGCCTCGCCGTTCCTCAAGACCAAGCTCGCGGTCGTCGTGACGCTGCTCATCAAGCGAGACTACCCGGACCGCTGGCCCAGCGCGTTCTCGGAGCTCATGACGCTGCTGCCCATGGGCGCGTCCATGGTCGAGATGTTCTTCCGCATCCTCACGGAGATCAACACGGAGATCGTCGAGTTCGACGCCTCGCGTACCCCGGCCGAGGCTGCCGCCAACATGCGCATCAAGGACGCCATGCGCGAGAGCTCGACCATGGCCGACACGTTCGACGCTATTTACAATGTGCTCGTCAACGCGGACATGAGCGGCGTCATGATGCGGCTCAGCATCTCAGCGCTCGAAGTGCTCAAGCGCTATATCTCGTGGGTCGACATTGGGCTCATCGTGAACGATCGGTTCATCCCGCTTCTCTTCAAGATGCTACGCACGTCGGCGTCGCTGCGGTGCCCAGCGGCTAACTGCATCTTTGAGATCATCGATAAGGGAATGACTCCTGAAAAGAAGCTCGCGCTCATCACGCAGCTGCAGTTGCTCCAGGTTTTGCCCGAGCTCCCGATCCAGGATGAGGAAGACTTCGCGGTCGAAGTGGCGGAGATCGTCAACGGCATTGGTCTCGAGCTCATTGAGTGCATCGATGCGTTCCGACACCAACAGAACGCGCCGCTCCTCGCTCAGGCCAGCTCAATGATGACGCAACTGATGCCACTCGTGTGGGATCTCTTTGCTCACGAAACTAAGAACGTGTCCGAGGAAGTCTTTGAGGTCGTCAACTCTGTGGGCACCCAAATCCGCGCCGAGTCGGAAGGTGCCCTCGCGGGTGCCAATGAGATCTTCCAGCCGACCAGCTATTTGCCCCAGATTCTACATGGCATCTACATGCAGATCCGGTACCCTGAAGACTATGACGACTCGGATGAGGCCGAGTTTGAGGAGTATCGTCGTAGTTTGTTCAAGATCTACGTCAACATTACTCGGAAGCGGCCGATCGAGACCCTTGGGTTCTTGGGTAACATATCCCAGGAGACACGCCCCCAAGTAAATCATACAGAATCACGAGCAGTGGAAGCTTTCATCTCGCTAGTTCACCGTTACATGGAAGGCATCGCAGCCTCGAAAGCGAAGAAAGAACTTGAATCTCCCAGCAGCCCGCTCACGGCCATTGTAATCAAGATCCACAGCAACATTATCGCAATCAGCACGCTTCCGACAGGTCCGAATATTGACTCAAAGGTGCTGCTCGCTTACTACGATCTCGCGCAGCGTTATAGTCGTGTTTTACTGAACCAGAATCATCTGATCTCGGCATTGCTCGACATGCTGTTAGGGGTCCATGGCATTGTCAACCCAGACCCTCACGTGCGCTCACGCGTTTGTTATTTGGGGCTTCAACTTACCAAGTCCATTGGTTCATCGATCATCCCACACATTGATACCATCTTGCGCTCGCTTGTCCCGCGGCTCGTTGTGTTGGAGGAACAAGAGGTGGTCGCTCGTGCTAACGACCCCACGCTGATCCATTACGACGACCAGATTTACTTGTTTGAGCTGGCCGGCCAAGTGATTTCAGCATATGGAGCCGTCCCGGAAACCATGGAGATCAAGTACCAGTACACCAAAATGGTCCTCGAGCCTCTTGTGACAGCGATCGATTCCACGCTCAACGCGCTTTCAAACGGATCACGACAGGAGGAACAGGCTGCGGAGCATTGCGGGAAGTTACTTAATGCGATCGCGAACGTGTCAAAGGCGTTCAAGAGCGTTAATGTAATGGCCAACCAACAGGAGCTCTTCACGTCGGTGCTTAACGGTACGGCGTTCGTGCTGCGTACGATGCCCCGCCATCGCAGCGTGCGCTCGAAAGTCGTCTTCGCGCTCCACCGCTTCATTGCAATTCTAGACAGGGAACATCTGCTCGCGAATGTCTCTGGGATCTTGGAAAACTTGATGTTTGGTTGCGAATCTTCGGACGTGCTCGAAGTTGTGCAGCTGCTGGACCAACTCATCATCCGCTACAAGGAAGATCTATTGCCGTTTTTCGACCAGTTCACGATGCCATTCGTGCAGCATCTTTGCTCGATTATGCCGCCAAGGAATTCCTCGGCGGACAGTGAGACAAAGGACGCATCGCAACTCGAACGTGAGTCTGTGCAGAAGTATTTGTACATGTTTTTGCTGCACTTGGCGAGCCACGACCTCTCGGCTGTCTTTCTGAGCCCACGCAACGTTGGGCAGCTTGAAAACGTGTTGCTGCTGTTGCTGGAGGCCTGTGCGGACGTCACAGACGCAAATACCAACCGTGCAGGCTTCACAATTGTCCACGAGCTCGTTTCGCGCTGGCTGTTGTCGCCCCAACCGCCGGCGGCATTGACACCAGAAATCAAAGCCAGTTTCACAACGTTCGTAGTTGAGCGCTTCACGCCGGCTATGTTCTCGATCGGAAAGAAGCACCACTTTGAAGTCAACGACGCCCAATGTGCTGCCGCCATGAAGGAGGTCCGCACGCTCCACGAAGTCTTGCTCAAGGCACTTGGCGAGCAGTTTTTGTGCTACTTGCGCGACGTCTGTTTGCCTTCACTGGGTTGCCCACCAGACTTGGCGGCCTCGTACGCTCAACAGGTCGCGACGGGGAACGACAAGGTGATCCTAAATGTTTACAAGCAGTTTGTGAGCCGCATGAAGTGAGAGAGAAAGAGCGGGCGATGACGAGGAATAATCGAGGGAAGTCCAAGAGAAAGACCGAAAACGTAGCGTGGCCTAAGTTTATGGAAGCGACGAACCAGTATAGAAGAAAGTACACACGTCTGGAGCGGTGGTGCTCACTGACTCAAGTGTAGCCATTCAAAGAGAGATGGGTACAATCGACGGCATCAGAATTACTCAGATAAATAATGAAATGTAATTGGATGTCGATTCTATATTTGAAATTATACTAGCCAATCAAAACGTTTCTTCTGTAGAATCAGCTTCTGAGTTCAGCGCCAAAATGTGTATTCGTTTAAGTACGATTTTCCCCACCGTTTTTCCCCGGCTGCCAGAACGCGAATATGGCGAGCGGCAACTCGACGCCGGCCGACTTTGGCGCGACTGCGCGGCGCTCGTGGGAAGATCCAAGCGCCTCCGCCGCGTCCAATCGAAGCTCCGCGATCTCCTCTTTCGAACGAGCCGCTTTCGAGCGCCAGGCGGCGAGTAGCGGCGGAGAAAGCAGCCAGCGAAGTGACAGCGTCGGGCGGTTCGCGGGCAGTTTCCACCACCGGCGCGACGCAAGCGAGGCCGACGACAGTCAGTACTACCACGACGACGAGGACGATGGAGAAGACGATGAAGAGGACGACGACCACGTGCGACAGAGCTGGACGACCGAGAAGGAGCCGACCGAGGAGCGATTCGTTGCGAGCTTTCGCTTTCGAGAGAACGGTCGAGCGGTGTACGAGGAGGAAGAAGAGGAGGAAGAAGAGGACGAAGAAGAGGACGACGATGGAGACAGCGACGCGTCGTTCGGATCGCTCGAGTGGGTGACGCGTCAGCTGCGCGAGTTGGAGAGGAGGAAGGAGGCCTCGGAGGGCGATCGAAGCGAGCGCAAGGACGAAAAGAAGGACGAGGAAGAAGAAGAAGAAGACGAGGAGGAAGGAGAGGACGGCCACGAAGAGGACAACGTCGAGTCGAGTGTGCGCGAGGCGCTGAGCTTGCTCAACGGTGGAGGAGCGAGTGGACATGATGACGGCGAGTGGGAACGTGGTGCGGAGGACCGGAGAGGGTCGTATTTCGACATCGTGCAGGAGGCCATGGCCACCGAGTGGGAGCGAGGCCAGTACAGTGTGCAGCAGGATCAGGAGGAGCACCAAGACGAACATGATTCTGGTCACCACGATCAAGAGACACACGACGAGGCGTTCGAGGACGAGTGGCTTGAGGCCTTTACAGCCAAAGGCCGAGTCTACTACTACAATCGTCGCACGCGCGAGTCCTCGTGGACCAAGTAAGTATTCGAGATCTGATAACGCTGACTCGTTGTCTCCTAAGTGGGTGGCTTTTCATAGGCCAGTCACGTTCGATCCGCAGAGGTCCTCTGTCACTGACAATCATTACGAGACGACAAGAGAGGATTCCCACGAGAAGTCTCAAGACGAAGAAATTGAACCATTCAGCCACCACAGAGAGCATGATCAAATCGAAATACCAGAGGACAACCAGAGCGAATCGCGGAATCATGATCAAAACCACTCATCGACCTCGTCCACGGCGTCGTCCGAACACCAACCTGAAACTACAAGTGCGCCAGCAAACACGCCATCAAATGTGCTTTTCTGCTGCTTCTGCGGTTCGGAGTTGGGCGGTGCTACTGGGTTCCAGTCTCACATGTCAACATGCAAGACGCTACAATTCCACAAAGAATCGGCATCGCCTCTGTACACGCAGTTCCAGCAGATGCTTGTGCTATTGTCGGAGGATGTATCGTTGCGAGCCCTCCATTATGCCTCCTCCTTTCCAGACGCGAAGCCTCACCCTCAAGGTTCAGTGTCTGTGGAGCAGTCTGTACGTGAGAGTCTCACGTTGCTACGTGTCAAGCATCGGTCCACACGCAAGCCATTGGTCCACAAATTCAAGGAGGAAACGCGATCTCCAGCGTCACATCCTGCCCAGCGCCTGTCTCTGTCTTCCAACGCGTCATCGAAGAAGCGGGAGGCGGCTACATCCCGAGAGCCCCTTGGAAGTCGGTATACGAGTATGAAGCAGAAGCCTACGCCTGTTGCCCAACTCAATATGGAAACCTGTCGCCACTGTGGACGCAGTTTTGCGGAGGGAAGACTAGCTAAACACGAAGCCGTTTGCCCTCGCGTATTTGGTACTGAGACCGCGTGGGGACGAGGACCGTCAAGTTCAGCGCCGAAGAACCAGGTGAGTGAGTCCGAACAACAACGCCACGACCTACTCCGCTCGCTGAAGAAGAAGCACCATGCCAACCTCAAGCACACGCTAGCGCTTAGCTTCCAGGAGCACCAGGCATCGTTGGTTGAATGCCCATGCTGCCGACGCAAGTTCGCGCCGTCAGGTGCGCAGCAGCACATTGACATTTGCAAGACGGTCCAGCATCGACCACGAAATCCGGTGCCGCTGCTTAAGGACTTTGCCCTCGCAGGGTGAAAAAGATTGCTAACCGCAAACCAAGTCCAAAATAAACTTAAGCAGCCACGACCATTAAGCTACGTAGTCAATCTACCTCAAGGTCTGAAGCCAGCGAAGGCCTTCTCGAGGATTTCCTTTCGGATCTTGGGGTAGTCAGGGTACATGTCCAGCACCTTGTAGCAGACGTCGACGGCTGCAACGTACTTCTTGGCCTTGAGGTAGTTGAATGCAAGCTTATAGCCGATCGTCGCACTCGCCTCTCCCTCGCAGCCCCAGGCTTCCTGATAACACTCGGCCGCATCGATGTATGACTGCTCTTTCTCCATGATGAGTCCGAGAAGTTCCCACGCTTTACCCGACGATTTGTTGTGCATCAGCGCCTTCTTGCATAGCTCTTGTGCGAGGTCGTACTTGGACCTCTCGACGTAGAGGTCCGCGAGCATAAGATAACTGCGCTCAAAGTCCTCGGCAAGGCTCTGGTCGTAATCCATTTTGGCAATGCGCTTGAGCTGGTTGCGTGCCTTGGGCTGCTGCTTGGTCAACATGTATGCAGTCGCGAGACCGAGCAGCGCCGGTACGTAATCTCGGTCGTGGTGCTCGAGAATCTCCATAAACTGCTGGATCGCCTTGTCTAGCATCGGCTTGGTCTTCACGGCCAGTACAGCGTACGCCTCAAGCACTTTGATGCGAAGGTTCTTGTCTTCTTTGCCGCCTGGCAGCTCGTCCAGCAGGGTGTTGGCGATTCGAATGTTTTCGGTTTGCTCTTTGGTGTTGGCCATCGTGTTTTGGTCGCCGTCAGCCAAGTCCCAGAGGTTCTCATTGTCCGGGTTCAAGTAGATCTCGATCATGTTCATGAGCGCTTGCTTGCCCCACTCGGGGTCGCGCCGTGCGAGATTAAACTCCTCGATGGCCTCGCGCACGTTGTTCTTGTAGCGAGCGTAGAGCCCCTTGCAAAAGTGGAGTCCCGGCGAGTGAGCTACGCGCACGCCCGACTTTTCCGCCAGCTTGAGGTACCGCGGGACAGTTCCCAGCTTACCTGCGCGCCGAAGCATGACGATGAACCGCGAAAGCGCAGCGAAATTATCGGGTTTGCTCTCGAGCAGCTGCTGGAAGTGGTAGATGGCTGATTCGTTGTCTTCCTTCTGAAGCATGATATCGGCAAGCATAATAGCAGCCTCCTCATGCGCTGGGTTGAGTCGCAGAAGCGTCGTGCACCGCACCTGGCACTGGTCCAGGTCACCGGCGCTGCGGTGTGTGCGCGCAAGAAAGAGGATGCAGCCTTCGTGGGTCTCGTCGCTCCGCAGCGCGAGCGTCGCGTACTTGAGGACGTTTTCGTGCTCGTGCGGCTTATCCGCGTAAATTTTTGCGATCTGAAAGCATGTCTCGGCGATAGCTCGCTTCTGTTTCGCGATGACGTCGGGCTGCTCGTCTTTTTGCTTGTCGAGGATGAGCTTCTGGATCGAGTAGGCCTTGAGCAATGCCTGAATCGAGAGGTCGTCATTGCCGAGCCCGCGGTGGATCGACGGTAGGATGAGCTGCAGTTCAACAGCGCGAGACAGGTCGCTGATCTCCTCGGACTCGTGTGGTGGCGCCTGCTGGATGACCCGCAGAGCTTGGTCGAAGTGGCCCAACTTCGAGTAGAGCTCGGCAAGATCTTTACGAAGCAGTACGTTAGTCGGTGCAAGCTTGAGCGCGCTTTCGTAGTAATCGACGGCCTTGAGGAAGTCGCGCTTGGAGATGAGCACCTTTCCGATACGACCGGCAAGCGTCGGGTCATTGGGACTCAGCGTTGCGGCTGCGCGGAATGATTCGATTGCCTGGTCGAGCATCTGGATTCGCAGGTAGGCCTCAGCCATGTTGACGTGTGCCGTGTGGGTCGGGTTCATCGCTACGAGCTCTTGGAAGCAACGCGCGTATTGGTGCTTGTCCTTGCGATGCATGAGAAAGATATCGGCTTTGACCATCTGCGCCTTGGCGAAGGCAGGCGAGCTGTGAGGCACGTTGCTGAGCATGGCAATAGCCGCATCGTGATCACCGCGCTTGATTGCGAGCTCACTGTTGGCCACAAGGACGCGCACCTCTTGGGATGTTCCTCTGCGAAAACGAAGGACATTGTGAATCAGCAGCAACAAGAGTATCACGATCGATAAAGAGCATACCGGAAGATCTGAAGCGCCTCGCGGACGATTTTCGTGGCCTCCGGCACGTCGTTGAGCTGGGACAGCACCTGCGCCATCTGAATGTACACGGAAGCCTTGTCAAACTGCGCAATTTCGATTGCTGTGACACTCTGGGTAGCTACTGTCGAAGGAGCCGCGGTGGTGCGTTTGCCTTTAGGCGGGCCACCCGCTCCTGTGGTCGAGGAGCCTGCAGACAGCACCTTCATGGCCGCTTGAAGAGTCTGGTGCGCGTCACGCACGTCGCCCGACGTCTCGAGGATCTTCGCCTTGACGACGAAGTACGAAAGCGTCTGCCGAATAGAAAAGTCGTGACTGAGCGCTTGGTCAAGACACGACGACGACGCGCGAAAATGTTCGCGCTCGAGACAAATGCGAGCCTGTAGCATGTGCGCTTGGGCGTGGCTCGGATCCATCTTGAGGATCAAGTTGCACGTGGTATAGGCGTCATCGAGACGCGTGGCCATGAAGTATGCCTGCGCAAGCACGAACTGGGCACGCACAAAACCGGGCGATTTTTTCACGAGCTTCTCGAGCGTGGAAATGCCTTTGCCCATGACAATCGCCGCCTCCTCGGCAGAGCAAGCCGAAGCTCCAACATCCTGGCGAAGAAACTCCGACGAGACCTCGACGAGGAAGAGCGGGTTCAGCTGACTCATTAGCTCGTGTGTGGACACGTCGGCCTGCTGAATTGTGTCTTTGAGCTTATCCATGTGGAGCTGTACGGCTTTTTGAAGAAGCTTGACCTGCTTCCCGCGGTCTTTGTCTTTGTACCACGCGAGCAAGGCCTGTAAGAAGACAAAGCCCGCACTTGCACCAATGGATTCCTGGATTACGCTCAGAAACTCCATTTGCTGCGCTGCGTCGTCAAGCTGCCCGAGCTTGATTTGGCAGTAGATAAGACCATGGAGAGCCATCTCGTTGGACTCGTCGAGCTTCAGCGCCTCTTTATACGACTCCATGGCCTCGCCATAGTCCTCAAGCAGTGCGCGCTGGTAGCCTCGCTCGGCGCGGAACACACCACTCTCCGGGTTGAGCTGCACGGCCTGGTCGATTAATGCGAGGTTGCACTGCAGAACTTCGTTGCTGCGGTCCGATAGTCGTGCGTTGCACTTAGCGATTTCGTGGAAGAGCTCGGGGTTGGACGGCTCGCTTTTCTTGAGCGCATCAAACAGGTCGCGAATGTGAATGGCGGCCTCTCGAGGCTTTCCCTCTCGCGAGAGCAAGTGGAGTACCATGATGCGCAGCGCCTCGACGTCGCGTGGGTTATCGCCCAGCGCTCGCTCAACGCTGTCGAGGCATTGGTCCCAGTTGCCCATCTTAAGCAGAATCAGGGCTTTCTCCGCCACACCGTGCTTGAACCACGGGAATTTGACGATGATCTCGTCGAAGCACTCAAGCACTTTGCCGTAGTTCTTCTTGATGTCGTGATACTTGGCCACACCAAGGAGCAGTTCCGCGTCGTTCGGGCTATCCATGGAAGCAAAAGCGTCAGATTGCATACATCCACAACAACATCGACCACGTACTCTCGCACTTGGTCAAAGTACTGGATCGAGTGGTCACGCAGGTCGACATCGCGTTTGGTCTTCGGCTCAGTCGTGAGATCGATCCAACCGCGCAGGATGCTAGCACGCATCTGGATACTTGTCTCGGGCTTGCCGCGCGCGCTGCTGAGCTGCTCGAGCACTTTGCGGGCCTTAACGGGTTCCTGGATGTGCCAGAAGAGCGTCGCGCAGAGCAACTGCGCGTTCTCGCTCGCGTGCTCTTCGGCCATGACAACCTGCATCTCGAGCTGCGCGAGCTCGTCGTGGTCGACCAATTTGCATTGGTTGTGGGCGAAAATGAGCGCGTGGAGACACGGTAGTTCAACCTCTTTCTTCTTCTTGAGGTTCTCGAGCTCGCGGATCGCAGACGAAAAACTCCGCTCTTTAGCGATGCCGAACGCGCGCCAGAACTGGAGCACGGGGTCGGAGCCTTTCTTCTCGAGCAATGACTCGCAGAGCCGCTGGACGTGGTCGAACCAGCCCTTGCGAAGGTAGTAGTTGATCAACACGCGTGGCTCCATGGTCGGGAACCAAATCGAATGAGAGATTGGATATCGGAGACCGTCGAGGGTGGAGGCACGCCAAGCGACGCGACGCTTTAAGATTATCGAAAGAGTCTCCTCCACAAAGGTGTGTTTTGGACCCAATGCTCGCATTTGAACAATAGTCGGATGTGGGATCTAAGTGTTGTTGCTGTATTGCACTACTAAATAGGTAAATAGCGATGGACGACAGGAATCTCAGAACAACGCCCAAGTGATGGCGAGACCTAGCACAATTGCGCTAGCTGTTATCGTCGTCGTCGTCGAAGTTCGCTCGGGGCTTGCTGACGAAGGACTCTTTGACACGCGTTGGCGACCAGGCATCGTCATGTTGCTTCCGCTTCCGCTGGCGGAGCCGTAAAAGTCATCCCACGCGTTATCGACCGGTGCAGCTGTCGTGGGCTTTGGCGTCTTGGGCTTGTTGGTCTTCTTGCTGTTGGCCTCGATCGCATCCTCGGACTTGGTGCACTGGATGCCGCGGAAGATCATTGGGTTCACAACACTGCTGGGATCGTTCGGATCTGAAATGCCGCGTATGTAAGCCAAGTTCTGTGTCTCAACCCATGAACAGCAAGGATCGCCCAGTTCCTGGCCGTTGGTTTGCCCGTCGTTATCCGTGTCGGCTTGACAAAGCTCGGTCGTCCAACGACGCCCAGCGGCCGCGAAGGCCCGGCCAAAGGCATTGAGTGCGCCGCCACCAACGTGGTTCACGTGGCCCAGCGCCTTGATGTTGGGCACTTCGCAGCCGTTCGGGATCTTGTCGGTAAACCGCTGAAAAGCGTGGACTTGGACAAGCGCCGCGACACCCCAAGTGAACAGCGGGATCAGGGTTCGCATGGCGGAAGAACGAGCAGAGAGACTCGAACGTTGGTTGACAGAGCAGATGGGAGAATGCGGCTGCGAGACCACGCGAAGGCGATGGACCGAGACATCGCGTCCGGTGAATGCGATGCCGCGCTGAGCCATGACAAGCAATCTCGTTCGAGTATCTTTGGGGCGTCGAAGGTTCGACTCGCTGCGGTACCGTAGCCAGGACCAATCCCAGAGGGTCTTGCAACTGGAAATGATGCGTTCACACAAACTCGAGAGCCAAACGTAGCAAGCTGCACGGGACAGCGCGGAGCACGTTCGCGGAGCCTTCTCCCATGGCCGATTCAGTGCGCTATTTGACTCCTTGAGTTGCAGAGATCTCAACGCTGAAGTGGAAGCAGCTCACTAGTGGCCAGTTCACATCATGCGACGTGGGCAATTCACTGACCATCGCTAAAGAGATCGGGGTCGATCTAATCTGGAACGACATGACAAGGAGAGGTGGGGTATCCACATGCGGAGTATTTTTGATCCGGCTGGTCAGCATGTCTAAAGAGAGCAGACCCTCAAGACGACGGATGCATGGGCGCAACACGGCCGAATCTCGCGATCTAGGAATGTGAGCTTCAGTATTAAGAACTCGGAACTGACGTTCCTTCGTGTGGCCGTGAACACAATCTTCCGAGCGCTATCGGAGACTGCTTGTGGCCAATTCGTTTCTGCCGGAAACAGGAGGTGATTCAGGAGTTTTCGTGTGGATTCTTCACAACCCATATTGAGTTGGAGATGTCGAAGGCTTCAGCAAATTTGTGGAGCTTCGCCTTGAGTGATGGAGCTCTTTGCCAAAATCGTGTCCTACCCTATGGCGCTTCATCCAAGATTCAGGTTGTGGCATATCCAGGCTGTAAGAGTGCGGTTGTTCGAACGAGTCTGCTGAGAGCACATATATGATATTTCAAACGCCACGATTTAGCTACAATAGTTGAAGGCGCTTAGGCCGAGACGAAGGTGGCGTTCGGCGCCAGCGACAGGATCCAGGCCTTGACGGCCGAGACCTTGGAGTACACGCCTGGCTTGCCCGTCTGACCGCAACCATCACCCCAGGACACGACGCCCACGAGCACGTCGCCCGACGCACGCTCGAGGATGAGCGGTCCACCCGAGTCACCTTGGCACGAGTCCTTGTTGCGCACGCCGCCAGCACACACCATGGTGTCGAGGATTCCCTTGGAGCCGCCCTTGAGACCAGCAGCCTTGCACTTGGCGTCCGTAAGCACCGGCACATCCACGCGCAGCAACTCGTTCGAGGAGACACCGCCCTGCGACGTGTCACCCCAGCCCAGGACCGTAGCGGTGGCACCGGCGAAAGTCTCCGAGTCGGGAGCGAAGAGCTTGATCGGAGGGAACTTGGAAGGCTTGGCGAGCTCGATGATGTTGTAGTCGTAGTACCACGTGTCGTCCTCGTTCGGGCGCGTGGTGCCTTCGTTGAAGCGCGGGTGGACGGTCTCCTTCTTGACGGCGATGCGCTCGCCATCGCGGGAGCCGCTGATGTAGTGCGAACCGATGGAGACGTAGTTGGCGAATCCACCGCAGTGGCCGGCCGTGAGCACATGCGTGGGCGTGATGAGCGAGCCACCGCAGTCGGAGTATCCCGTAGCCGTCTCGCGGAGACCAGAGACGTAGGTCTTGGTGCCGGACGGGACGACGGTGCCGCCGAGGATGAGCGGGTTGATGTCGACGGCGTTCTGCGCGTGAACGACGGCGGCCAAGGCGAGAGCGAGCGTTGCGGCGATCTTCATGGTCGGGCTTGGTGGTTTGCTGGGAAATCGCAAAGTGAGAGCGAAGTGAGTTGGGGCTGTCGGCAAGCAGGTCGTGGGCCACGTCGGTCGCTGTGTTTCTGGGTGAGTCAAATGCAATGGCACTCGTGGGTGAGTGGATGATGATTCTATTAGTACGGTCCACAAAGGTGGCCGCAACTTTCATTCAGAAGACACTCTTCCTGAACGTGCAGCCCCTCGTTGGAAAGGCGTGTCCACCAATCAACCGGATTATCCTGACGGATGGTGAAGATCTGAGAACAGGTCAGTGCTGTCATGAATCTCTGCCGACGAACGCAAAGACTGTACAACGTAACAAAAGCAGTCTTCCTGAATAACGACTGACGCACACGTCGGCTATGGGGAAGACTTGCGCGAAAACCCGTGTCCCGATGCACGCCAGTCGTCTCCCTTGTTGGTGGACCGCAGATCTTGATGAGAGAGCCACGAATCCGAGACCGATCTCTCTGCTCCATTGGTAGGCGTATTTGGTGCTTTGATGAAATATGCCCATCCAACTCACTTGTCGCTGACGGCGCGACGGCCCATAAGTTGCGTCGAGTAATCCTTAGTCCATACCACGCTCTGTCATGGTGGTGCACAGTTTCTGCTCTTGCGGTGACTGATGCTGAAGGTGAAATCAGATTGAAATGCTTCCACTTCACATCTGGGATACATCTCCTAGTTTCCGCATGCCGACACGATATCGGCGGAATTTGTGCGAGAGCTTGAACTTCGGCTGACCTCGATCCACTGCGAGCAGCTGAGTGGCGGCTTCACAGTACAACATGCAACTGCTTCAATTTTTCTCCATCACTAGACAGGCGACAGCTTCTGAACTACATGCAGGGGCACAGATACATCCAGATTGGATCCAGGACCCGTTGACTTCCACGGGCTCATTCTACTCGTCCGAATAGCGATGTACATCATTCACAGGCGTTGATGGTGTTCATTTGGAAAGGACATGATTTTTCTAGTTCGCTCCTCTCGAGGAAGGAGTTGGCCCCAACGGGAGCTCTCGAGGCGTCCCGAGGCCAATCACTCGACAACCTTCGACGCAATTCTGCGTCACCTGGAAATAAGGAGGTTGGATTTGAAGACCACTAATGCGATGTTCAGACTGCGCATAGGTTTGAAATAACGTGGTTTCGAATCCCACACTAGCCATTCAAGATGGTGATGGTGATGCTCAGCCTCAAGTTGAGGAAGACGCATGTGTCGTTCGCAAAACGAATAAAAATCCTGACATTCCCGTCCCCGAGGATAACCCTCACCCCAGAGTGGCGGACTACAGTACAGTATGAGAGTGCCAAAGTAGAATCTGCGCCACTGCAGTTATTGCGCGCGACTCTCCATCGCAAAAGGCTCTCTACGTCAGGGCCTTCTGCAGGACTGCCCATTGGCATTTGTCTCCGTCCTAGGACTCATTCTTCAGAGCACGGAACAGTCGTTCGAAGATGGGCTTTTCAAAAAGCTCATTATGAAGAGAAGCTCCGAGAATATTACAAGTTGAGAAGAGGAGACTGGATCCGACCGATCCCAAGTAACGTTAACGAGGAAAGCGCGCGTTATCTCTTTCGTTCACGTGTCGGATGCACGATCGACTGCGTGGTATTCACTCACTTGAGCGAGAAGACGGCAATGATTATTGTAGAATCATCAGGCATCGCCTCACAGGATACGATCCCAAACAAAACGAGTGGTCGGGACAGTGGGCTCGAATCATGCGGGAGCGTGGGAGCTCGCACGCACATCCAAAGGGAGAAAGAATTCAGTACCCACGCCGAAAGCAGTAATTTAGCCAAACAAGCGAGCTGCGAGTCGCAGCTCGCAGCTCGCTTGTTTGGCATATGGTGTGTGATACTCCATGTGCGCCAGCAAGTCACCTACGTGTACCTCATCGCGTACGCCCCCAACGTCGTCGGCCTCATGTTCTTGCCGCTGCTTCCCGCGCAGAAGCGCCAGACGGAGGAGCGGAAGGCGAATGGCGGCAAGAACAAGATCCTCGGTGGTATTATGGTCGTCTACCTCATCTTCGCTCTGTGCTGGGCTGTCATGGTGAACATCATGTCCATCTATCCGAGCACCAAGTGTCTCCGCATCGTGGGCGGTACGGGTTGCCACAAGAAGAAGTAGAGAGGGGTGTGCCAGCAAACAGGTTACGCATGCAAAGATAGTAGAGAGAGTATTATACCCGGTAGTAGTACAGTTCTAATACTACGTGCCACCTTTGGTATATTATCATGTCAACAGTAGTACTATTCGATGCCTCAGCGCGAGAGTAACTCCCTGTCACTCCGTCACGACGCGGTTGTCAAGGTGTTGCACGAGAAGTGGAGCGTACTTTGAACTCAACAGTTTCAGTATGGATCGTTCTGGATGGATGCGAGTAGCCACGAATATTGGGGCACTCCAGCTTTTGTTTCAAAAGTATTTTGGCAACCGCATCACAAATTCAGCATTTCACTAAGAGCATCTAACGTGGCGAGATCAAACCACCTGAACTTCCAAGGAGCGGGGCGTGGTCGTGCGACCCGTCGTTCAAACCTTCGTTTTGCCTCGAACTCCCTGCCTCGCTTTCGCGGCGCTTGTCACTATTTCCTTCGTCCTTCGTGCCGAGCCCAAGCCACATGGCTTTGAAGTCTCCCGTCCACTTGCTTTGCACGATAATTGTCCCAAGACATGTAGGCACGAGATACATGAGCGCAGGTTGACCAACCTGCGTGATCGTCACAGCGAGATTGGCCATCCCGAGACCTACAGCGTAGCCAGCACTCACGGACCGAAAATAATTCTCTCCAAGAGATTGCGGCGAGTAATCGAATCGCAAAGCGTAGGAGAGCAGAAGACCTGGGAGGATAATGTCTCCCAGGCCGAGCATGCTAACGCCACCGAGCCAGTTGAAAACCCTCGGCAGCACGAGTAGCATCGGCATGGGCTCAGGGTCGACGCAGGCATAATAGTCAGGGTATCGCTCGCAATAGTCGATGCCTGGGTAGTCACTGCGGGTGTACGCTGCAGGTCCGCCAGTGGCCACATCCTCCATAACACTGGAGCCGAACACAAGTGGCGATAAGAACACGAAGAACACGTCGTAACAGAATGCCAGCGATAGCAAGATGGTCGCGACTTTGAGACTTGGTAACTGGACTGTGCGCAGAAAGATAAAGCAGAGCGAGACTCCGAAAACGTCTTGCAAGTACCAAGCCGTGCGGCGATACACAAACCAGATGACTGCCAGCGCCGCGCTGCAGATTAATCCAAGCAACTCGGCAAGTGGCCACGTCTCGTTGAGCACAGGAATAAAGAGTTGACGTGAGGCGATCGCTGGGATCATCGTCTGGAGAAGCGGTGCCGTCACGAGCTGCGTAAACGTGCCTGTAGCTGAAAACGCAAAGAGCACGGGGATAAGTTGCGCGACCTTCACGTAGTAAAACACAGTGAGGAAAATTGCAGCGCCGAAGATGAACGCGACTGCTGTTTTGGCGTCGATCTCCAACGTCCCCGCGTGTTGATCCTCGTCGCCGCCCTGTTGCGAACCGTTCTCGAGCTGCTGCCGCTGCCAGAGTGCGAGGTAGTTGGGGTCTGTGCGACAGCGGTAGCACTCGCGCTCATGGGCTGCCGAGTAGTAGGCGGCGCCAATAGCAGTGACCACGCCAATTGCCCAAAGTAGCAGGGAGGATACATCCAGGAACGGCGCGTCGCGAGCGAACGTCCTCGCCAGCACTTGAGGGTACCGCATCCACGTGCGCTCGAGTTGCTCGCCGTCCGCGATTGTGAGGTAAACGACGGGCACGCTCACGTTCTTGGCGAGCGAGCGATTGCCGACGCCCATGAGGATGGTCGTGTCCCAGAGGCAGCACACTTGCAGCCCGCCGCGTGCAGAGTCCTCGTGGCCCGTGAGCACGCAGCGGCGAGATTTGCACTTGGCATTGGAGTAGCAGCGCGCGTCGTCGGTGGCCCACACCGGCTCGGCAGCGGCCGAGACAAAGGCCTCGCCGTTGGCGCAGTCGTACTCAAACACAGGCTTGGGCTCGAGCTCGGCCGTGGCGTTGGTCTTGTTGGCGCTGCGCACGGCGTCGTACACAGCCTTCTTGGTGCCTCGGATGATGACGCCGCTCGCGCCAGCGGCCATGGCGCGCTGGGTCTTGTCTAGGAACGAGCAGTTGCCGCGGTCGACGACCACGAGGGTCTTGTACGGATCGGCCACGAGTCCGTGCGGCGGCGCGAACGGCGGCAGCGTGTACGCGCGACATCCTTCCGGGTCGGACGCGTCCAGCGCCTGCATGTGCACGTGCTTCCAGCGCGCGTTCTGGATCTCGGGCAGCGGCACGCCCCAGCCGGCGCTCGCGCTCGGACTGCCGAGCAGGTCGACGAACTTTGGCGTCGCTTGGCGATGCAACTGGAAGGCCACGCGGCCCATGGGCACGACGGCAGACGAGGCGGAGAGCAGGCAGGCGAACGAGAGCAGCGCGAGCGCGCGAGAGGCCGCGGGGCACGCGCAGGAGCCGCGCGAAGTGGCCGTCGACGGCGCCATGGGGCCTCGTTGTCAGATCTTCTACAATATGGAAGAGGAGCAGCAGGAGGTTACGTTTCGAGCAGGGTACAATGGGTTATAATACCGGGTGTATATTATGTATCCGTTCGAAAGGTGTTGTAGAAAAGTAGTAGATCGTAACCATCGGCTTCTCTTCGATGGGAGAGGCTTCATGGACGCGACTGGCATTACGTGGTCACTAGAGCCGTGTTGGTCATGAGAGAGGCGCAGCTCATATGATGGTGGCTTTGCAGCACCACAACTAACAGAACCGAACTACTACTTTCGCCGTAATCATACCCCAACGTAGAGGTTACGATGTGATATTTGGATGAGAGTACCGGTAGTAGTAGCGCTTCCATAGGATACGAAATGGCATTTCGATGAGAGTAGTACTACGATCCTAATACGAGTGCCTCCGTCCGAAGCTTGGCCTACGACCTTTTGATGTCAGAAGAATCGTGTTCCACTCGAGTATCGACAACACACCAAGCTTGGTCCACATCGATCTCATTGACTTTTACGTCTCCGTCTTCTACTTCAACTTCTACTTCTGCCTCTGCACACGACACCATCCTAACCGATCGACTAGTATTACAGCAAACAGTGCCTCCTCACTCCGACACAAACGTGGCGTTGGGCGCCAGCGACAGGATCCAGTCCTTCATGAACGAGACCTTGGAGTAGACGCCCGGCTTCTTGGCCACGCCACAGCCGTCGCCCCAGGACACGACGCCCACGAGCACGTCGCCCGACGCGCGCTCGAGGATGAGCGGTCCGCCCGAGTCGCCCTGGCACGAGTCCTTGTTGCGCACGCCGCCGGCGCAGAACATGCTCTCGAGGATCCCCTTGGAGCCGCCCTCGAGACCAGCAGCCTTGCACTTGGCGTCCGTGAGCACCGGCACGTTCACACGCAGCAGCTCGCTGGAGGCGACGCCGTTCTCGGACTTGTCGCCCCAGCCCATGACCGTGGCCGTGGCGCCGGCAAAGGTCTCCGAGTCGGGCTCGAAGAGCTTGATCGGAGGGAAGGAGGACGGGCTGGTCAGCTCGATGATGCTGTAGTCGTAGGCCCAGGTGTCGTCCTCGTCGGGGACTGTGGTGCCTTCGTTGAAGCGCGGGTGGACAGTCTCCTTCTTGATGCGGATGCGTTCGCCGTCACGCGAGCCGCTGCGGTAGTGTGAGCCGATGGAGACGTACTTGGCGAAGCCTCCGCAGTGGCCGGCCGTGAGTACGTGCGTGGGCGTGATGAGCGAGCCGCCGCACTGGGCACCCGCGGTGGCTGTGGAGCGCAGGCCGACGGTGTAGGTCTTGGTGCCGGCCGGGACGACGGTGCCACCGAGGATGAGCGGGTTGATGTCGGCGGCGTTCTGGGCGTGGGCGACGGCGGCTGTGGCTGTGGCAAGCGCGAGAGCGGTGGTGACCTTCATGGTGGGAAGGAGAGTTGGGCCGGCGACTTGGTGGTTTGCTGGTGAAGTGGAAAGTGAGGAATGCAATGGCGTCGACGTCGACGAACAATCGCACGTCTGGTGTTGTTGACGGCAGCGGCGATGCGTGGTGAACGGTATCCGCTTGTTCTCTTTGGTACAGTATGGTACGGCGTCGCATGGCCTTGGTCGGGTACAGTACAGTAGTGAGCAGTTGCACTGGGTGACTGGTTGGAGGATGAAACATTCAGAGCGGACAGGCAGTGTCATCTCGTGTATGCGTGTGTGGGCAAAGCAGTGCCATCTTGGTGGACTCAGTGCCGCGTGGACAGTGCTCGTGGTGTAGTGAACGACTGAGTCGAATCTCTATTGCAGGAAGCTGAGCACCTGTAGTCACGAGACTGACCCTCGCTTCCTCGTGTACTGTATCGAGTGTTTAGTTGATGGGGAAGGGCGATGCATTCGCGCAAACGGCGCACCGTTGCTGTCCGTTGCGAATCAGATTCAAGTTGAAGAGAGATCCGTTCTACGTTCGTCTCTGCACTTTGAAGAGGCGATCAGGTTTCAAGCCCAGGAATTGAGAGTTCTGAATCGAAACTCTCTTCTTATCTCGTACGTACAATGAGCCCGTGAATGGAAGATGCGCTTTGTGAGTGTGAATTGAAGGAGAAAATGTACGCGTGGCCGTGGTTGTGGTACATGTATCTTCATGTGTGTCGAGATGAAACTGTTCAAGTCAAGTTGACGGTGTCGATTTGAGCAAAGAAAAGACGGGTCAGGGACTTTGCAAGGAAAACCTCGTGACTGGCTCTGGACAAATGATTTGTTGTCGAGTGAACGCTTTCTCAACGTTGAAATCTCCGTCAGCATAGGCCGAATCGACGATGCGTCTAAGAGGCGGAACACGGGACAAAGCCATTGCTCTTCCTATCGCGATTCCCTAGGTGTACACGTTTCAACGCATGAAACAACAGGTAGACGACCACCCACTCAAAACTTCAGAGGTCGTTCGACGAAGGACCCGTCAAGATCAGAGTCCAGTCGTGATGGGTCCTTCATCTCTCATCCAGTCAGCAATGGATATCCTTAGTCTATCCGAGTGAGAAACACAAAGAGATTCTCAACTTGGATCTGATTCGCAACGGACAGCAACGGTGCGCCGTTTGCGCGAATGCATCGCCCTTCCCCATCAACTAAACACTCGATACAGTACACGAGGAAGCGAGGGTCAGTCTCGTGACTACAGGTGCTCAGCTTCCTGCAATAGAGATTCGACTCAGTCGTTCACTACACCACGAGCACTGTCCACGCGGCACTGAGTCCACCAAGATGGCACTGCTTTGCCCACACACGCATACACGAGATGACACTGCCTGTCCGCTCTGAATGTTTCATCCTCCAACCAGTCACCCAGTGCAACTGCTCACTACTGTACTGTACCCGACCAAGGCCATGCGACGCCGTACCATACTGTACCAAAGAGAACAAGCGGATACCGTTCACCACGCATCGCCGCTGCCGTCAACAACACCAGACGTGCGATTGTTCGTCGACGTCGACGCCATTGCATTCCTCACTTTCCACTTCACCAGCAAACCACCAAGTCGCCGGCCCAACTCTCCTTCCCACCATGAAGGTCACCACCGCTCTCGCGCTTGCCACAGCCACAGCCGCCGTCGCCCACGCCCAGAACGCCGCCGACATCAACCCGCTCATCCTCGGTGGCACCGTCGTCCCGGCCGGCACCAAGACCTACACCGTCGGCCTGCGCTCCACAGCCACCGCGGGTGCCCAGTGCGGCGGCTCGCTCATCACGCCCACGCACGTACTCACGGCCGGCCACTGCGGAGGCTTCGCCAAGTACGTCTCCATCGGCTCACACTACCGCAGCGGCTCGCGTGACGGCGAACGCATCCGCATCAAGAAGGAGACTGTCCACCCGCGCTTCAACGAAGGCACCACAGTCCCCGACGAGGACGACACCTGGGCCTACGACTACAGCATCATCGAGCTGACCAGCCCGTCCTCCTTCCCTCCGATCAAGCTCTTCGAGCCCGACTCGGAGACCTTTGCCGGCGCCACGGCCACGGTCATGGGCTGGGGCGACAAGTCCGAGAACGGCGTCGCCTCCAGCGAGCTGCTGCGTGTGAACGTGCCGGTGCTCACGGACGCCAAGTGCAAGGCTGCTGGTCTCGAGGGCGGCTCCAAGGGGATCCTCGAGAGCATGTTCTGCGCCGGCGGCGTGCGCAACAAGGACTCGTGCCAGGGCGACTCGGGCGGACCGCTCATCCTCGAGCGCGCGTCGGGCGACGTGCTCGTGGGCGTCGTGTCCTGGGGCGACGGCTGTGGCGTGGCCAAGAAGCCGGGCGTCTACTCCAAGGTCTCGTTCATGAAGGACTGGATCCTGTCGCTGGCGCCCAACGCCACGTTTGTGTCGGAGTGAGGAGGCACTGTTTGCTGTAATACTAGTCGATCGGTTAGGATGGTGTCGTGTGCAGAGGCAGAAGTAGAAGTTGAAGTAGAAGACGGAGACGTAAAAGTCAATGAGATCGATGTGGACCAAGCTTGGTGTGTTGTCGATACTCGAGTGGAACACGATTCTTCTGACATCAAAAGGTCGTAGGCCAAGCTTCGGACGGAGGCACTCGTATTAGGATCGTAGTACTACTCTCATCGAAATGCCATTTCGTATCCTATGGAAGCGCTACTACTACCGGTACTCTCATCCAAATATCACATCGTAACCTCTACGTTGGATGGTTATGGTGAGTTAATCTCCCTAACCCCAACGTGTATCAGTATGTAAACGTACCCTACTCCACCCACCGTCCTCCCGCATACACTCGAATGCAACCATCGATGTTGTCGCCTGTCATAGGCGACAACGCCGCGGAGACAACTTCGTTCCGTGAGTTACAAAACAATCCGTTTTTGATCGTGTGGAATGTATAAATCCCGTCACGACGACCCCATCGCTCTCTGTCTCCGGCAGGCGATCGAGTATGATTGCCTCGGTAAATTGTTTTGAGGAGTTTCCAAAAGCTCTCAAGTCTATCCACCTGACTCAAGGCATGCACGACAAAATCTCTGCGTAAAGAGCTGCAGCTATGTCCGGTCCGTTCCGATCGTCGCGCACGAATTTTGTGAGTGACATGTGTGGTTCCCTCCAAGTTCGGTTTAATGGCTTCGCCAAGAATATATGGAGTTACCTGCTTGCGAATAATATATGGAGATACCTGGTTGCGACGACAACTATAATACCCTTCCAAGCTTCCGACAACAAGACATATGGCAGTTGACCCATCATGCGTCTTGTTTTGATGCCCTCGGCCCGATCTCAATCATGACTCCCTTTGCTTCTCACCATCCGTGTTCTGACCGTTAGAACACATGTATCCTACAGTACGTTCGAACGAGAGATTTGCAGCACGTCACTCTACGCGTCACCCTGATGATCCAATCCACTGGACACCGTGCATGAAGTTGCATATAGTGCAGTAAGTCTGGGAGAATTTTCCCATCGCAGTGTACAGTGTCACATCATCGGGGCAATGCGTTTTCATTTCTCAAAGAGGCCGCAACTCGACCCGGCTATGCGCCCAAGAATAGTCTCCTCTGTTGATCATTATCCGACATATTTGCGCAGTCCAAAATGATTCGAAAGTACGCGATATTGTATGCAAGAGGTGTGCTGAGTGTGAATCTACAGGGATAAACATATTAGTCAATGCAGCAGAACATCAAGGTAATGCGATATAGAAGGTGAAGTAGCGTCCAGAATGCTTGAGCTTGACGTTTTAAAGGTTGATCTGGACTTTCCAGGAGATGGTGGTGCTGACCCTCAATCTTGGCAACTGCAAGTGGTCAACTCGCCTCAGAGTGTATGTGTTGATGGTCACCAAGTTCTGGTGAACCTACACCCATGTGGACATCCGGCACATGGACACCACTCCCCAACAACCATTGTGCAATTTGCACCCAACAACCAAAAGCACCACCCATGGCCACCAGGCACGACGCGCATTTGCAACCAGAGTCGGGCGACGGATACGCCCCGCTGGAGTCGCCGGTTCCGACTGCCGAGCCAGTCGACCACTGGAAAGATGACCTCACCAACCCGCTCGACCGTGTGAGCTGGCTCAACCAGTTCACGCTCTGGTGGGTCAATGCGTCGGTGCGCCGCGGATACAAGAAGCCGCTTGAAGAAGACGAGGTCTGGGAGCTACCGACCAACGACAAGGCGACGGTTCTCCAGCAGCGATTCGATGAGTTTTATGAGGAGACCGCGGCTCAGCATCGTAGCACTGGCCAAGTCACCCCTCCACCAGTCTACAAGGCCATGTGGAAGTCGACCAAGGATAAGATGGGCCTCGCGTTCGGACTCCAGCTACTCGGATCGGCTGCCAATCTGCTGCAGCCACTGCTCATTAAGGCCATCCTCCAGAACCTTCGCGGCGAAGACGACTTGTTCGGCATCTCGTCTGGATACACGCTCGCTGCGCTCTTGGCAGTTGTCGCTTTCGTCGCTGTGCAATCGCTTGACTTTGGTTCGCATCTCACCTACCGAGCTGGTCTTAACGCTCGCATGATCGTCGTCAACAGCGTCTACCAAAAGCTGCTCCGGCTGTCCTCATCAGCCCGCCTTACCATGAACAGCGGAGACATCATCACACTCGCAGGCGTCGACAGCGACCGACTTTTCGAGGCGTATGCCATTGGCATGTGGGCCGTCATCTCTCCCATTGTCGTACTCTCGGCTTGTCTGCTAATGGGGTACCTCATGAGTGTCGCTGTGGCCGCATCTGCTGCAGTCGTCTCTTGTTGCATCCTTACATTCGCCGTCACCAACTCCCGCAAGATCGGCATGACGCGCCGTCGGATCCTTGGTGTTGCAGGCGAGCGTGTCAAAGTGACCAACGAAGTACTTCAGGGCATTCACGTTGTCAAGATGTACGCGTGGGAAGCGTCTATCGCTGCGCGAGTAGCTGAAGTCCGTGGGCGGGAAGTGAAGCTGCTGCGCCGGTACGACTACCTGCGCATGACCAACCTCATAGTGCTCACATACGCGCAGAGCATCCTCACAGCCGTGGGGTTGATCGTGTACGTGTATGAAGGTAACAAGCTGACAGTGTCGACGTCGTTCGCGTTCCTGGCGCTCGTCAATGCTTGTGGTCGGCCGTTTTCCATCTTCTCCAACGCTGTGGTCTTCAGCTCGGAAGGTTGGGCTTCGTTGAAACGCATCTCTGTCTTCCTTGCTGCCGACGAAGTCCGCCGTGACCATGACAGTGATAGTCTGCCCGTTCTTGATGGCGAGCCTATCGTGGAGATCCGTAACGCCGACTTTACGTGGCTAGCTCGGGACTCGCGGGACGGGAACGCTGAGCCTGCTCGTCCAACTCTACGCAACATTAACTTCAGCCTCTCTCCAGGGTCGCTCACAATTGTTCTCGGTGCCGTCGGCAGTGGCAAGTCCAGTCTGATGAGTGCGCTTCTAGGCGAGATGGAGCAGATTCGAGGCACCAGATCCGTGAGAGGCACTGTCGCATACGCGAGCCAGCAGGCATGGATCCAGCACGACACGGTGCGCGGTAACATCCTCTTCGGCACACCTTTCGACGCTGATCACTACGATCACGTGATCTCGGCGTGCCAGTTGCGTTCGGATTTGGCCATCCTAGACCACGGTGACATGACCGAGATCGGCGAGCGTGGTATCAACCTCAGCGGTGGCCAGAAGGCCCGAGTGAGCCTCGCGCGCTCCATGTACCGTCGCGACGCTGATCTTGTCATTCTCGATGACCCTCTCAGTGCCTTGGATGTTCACGTCGCGAACGCAGTCTTCTTCGAATGCGTCAAAGGATTGGCGGCTTCAAAGACTCGATTGCTCGTTCTCAACGCGCACTACCACTTGCTCAAGCACGCTGATCGGATTGTCATGCTGTCTGAAGGCGAGATCGTTGCAGATGGCTCGTACGACCAAGTGCGCGCCCAGTTTGCGTTCCTCGAAGATCAAGCTCATGAGAAGGCTCTCGCAGCTGAGTCGTCCAAGCCACGAGAATCCCAGAACGAAGACGGCAACGCACTCGAAGACGAACCGGAAGAGATCGATTTGCCAGACGCCGTGCGTGGGTTATACGTCGCGGACAATGCAGAGACGGCTGAACACCTGAGCTTCCTCACGGAGCTGTCGCGAGCCTCGCGTCACTCTCGGCGAAGTGCAAGGATCCAGTCACGTGTTGCCTCGACGACGGACAAAGTCAAGCCTGAGAGCAAGACGATGATGGTGGCCGAAGATCGAGCAGTCGGGTCTGTCACGTGGCGCACATATGTGTCGTTCTTGGGACTCGCGGGTTTCAATGGCTTGGCTCTTCTCGTGACTCTGTTGGTGGTCTTTGCGACCACGCAGTGCGGCTCGGTCGCTGCCGACTATTTTGTGAAGTACTGGTCCAACGGATCGCTTGACCAGTACAGCCAGAAAACTCTAGTGTGGATCTACGTTGGGGTTGCAGTCGGAGCCATCTCTCTCGGTATCTTCCGCGCGTCCTTCTTCGTTGAGATCTGCCTCAAACTGGCCAACGTTGTTCACACCAAGTACTTCACCAACGTGCTATATGCGCCCGTCAACACATTCTTTGATGTCACACCAGTGGGTCGCGTGCTCAACCGATTCTCACGTGACCTTGACCAGATCGACAACCCGCTTCCATACTACACGCTGCAGTACTTGATCTATGCAGTTATCGTGCTCTCCGTTCTTGTTGTCTGTGCAGTTACGACACCGACGACCTTGATCCTCTACGGCCCGCTACTTTACGCCAGCCTCGTTGTCCAGAAGCGCGCGCTTGCCTCGACGAGAGAGCTGAAACGTATTGATGGAGTCACGCGCACGCCGTTCTTGAATCTTGTTGCCGAGACGATTAACGGCATCGAGAGTATCCGCTCGTTTCGCATGACGACTGCATTCTCTTCCAGGTGCCGTGAGTTGCTGGATTACAACGCCAAGTATTTCTTTATGTTCCAGTCAACTTCGAACTGGTTGGCGATGCGTCTTGACTGGTTTGTGACGAGTGTCGTCGCGGTTGTTGCATTCACCTGTGTAGCATCGCGGAACTCCCTCGGAGCCTCCAGCGCTGGTATCGCACTAACGTACGCCGTGCAGCTGACCAACTACTTCCAGCGGCTGCTCAATCTGGGTAGTCAGACCGAAAACGTCATGACATCGTTCGAGCGCATTGCCCACTTCGGTTCGCTCGAAGAGGAAGGCAGTAGCAAGGCGGTAGTAGTATCGAAGACCAAACCGTCGTCGTGGCCATCTAGCGGCAGAATCGACTTCGACAATGTCTATCTTCGGTATCGTGACGGCCTCGACTTCGTGCTACGTGGAGTTTCTTTCAGTGTCCGCGACGGCGAGAAGATCGGTGTCTGCGGTCGCACGGGTTCGGGCAAATCGACGCTCATGAACGCTTTGTTCCGCACGGTCGAAGCAGCGCAGGGTGTTGTTCGTATTGACGGCGTTGATATCGCAACTATCCAGCTCCAGCACCTACGGTCTCGGCTCACGATCATCCCGCAGGACCCCGTGCTCTTCAGCGGCACTCTCCGTGAGAACCTGGACCCTTTTAGCGAGAAGTCGGACGAGGAGCTCTTCTCAGCACTTCGCAAAGTTCACTTGATCGAGGATGTTGGTCGGTGGGGTCAAGGGCTGTCGTACGAAGTGGCCGAGAAGGGCGAAAACCTGTCGGTGGGTCAGCGACAGTTGATTTGTATCGCACGGGCGTTGTTGCGGGAGTCCAAGATCGTCGTACTGGACGAAGCAACAGCCAATGTGGACCAAGAGCTGGACCGACTGATCCAGGTGGCCGTGAAAGAATGCTTCCGCGGACGTACAGCACTGACAATTGCGCACCGCCTCGAGACCATCGCTGACAGCGACCGCATTCTCGTGATGGAGCAAGGCGTTGTCGCCGAATATGACACGCCCGCGGCATTGTTGGCCAAGCGAGACGGTCTCTTTGCCTCGCTCATGCAGAGCACGAAAACAACCGAAGCAGTTTTGTAGGAGCTTTGGTTGTTAGTAGGCAGCCGTGTTTTAGCATATTAATCGTCACCTACGCCATGCGTGTTCGTTAGATAATGACCATGTGAAATTTGTTTTGCATATACCTTGGGATTGGACAAGAACTGGAACCGACAGAAGCAGCAGCATAAGTGAGCCAACTTGCTGACGCACTTCGACCACTTTTTTGCTTTTGTCAGGCGAGTTTTGTTCATAGTCTCTTGGTCTTCAGTAGTGTATGTTTTGAGTGAGTGTCATGTGTGTGTCACAGAGTATTCAACGAGTCTGGGACCTCGCTCCAAAAGTCGCAGAACCTCCTGAGGAAGCGCTCGTACAGACATCGACAGACAACGACCCTCGCAAACTCAAAGCACCTGACGAGTTAGTATCTGTTTGTACCTAGCGATTGAACAAGAAGAGGAATCGACTGCAGCTGTCAAAGAGGGAAATACATCAGCTGCACTGCAATTCCAAATTGTACACAATGCACATTTCCTGGTGTACAGTTGCTCTATCCCTCGGTGATCTTCTCTTATGGACGACCACTTCACAGATTCGCTGCTAGTACTCGAAAATACCCGGAGAAGGTTTCATTTCAGGGCCTCTTTGAGCACCGCGTTTCTCTGTGACTTCCAGTGCCAAGAGCAGCAACCAGTTCTCTGCCTTGTGTACGTTGAGCTGAGTTTGCAGTTCCTCCTGTGCATACATTAGCCGTTCATACAGAGCGTGCTGCTTCTCCATCGCCTCATTGGCCAGAGACTCTTGTTCATTCGCGATTGCCAATGCATGGGTGAGTGAGTCAACTTGTTGTCGCAAATCGACCACTTTCTGCTTTTGCCTGACTAGTTTTGCGTGCAGCCTCTTAGTTTTCAGTTTATGCTTTGATTCAGTGCCATCAATGCCTTCTAGCTGGTCCAAGTTGTGCTGCTGCAACTGCCACAGGTCACTCGACGAAGCAGACGACGAGGAAGATGATGACAATGACGATGTCTGCGCTGTTGTTACGACTGGCAATGGGGGTGCTTGGCGACGCTTTCGCAGCCTCCGCAATTCGAGGTCACGTTGTAGCAACTCGGATGCATGTCGTTCCATCAAATCCTGTACCTTACGCTCACACGCGGCCACCAACTCAGCCTCCTGTTCCGATAGACACTGTTTTAGATCTTGCGTTCGGCGGCCAAGTTCTTCCCGCAGTAAGTCCTTGTCCGCCTCGAGCTGCTGGTTACATTTCTGCAACACAGCAATTTGATCAAAACTCACTGCTAGTTGCTGCTTCAATTCGTTCCGTTGGAGCTCTTCGTCGGCCAAACGCCCCATGAGCTGTCTTTTATCGGTAACTTGGCAATCTCTGTCAGCGCGTGCGAATTCTAACTCCCGTCCAAGATGTTCGACATCTTGCGCCCTCTCAAACTTTAGCTTGTTGATCGCGTTCACATATTTTTCCTGCTGAAAAACAAGGTATTCTCGTTCACCTCGAAGTGTCTCCAGCTCGTACTCGAGACGCTTGACGTTTTGAGCCATCTCACTATCCGCTTTGGCAATCTCATCGTCCAGACGACGTGACAAATCTTCTCGCTCGGCTATAAGAACATCTTTCTCAGCCCGAAGTGTCTCCAGCTCGTACTCGAGACGCTTGACGTTTTGAGCCATCTCACTATCCGCTTTGGCAATCTCATCGTCCAGACGACGTGACAAATCTTCTCGCTCGGCTATAAGAACATCTTTCTCAGCCCGAAGTGTCTCCAGCTCGTACTCGAGACGCTTGACGTTTTGAGCCATTTCGTTTCCCAGTCTATCAGCTTCATTTTGCTGTACATTGCTCTCGCTCACCAAGAGGCGTAAGTTGTTTTCCATCTGCATCTTTTCGTTCGACAACTGATCATGGAGCCCGTGCAACTCGCTCTCCAATACTTTTGCACGCTTCCGCGCAGACTCTGCAGCATCTTCAGCAGCGGAGAGTTTCTGGGACAGCTTCTCTATTAGATGTTCCCGATCTAGCAAAGTTGATTCGCAGGTTGAGATTGTTGTCTGCAGTACAGAAAGTTGAGCACTGTGCTCCATCAAGATAGCTTCACGAGTGAGCCCAAACTGACTCTGCATTTCTTGAATCCTTGCGGAGCATTGGCGTTCCCCCTCAGAAAGTCGGGCCAAAGCCTCTTGCTCCCTTGCAGTCAACAGCTCGACTTCGCGCCGGCACTCAGACAGATCAAACTCAAGATCCACCACCGTTTTTCCCCAGTGGATGTCGTCAGCTGCTTGCTCGGCGAGCTTTGCTTCCAGCAGTTTGATGTGTTCTTTCCTTCCAGATTCTTCACCTACGAGCTTATCGCGTTCTGCTTTCCAGCGAGATTTTTCTTCTTCCCATTTAAGCGTTGCTTCAATCCATCGAGTCTTCACTTCGTCTAACTCAGCTCGCGTGGACTGCAGTACAGCCTCTTCCTTTTCTCTGCTTTGAGCATGGCTGGATAACCTAGCTAGATCTCTCTCGAGAAGCGCCTTCTCTGCTTCCCAGCTTGCCTTCTCTTGAGCTGCAGTTGAAGCTAATTGCATCTTTTCGTCTTCAAGCTGTGCCTTGGACTCAAGAAGCTCAGCTGTTTGACTGTCCCAGAGCATGCGTTCATCTTTGAACTCAGCCTTTTCCTGTTCCCACATGGATTCTTTCGTTCTCCTAAGCGATTGTTCTTCGATCAACCTTTCATTGACCTCGGCAAGACTCTTCTTGAGGTGAGTATTCGTGGCTTCTACCTGAGCTGACCGTGCTTCCAGTTCGCGAATAGCAGTGTCTTTTAGCTCGACAACAGCTTTTGCTTCCGACATCGCTTTCTCCAAACGTAAGGAGAACTGCTGTAAGAGCGCACGCTCGTTGCTAGTCTTCCCAGGTGATCGTGCACCCAGTCTTTCCCGAGTGGTAACTTTCATAGCCTCTACTTGTTGTTGAAGCTTTTCAAGCGTCTTTTCTGCTTCATCGTACTTGGACTGCATCTCCTCGAGCCGATTCTTGAGAGCTACGTTCTCTTCATCTCTCAATCTCACTATCTTCTCATGTTCGTCAATCTTGAAGCTCATTGTTTGGCTTAGCTTGGCTATCCTCTCGGCGCATTTCTTCTTGATCGATGCGTCATTGTGGACCGCCTGGTCCATTTCTCTGTAGTGATCCGCGATCTTGTCCAACTTGCCGAGAAGACTCAACCTCTCGAACTCTGTCTTCTCTGGCTCCATGGCCTCCAGAATCGAGTCGACTCGCGCGTGGAGAGTCTTCATGGATGGTGGCGTCGAAATCGACTCCTCATTTGTGACTAAGCTCGTTGAGCGAGAGCTACCCCTCGGATTTGAACCGCTCTTGACTGACTTGTATGCTTGCCGAAGCTTCTCAGATAAGAGGTCTGATGTGTACCGTTGGCGCCGAATAGATTCAATGGGAGAAGGCCTAGAAGAAGAGAATTGTAAGGTTCGCGAGCTCATTATGAAGGTGATCGAATGACATACATGGACAGCCCCGATAAAGCTAACTGAATGCCTTCCCCAATTGGCTCGTCGATCGATAGTTGAAGTTTTCCAAATGTAGGAAGAGAAAGAAATGAACACGCTATCTGTGGAGTTAATACACTGGTAATTTCTCTGGCCTTGCATGCGTAAAACAATGAGAGGACTGCCTACAAAATGCGAAGGATATCAGTGTCCTTGTAACGCATGTAATCAAACTTTCTCCACGCTGTCAGCCCACCTGCTGGTGCTTTTGTGCCGATTTTTGGATCACGACTATCAGAAAGGTAAGTGATTCGTTCCCGAGAAAAGCTCCGCACCAATGAGTCAACGTCCGGTTCACTGGAAGCCGGGTCTCAGCAAACAGCGATGAGACCTCAGTCTGGTTGTTAAAACTTAAAGGCTCCATAATATTGGCTCCATGAATGTCGATGCACACAAGTCGCCCGATTCGGATCTCACCCGACTTGGACCGGCTTTCGACATACAAAACACACACAAAATCCGACCCGATCCCCTTGAGTGTCGCGTCCTTCTGACTTTGCTCTAGTGCATAGCGGTACGCGAGGGCTGCCTCAGTAGCGCTGTCCACTCGCACAGCCCGCGATCGAAATGTGTCGTGCTGAACATTGAAATCTATTGGGTCGCTTTGAATTGACTCACCAGCGAATGGATTCACAAGAGAACCCAACTCCGACGGTTTCTCCGTCACAGTGAAGGCAGCAGCCACAGACACCTGCCATTCATCGTAGCCTGAACACCATACACGTTAGTCGAAGTGAGCACCCTACCATTAAATGAGTCGTAATCCACCTGTGAGTGTTGCGAACACGCGTTCAATCGCGACTTCAAGCAGACCTTTATCCTTTCCACCACTGTGACGGTCGCCGTGGATGCAGTGTGATTTTCCCGCGCGACTCGCGCCTGTGGCCACGACTGTCATGGCCGTGCCATCGGCAACCATCTTGTCCACAGCTGGGGCCAGACTCTGCTCGAAGAGATCGGCGCTCGAGTCCTGCTCGTCGAAGACACGATCAAAGCTCAGCGTCGAGGACCGCGAGGGCATGGCGCTGTCTTCGAGGCGCACGCTGGTCGCGCTCGCGCGGCTCACGGCAACATCCGTGCCGCTTCGCGAGCGCGGACTTCCAGCGTCAATATCTCCGCCGTTCGGGGGCCGATCGCGCTCGGAGTCGCGCAGACGGATCAGCACGCGCGTCTTCTCCATGCGGAACCCGGTCTTTCTGCAGCAGACGCGCTCCTCGCGTGCACATACAGCGGAGAACGCAGGCGACACGTCCGACCGCCTCGGGGGATCTGCAGACTCGTGCTGGAGGTGGACTCTATGGCGACCATCACTCTGGACAACAAATTTTGAACGTGGGAGGTCGATGTGGTCCACATAAACATACATTTTGTGGTCGGTGGCTGGAGTCATTTTTGGAGATTGTGGCATTAGCCAGAATCAGCTACATAATCCGTGGCGTTTAGTCCCCCCCAGAAAAGAGTGTTGGTCACTGCGGTCCGGGGAGTGCGTCGCTGGGACACATCTCGCCGCCGTAAACAAAGACCCGCGACAGTCTAACTCGCGTCCATTCTCCGACTTATCACCGCCCCCTCTTCACGCAGCATGTTCGGCTTCCTGGGACGCGCGTACCACACGTACAAGGTCGAGTTCGGCCTCACGATGCTGAGCTCGGTTGAGACCACGATCTTCAGTGCGTGCTTTGCGTTTTTGGGTCTAGACTGGTCTAACGAGCGACTAACGCCGCGTCTAACTTGGTCTCTTAGACGCGTTCCTGCTGCTGATCGTGAGCGTCACGGGCTACTCCATCTACAACGTCGGCAACGCGGTCGTCGGCTTTCTCACGGCCTAACCGCGGCGGTTAGACTACTCACGACTATATAGCGATCCGTCTCTTGAGGCAGGCCGCCGACTCGCAGGGACCCACCAAGACGCGAATATGCCAACGGCCCCTCGGGTCTCTCCGCGGCGCCTCGCCTGTCGATCGCGGTATGATTATGTAACCTTTTTCCCACTCCGCTTTTTGGCGACAATAGACTTAGAACTGCTCTAGCGCTGGAGTGTTCTTTGGTCTTCTCGCTTGTGCCTCGCAGGCTCGGAGCTCTCTCTTGCCGCATCGTATCTAGAACAATCGCTTGGGTCGAAGGCGCGTGTTTCCGGCGTCGCGAAAAGATCGGCGACGCCAAAATAGACCGGTCTAAATGGGACCTCTCTCGCCCTGCTCGATCTCTCCGGTCTAAACGCGCGTCTATTCCTATCCCCTTTCTCCTCCCTCTCCTCTCGACGGTCTGCGCTCTGCCAGATCTCCCCGCGCGCTCTCTTCCTCGCGTCCGGACGCTCAAGCATGGACGACCTCGACGACTTTGAATGCGACGACTTTGACAGTGGGTCTTGCTCGCTTTCTCTCTCTCTCTCTTGATCCACCTGGTCTAACCTCGCGTCTAACGTGTCTAGAGACCCTCAAGGTCATCGTCGTGGGCAATGGCAACGTGGGCAAGACGAGTCTCACGACGCGCTACGCCAAGGGCCGCTACACGGGCAACTACAAGAAAACCATCGGCGTCGACTTCATGGAGAAGCGTCTCGAGCTTCGCGACCTCAACGCCACGGTCAACCTCTTGATCTGGGACACGGCCGGCCAGGAAGAGTTCGGTGCGCTCACGAGCCGCTACTACAAAGGTGCTGGCGCCGTGGTCTACGTCTTCTCCACGACCGACCGCGCCTCGTTTGATGATCTCTTCAAGTGGCAGCGCAAGGTCGAGCACGAGTGCGGCCGCATCGCCCATGTGCTCGTGCAGAACAAGATCGACCTGGTCGACGAGGCCGCCATGACGCGCCGCGAGGTCGAAGCGAGAGCCGACGCCATGCGCGTCAAGCTCTTCCGGGCCTGCGTGCAGGACAACGTCAACGTGAGCGAGGTCTTTGAGTACCTGGCGCGTCAGTACCTCAAGCGAGGCGGCCGCGATGACGCGCTCGAAGCGGTTACGGACATCTCGACGCTCAGCTCGCAGCCCTCGCCGTCGTATGAACGCCGCTCGCGAAGCGGTCGCGAGGACTCGGACGCAGGCTCGGACGGGCGACGAGGAGGCTCTTCGTCCCCGTCGGACCGAGCCTCTCGTGGTCGGGACCACGAGAGAAGCACTGGGTGGGGGTCTGGCCGGTTGGAGCGAGTGGATGCGGACGAACGTGGCAGGAAAAACCGACGGAACGAGTACGACGAGCAGGACGATAGCGACGACGAGCGGAGAAGCTCACGCGAGAGCAAGGATCGCCATCGCGGTTGGGACCGGGACGACGGTGAGGACCGGCGCGGCGGCCGCGAGCGTCGATCCGAGCGAGAGCGACCCCGTGACCGTGACCGTGACCGTGATCATGACCGTGACCGTGACCGAAGCGACCGAGACGACCGGCGAGCGAAAGATCGGGACCGAGCTCAGGGTCGCAGACACGAGGAGTGGGAGGACCGAGATCGTGAACGCGACCGCGGGCTAGACAGAGAGCGAGACCGAGACAGGGGCGATGATCGCGACCGCGACCGCGAGCGCCGTGACCGTGGCCGTGGGCGGGACCGTGAACACGATGGAGGCCGTGAGCAAGACAGAGACCGCGGAGGAAGACGCCATCGAGAGGGAGAGCGCGAACGAGGTCGGAGTGGTGATCGTGATAGGGAAACTGACCTGAAGGATGGGGATGCACCCAACGATATGAAGAATCGGAGTCGTAATCGTGGGAAAGATCTCGATGACGATGATTGTAACTCCGACGGTGAGAGCATCCACATATCCGATCGGCTCGGTAGCCGAAAGGACCGCGGGCGTGATGAGCCGAGTTCTCGAACCAAGGATAAGATGGAGGCCGAGCGGTCGCCTTCTCTCGCTCACAAAGATGACAATGAACCAGTCGTAAAAGAAGACTCAGCGCGAGATACGGAGGCTGAAGCTGGTAGTCCCACGGCTTCTGTCCGCTCTGGAGAATTCGAAAAGAATGAACGTGACTCCCGCCAGAACTCGCGCTCGATGCGCGAGTCGGACCAAGTCTCCGTAAAGGACAAGAAGAGTCCTAGTCGGCCACAGAGTGACAAAAACTCCGAGCCGGACGCTCACAAACCTCTGGACAAGGCGACACTTCGAGCTCAACTCCGTGAAGGTCAGGATTCGGATTCCGAAAGTGAGAAGAGGAACGGGATCAAGATAGATGGAGGAAAAGCAAGCACGAACGCATCCGAGTCTTCTCGTATTCAACCGAGCAAGCGACGAACGAACGGTAAGAAGACCAACCCTCTGCTATACAAGCTGAGCAAGCTCGTGTATAGCTAGATCCAGGTAAAACTCTTTGTGGCGTTGATCTTGATCTTGCTTTGAGGATTCTGCTTACACTTGACATAACGTCGATATATAAACATATCTATCAATGCAAACCTACTCTCTCCATTCTTCATCTCCAGTTGGAATCTACCATGGAGCCATCAAGAGCCATGTCAATGGAGGAACGGCTCCAACAAATGGTCACCAACCCGAAGCGGCGGCAGCGAGGTCAAGTCCCGATGGAAATCGTTCAACAAGCGCTAGAGTTTCAGCGCCAGTACGTACCGGAAATGGTCGACTTCAACGTCCGCTCCGTTTCAGACTGCTCCGAAAGCCTCATCCGAATGAGGAATGAAAAGCGTGAAGCCCGCGAATTTCGCGAAATGGCGTGGGAAGACCACGTCGCTACCGTGATCCGAGACGAGAAGATTCGCGTTACAGCAAATAAAGCCAAGAAGATCGCCCAGGAGACTGCACTGCTTGCTCAGCTCAAGACCGACAAAGACAAGTGGAACATGGCAGTGGATTTAAGACTTACGGAGTACTTGCAGACAACACTCTCAGTCGCAGATGACTCGATTCGTGACGAGTACCTTGCCAGTCGGAACGGATTTGGCCAGACTCCACTTCATCGCGCTGTCAAGGCTAAAGACATCAAACTCACCAAGCTTCTCCTGGATCTCGGCGCAGATGTAACAGCTCGTGACGACGCAGCGCGAAGCGCGTTCCATTTTGCTGCCGAAATGGGCCAAACCGAGCTGTTTCGATTGCTCGTGACGAGCTGCAAGCCGGAGAGCCGTGGAATTCTAGTTCAGGTTGACAGCGCCGGTTTCTCGTTGCTTCACGTGATTGCCAGGCACGGCCACCACGAGATCATGCGCACTTTGCTGGAAGCACTGGATCTCGTCAAGCTCTGGTCGATCCTAAATCTGCCGGCAAAGAAAGACGGCTCCACTCCGCTGCATTTCGCGGCTCAATATGGCCACGAGGATTGTCTACGGCTACTGTTGGAGATCAAAGCGACGAGAAGTGATCTCCGCAATGCGAGAGGCTCCACTGCCTTGCACCTCGTGCTCGAGCAGAACTTCAACATCGCAAACTTAGTCAATGTGTTCATCAACACCAGAGCGAGTAATGCTGCCGACGACACATTTGATGGTGTGGACGATTTCTCGGGTCTCAACTGCTTACACACAGCGATCATCAAAAACTACCGCGAAGTGGCTATCGCTCTGATCCACACCAAGCGAATAGCGCTCAACGCGTCCACTCGAGAAGGCGGCTGGAGCGCACTGCATTTGGCTGTGATGACAGAGGAGATCCACATCGTCAGGGCGCTCTTGGAAGCAGGTGCGATGGTTGATAGTGTCGACATGGATGGCCAAACTCCACTGTTGCAGGCTTGCCTGGGTGGTCAACTCGAGGTGGTGCAACTACTTCTCAGAGCTGGCGCAAACCCCGCCCACCAAAACCGGCAAGGACACAGCCCGCTACATTATCTGTCGGCGTTCTGTAGAGATCGCGAACTGCTCGTCGAAGTTATCTCCCGAGGCGCAGATATGAGCGCGAAGTCTCTCAAGCTGAACACTCCAATGCACTTTGCTGCGATGAATGGCAACGAGGTCGCGACTCGAGTTCTTCTTGAACAAGGCGCAAGCGCGAGCGAGATCAACGAAGACAAGCGGAGTGTTGTCTATCTGGCCAAGAAGTGGCGGCATCGGGAGGTTGAGGATCTTGTCAAACCGCCCGACGACCAAGTGGGTTTAGGAGGGACGGCCGCGGCGCATGACGGAAGCTGGAACGCACGGTCTCCGCACTTTGGAGGGCATGGCAATCGGCGCGCAGCACCGTTTGCAACGAGCGGAGGAGGACTGCCAAAGAGCTCCAGCTCTAGTCGAGCGCGAACACCGGCAACGACTCGCTCTGAAGACTCGGACGCCGACTCGATCTACAGCTTCGAAGACGAGAAGATCTTGGAGCCATCCACTCCATGGCCGGTCGGCCTGCGAACCTTGTCTCGAGAAAACAACGGCAACGCCTCACAGCTGCAGCGAAGGCAACCTGTCCGTTCTTTCGGCGAGCTCCGGCGGTTGTTCATGGCCCCCGAGACCCCTTCGCCAGCCACGGATCGTCTTCCGCTCAAGCCAGTCGTGCGGCCACGTCAGAAAGAGCGCCACGACGCCGAGATGCAAGCCGCTCGCGAGCTACTGGATACGGGTGGTGTCCCAACGATCAGCAATGCGCAGCTCACGCGATTCACGCGGCGACTTCTCACGGGCCCTGTGCACATCCCGTGGGAGCTCACGGTGCCGACGCGCGAGGCGCAACTGCAGCGCAAGCTCAAGCCCAGCATCCGCACCAACGTCGGGCTGCTGCGCGACCATTTGGCGCACGCGCAGCGCCTCAGCTGGCCGCGCTACGCCCACCAGCGAGTCTTCCGCAAGGACGACTCGCTGCCATCCTGAGCTGCTCACCAAGAGATATGGCTACATTTTTGTCGAATAAAACCTAAAATCCCGAAGAAGGTTTTTTTGTCCGGTTTGGAGAACCGTGGGAAACAAGGACGACAATGGAGGATAACGAGACGCCGCTTGCGCGCGTGACAGCGCATCGATCGTGAGGTAAGCGGATCCAGAACCACTGCTAGTGTGTAGAAGGGCAATCGCTCTTTCGCCTCGTGGTTGAACGAGCTCGAACGTCCGCGTGGTTGCAGAGATACAGGCGCGGGAAGTTGGGCTTCAAGGACGGAGGAACCTCTCGCCACCAATGACGGCGTCGAGTATGCGGCTCTCCGTCGCCAGCCTCATGCAGCGTCGCTCCATGCGCTGAGTTTGATTGGTTGGGTCGGTTCGATCCGCGAGGAAAAGCGAAGGATAGAAAGATCCCGTGAGGAGATCATGTTGCCCACTCGGACAAGTCGCGGCGTGTGATGAATCCTTACATGAGCAGTCGGCGCGTGGGGTCGCGCGATCTTCGAGTCGACGGCTGCGGCGGCTTTGCGTCTCTTCGCGGAGGCGTCGCTTCGTGCTGTGAGTTGGTGGCGCCTGCATGACTCTTCAGAAAGATCGGAGCACTTGGGGTTTGTATGGGACGGCAAGTGCTGCGTGTGAGGTCGCGCGTGAGCGGTGCAGAGCGCTCTCGAGCAGTCGGGCCAAAGCGGCGAAGAGACCAGCACGACGCACGGCTCGTGGGGTGGGGTCGAGAGCCACGAGGAGCAAGCCGTGTGGAGAAGAGCGCGGTCATTGTTCGATAATCGCAGTCGGAGGCAAGTGCTCTCGGCGCGAAGCGGCCTGCAGGTGGAGCCCACGCGAACAACCCATCCGCCATGAAGACCCCGACTCAGTACGGCACGGAGAACGAGGAGACGTCGTTCATTCGACGCATCGCCGCGCCCGATCGTGCCCATGCGAAGCGGAAGCAGAAGAAGCGCATGACGGTCGTCGGCGCGACGGTCGGGCTCATCGCTGCCTCGGCCGTCGTCGGCTACGCGGCCATGCGCCAAGGCTCCCTCAATGAGAATGTGCCTACGGAGCAGCTCGAGGCCAACGCCAAGTCGGCAGCTCACTACGCGAACGACGCGTCGTACCCGTCATTTGAGGAGCTCGATGCCAACAACGACAAGCTGATCAGCCAGAGCGAGTACCTACGCTACATCCAAGGTCGCTTCAACGAGGAAACGGCGAAGGTCAATGACGCCAACATCCCGCAGGATATCAAGGATAAGCTCAACGCGAAGCTCGAGGCCAATTTGGAAGAGGACGGAGACTGCACGAAGCGTGCCTTCAAGCGGGTAGGTAATAGAACTACGGGGAGCACTCTTTCGCAGATTCTCAACAATAGCTCTTCTGTAGATGAAAGCGAGCAAGATCACCCTCAACGCCAAGAACCTCCACACGCTGTTCTACACGATCGATGAGTTCTGCGACACGGAGCCTCTGGTCATCACCCAAGACCTTCTTGACCAGTACACGCCTGCCCCTACGCTCCCACCGACCGAGGCGCCGACTGAGCCTCCAACGGAACCACCAACGGAATGGCTGCCGGAACCGCCAGTGTACCCCACTGGGGCGCCGGAGTTCTTCACTGAGGCTCCTCACTTTGACGAGTACCCGACGAACGCGCCTCATCAGGAGGAGTTCTTCACCGAAGCCCCTCACATTGATGAGTACTTCACTCAGGCCCCGCATCACGAGGAATTATTCACCGAAGCTCCTCACATTGACGAGTACTTCACCGAGGCCCCGCATCACGAGGAATCGTTCACCGAAGCTCCTCACATTGATGAATACTTCACCGAAGCACCAAAGCAGCCTCAGGAATACCCAGCTGAGGATCTGAAGCCATGGAATCCGATTGACCCAACGATTGAGCCTGCGGATGAGCAAGAGGTTAAGACTGAGTCTCCGTATTTCTCGGATGTCCCTGTCATTAGCCCCGTTAACCCCGTGTTTCCCGATGAGCCTGTGCGCACGGAAGCCCCATTCGATGGACTACTCAACTACCCAACCAACGGTCCAGACTTCAGTGAGCCCACAAACTCCTACGGCCCAATCGGAGGATCCACTACTGAGACTGACGTCAAGGAGGTCGTCAAGGACGAGGCGCAGACCCAGACCACCGTCGTGGAGGACCCTGTCACCGGCAACGACAAGGTGATCGAGGAGAACCCAGCCACCGGCGAGACCGTCATCACCGAGATCAACTCGTCGACCGGCGAGGAGGTTAAGACGACGATCATCGAGGAGAACCAGGAGACTGGTGAGAAGAAGGTGATCGAGGAGAACGCTGAGACTGGCGAGAAGACCGAAACCATCGAGAACACTGTGACTGGCGAGCAGGAGACGAAGTCGTACGTCGAGGAGAACCCGACCGTGCAGGAGGAGGAGCAGACGAAGGTTGGGGTCGTGACCAACCCTTCGACTGGCGAGAAGGAAGTCGTTGAGGAGAACACTGCCACTGGTGAGAAGGATATCGTCGTTGTGGATCCCTCGACCGGCGAGGAGCAGAAGGAGATCGTGATCGCTCAGGACCCTCTTACCGGCGAGGAGACCAAGTCGGTGATCCAGGAGAACCCTGTGACGGGCGACTCAACTGTCATCTCGCAGGACCCTACCACCGGTGAGCAGACCAAGACTGTGATCGAGGCTCCCGAAGATGACCACAAGTCGTACGATGAGCAGCTACCTCAGACTGAGACCGACGTCAAGGAGGTCGTCAAGGACGAGGCGCAGACCCAGACCACCGTCGTGGAGGACCCTGCCACCGGCAACGACAAGGTGATCGAGGAGAACCCAGCCACCGGCGAGACCGTCATCACCGAGATCAACTCGTCGACCGGCGAGGAGGTTAAGACGACGATCATCGAGGAGAACCAGGAGACTGGTGAGAAGAAGGTGATCGAGGAGAACGCTGAGACTGGCGAGAAGACCGAAACCATCGAGAACACTGTGACTGGCGAGCAGGAGACGAAGTCGTACGTCGAGGAGAACCCGACCGTGCAGGAGGAGGAGCAGACGAAGGTTGAGGTCGTGACCAACCCTTCGACTGGCGAGAAGGAAGTCGTTGAGGAGAACACTGCCACTGGTGAGAAGGATATCGTCGTTGTGGATCCCTCGACCGGCGAGGAGCAGAAGGAGATCGTGATCGCTCAGGACCCTCTTACCGGCGAGGAGACCAAGTCGGTGATCCAGGAGAACCCTGTGACGGGCGACTCAACTGTCATCTCGCAGGACCCTACCACCGGTGAGCAGACCAAGACTGTGATCGAGGCTCCCGAAGATGACCACAAGTCGTACGATGAGCAGCTACCTCAGACTGAGACCGACGTCAAGGAGGTCGTCAAGGACGAGGCGCAGACCCAGACCACCGTCGTGGAGGACCCTGCCACCGGCAACGACAAGGTGATCGAGGAGAACCCAGCCACCGGCGAGACCGTCATCACCGAGATCAACTCGTCGACCGGCGAGGAGGTTAAGACGACGATCATCGAGGAGAACCAGGAGACTGGTGAGAAGAAGGTGATCGAGGAGAACGCTGAGACTGGCGAGAAGACCGAAACCATCGAGAACACTGTGACTGGCGAGCAGGAGACGAAGTCGTACGTCGAGGAGAACCCGACCGTGCAGGAGGAGGAGCAGACGAAGGTTGAGGTCGTGACCAACCCTTCGACTGGCGAGAAGGAAGTCGTTGAGGAGAACACTGCCACTGGTGAGAAGGATATCGTCGTTGTGGATCCCTCGACCGGCGAGGAGCAGAAGGAGATCGTGATCGCTCAGGACCCTCTTACCGGCGAGGAGACCAAGTCGGTGATCCAGGAGAACCCTGTGACGGGCGACTCAACTGTCATCTCGCAGGACCCTACCACCGGTGAGCAGACCAAGACTGTGATCGAGGCTCCCGAAGATGACCACAAGTCGTACGATGAGCAGCTACCTCAGACTGAGACCGACGTCAAGGAGGTCGTCAAGGACGAGGCGCAGACCCAGACCACCGTCGTGGAGGACCCTGCCACCGGCAACGACAAGGTGATCGAGGAGAACCCAGCCACCGGCGAGACCGTCATCACCGAGATCAACTCGTCGACCGGCGAGGAGGTTAAGACGACGATCATCGAGGAGAACCAGGAGACTGGTGAGAAGAAGGTGATCGAGGAGAACGCTGAGACTGGCGAGAAGACCGAAACCATCGAGAACACTGTGACTGGCGAGCAGGAGACGAAGTCGTACGTCGAGGAGAACCCGACCGTGCAGGAGGAGGAGCAGACGAAGGTTGAGGTCGTGACCAACCCTTCGACTGGCGAGAAGGAAGTCGTTGAGGAGAACACTGCCACTGGTGAGAAGGATATCGTCGTTGTGGATCCCTCGACCGGCGAGGAGCAGAAGGAGATCGTGATCGCTCAGGACCCTCTTACCGGCGAGGAGACCAAGTCGGTGATCCAGGAGAACCCTGTGACGGGCGACTCAACTGTCATCTCGCAGGACCCTACCACCGGTGAGCAGACCAAGACTGTGATCGAGGCTCCCGAAGATGACCACAAGTCGTACGATGAGCAGCTACCTCAGACTGAGACCGACGTCAAGGAGGTCGTCAAGGACGAGGCGCAGACCCAGACCACCGTCGTGGAGGACCCTGCCACCGGCAACGACAAGGTGATCGAGGAGAACCCAGCCACCGGCGAGACCGTCATCACCGAGATCAACTCGTCGACCGGCGAGGAGGTTAAGACGACGATCATCGAGGAGAACCAGGAGACTGGTGAGAAGAAGGTGATCGAGGAGAACGCTGAGACTGGCGAGAAGACCGAAACCATCGAGAACACTGTGACTGGCGAGCAGGAGACGAAGTCGTACGTCGAGGAGAACCCGACCGTGCAGGAGGAGGAGCAGACGAAGGTTGAGGTCGTGACCAACCCTTCGACTGGCGAGAAGGAAGTCGTTGAGGAGAACACTGCCACTGGTGAGAAGGATATCGTCGTTGTGGATCCCTCGACCGGCGAGGAGCAGAAGGAGATCGTGATCGCTCAGGACCCTCTTACCGGCGAGGAGACCAAGTCGGTGATCCAGGAGAACCCTGTGACGGGCGACTCAACTGTCATCTCGCAGGACCCTACCACCGGTGAGCAGACCAAGACTGTGATCGAGGCTCCCGAAGATGACCACAAGTCGTACGATGAGCAGCTACCTCAGACTGAGACCGACGTCAAGGAGGTCGTCAAGGACGAGGCGCAGACCCAGACCACCGTCGTGGAGGACCCTGCCACCGGCAACGACAAGGTGATCGAGGAGAACCCAGCCACCGGCGAGACCGTCATCACCGAGATCAACTCGTCGACCGGCGAGGAGGTTAAGACGACGATCATCGAGGAGAACCAGGAGACTGGTGAGAAGAAGGTGATCGAGGAGAACGCTGAGACTGGCGAGAAGACCGAAACCATCGAGAACACTGTGACTGGCGAGCAGGAGACGAAGTCGTACGTCGAGGAGAACCCGACCGTGCAGGAGGAGGAGCAGACGAAGGTTGAGGTCGTGACCAACCCTTCGACTGGCGAGAAGGAAGTCGTTGAGGAGAACACTGCCACTGGTGAGAAGGATATCGTCGTTGTGGATCCCTCGACCGGCGAGGAGCAGAAGGAGATCGTGATCGCTCAGGACCCTCTTACCGGCGAGGAGACCAAGTCGGTGATCCAGGAGAACCCTGTGACGGGCGACTCAACTGTCATCTCGCAGGACCCTACCACCGGTGAGCAGACCAAGACTGTGATCGAGGCTCCCGAGGATGACCAGAAGCTATCTGGTGGTGATGATCTTAACGATGTGAGCAAGAATCTTCGAGGCTATGATGATCAGAACCCTTCAAGCAATGACAGCAAGAACTACATGACCAAGGAAGAATTCCACCAGAAGCTTGTTCAGCACTTCGACCAGGAAGACCAGCTTTTGGACAACGTCATCGACAAGGCAAACGAAGAGTACGAGGCGATTTCCTCAAAGGTTCAGCGCCTTGATGACTGTATCGAGAAGGCTGCGAACAAGGTGAGAGACCGCTGTAGTTTACTGTATCGTGACTGTATGATTGACAACTCTTGTGCTTTTGTAATAGTTTGGCTGGTACGGCGTGTACGAGCAGGCCCCCCACTTCCAAAATGCTGTCGACTGGGTCGCAAACGTCTGCCTGCAGGGTAGCGACTAAGCGTCTACGAGATGGATGTGCTATGATCTCCGCCCGTTGCGAAGTGCATTTCTTTCCGGAAGTGAGTAGCTGCCTTGGGTCAAGTGTAGTGACTCCATTGTCTCCCGGTGTATACATATTCATACTGGTTGAGCCTGTTTGTGTCTATTTATCATCTCTCACGATCTCTACCACTCCCATAGACTTTCGTCTTCGTCGATCTCATCAGCCCGTGGTGATAGTACTTCAGTCGCTGACCCTCCTGACTTGGTAGCTTCAGGAAGATCTTCCGGAATTTCTGTTTCTGGATCGGCGGTGGCAACAGCTTGTTTAAGATTTTCTCGATTCTGCTTCGCGAAGGCCTTCACTGCCGCCGAGAGCTTGTTTGCCGTAGTGGAGGGTCCTTTAGCGTTCGCCGCAGCTTCAAATGCCTTCGCAAATGGGTCTGACCACCGGTCATCAGGGAGCAGCGTGACGAGGCCGTGGTCATTGCAGACTCGAACGAATGCCTCCATTGATAATGCGAAGGACTGTTCGGTGCCGCCCATGAGTGCCTCGCGAAACATGCGCAGCAGGCGGCGGTCGCTGAAGCTCTTGGCGCGGCCACGTACGATGGCCTTGAATTCATCAAATGACAGCACGCAGTCGTGGTTGACATCCCCAGCCTCAAACAGAGCGACTAACGCTTTCTCCATGACCTCTCTTCGTTCTTCAAGTGCATGCATCAGCAGCAAAAGCACTTTGTGGACGTCCGCTACGATGCGAGGCTTTCGAGGCAACTCTTTTTCAGTGATTCGGAGCTCGTCAGACTCACTTGACTCACCGTTTGTGAGCATTGCCTTGCGCATCTCCGCTCGCACTGCAAGACGGTTGCCCGTAATCTCAGTCACAGTCCCTCCAGCGTAGATCCCTGTACTGTATTCGACCTCTCGACAGTAGGAGATGGCTGCATTTTCCGGCAAGTAATTCAGAAACCAGCGCGTGATGGCGACCGCGTGATCCAGAGGCACCCACTTCTTGAGCGAGTCGATTTGTACAATGTGTGGGGTAGGTTGTGGCTGAATGACTCCTTTTTGGCTGACCTTTGGTGGTGGTATCCGCAGAGCAATGTAACGCGCTTGGAGGTACACGCTCAGGAAACTTTGATCCAGGTGATTTCTCCGAGGCTTCTGGACAAGTGCTTCCATTAATGATCCTGCCCCGACTGGAGTGTCATTGTGGGAATCCTGAGCATCGTCGTTGGAGAGCAAACCGCAAAACCGCGCAAAGAGGTGGACGTGGGAATGGCTGAGGTATGTGTTCTTCACGGACACGAGAAACCGATAGAGCCCGATCTCAGCGCTTTGCCGCAGCCCGTGGGTTTTGAGAAAGTACTCACAAACGAAACTGACCTACAGCTTGTGGTCAGCGTGAGATTCAGTGCCGTCGATTATACAGGGACCCACCAACTCTTGTCGGGCAACACCGTCAGCTTCGTCAGCTTTGTCCGACTCAAATTTATCGTCGTAGATCGATTCGACCAGCTGAATTACTTGCTCCACTGGGTAAAACGGAAAGGCAACCACGGTTTTTGGCAGATTTGAGAGGAACAAGAGAATTGCGTGGGGCAGTCGCCTGGCGAAGAATGTCAAATTCATCACTTGTCGCGACACAACCTCGCTTTAGAGCAGAGTGTACAGTATCTTACCACTCCGATTCGATTTTGTCTATCCGCTTCAAGGCCTTTTTGGGCTTCCTTTCACCGCGAGTGAGTGACCACACATCGACGTACTACAATCGACGAACTCGTTAGTAGTGAGACCCCAGAATTTCGATATCACGAAACTAACCGCGTTGTCGATTTCAATGGATCCGGGCTCCCGCAGCATGGCCATTCGCGCCTGCTGAAAAGGCCTGCCTCGGCAGTTTTTGCATTTCACGAACGCGTGGAATCGACGCCAGGCAATGCGATGCTGGACGTCTTTTGCCACAAACTTGGGCATACCGTCTCGAGTATCCCAGAGTCCATCGTCATCGATTTCGGTTTGAGATGAGGCCGTGGACTTGGCTACCGGTATTGTGAGCACTGTCAGTTCTCGGATCGCCTTCTCATGGTGCGTGAGCTGCTGTTCTTTTTCGCGGAGCGCTATTCTAGCAATTGGACCCAAGTCATACTTCCTGAGGCGACACAACATTCCACGACGACACGCACCTCATGTCGTCCATCATGCGTTTATGTTGGTCGTGGACCTCCTCCAAGCGAGATCGCTCGTGCAAGAGCATCTCGCTATGCTTGATCTATCAAACCAGCAATGGTCGGTGCCATATCGACCACACCAGGTCTAGCAAGCTCATTTACTTGCCTTCAGTGCATCATACTCCGCTTGCACGGTACGTTCGCGTTCGCGTAAGTCTCGCTCGTTCGCTTGAAGCTCGAATATCTGCGTCTGGAGTGCTCGCTGGTCGCTGACCTCGCGCTGTAACTCGGCGCACTGCCTCTCCCAGTCTTGCAGCTCAATTTGCTGTGTGCGCACGATGATCTCCTTGCCTTCGAGAAGTTTTTGTAGTTTAGTCGCCTCACCGGCCTTCCAGTTGTGCATCTCCTGCCAGTACTTGATCGTTGCCTTGTCTGCCCGTCGTTCTGCCTCGTTCTCTTGTTCATACTTCCAGTACATGCGCAAAGACAACTCCATAAGCTTCTCAAACAGTCTCAAGTAGCTTTCTTCAATACGCAGCAGCGTGTGTCCAAGCTCTTTGCGGTGACCTAGAGCCGCGTGGGCGACGTCTTTGAATTCTTTGGAGAGCGTCTACGAAGTCATGACTTGTTAGTTTGCGGGATGTATCTCTGATTCCTCGACAGATTGTCACTTCACCTTGATGGTCGAGATGGCCTGAAGCAGTTCTGGGTCGCTCTGTATTCTTACGATCTCGTTCTTCTGGGCTTTCGGGTCGCTTCGCAAGAGTTCTTTTGACATGTATCGCCCTGTTATTCGGTGGCACAGCGCGCTCGCGTACGTGAACAGTTCGGTGTTCTCGGGTCGCTCCAGAGATCTAATGTACTGTTTTCCATTTCCGCCTTTACCTGCATCTTGGACGGGAGACAGTGGGAAGTGAGAAGGAATTTCTTTTGTTCGAGTCGAACTCATTCCGAAACCTGGCTTGGGCCTCTTGCGAGGAACTCGCGGCTGCTGGCGGTCTGCTCGTTCTTGAAGAAGATCTGTGATCTTGAAGCGAGCTTTGTCTGGTCGAGGAGGCTCCTCTGGTTTCAGCTCATTGAGAGGCTTGATATGAGCTGATGAGATGGAGTTGGGAAGTTGAGATGCGTCATCATGGTTTGAAGGAGGCGAGAGCTTTGCATGAGGAAGCTGCGGGGCGGACTGAGCGTGGGAGGCAGCACGGTGCATTTCTGGACAGTGGACAAGTGCGCCGTTGCGCGGATAATGGAATCAAGAGATGCGTTCGGGAAAGAAGCTGCGTGGATGATATAATTATATCGCTACGGATTCCACTATTCCTGTCGCGTGGTACTAGGGCAAGTCGACGCAGTGATTGATGATCCAGCCGAGCGCAACGTCCAGCTTGGACTTATGGATCCGTCCCTCCCCACTGTCACCACTATCGGCGGCACGTTCCGTCGCACGGTCGATGCACGAAGCGATCTTGTCTTCGACGGATTGCGCCTGCGTAATCGCTTGCTTTGCAGAGAGCTGGCCCTGCTTAAAGGCTTCGAGCACAGTGTGGAAACGCTGCGTAATCTCTGTCTTGAACTCGGCTTTGGTCATGTACGCGTTTTTTAGAGCATTTCCATCCTGTTTACTTGTTTCCCCAGAATCGCCTTCGCTTTGACACTTCTCGTTCATCCACTCGACGAGTCGGCTGTACTCGTCGCGAGAAAGCACCATTTTGCCCTGTGCAACAGCTATGTCAACACAATCATCCACAATGCCTAGGTCTCATTTGCTTACCTGAGTCACGCCCTGGTGGAAGCAGTCGAGCGTACGTTGATACTCTTCTTCAGTCTCCTGCATCTCTTCCTGGAGTTTTTGTTTGCGGGCGTCTCTCTCTTCTTGCAGGTGTTGATACACCACGTCCACACTGACGAGGTCGCCTTGCTCTCTCTTCAGCTGCGGATACGTCTCCTCCGGCGGATGGAGCCAGTTCCAACGCGTTGCATCATCATGAGCCACTACAGACGGAACGCTGCCTCCCGTTGCCTTTGATGCATCTTGCTGTTTGTCAAACTGCGGTCCAAGCTGCGAAAGCAGCGCCTCACGGAGCTCGTGCTTGGCCTCAGCCACTTCAGCCTGCTCCACTGGCGACGGATTCTGCTCCGCAGCTGTTGTGACTGCCTCGTCTTCCTTGGCGGTGGAACCATCGATGCCGAATGCTTGCAACAGCATATCCTTCAGATCTGACTGACCGCTCCCTTGCGACTGTTGATTGGCAGCTACTGCTTCGTTTTCAGACAGCATGGGGCGAGTTTCTTCGTTGGTCTCTGGCACGAGTTCCGCGAAATTGTCCATGCCAGGCGGAGGGCCCGGCTGCGGGTCACTGAGAATTTCCCAAGGTCGTGGTGCCTCTTCAAACGGCCTCTTGGTCTCTTGATCATGGCTTGGCGGGAGGCTCACGGGGCCAAGCTCGCCGACGATCACTGGTCTGCCGTTCGCCTGTTCCGATAGAACGTCCTGCGTGACTTCCACCCCAGGTGGCAGTGCCAGTGGCTCGACTTCAGCGCCTCGCAGATTGGAAGCTGCGAGATCGAGCGTCGCTGGCAACGGCGAACGGAGAGCCGAGCCGACGACTCCGAGCGAGAGCACAGCGCCGGCAGCCGCCGCGACGCTTTTCCACTTAGTGCTGCTCGCAGAGACTGCGGCGCGCCGCGAGAGGCGGCCATCACGCAGCGCGTAGATCTCGTCATGGGCGTAGCGAGTCGCCATCACTCGAGAGGGGCACTGCGAGGATCCCGATGGCCGACGCGTCCCACCAGCCACCTGCCAAGGTGCCAAATTATAATGCAATTATCAAATCGATTGATCTCTTCGCGACCTTTCGCGAAAGATCTCGGATCGCGTGCTTTGATTGGCTGATTCAGCTGAATTATTTTCTTTCTATTATAAATTAACTGATCTACCGTGTTTTGTGACACAGGGTTACACTTGGGGGGTACACATCTGGCGAATGATGGCGCGCCATTTTTGACTGTGCCAACCATGGAGACGCGTCGACTTGAGCAGCTTGCGGAGGCGTTCGCGCGCGATGTGGCGCGATCCGCGGCCCACGAGACCGCTCAGAAGATGCGCGAGATTAAATCGAAGCTCGTGGCCGAAGCGCGGTCTCTGAAGAGTGCTGGGGACGCCACGCGGTGGCTCGCAATCGTCGGCTTCATTTTCTCGCTCGGCGTGCGTCGTGTGCTGCAGCAGCTCCACGACAGCGACCGACGCGCGCGTGAGCTGCTGGACGAGTGCTCGTTCCTTCTTGAAGACGCTGTGATGACAGCGTACCACGTGCTGCTCAGCATCACGCGTGAGGACTCGTCACCGTCTGATGCTTTGTCCTCGACCTCCTCGTCCGTCTCGGGCGTCGACGCCTCGCTTCAGCTCAGTGCCTTCAAGCGTGTGCTCGCATTCTCTGGAGGGAGTACTTCCTGCCTGGTTGTGTGGACGCACGCGGCCCTAGCGCTCGCCATCATCTCGCTACGAACATCGCGATCGCCTCGCGCTGCTGACCTCCTGGACGCAGTCATCTCCCAGTGCCAAGCGTCCGACGCGAACGAGCGCCTCGCCGTTTGGCCACTCTTCCTGCGTGGGCTCACCCATGCGGTTGATGGAAGGGACGATGCCGCCGCGTTGCGCTGCGTGCGTGAAGGTGTCACACTCGCCAAGCGAACGAGCCAGCAGGTGCCTGGTGTTTTCCACTACTGGTACGCCGTCGTGCTCAGCCGCAACGGTCTTTCCACTGCAGCTATGGACCAGCTGAGCCAAGCCGTTAAGAACGACTTTGAGCCCGTCGCGAGTCTCAACTTACAGGCGCTGCTGGGGCTTCAGGATGGCGATCGCCATGCGGCGGCTAGCGCATTGGAGCGAGCGGTCGACATCGACTTTGACGAGGCAGCGTCAATGTTCAATTACGCGGTTCTGCTGCACGAGATGGAGAACTATGAAGCCCAATTCCAGATGCTCGAGTATTACGTCGAGGCCCTGGAGCAGACGAAGGATGGGGACGAGAGTAAACGGATGAAGACAAAGACAACGTCGGTGGGCTTGACACTCTTTCCGAGGAATGAGACAGACCAGCTGCTTCCATGCTCACGTACACAAGTGTCAAACGGAGAAGTGGCACTGGAGATGGCCATGGCGGCTCTGGAAAGCGGTAACTGCTCGAGAGCTGCGTTTAGTGGTGTGGTAATGGGGAGACTGAGAATTGGGTGCGGCTACTTTTTAGGTGCTTGGCAAGATTCCCGAACGTGCTTAGAAGAATATTTTGAGACGTTGAAAGAGCATCCTTCCCTGTTCGGCGATGAGGTGCGCATATCGAGTGGCCTGAGTATCGCATAGCTTGTCTAACAACCCAGATACTTTGATAAGGCAACTACCCGCTCGTACATTTACGTGCTGCTCCAGTGTAATCGTCCGACACAGGCGCTGGAAAAGTGTAATCTTGCTTTACGAGAGAGTGATAAGGACCTCTTCATCCACTTTTACAAAGCCGACGCTTTGCTGTGTCTCGAGCGCGTGGACGAGTGCGAGCTGCACCTCCGCTGCGTGATCCAGCCGCGACTCACAGTCGAGCAAATCGATGATGAGATCAAAGGTCTCCATGTGCAGTTGCTCAATAACTTGGCGATCGCAACTGTGTGTCGAGGGAACACCGACGGTGCGGTGGAGATGCTGCGGGACGCGTTGAGGCGGTACTCAGACAATCTCAGCGTCAAATTCAACTTGACAATGTTGCTGTGGCGATTGGGCCGCCAAGACGCTGCGTGCACCGTGTGGTTTGAAGCCCGGGGCTGGAGCCTTCAGATGGACGTCGGAAGCGTGAAAGACCAGCAAAAGGCCCTCGACTTTGTGGCTCGTGCTGAGGAGGAAGCACTCTGCTCGGTCAAGCAGCCCAAGATCGTCAGTCACGTCACCGACTCGGCCGAGATCAGTGGAGAGATTGACGAGTCGCAGCTGCGATACCTCGATGTGCTCATTCTCAACTACTGGGGAAACGCGCAGACCTCGGTCGTAGCCAAGACTGCCGCCCAGTACGTCGAGTACCTGGAGTCGGTCGTGGCGCGAATCAAGAAGTGAAAACTATCTAAGTGTGACATCGGTTACGAGATTCCAGGGCTAATTCTGACTTTTCTGAGTCGAATCGTTCAAAAGAAGGCCTAGCACCATGGCACCGACCCGCGAGATGCCCAACAGCCCCTCTGAAGCTCGTCATGCGGTCGTGGAAAAGTGGTGGCAGGCGTTGCATCGCTCGATTTTCGCGCAACTAGCGTGCTCGGTGCTCATGCAGGTGTCCTACGTGGCGTTCCCGGCCTACAACTTTGCACTCGCACTCTGGTGCCTCGTTTGCTGCACGCCCAAATGGTTCAGCAAAAACCCTCGATTGCTACTGCTCGTGATCGGCGCGCTCGCGTTTTCTGAAGTCACCGACATCGTCTGGATCAGCCTATGGGTCTCAGGTCGCGTGTTCTACGACCAGTTCTGCGGCCAGAACGGCGTCTCGATCATAAGTTGCGGCGGCGCATCCGACTATTTCCCTGGCTGCTCGACCAACCGGTTCTCACTTTTCGCGATGCTCATGAACGACGTCGCTAAAGTCGTGGCCATCGTGTGCATTCACCGAATCCACTCACTGCAGAGTGTCGACAAGAAACATGGAGTTGCGTCTTCTACGAACGCAGCGGTTTCTGTCCAGCCACGCGGCGATGTTGAGCCCTCTCCTCCACTGACCAAGCACTCGTCGGGTCGAGCGAATGGTGGTGCATCGCCGGACGAACGTGGAGGAGACAAAGGACGCGAGAACTAGTGCATGGAGTCATCAGGTATATCATAAGTAGCCTTTGCTTCCAAACGTGTGCGTTGCGTATGTCGTCTTAATTGTTCATCCAATTATCCCGAGCTCACTGAATCCCTGTTGAACGATTGCCAGCCGGACATATATGGTTCCCTCACAGCTCGCGACTAAGTCGTCGTCGTCTCCAAAGCCATCTTCCACAATGGGAGTCTTGACGCTGTGCTGATCGCTCAGCCCCAGGGAACCGAAAATCGATGGTCGCGAGAGTTTTGTGATGGGCAAGTCGAGAAAGAACTCGTGTTGGGCAAACGGTACGGCGACGGACGCTATCCCGACTAAAAAGGAAGCAAAACGGCATTTAGAAGAGACCCTGTTATCGGATCTGTCCAGCAATACCCTCCTCACCCAGATGCTCGAGATGGAACTCGTTCAGACACCACAGCTCGAACTCCAAATATGGCCATGATGCAGGGAGAGGCGGCAGATTCGCGATCGCAAAGTGAAGGTCGATCGGGTGGCACCACAAAGTCTCCATCTCCAGCAGCGAACCCGAGTCGGCATTTTCCTCTTCTGGTTCATCTGTTATTACATGCACGCGTTGACTCGACTTGGTGATGGTCTCTTCCAGTGGCGTGACGGGACTCCACGCGTGGACTTGTGTTTGACCTTGAGTTGCACCCTGCAGCACTCTCCACTCAGACCACGAGTCTTCGCGACGAAGCTGAAGAGACGGAGAAAGGAAGCTGCGGAAGTCGAGTCTCCAGCGGCAGAAGAAGCTTCGTTTGGAGGACGGATGCAGGGAGAGGAAGTCAAGCAAGTGGTCGAGAGACAAGGCGTCGCGAGGACGCAGTCCAGAGGCACCGACGATCTCGCCGATGACGTGGAGACCTGGCATGTGACGAAGCGAGATGGGATTCTCAACTATATTTGCCAAGCGCCGCGGCGGTTCAGTGAGAGGACCAGATTCGAGACTTCTCTTCATCCAGCGTGTTGCTGGGACTTCCCGCTAGAACCTCGATGCCCCTCGTCACACGACCAAAGATATGGAATTTGTTCAAGAGAAGAAACACAAAGTGTTCACACCAAGTACAGAACAAACAAATATTCTATCGAAGTAATATTGCGATGACACCTCTCAAACCCTTCCCGGATCTTGAATGTTGAGCGTGTCTCGTTACTTCTTCTTGTGGCAACCCGTACCGCCCACGATGCGGAGACACTTGGTGCTCGGGTAGATGGACATGATGTTCACCATGACAGCCCAGCACAGCGCGAAGATGAGGTAGAAGACCGTGATGCCACCGAGGATCTTGTTCTTGCCACCATTCGCCTTCAGCTCCTGCGTCTGGCGCTTCTGTGCGGGAAGCAGCGGCAAGAACATGAGGCCGACGACGTTGGCGGCGTACGCGATGAGATACACGTAGGTGACTTGCTGGCGCACATGGTGCGTGTCAGTCTTGATGAACTTGGAGCCAACGTCGAAGTGCGAGTCGATGTTTTTCGTGATCGTGCTCGCGAACGTCGATGACAAGTTGGACACTGTGGTGATCAAGCCATACACAGCGCCTTCGTTACCCTCACCGGCAAGCTCGACGACAACGTACGTCGCGATGATCCAGCCGACGCCGTAAGGAAGCTGCTCGAGCAATGGCGGGCCAAGCCAGAACCACTGCGAGCGGACCACGTCCCACGTCGTGAGCATCGTCGTGAAGGCGTCGATCAACGTCATCAAGATGAGCGTGATCGCATGCATCCATCGCCAGTTCCAGCTCAGACCCCACTTGCCAGTCGAGAACAACACGATAGCGAAGATGACATGGCTCAGTACAGTCGCCAGCGTGTCGTTCAGAGGTGTGGCCTTGACCCAGTACGTCTCGATCGGCGTCGACACGGTCTGCGTCAGGTTCTCAAACACGCCTGAGAAAAACTTGTACGCAATGACTTGGTACATGGCGCGCGACTGCATCAGCTCCCAGAACTCCGAGATGTAGTTCTTAAAGTTGACACCCGGGTGCTTCTCCTCCTTGATGAAGAACCACGCACACGGGAACGCCGGCAGCGTTGCGATCGTCAGGATGAGCATGAGCTGAGGGAACGAGAGCGAAAAGTCGTACGTTCCGCCGTAGTCCACGCCGTTGAAGAGAAAGCCCGTCATCAGACTCGAAACGGCCTGGAAGACTGTGCGTACGAAGTAGATCGTCGTCTGCGTCGTGCCGCGAACAGACTCTGGCTCACGCTGGGCCAACTCCACCGTGACAGCATCGCATGCGACATCTGCACCAACGTAGCCCACAGCTGCGAGCATCATCAGCACGATGAACTTGCCGCCCGTGTCTGGAGCGTCCTCGTTGATACCCTGCGCCAGATCCTGCGCTGTGTAGTTGGCGACCGGCTTGTCACGCAGAGTTGGGTCGACGTAGTACGGCTTGCCGACCTTCATGCAGGCCATCGCCAGTAGCATTGCGGCGCAAAGGCCCCAGCCGAGGAACATGAACGGACGTCGGCGGTAGCCGAAGATCGGGAAGCAGTCGGTGACAATGCCGTAGAGCACTTTGAACGACCACGGCAGCGTGATCAGCACCTTGGCTGATACGATCTGCGTGCCTTCCATGTTGAGGTAGTTCTGGATGAACGGGTAGACCGTGTTCGGGAGCGTGCCGTAGACGATGCCGACAGAAGCGTACTGGATAAGCAGCCCAATGTACTCGCGTCCCCAGATATGAGGCCGGCCACCAGCACGGAGGGCTCCGCCTTCGAGGTCGTTACCGGGGGTCTTGACATCGACGTATGCACCGTCTTCCTTGGCCCTGGAGGCGGACGAGATGTACGAGACGCGCTCGACGAGGTCGATCTGCGCCGGAGTCGGCATGGCTTCTCTTCGGCTTCGGTTCTCTTGGCTTGCTCGCTGCCCCGCAGATTGGAGAATGAGACTCCAACCCGAGTGCGACTTGGAAATGGGGCCACAAGTCGCCGAGCTGTCAGCGGGGGATAAGTTTCTGGTGGAATGGTTGTCGACGACAGGCAAAAAGCGGATAAAAGAGGCGTGCGCATCTGCGGCTTGCGAATCAGTATGATGGGATAAAGAGTTCCAGACGCTTTTCTCGTATCCCTATGACCGTCTCGTCACCCCGTTTCCTCGCATTTCCCCACCCACAATAATACCAATTGACAGCAAGCCGTTTAGTCCTCGCCCCATTCTCCTCAAGTACTCCGATTGGAATAGTTTCCTAGATTAATGAGTCTGGAGCCGGCTCAGCGAGTAGAAGCTGGGATTCGGTTACTCACTCTGTTTTGTATGCGCCTGCCCAAGATCCGTGAGAAAGGGCCTACCGCCCCTCTCAATGCTGCACAAAAAGACTCAGGATTTCTACTCAACTATTGTGGGTAAAAGGACAATTGCCGACAAGAGTCGGATGAGACGACCTGTCTATGGCAGTGGATTGTGGGTCACGCGATTTGATTGACCCACAACGAGAAACGCCCATCTCACCTCTGGACAGGTGGAATCGCTCAGTTTCACATGGAGTGGACTGAAAGGTTGCCACTGAGCCAGGTGCTATCGCTACCCGGCTCAATTACCCACAATGGTATTTGGTTTCGGAGTGGCTGAGAGGGTACTTGCATGGGAATCGTGAGTCGTCTTTTCGCGCGAGTACAAATACAGTCGCAACAACCAATGGGCGATCTTCGCACTTGGCTTGTTTAATCTCAAACGCGCTCTTCAACACTTTTAATTGACTCTTACACTGCTAGGAGTGTATGCCTACAGTATCAGTCCGTGACCACGAAACACAAGGGTCTCCACTGGAGAGCATGGACCATTCAGCTGTTCCAACCGACTTGCCAAGTTACAGGATGTACATGGCGGTGGCGACGAAGGCAACTCGTGGCGTGATTGATGATTTCATCTGACCCGCTGAGCCTACCTAGTAGCGGAGTAATCAACAGACGGATGTTTCGTACAGTGTGCAGAGAGTACAGTCGCAAGGCTGAATGATGCGAGTCCTTGGTGACAGAGCCTCACACACACAGGATACGAGACGACACTGTACCATCTCATGGCTGGCCACAAGAAGGCGATGACTTCGCTGTGACGGTGATCTCACTCGCGGATGTCCAAGGGCGATAGAAGCATCTTCTTTGGTCTCTCCAGATACTTCAACTCAATCCTCCCATAGTGTAGAGAGCCAAACGCAAGTGCTGTGTGTAGACTGCCCACCTCTGATCGCTGCAGGACGTCTAACCGTTGAGGATTGAGGTTGCTTCTTCCATGTATCATTCGATACTTCAGACCTAGCGTCCATGGCTTCCATCCTAGCACAAAACTAACGTGAAGCGAGCGTTTCCTTCAAATCGTGGGGGGGGGGGGGGGGGGGGAGAGAGAGAGAGAGAGAGAGAGACCGGATATCGGATGCCCGCATTGGCACATTAAGAGTGGCTTGGGGGCACCAGTGACTTATCGTCTAGGACTGCCCCTACGTCAAGTGTCTATGGATACAGCTCTTAGACCATTGGGTTCCCTTGTGGACGAGGAGGCATGCGCATATCGTTGATATCAGCAAGAAAGCAATCTTCTCTCTAGAATCAACTTCAGTCCCCGATAAATATTGGATTCATCCGGAAATGCCAGGATGCTTCGGCTTCAGCAGGCGGGCACCCATCCTGCATGAGGAGGACGATCTTGTCCAGTGGAGAAAGGGTCCATAGCATTGTGGCAGTTGGCCGGCTGCAGGTTTCTCGCTCGGTGAGCTTTTTGCGCAACTAAACTCCTCTAGAAGAGTTCACGCATTCAAGCCTACTAGATCGCACGGTAGCCTCTATCCATGATACAGCACTTGAGCTAAGCAGGCGTCGGTAAAAAATGAATTCGATAGGAAGTCGCTCGGTCATTATCGAACGAACACGCTTGGCGTAAGTGACGATCCATAGAAAAGCACCACGCAGCCTACTACCAACTGAAGCACCTGTCAAACTGCTTTGATAGTTTTCGTGCTCTGCATGAGTGGGGCAAAGAGGCCGCCTCGCTTGGCCAACAATGCCCGCGGGCGTGTCAAACTCGGCGACGACGCTATGGAGCTGGATAGTTGCGATATCAACGCCGTCAATACGAACAACACCCTGCGCTGCTTCGACCGTGCGGAACAAAGCGTTCATGAGCGTCGATTTGCCCGAACCCGTGCGACCGCAGACACCGATCTTCTCGTCGTCGTGGACACTGAAAGAAACTCCACGCAGCACGAAGTCGAGGCTGTCGCGATACCGAAGGAAGACATTGTCGAAGTCGATTCTGCCGCAAGATGGCCACGACGACGGTTTGGTATTTCATGAGATTTTCGGATATCGACGATGTGAGAAATGGTTTGCTACTTTTCAAGCCTCTGGGCCATGTTCTATTTCCAGATCAGCTGTATCTATGACTAGAGCACCGACGAGATACTTTTCAATACTTTGGATCGATCCGTGAGACCACAACAATTGATTAGACAGAAACCAACTCCGATACTTCTTCAACGCCAACCGTTGCCGATAAGTTGGAGATCGTGAGGCCCAAGGCTTACACTCTCATAGGCTATGACATCCAGACAACTTTTGGTAACCTTGAAGGTCGAGCACTTGCGCTTCTAGTCTATTGAGCGTCCGTACAAGCGTAGTTTGGACCTGAAGACTAGCAAGCAATCGAGAAACAGTGAATCAAACCACAGAAATAACGACTTTCAAGACTTTTGGTCCGAGGGCATGTCGTTGGCGGAGAAGATGGAGTTTTACCATTCGAACGAAGCCTGAGCAATGTTCGAGTCATAACGCATTCAGTCTTCAAGTTGGCCATGCATCTCTGCTCGTAACCTAAGGAACGAAGCGCATCCTATCCAGAGAACTTGCTCATGATCATCATCATCATCATCATTCCTGGACCGCAACGTTGAGTTCTTAGCATTCAGATTCACAATGATGCAGCTCGTAGCTTAACGTATGACTTGTCGAACTTGCTCTATAACGACCTACATTCGTGGTGGTCTTCATTGACTCACCATGTGGATTCCTGAAGGGTCTGCATGTTCAGCCCAACAAGCTATTAGGATTCACAGGATGAACTCAATAGACTTCACTTGCATCATCATCTTCGTAGCTTAGCGTAGCTGTACGAAAAGGTCATACGACGTGCAACTCGACACACTAATGACGAGCATGCTCAGCACATTGAAGTCCTACTTCGTTCGCCCCCAAGGCCACAACGGCGTGAGTATCACCATCACGGGTTGCTTTCCCATCCTGTCTCGTCTATGGACGGGTTTTCGTCCTGTCACAGGGTCCTTGTTTCGTCACAAGCTGGTCACAGATGCCGGGGGTAATCCCAGGCTTAACACAGAGGCCTTCCCCCTGTTCTCGAACTTGGGCAGTATGAACGTGGCGTGGCTGACATTCACTCCACGCAACGGCAAGTGGTCAACTTGCGTCAGAGTGTGTGTGTTGATGGTGGCAATTATCAGCGAGTTGTAGTGATCCATGCAGACTCATGGACACTAAAGTTTGCCGCTGCCATTCTGCAATTCGCTTCCGACCAGCAACATCGTCACGCATGGTCAGCCGACACGACACGCGTTTGGAGCCTGAGCCAGGCGATGGCTTCGCGGCCTTGCAGTCTCCAGTTCCGACTTCCGAGACAGTCGACCATTGGGAAAACGATCTCACCAACCCGCTCGACCGTGTGAGCTGGTTCAACCAGTTCACGCTCTGGTGGGTCAACGCATCGGTACGCCGCGGATACAAGAAGCCGCTTGAAGAAGACGAGGTCTGGGAGCTACCGACCAACGACAAGGCGACAGTTCTCCAGCAGCGATTCGATGGATTCTACGCGGAGACCGCAGTTCAGCATCGCAAGACGGATCCAACCACCCCTCCGCCGGTCTACAAGGCGATGTGGAACTCGACCAAGGATAAGATGGGCCTCGCGCTCGGACTCCAGCTACTCGGATCGGCTGCCAATCTGCTGCAGCCACTGCTCATCAAGGCCATCCTGCAGAACCTTCGCGGCGAAGACGACTTGTTCGGCATCTCGTCTGGATACACGCTCGCTGCGCTCTTGGCAGTTGTCGCTTTCGTCGCTGTGCAATCGCTTGACTTTGGTTCGCATCTAACCTACCGAGCTGGTCTTAACGCTCGCATGATCGTCGTCAACAGCGTCTACCAAAAGCTGCTCCGGCTGTCCTCATCAGCCCGCCTTACCATGAACAGCGGAGACATCATCACACTCGCAGGCGTCGACAGCGACCGACTTTTCGAGGCGTATGCCATTGGCATGTGGGCCGTCATCTCTCCCATTGTCGTACTCTCGGCTTGTCTGCTAATGGGGTACCTCATGAGTGTCGCTGTGGCCGCATCTGCTGCAGTCGTCTCTTGTTGCATCCTTACATTCGCCGTCACCAACTCCCGCAAGATCGGCATGACGCGCCGTCGGATCCTTGGTGTTGCAGGCGAGCGTGTCAAAGTGACCAACGAAGTACTTCAGGGCATTCGCGTTGTCAAGATGTACGCGTGGGAAGCGTCTATCGCTGCGCGAGTAGCTGAAGTCCGTGGGCGGGAAGTGAAGCTGCTGCGCCGGTACGACTACCTGCGCATGACCAACCTCATAGTGCTCACATACGCGCAGAGCATCCTCACCGCCGTGGGGTTGATCGTGTACGTGTATGAAGGTAACGAGCTGACAGTGTCGACGTCGTTCGCGTTCCTGGCGCTCGTGAATGCTTGTGGTCGGCCGTTTTCCATCTTCTCCAACGCTGTGGTCTTCAGCTCGGAAGGTTGGGCTTCGTTGAAACGCATCTCTGTCTTCCTTGCTGCCGACGAAGTCCGCCGTGACCATGACAGTGATAGTCTGCCCGTTCTTGATGGCGAGCCTATCGTGGAGATCCGTAACGCCGACTTTACGTGGCTAGCTCGGGACTCGCGGGACGGGAACGCTGAGCCTGCTCGTCCAACTCTACGCAACATTAACTTCAGCCTCTCTCCAGGGTCGCTCACAATTGTTGTCGGTGCCGTCGGCAGTGGCAAGTCCAGTCTGATGAGTGCGTTTCTAGGCGAGATGGAGCAGATTCGAGGCACCAGATCCGTGAGAGGCACTGTCGCATACGCGAGCCAGCAGGCATGGATCCAGCACGACACGGTGCGCGGTAACATCCTCTTCGGCACACCTTTCGACGCTGATCACTACGATCACGTGATCTCGGCGTGCCAGTTGCGTTCGGATTTGGCCATCCTAGACCACGGTGACATGACCGAGATCGGCGAGCGTGGTATCAACCTCAGCGGTGGCCAGAAGGCCCGAGTGAGCCTCGCGCGCTCCATGTACCGTCGCGACGCTGATCTTGTCATTCTCGATGACCCTCTCAGTGCCTTGGATGTTCACGTCGCGAACGCAGTCTTCTTCGAATGCGTCAAAGGATTGGCGGCTTCAAAGACTCGATTGCTCGTTCTCAACGCGCACTACCACTTGCTCAAGCACGCTGATCGGATTGTCATGCTGTCTGAAGGCGAGATCGTTGCAGATGGCTCGTACGACCAAGTGCGCGCCCAGTTTGCGTTCCTCGAAGATCAAGCTCATGAGAAGGCTCTCGCAGCTGAGTCGTCCAAGCCACGAGAATCCCAGAACGAAGACGGCAACGCACTCGAAGACGAACCGGAAGAGATCGATTTGCCAGACGCCGTGCGTGGGTTATACGTCGCGGACAATGCAGAGACGGCTGAACGCCTGAGCTTCCTCACGGAGCTGTCGCGAGCCTCGCGTCACTCTCGGCGAAGTGCAAGGATCCAGTCACGTGTTGCCTCGACGACGGACAAAGTCAAGCCTGAGAGCAAGACGATGATGGTGGCCGAAGATCGAGCAGTCGGGTCTGTCACGTGGCGCACATATGTGTCGTTCTTGGGACTCGCGGGTTTCAATGGCTTGGCTCTTCTCGTGACTCTGTTGGTGGTCTTTGCGACCACGCAGTGCGGCTCGGTCGCTGCCGACTATTTTGTGAAGTACTGGTCCAACGGATCGCTTGACCAGTACAGCCAGAAAACTCTAGTGTGGATCTACGTTGGGGTTGCAGTCGGAGCCATCTCTCTCGGTATCTTCCGCGCGTCCTTCTTCGTTGAGATCTGCCTCAAACTGGCCAACGTTGTTCACACCAAGTACTTCACCAACGTGCTATATGCGCCCGTCAACACATTCTTTGATGTCACACCAGTGGGTCGCGTGCTCAACCGATTCTCACGTGACCTTGACCAGATCGACAACCCGCTTCCATACTACACGCTGCAGTACTTGATCTATGCAGTTATCGTGCTCTCCGTTCTTGTTGTCTGTGCAGTTACGACACCGACGACCTTGATCCTCTACGGCCCGCTACTTTACGCCAGCCTCGTTGTCCAGAAGCGCGCGCTTGCCTCGACGAGAGAGCTGAAACGTATTGATGGAGTCACGCGCACGCCGTTCTTGAATCTTGTTGCCGAGACGATTAACGGCATCGAGAGTATCCGCTCGTTTCGCATGACGACTGCATTCTCTTCCAGGTGCCGTGAGTTGCTGGATTACAACGCCAAATATTTCTTTATGTTCCAGTCAACTTCGAACTGGTTGGCGATGCGTCTTGACTGGTTTGTGACGAGTGTCGTCGCGGTTGTTGCATTCACCTGTGTAGCATCGCGGAACTCCCTCGGAGCCTCCAGCGCTGGTATCGCACTAACGTACGCCGTGCAGCTGACCAACTACTTCCAGCGGCTGCTCAATCTGGGTAGTCAGACCGAAAACGTCATGACATCGTTCGAGCGCATTGCCCACTTCGGTTCGCTCGAAGAGGAAGGCAGTAGCAAGGCGGTAGTAGTATCGAAGACCAAACCGTCGTCGTGGCCATCTTGCGGCAGAATCGACTTCGACAATGTCTATCTTCGGTATCGTGACGGCCTCGACTTCGTGCTACGTGGAGTTTCTTTCAGTGTCCGCGACGGCGAGAAGATCGGTGTCTGCGGTCGCACGGGTTCGGGCAAATCGACGCTCATGAACGCTTTGTTCCGCACGGTCGAAGCAGCGCAGGGTGTTGTTCGTATTGACGGCGTTGATATCGCAACTATCCAGCTCCAGCACCTACGGTCTCGGCTCACGATCATCCCGCAGGACCCCGTGCTCTTCAGCGGCACTCTCCGTGAGAACCTGGACCCTTTTAGCGAGAAGTCGGACGAGGAGCTCTTCTCAGCACTTCGCAAAGTTCACTTGATCGAGGATGTTGGTCGGTGGGGTCAAGGGCTGTCGTACGAAGTGGCCGAGAAGGGCGAAAACCTGTCGGTGGGTCAGCGACAGTTGATTTGTATCGCACGGGCGTTGTTGCGGGAGTCCAAGATCGTCGTACTGGACGAAGCAACAGCCAATGTGGACCAAGAGCTGGACCGACTGATCCAGGTGGCCGTGAAAGAATGCTTCCGCGGACGTACAGCACTGACAATTGCGCACCGCCTCGAGACCATCGCTGACAGCGACCGCATTCTCGTGATGGAGCAAGGCGTTGTCGCCGAATATGACACGCCCGCGGCATTGTTGGCCAAGCGAGACGGTCTCTTTGCCTCGCTCATGCAGAGCACGAAAACAACCGAAGCAGTTTTGTAGGAGCTTTGGTTGTTAGTAGGCAGCCGTGTTTTAGCATATTAATCGTCACCTACGCCATGCGTGTTCGTTAGACAATGACCATGTGAAATTTGCTTTGCATATACTACCTTGGTTTTGGACAAGAACTGGAACCGACAGAAGCAGCAGCAGAAGTGAGCCAACTTGCTGACGCACTTCGACCACTTTTTGCTTTTGTCTGGCGAGTTTTGTTCACAGCCTCTTGGTCTTCAGTAGTATATGTTTTGAGTGAGTGTCATCCAGCTGCAGACATAGTCATTCAGAGTAGCCGTCGTCTCTGGTCGTTCCACAAAACTGACGAGGATTCGGAACCAAGAGTTTTGTCGAACCAGTGTATTACGTTGTGTCTTGCGCGTTGATCTCCTCGACAGACTTGCCGCAGAGCTGCTTGTGGAGCTTCCAGGCGGCCTTTTGGCACTCACGCGAGCAGTAGAAGGCGTTTCCACAGCGCGAGCACTTGGCGAGCTTCTCGCGCCACTCGTGGCATTGGCTGCAAGTTTTGCCGTGGGTCAGCTCGAGCCAGAATCGGACCTCGTCTTCGCTAGCGTGTGCCAGCTCCGGGTCTTTGATCAGCGCGCTGTCGCTCGCGCCGTAGCACTCCCACTTCTCCGTGTGGTGCATCACGTTGTGATCCATGCAGCCGAACTGGTTCATGAGGTCGCTCATATCGCCGCGGTTTATCGGTAAGACCTCTGGCGTGTACTCGACCGCGTAATGGGCGATCGACGAGTACGACGCCGCCTCCAGAATCGGCGTGAAGCGCTGCGAGATCGCGAAACCGCTCAAGCCCCGCAACCTTTCCGTCTCTGCGTTCGCCGGTGGATCCAGGAACGCCGCCTCGCCCAGCAGAAAGCAAAAGATCGGCCGCTGGTCGACAGCTGTGTTCTCCTCCTTATGATACGCCGTGAGAGCCTCGAACGTCGCGTACTGGTTCTCCACGCGCTCCTCGCCATGCGGAGACACGTACACGAACACAAACTGCGCGTCCACGCGCTCTTGCAGCTCGTCGCTTTGCGGCGTCACGAGCTCAAAGCCCATGAGCTCGCAGGCTCTGGCGACGTCTTCGTGGAAAGCGCTGTATCCGTTCGCTTCGATGAGCACTTTCGGCCGCGCGCTCTCGACTTCATCGCTACTTGGCTCTCTATCCATTGCTCTCGCCGTGGCCTCGCGCCAGAGCTCGTAGAGGTAGAGCAATCGGCACGCGACGCCGATCTGGCGCTTCTCGGCTCGGCGGAACTCGGCCTCTTTCCTACGCACAGAGACATCCAATGAGCACGCGCGACCCCGCGTTGGAAAGCGCGAGAAGCGCTCTTTGCGCTCGTACCACGCGTAGTCGTAGCGCATGTACATCGCGGCCGCGGCGAGCCGCGCGCGCGCCGGCGACATGGCTTCGGAGGTGCTCATCTCTCTTTCTTGGAGCAGTCACTTGTGTTGGGGACGAACGGAATGGCTAGTATTGTAATTTCGACGCATCTTGTCCCAAACATCGAATTTTCATTTCGGGATTGTTAGGGTCCTGTCCCGAAATTATCCCGTGCGAAGATGTTTGTGAAAAGGGACGGATCGGTCCCGAATATGTCCCGTATGGGATGGGAGACCGTGAAACGAGGGACAAATGTGAACCGGAGGTCCTGGAAGCACCGACGGAACCAAGCAAGAGAGAGAGAGAGAGAGAAGAGGAGGAATGAACGGGATCCTGCAGTTCGTGTTCGCCGGCGGCGTCGTCGTGGCCGCCGCTCAGTTCATCTCGGGCCCCGTGGCCGACTGGAACGCGCGGCGGGAGGGAGCCGCGGTGCGTGCGCTGCGAAACAGGCCAAAAGAAACACGGCCGAGAGACTGACGCGTGGTGATCTGCCCAGGAGCTCAAGCGCCGCGCGGACAAGAAGGCGAGCCACGAGTAAAGCGATGTGCGATCAGAAAAGAAAAAAAAAAAAGAAGATCAAGAATGGCGGAAGTGTCGGAGGTGTCCGCGTCTTGCCGTCTTGGCGAGAGTTCTCGACTGAGAGAACGTTGTTGATCGCATCGAAAACAAAGCCGACGCGTGCCCAAGCCACGCAAATGAAGATGGATATACTAGAGCCTGCTGGTGTCAGTGTTGTTTCTATTGCTGGTTTGCTTTTTTTGTTTGTTTTGTTTTTTCGTCTGTTGGCTATGCCTGGGGAGCATGGCCACGCTCGATATCGGCGATGGCTTTCGCGAGTGACTCGGCCGTCGGCTTGGGCGCGACCACCGTGGCGGACCAGCTCGCGTCTCCTGTTTCTTCGGCCACAGTTGCAAGCGCAGCTTCAGTAGTTTTACCTACGCGTTCAGAATGATCAGAATACTGGAGGGGGTCACTCGAAGGGGTCTGTCTGCCCATGATCACGTACCGATAGCAGCCTTCTTGACCTTCTCCCACGCCGCCGGGATCGTCCGTGTGGCCTTGATCCCGCTCGGACTAAAGTAGGCGACCCAGTCGGGATTCTGGCAAGCCTCGGGTAGCTGGAAGTCCGAGACCGCGCACGTGCGGTACACGTTGAGCTCTTGGAATGGGAGCTGGCGAGACACGAAGCTCTCGGGCATCGTGTCGCGACGCTTGTCTCCGCATAAGAACACCACCGGCTTGGTCGTCACACTCGCTGGAAGAACGCCTTCTTGGTGAATGTACTCGGACATGACCTCGGCTGAGCCGCAGTGGTCTCCTTTGCACTCGACGCCGAGCACCTCGAGCTCGGCCGACGTGGCCTTCCCCACCGAAAACACCGCGATCGACCGCAGCGTTGCGAGCACGGCACTGCGCTGTGCCTCGTCTTGCAGCGAATCGAGCACGTTGCGCACGGCGATGCCCGCGCGCGGACTCGTGACGAGGATGGCGCTAAAGCTCGCGAGGTCGAGCAGCACGACGCGCAGGGCGTCGGCGTTCACGTACTCGAACGTGAGCACGTCGGCGAAGTGCACATCGAACGAGAGCTCGCTGTGCGCAGCTGCCACGTCTCGGAACGCGTCCTCGTACTTGGCGTCCGCGGCCTTGAGCAGCAGCACGGAGCAGCGGCGCGGTGGCGTCGCCATGATGATATGATGAAAACAGGGAATTTGGATTTCGGATTAAAAAAAAAAACGCAATCTGATAATGCAATTATCTTTTGAAGTTGATACTATCAATAGATAACGTATATCGATTCTGGCATACTCGACCCAGAGGTCTTTGGGTAAACTTTGGGCCTGCAGTCTCTGAGCCAGTATGAATATGGAGGAGCTGGACGAACAGGTCGAGCCGTTGCACCTCGATTTCGAGGACCGCGAGGTGTATCTCGCCAAGGTTCCGGTGCGTACGCGTCGTGCGAGCGCCTCGCTATGTATTGGTGCGCAGCTCTGTTGACGAGGCGTTCTGTGGCGTCCGGGTGAGAGCAGCCAGCGTTGGGCATGGCCTGGAAGAACGTTCAAGGTGGGTTTCGTGACGTTCACGAGCTCCTCGATGGGCGGCCGTGGCGAGAACTGATAGCGCTTGTGTGTGGTGACACTAGAGAGCGAGCTCATGCTGGGTTCCATCAAATTGGAGAAGGGCGCCGTGCTCGGCAAGCGCAAGGTTGGTATTCGTGGTTGGCGAGATTGTCACACTGAGAGAGACAGACCCACTAAGCGCAGATGCGGTTTGCAGGGCGTGTTGACGGTAAACCCGTCGCCGCTGGAAGAAGGCGCGCCGACAGAGTACCGGATCGAGATCGGTGAGACACCGCTCAAGCTTCGCGTCTTCTCGCAGGATGGGTCCGGACGAATGGCCATTGAAGGCACGGTGAAGAACAGCTGCACGATCATGGCGCAGCGAAACGACCAGTACAGTAAAGTGCTCAAGCAGCGATTGATCAAGGCGATGGTCAAGCCTCGGTGCGGGCGCTGCATTGCCGGACAGATTTTTCGGTGCCATTTTTCTGATATGCCGTGTGTGTGTGCTTGTCATAAGAATCACGCAGCAGCTCGAGGCTCTACCAACTGTCAAGAAGGCCAAGATCCAGTTCACGATCGAGAAACCTGATGAGGACGCCGAGGATGTACGTTCGCTCAAGGAGTGGATTCCACTGAGGTTATTTGTCTCATCACCCATTCCGCGGCGTGATTGGTTTGGCAAACAGGACACGGTGGACTCGAAGTTGGCCTTCGACAAGTCGGACAAGAAGATCAAGATGAGCAAGGTATCCGATTGTGCCCTCTGGATGCCTCTCGGCGTGAAGAGTGGTGCACTGACGCTGGTCTGTTTCGGGCGTTGGATAGGACGAGCTCAAGAACACGGTCTTTCACCATTTCGAGGAGCGCGAGTTCTGGCCGCTCAAAGAGCTCAACTACCACTGCCGCCAGCCCGAGGTGCGTCGTGCCTCGTTCGATGGCCTCTCTTTGCAACTCTTTTGTGACCTCGGTGTCAATCGAATCAGACATTCCTCAAGGAGGTGCTCAAGGAAATTTGCGTGTACCACCGAAAGGGTCCCAACAAGTCGTGCTACGAGCTCAAGCCGCAGTACAAGAACTCGCGCGCCTAGTCGTGGGCCATGCGGCTGGTCTCGTGCGAGTTCTTCTTCTCCTTGCTCGACTTCCTCAACTCCTTTTTCTCTTTCTCTTGTTATTATTCGTTGACACCGTCTCCTCTCCATCTGTCAACTCTTGTGTCCAAAGTCGTTCCATGGACGCCTCTCTGTACATAAACCTCGTGCACCCATTTGACAGTCGAGCGGCCGCTGATATGCTTGACACATCGCCGATCCCGGTCAGTCCCACACAGCGCCGTCGGCCCGATCAGCCGAAAGTCGGCTGCCCTTGTCTCATTTTTCACCCAGAGATTCCTCTGAATTGGCGCCGAGAGTCCCGAATGGTCCCGAATGGTCCCTCGTCCGCGTTCAAACACCGACAATAAAACCTCATGCACCCCATCTAAAACCTCGTTCCCACGGCCAAAAAACCTCGTCCCCAGCCCCCTCGCGCGAGGGACGGCGCCGACCCCGCCTGTTTGGGGTTGGTTCTGTTGGCTCGAGTTGGGGAGAACGGAAGCCCACAGAGGCACAAAGCGCGGGCGAACTGCGCTCACCGCCACCCTTCCGCCGCGCTTCCGGGAAGCCGCGTGGTCATCCAGCAGCGCAGGGAGGCTCCTTTCGACGGTGCGCTCGCCCCCACGATGGACGGAGAACCGTCTCCGGTCAAAGCCGAGCCGGTCGCCGTTGGCGCGGAACCAACGTTGGAAGAACATTCCACCCCGACGGCGACGAGCTCTCCAGATGGCCTCGGCGCCGACGCGAAAGTATCCAGCGAGGATCTGAAATTTTCGGCGTCTGACGCCAACGACGCCAATGCGACCACCGACGCCAACGACGCCAACGCCAACGACGCCAACGACACCAACGACAATCACTCTGCCTCGCCCCACACGCCCGACGTTGCAGTTGCCGACGACACGAAGGGAAACGACGACCAGGCGACTCGCGACGAAAATGGGGAAACCACCGACGCGTTAAAGGCCGAGGAGGCCGAGCAGCAGCAGCAGGAGGCGGCGCCCAAGACCGAGGCGGATGCGCCCGACGAGGCGCCGTCGGCACCCGAAAACGCGGCCTCCGACGCGGCTCTGGAGCCGAAGAACGAGTCGCCGAAGAGCGAGTCGCCGAAAAACGAGCCGCAAGAATCGACTTCGCTTGACGCCCCCGTGGCCTCCACGGCCGAGGACCCGCCGCAGCAGCAACAGCAACAACAGCCCGAGTTCGCGTTCGCGTCCCCGACGTTCATCGCGCCGGCGCCAACGCCGATCCGCCCGCTGCCAGGAGACCCGCGCTTGAGTCAGAGTGGCACGCCTGAAGCCGCGAGTGGTACGATGTCGGCGGGCTTCCCGACAGCTCCTGCGCAGGCGTTCGTGTCGCCCACGCAAGCGGCACCGAACCCGTTCTTCGAGACCCCGACGACGACGACGACCACGAGTGATCCGCTGCTCAGCACCGACTCGACAACTGCATCGTTTGAGGACCAGTGGAACCAGAGCGTGCCCGTTCCGACGAGTATGGGCTGGGGACAGAGCGCCGCTCCCATGACCATGATGACAGATACATCCGTGATGGCGCCGCCGCAGCAAATGGCCCCGATGACCAACGGTATGCTCGATCCCGTGCTGACTTCAACGCCATTTACCGCTCGCTCTCTCGTGGCCCGCAAGATCGATGAACAGACTTTTGCGCTCGATGCCACCGCACTTTCCAACCTGATGACTTACGGCAAGAGTCTCACCTCGCCTGGCCACGCTGCCGCCTTTGCGATCGACTTGTTCCGCGCTGCTGTCGATAACGATTCAGAATTGCGTGCTCACGGTTGGCGAAGTCCGTACCAGACAAATGAGTACGAAGTGCTACTCCAGAAAGGCTCGATTGGTCTCTGTATGAACATGAGCGTACGGCTCGGGTGCGTGACGGTGACAAGCTTTCGGCGACCAGAAGGCGGTGTGATTGGCCCCGCAGAGGCTAGCGGAATGATTCAGGTTGGTGACGATCTGATCGCAGTCGACGGCTACCCAATCCAGACACCTGAAGACTTCAAAGCTGTTGTCGGTAGACTCAAGTCACTGCGACCCGTACTGCTGCGATTTCGTCGACCAGGAAATACAATCATCAACTCGACGCGACCTGATACGCATGGATATCGCCGTGGCCTTCGCACATCGACGGTCGGACTAGACAATTCTGAGATGACTACTGTTGGTATGTGGCACATGGGTGTCCGTTACCTCGCACCAGGACAGTGGGCGGCCGAGTTACATGTGGATGGCGGTGGTATCCGTCGATTAGGTGTGCTGGGCTCGGAACGTGAAGCAGCAATGGTGTATAATCGCTACATTCACCAGACTTATGGCCCAAGTGCAGCTCAGTTTATGAACCCAGCCGGAACGGGCATGGCTGCCGCCGGTGATGGTCAGCAGGGAGGTGCTGGTCTTCCAGTTGCCATGTCAAACGTTCGAGATATCAAGCCAATCCAACGACAGCCAGCTCGTAGATCCACGACAAAGGCTGCCTTTACAAATGAACAGAAAGAGCAACTGCGCGCTCAAATTATGGTGTTCAAGTACGTTTCGACCGGCACAGCAATTTCTAGAGAGTGGCTTGCTCGCGCCATCAAGTCCGCAGCACCGATGCCGACTCAAGATGACAAGAAGAAACGCAAGACCTTTGCGCCACAGGCTGTAGTGAAGCCCTTGAAGAAGAAGGCAAAACGCGGTGCGAAGGGCAAGAAGGGCAAGAAGAAGATGTACTCTGACGAAAGCGATGATGACAGCGACTCGGACGAGAATTTCTCTGCCGCGCCTCCTCGAGAAGCGGTCGCTCCAACACGTCGGTCGGGTCGTAATGCAGGGAAAGCAGCGAAAGTGTACGTGGAGAAGGAGAATGACTCCGACTTTGAAGACAGTGGTGATGAGAAGCCGGCGGAGCCGCAAGAACCGGCTGGTCCGAAGGGCCCACAGATTGACAAGATCATCGGTATTCGGTTCCACAAAGACAGCCCAGATGACGACGACACTGTGATGCAATTCCTTATCAAATGGAAGGACGTATCCTACCTCCATTTGAGCTGGCTGACAACGAATGACATTGAAGAGTTTGGCCAAGGATCGATCATGCGGATGCGACGCTACTTGCAGAAGAACAGCCGTGAAGTGGAGCAGGCGCGAGAGAATGTTGTTGTTGGTGAAGAGCGCGATTACAGTGCCTACTTCAGCGAGTCTTTCCTCGAGGTTGATCGTATTCTTGCTGTGAAAGAAGTCGAGGAGCCTGAGGAAGTCAACCCGTACAACAACCACGGCGCGGGCGAAGACGAAAAGCCGCCGCTGAAGCGAGGGAAGAAGTATCTGGTTAAATGGCGGGACCTTAGTTACGTCGACTGCAGCTGGGAGTGGGAGGAAGACGTTACCGACGACCGAAAGATTGCTGCTTTCCACCGTCACAACCACCCACCGATTATTAACGGTGCGCACCCTGCCATGTTCGAAGATATTCGCCCAGATCCGTCTTCTTGGGCGAAGTACCAGGAGTCTCCTGTCTATAATAACCAGAACACTCTGCGATCTTACCAGCTCGAAGGTCTCAACTGGCTTGTATTCTGCTGGTACAATCGCCGCAACTGCATCTTAGCCGATGAGATGGGTCTCGGTAAAACGGTTCAAGCGACATCGATTCTTGAGCACTTGCGGCAGCGTGAGCATATCCGCGGACCGTTTTTGGTGATCGCTCCGCTAGCAACCCTAGGCAACTGGAAGCGTGAGATCGAAACATGGACGACGATGAACTGTGTTGTCTACCACGATTCTGAGGGTGGTGCGGATATCCGAGCGTTTATTCGTGAGCACGAGTTTTATTATGCTAACGAGATGTACAAGCGACGGGGGATTTACAAGTTCAACGTACTTGTAACCTCGTACCAGACGCTGATGGCCGACGCTGAGTTCTTGGATGTGATTCCATGGCGTTACATTGTGATCGATGAGGCCCACAAGTTGAAGAATCGGGAGACGAAGTTGCTTCAGTCTCTGCAGGGGTTTTCGTGGGATTCCTGTCTTCTCATGACTGGTACACCTCTTCAGAACGGAGTGTACGAGCTTTGGTGTTTACTGAACTTTATCGAGCCAGAGAAGTTCACCAGTCAGCAAGAGTTCTACGATGAGTACGGAGAACTGAACACTGCCGAACAGGTTGCGCGGCTCCACGAACAGTTGAGACCGTATATGCTTCGCCGTGTCAAGGAAGATGTCGAGAAGAGTATTCCGCCTAAGGAAGAGACCATTATCGACGTTGAGCTGACGACCATGCAGAAGAAGTACTACCGTGCGATTTTCGAGAGAAACCGATCATTCCTCAACATGGGCTCTTCTGGAACAGTTGCAAATCTTGTCAACGTGGAAATGGAACTTCGCAAGTGTTGCAACCACCCGTTCCTTATCCGAGGTGTGGAAGAGAAGGAATGTGGAAATGCAGACGAAGCTCTTCGTGCACGGATTCTTGTGCAAGCCAGTGGAAAAACGGTTTTGCTTGACAAACTGCTGGCGAAGTTCCGTGCAGAAAAGAAGAAAGTTCTGATTTTTTCGCAGTTCAAGATCATGCTCGATATAATCGAGGATCTCTGTCAGTTGCGTCAGTACAAGATCGAACGTATGGATGGCTCTGTGCGCGGCAACTCACGGCAAGCTGCAATCGATCGTTTCAACAACTTAGAGTCGGATACTTTTGCATTCTTGCTGAGTACACGGGCAGGTGGCGTCGGTATCAACCTGATCGCAGCGTCTGTTGTGATCTTGTTCGACAGCGACTGGAATCCGCAGAATGATCTCCAGGCTGTTGCCCGTTGTCATCGTATTGGTCAGACCCAATCAGTCAACATCTATCGTTTGGTCACGAAGAAGACTTACGAGGCTCAAATGTTCGATATTGCTTCGAAAAAACTCGGCATGCACCATGCTGTTTTCGAGACTGGTGGTGTGCGGAACGAGTTCGACGGTGATGACGAAGGTGGTAACATGATGTCGCTTATGTCACTGGATCGTGAGAAGGTCGAAATGATGATTCGATATGGAGCTTATGCAATTATGGGCGGTGATAACGAGGAGGAGGATCCGGAGAACCGAGCTATCAACGAAGTGGATATCGATCAGCTTCTCTCTTCAAGTCGTACAATTCGATATGACCCTACTGCAGGCGAAGGTCAAGATGGCGAGAATTCGGGTGAAGATGGTGAAGCGAAACAACCAACTGCTTCGCAGAGTAGCGCATTGTCCTTCTCGAAGGCTTCATTCACAGCCGAAACTTCAGACGCAACGATCGACTTCAACGACGAACAATTCTGGGAGAAGGTCCTTGGGCCGAAGCCCGTTCAGGTGCTAATGACGAAGGTTCAAGAAGGTTGGCTATCTAAAGCGTCCAAAGAGGAAGTGAAAGAGTTCCTGACCGAGCTACGTGATCTGGCTCGTACCGTTGTCCAAGAGCGTCAGCGTGGTGGGGCAATGGAGGATGCTGATCAAGTCATGTCGATTTTGATTGAACTCAAGGTGACAGGGCCGGTGTTGAAGAGTATCGTGAACGTACGAAATATTGCGTCGGAATGGCTTGACATGATTGAACGCCCTAAACGACGCCGTAATCAAGACGCAGAGAGCGAGCTGATGTACCTTGAGTTCCTAGATGGCACGAAGAAAGAGCCTGCCGCGGCTACCAAGAAGAAGAAGAGCAGCTCGAGCAATAGACGGAAGTCAAAGAGTGGACGCGAACAAACATTTGACAGTGAGGATGAGCTCGAGGAGGACGAAGAGGAAGAGGCTCCGGCCCGGAAGCAGAAACGAACGAAGAGCTCCTCTTCAGGTGGATCTTCGACCACGTCCAAGTCTGGAATTCATCTGATTCTGAAGAAGTCGGAGGATGATGATGGTGGGTACACAGTTGTGCGGACCTATTCATCGATCAAGAAGGTGAACAAAATGTTGGGAAATGATGACGTGGCCCCAAGCACGCCCGCAAAGAAGTCGAACAGCGCAGAAACTCCTAGACGGGGTCGTGGTCGTCCCCCGAAGAAGAAGTCGAAGGATGACGACGATGAAGACGACAAGGAGAGTGAAGAGGCTGAGTCGGGTGGTGAAGAGGAAGTTGAACAGGCTGAAGAGCCTCCGTCCGAAGAAGAGGAGGAAGAAGAAGAAGCGGATGAAGAGGAGGACGAGGAAGAAGAAGACGACGACACACCGAAGAAGAAGAAAAAGTCGAAGAAGTCGAAGAAGAAATCTTCCTCTTCGAAGAAGGCGCGAAATGGTGCCCCCTCAACCGCTGCTTCCGAGCGGAAAGAGTCCGTGGACCCTCAAGTCGATGAGGAAATGTGGTGCCGAGTATGCTACAGTGACCAAGGTTTCACGGATGACCCAATTGTACAATGTGAACGATGCCAGGTCGCTGTTCATCAGGTAAGAGCTGCTGGTGTGTGCTTTGTTGTTGCTGTCTCTGACAAACTCTCTTCACTCAGTACTGCTACGGCATTGACAAGGTCCCAGAAGGCGATACCCCTTGGTACTGTGACTACTGTGGCGAAAAGGAAGGCTCGGCAGCGAATGCGGTCAGTGCGGTTTTCTGTATGCTCAACGTTTGGATCGTCGTTTAACGATTATTGTGTACCAGACCTGTGCGTTGTGTCCGCTGAAGCGTGCTACTGCGGCGTTTAAGAAGACAAGTGAAGACGACTGGGTCCACGTCGTCTGCGCGCTTTGGGCTCCTGGCGTCCAGTTCAAGGATGTTGAGAACATGAAAGACGTCCAAAACGTACCTGAGGCCATCAAAGAAACCCGTGGCGAGACGTGCGCCATCTGCAAGGAGAAAGATGGTTGCATCAAGTGCTTCCGCGGATCTTGCCTCACGCATTTCCATCCTCTCTGTGGCCGCGAAAGCAAGGGTAATTTCGACATGTATATGAACGAAGCTGGCCAACTGCGAGCATACTGTTCGAGACACAAATCTAGATCTAGACGAACATGAGCAAGAAAACGACGTATATGATGATGAAAGAATCCCCATTTTGATGAAGGTCGCTCGCTCGTCGGACTACAAGGTGCTTTTGTCTTTTCCTACAGGAGCTCATACTCGCGAAACGCGCGTTCCAGCTGCGAGTCGAACTGAGCGAGCCACGATTGGTCGAGAAAACGGTTCGCCTTCTTGGACCACTCGAGGTCGCTTAGAGCCTTGGCGATGTGTTGCAGATATATCGTTGCATCCGCGATGCTCGCCTGCTCCATCGCGGGCGTTGCCGAGAGGGAGCCCGATGCCTCCGCTGTCGATAGCTGCAGTTTTGATCGCTCCAGGAGCTCATTGACCGCAGATTCATCGATCCCAGGAAGCTGGAGCCGAATGAGCATCGACTTGGCCTGGGACGTGCTAACTGCACCAACATCGCCGAGGTCGAGGGACTTTAGCTCGTCAAGGATGCGGAGACGGTGCTTGATGAGCGGGGCGTATCGATTCGTTGCCGGCTTGACCGCGTGGTCGCCACCCGCCTTCTTCCCGTTTTGAAGCTCACGCTTTAGCTGCTCGCGCTGGGCTTCGCTGCGTCGAGCAACCCGCAGAAGCTCTTCGAACTCGTCGATGTCGATCGAGCCATTACCGTCTTTGTCGATGTAGTCGATAAACTCATGGCCTTGCTCGGGCGAGAGTTGGATCTCCATCTGGGAGAGCGTGTCGATCATCTCCTGCGGAGAGATGCTACCGTTGCCGTCAGCATCGCAGAATCGGAAGAGATCGATCACGCGAAGACGCTTGCGCTTCATGTAGCCGTCGATGCGATGCACAATCTCACGAAACAGCGCCAGCTTCTCTTGGGTCTTCTGATCGGTCGATTGGTACGCTCCACCAAAGGCCAGGTCCACGACGCCGTCGTTACCAGACGACATCGGTTGGATCCGCGTCGAGGACGCTGAAACTGTACTCGTGCCTCCTCCCCCGCCACCTCGGGACGTATCGTAGGCCCCGTTGAGGGGCGAGTAGTTCGGCTTCCCGTGGTTCGTTTCCAGTGATTCGGCGAGCTTCGACTTTGGAAGTGGCTTCGAGCCTGCACCCGGAGGCTTGAAGCCTGCAGTTGGCTGTTTCCGTTTTTGAACTGCTGGCAACTTCCTCTTCCCCGGGATTGTAAGCTCGGGAAACGACATGCGTGAGGTACTGAGCAGGAAGAAGACAAACTAGTTAGGACGAGAGATGGAGGATCAAATTGACTCCGATACATAATACGTACGCGTTGTTGCTTGTCGGCTGGGCGTCACCTGTATTGCCACTGTGTTTCTTTCCCTGATCCACACCACGCACAGAAACCTCTGACCTAGTGTCTGCTTGGCCCTTGGCGAGCAACTGCTTCAGAGAAGACTGCCACGGCTTCTCCTCGCTTGACTGTGGCGCATCGTCTCGCTTACTGTCGTCGGATATCTTGTCGGAACCCTCCGGTTCACGTTTGGACCTGTCTTCATCTTCGAAGAGTTGACTGGTGATCCTTTCAAGCTTGACGCGACCTCCTGAAGCACTCCTCCGATTTGGATCGTTCGCATCCGAGTCATCGAACTTCGTCGGAGAGCTACCCACAGACTGTCGAGATGACATGGACCTTGAAAGAGCTGGACGAACGGAGGCCGTGGCCTGCGAGATAAGTCGCTCGAACTCGCGCGACGACGAGTGGCGCTTAGCAATCCTCGGTCGCACGCCGTCTTCACCAGCCACTGGCGTCAAATCCGGCAGACTCGTCAGCGAGATTTCGGCATCTTCTTCCTTGCGAGGGCTTCGTATGCGTTCCCGTAGACGATAAAGACGCACTGACTCTTCCAGAAGGATCTTCATCTCAATTTCATCTAGATAAGGGAATAAAGCATGAGAAAATGGCCATCAACAACTTCCTCCTGTCCTCAGTACCATACCAACATCGTCTTCAGCTTCAGAGTCTTGCTCGTAGCGAAGCGTGTACCGCTTCCCCCTGACTCCAGCGATAACACCGTCGTAGACTCGGCCGTTGGGTAGTTCTTTAAGGAACTTGGTGCCCACTGTCATCGGCTGTAATGTTCCAGAGTAGAACCCATGCTGAGATTGCGGCGTCTTGGTGAGACCGACTGAAGCGTTGGCCGCTACGCAGGCCTTACGCTTGCCCACGCGGCGGCTGATGAATGCTCGAATGATAGCCTGGATGAGCACGAGTCCTCTTCGGAACGTCACACCTGTGGTGTATAGCTGCGCATCGCCTTTCGCAAGCACTTCTCGAGCGGCGCTCTCTTTTGCCTCGGTATTCGGAGACTTGCAAACCACGCAGAGCTGCTGAAGAAACTCGTGGGTGTCTTCTACCGAGACGCCAGCGAGGACTTTCACTGGGCTCACGAGCAGCAACACGGAGATGGTCTTCTCTTTGAAGTTTGCCATTGCGAAAGACACGAAGGCCAGCGCACGCGTCAGGAAAGCTACCTGGGAGTGAAGGAGTGGTCAGCTCGGTGTTCATTCTACGTGATCAAAACGAGAGTGAGCCCAGCTCACCTTGTCTTCCTTGGATACCAGCTCTGCAAACTCGAGCTGCTGCGCGCTGAAAATGTCGTACTGCTCGAGCGTCTCAACGAGCAGTTTATGGAGAAACGTAAACGGTGGCCGCTGGAGAACGCGCCGACTGACGGCGGTCGTCTGCACGACCGACAGCAGCGCCTGGTACGTCTTCTCCACCAGGCCATCGAGCTTGGCCGACATGGTCTTCGAGCATCAATGCTCGGGCAAAGGCAACGAAGACCACCACGACAAACCCACGACCCGAGTTATTTGCGGGGCTCGGATCGACCGAGTCTCGGAAACGACATTATTCTCGGCCATCCATCCCACTCTACCATTTGCCTGCATACGCTCGACTCTACACGAGGAATGGCGTGCGCGTCGCCTCGGGCCTTCTCTTGGCGGCGTGGTTGAGACTCGACTGCGTCGGCGCGAGAAAGTGGTTGGTTCTCGTGGCCGGCGCTGCCCTCGCCGCTCGACTTGTCGCAGTTGTTGATGTTGTTTGAGGAGCAGGAGGAGGCTTTGACCGAGCAGTTCTCGTGGCCGTCGACGGCGTTGTCCTCGTGGCCTCTCGTCGCGGCTGCGTCGTGGTCGTGGTCGTGGTTCGCCGCATCGTGGACCCCGCGAGCGATCTCTCGGCGAGCGGGAGCTGCAGCATCGAGTCAAAGTCGCTGCGGTTGAAGCTTCTCGTGCTCGTGTTCACCGCAGCCGAGGCCTGTCGTGGAGCACTCGTTCGCGTCGATGGACGCGTCGACGGCATGCGGCTCGTGCCCAAGACCGAGTCGTTCACTCGTGCCGTTCGTTGCGACGGTCGACGCGGCGACTCGTGGAGAAACACCGAGTCGAGCACGTCGACGCGCTGCGCGCGCGAGCGCTTGGGCGCCGCGACGGCGACGGCGTCCTCGTCTTTGACCGTCTGCTGGAGCTGCTGCAGGAGCCGCTTCTGCCGCACGCGGATCTTCTCCGAGAGCTCGAGCGACTCCTGCAGCGAGTCGCAGTGCGCCTTCATCTTGTCGTAGGCTTCTTTCCACTTGGCCGCCTCCTGCGCCTTCTTCTCCATCGCCACGAGCGACCGGCGCGTCTACAACGAGCTCCTCATCAGTCCCCCGTCGATCTCTCTTCGACGGCCCCTAATACCTGGTCGATCTCGAAGCGCAGCTGGTCGCGCTCGACCGCGACGACGCGCAGCTCGCGCACGAGCCGCAGCATCTCTCGCGCCGACTTGGGCGGCTTGCTTTCGTGGTCTCTCTCGCGCGCGTTCTCGAGCCGCGGCGGCCGGTTCTCGACGTCCTCGAGCGCGTCGAGGCCGCTCGCTCGCGACTTTTTGAGGATCGTGCGCGCGGGCGACTTGGCGCGCAGCTCGCGGAGCTCGCTCGGCTCGTCCAGCGAGCGCTGGCTCGCCGTGCTCGTGGCGCGCAGGCGCTGCGAGAGGCTGGCGACGTCGCGCTGGAGCTCGGCGAGCCGCGCCTCGAGGCGGTTCTTGCTGCGCCGCGGCTCGTCTCGACGCGGCGCCTCGGTCACGGGCTCGCTGAACGAGACCGACGGCGTCGCGCGGCGGCGGCGCGGCGACGGCGACGGCTCCGGCATGCGCGTGCCGAGGGGATGGAGAGCTCGAGGGCGACTTGGACCTTCGCGCGACATCCTTCGATGGAATTAAAAAAATGGAGTGGTGAATTATAATTGGAGGACCCGATGAACCAGTCAGCTTCCTGCATCGTCGAGCATCTTCTTCCCCTTCTCGTACGGACTGGACGTTCGGGAGCTCGTTTTTCCGACCTCGCGCGAGCGTTGAGGGAGCAGAATTGGCGCCGATGCAGAGGAGCTGCACGAGCACAGGACCCACGGAAAGCCAGCCAGGGCACGAGAGTTTGCACATAGCACTTTCTTGTGGGACGAATGCGTTCCACACGTTGATGCCCACACGCAGCAATTCCTCTCGTTCGTGTTACCATTCTCTTCTCGTTCACCCCTCCCAGCTTTTCTTATTCACTCACGCACAAAACTTAGCTGTCTCCCACTCCACCACCCGAAACACACTTCTCCACACATTCTCTCTCTCTCTCTCTCTCTCTCTCTTTCTCTCCTAAGCCTTTCCCCTTCAGCCTGATTGTGACAGATTATATAACCCACGAATGCCTACTACCCACACCAACTCCGTTTCCTTGCCCTTCGGCCAGCCAAACGGTACGAGTAGTCCGATTCCTGTCACAGTTGAGAAGTTGAACGTGCTCAGCTTGTCTTTCTCGACAACGAAGATGATCTCCATCGTCTTCACCTCGAAACTTTCCGGTGACTCCGACAGCATCTTCAGCCATCTGTAAAAGTGATCGATGCGGAATGAATGGTTGTGGGCACTCGTCACTTGCACAAAGCGCACGTGCTGAGTACGCTTGCATACCATGATAGCGTCGTATCCGCCTTGGTTCCATTTCTCCGGCTTGATCCAAACAGGGTGAGCTGAATAAAGCCGAGGGATTCCATCCCCGACCACAATAACTGATTCACCCCAAGTGTCAACCGTGTTGCCTGCCGCATCGAGCAGAGTGAGACCGCCGTTTCGAAGACTCGCGAAGAATACCATCTCTAGCATCCATCCGTTCAATGCTGGTTTGAACTGTCTCGAAGCTTCGACATGAACTTCTTGATAGTCTCTGGACCGCATTTGACGGCAATCATCGTCGCAGCAAACTGACTGATCACATGCGACACTGAATCCGCGGAGTGAGGTCGCTGGAACACTCCAAACAGACGGCTAATGCTTGAAGATGAGCGCTGCCCACTCGTGGCAACTTTCGTAGCATCCTCTAAAGATTCTACGGCATCGCTCAACTTCTGCCTCACGGTCGCAGTGGGGAAGCAAAACATATAGCGACAGGAACCACCTGCGTAGTAATACTTGGACACCACCATCGCCGCGCGAGTCATCTCTTCGTCCGGCAACACTGCATGGGCATCCAGACATTGCGATACGCTCTGGAACACCACGTCATCCTTGATCGCATCGAGGTACTCGTCCAGTGTCCACGAGCACACGCGGAACTCGATTGCACGCGTCAGAAATTCCGTGTCCTCTTGAACCTTTCCACGATCAGCGACAGCACAAACAAACACGAGACGTCGCATCATCTGCCGTTGGGTCCTTTCAAGAAGCCATTCCGTGCACTCCACTTGGAGTTGCGTGAACGAGTCCGACGTAGTCCACCCATCTACCAGCACGAGATGGCGTTTCTTGTTATCATCAATTTGCAGCACTTCGTCCACGTCTGTAATGTCGATCAATCGCGTCTTGCGCTCGTTTCGGACAAGGCGCACACACCACCATCTCATCGCCTCGCTTACGTGGATCCACGTCACGATCCATTCACTTCTGTCCAGAGTCGACGCGAAAGCCATGGCTGTGGTTGACTTTCCCGTGCCAGGTGGGCCGAGAATCCAGCCCAAATGGCCTTCGTTCAGTACTTTATCGCGCAAGAACTCGAATGGCGGTGGAATGAGGGCCTACAGTAGAGCATCGTGCGAACAGATGGAAGTCCGGACTCGTCCAAGTCCTCTTTCTCCAGCAAGAAGTATTGTGAGTTCGGGTCATAACTGTGTGATCCCCACTGCGTCGACCGCCACGCCAGGCGCTGCTTCTTATTGGCTAGCGCACTTTGCGGAGCTTCTGGCAGTTCCACCAGCACGTGAATCTCTTCATCTCCGGGCGTGAAACTCGGTCCAAACAACTCGTTTTTGTTGAGCTTCCACGAAGAAAGCATCTCCTCGTACGCAGTGTCCACCGCTCCGCACAGTAGATCCTTCACATTCTTGCCACCACTCAACCACGTGCCACCCTCCTCTCGCGCCAAAAACAGCGTCAACGCGCTTGCCGGAAACAAGAAGCGCTCGTGGTACCGCTGACCATAAAAAATGGCCTTCTGCAGCGCCTCCACTTTTGCATCGCGCTTGATCTCGACGGAGAAGCCGCTCGCTTCACCGTACAGACCACAGCGCAGCTTCACCTCCGTCTGCTCCTCCATGGCCATCTCGCCGAAAAGTTCTCGACAGAGAGAAAGAGCACTGCTGTTTCTCTCGAGGCGGTTCTTGCTGCGGCGCTCGTCGCGTAAGATGATGGAGAGCTCGACTCGGCCCTTCCTTTGACGGAATTAGAATTGAGTGTGCGTTGGTGTGTGAATTATAATTGGTTTTGGTGGCTCGAATAAAGAAAAGAAGTGGGGAAGAAGGACTTGACGGACGGGGAAGGAGAAAACGTAGAAAAAGTGTTGGCGGAGGGGGAGGGGAGACAGTTTGGGGAGCGAGGGGCTCTGGAGAGAGAGTGAACAAGAATTGGAGGAGAAAAAACGAGAATGAAGGCACGAGCGAGCAGGATCTGCTGGGCGTGGAGGATCGGCAATCGAAACGTATTGATTGTCCTGGCTTTGGGTACGTGCCATTCACCCCTCGACTTGGGATTCTGGAGGAAACGCAGCAAGTCGTCGTGTCCAGTGAAAGACAATTATCGTCTTTTCACCGAGCCATTGGGCTATTCGAGCACGGCCACGATCGCGAACAGTAGACCAGAATAAACCTCCAGGCGAGCTGACGCTCGGCGAGTCTAGCCTGACCTAACTTCTTCGGTGATAACAACACAAAAACTATTATTGTCTTTGTGCCAGGCCTCGGTGGGTCCTGTGTTTGTAAAATAATCCAGTTTGCAGCCTTTCGCATCCAACCAGAACATCCAACGCTCAAAAGGGAACTCCTGAAGGAGCTCACGAACGCCAAGACGACACGAAGTTCCCCAGATGACGCCACACCGCCGAAGGACTCATCCTGATTGTGCGGAGCGGAGCGACGGTCATTCTGAATTCGAAAGGCGTCGTTCTATACCTGGCTTTAGTGACATTAAATATCCACACCACCACCTTCATCTGTGTCTTTTCCAGTTACATGTTCTTATTACAAGGGGTAACTCCATGCGTACCCCCTCTCCACGAGTGATGGTCCGGCAATAAAGATCCCCTTTCTCGGTCATTCCCAAGATGCCGCCGTCCGCGCAGCCCGAGCGCCTGCCGCTGGTGGTGCCAACGCAGCAGCTCGCGACGGCCAAACTCGCGGCGCCGACGTCGCCCGAGCCGCCGCTGCGAGGGCTCGCGCTCGTGGCGGTCTCGGCCGTTTGCTTCAGCATTGTCACGACGCTCGTCAAGTACGAGACGAGCCGCGGGCTCTCGGCCATGGAGACGGTGCTCTGGCGCTCGGCCATCGCGTGGGCGCTCAACCGCGCGCTCATGGCAATGCGCGGCGTGCGTCCGACGCTCACGAAGCGCGACCGCCCGCGCATCCTGCTGCAGTGCGGCTTCGGCTTTGCCTGCATCGCGCTCGGCTTCTTCGCCATCTCGCGCATGGTGCTCGCAGATGCGAGCGTGCTCATCTTCACAAGCCCCATGCTCACGTTCTTCCTCGTGCGTTTCGGTGCAGATCGAGATCGGTGTGGATAACATGTACGACTTACCTCTTTTTTTTTTGCTGAGCGTAGGGCTCGCTGCTGCTGGAGGAGCACATCGACAAGGTCTGCCTGGGGCTTTCGGTCTTCAGTGGCGTCGGCGTAGTATGTGTGCTGCGCCCGGCCATGATCTTTGGCGAGACGAGCACGAAAACACGCGCACCAACAATCGCGATCGTCTCGGCACTGCTTGCAGCCTTCACACAGGCGCTGCTCTACGTCTGCGTGCGGAGACTGCAGCACATCGACCCGCTCGTGGTCGCCCACTACTTTGCAGTCTTCAGCACCACCGCGGCGCTCTCGTTCATCCTGGTCTTCCAGTCGGTAGGACACTTCAATCACCTCCTCGCACGACCAAGTTGACTAACTTGTCTACAATTCCATACACAAGAGCATTATGTGGCCGGTCTCGACCGACCTGCTGCTGGCCGCTGTCGGCACGGGCGTGTTCGCGTTCGTGGGCCAAGTGACGCTCACCAAGGGCTTCCAGCTCGAGCGCGCCGGGATCGCCGCCGTGATGCGGTACCTCGACGTCGTCTGCGTCTTCATCTGGGACGCGATCTTCCTCCGCGAGCCCGTGAGCGCCTGGAGCGTCGTCGGCGCCGCGATCGTCTGCTGCTGCGCGCTCGGCTGCGCTCTGCGCAAAGCCCACGTGAGCAAGTAGGCTTGGCCTTTCTCAATTCTAATCCAAGTTTTTTTGCCGTTCAATTATAATCGGCACATCAATTTGGATCCTGAAAGGTCATTCACACACTAGGTGCTCCGAGCATGACCCCGGGCAAGATGGACGCTCGCCGACGGCCCGAGCCGCCCAACAACACCCCACTGGGCGAGCACTGGCAGTCGGCGCTCTGCGTCACGTCGCTCTACGACTCGTACGTCGCGCTGCAGCACGAGCACGAAGCCGTGCGCGACGAACTCGCCCAGCTCAAGCTCGCACACGCCAAGCTCTCGCACGTGCAGCCCGAGAAGCCGCAAGGTGACGATGGAGAACTCGCCCATGAGCTGAGGCTGCTGCGTGCTGAGAAGAGCCAGCAGGTGCTGCTCTTCGACAAGACGCGCGTACAGCTCGAGCGCCAAGTGGCCGAGCTGCGCGAGCTCTGCCGCGAGCAGCAGCTCAAACTGCAGGCGCGGCTCGAACTGGACCCGCTTGAGCCGCAGCGTGTCGCGCTGTCGACCGCGACGCTGCAGGAGGCGCTGGAGAAGAGTGTGCGCGAGAAGGAGGAGCTGCTCATACAGCACCGCAAGCTTCTGGAGACCCACCAGGCTCTGCAGCTGGAGAACCGCAAGACCGTCGAGCTGCTGCAGCGCCAGCTGCAGGCCGCAGAGACGCAGAGAGTCTCGCAGGCGTCAAGACGCGTGCGCGACGTGCTGGACAAGTGGGCGTTCGCCAAGATCTCCCACGCGTGGAAGCGGTGGCGGATTGTTGTCTTGCGAGATCGACTCGAGGCTGAGCGACGCGAGGACGAACAGCAGAAGAGATCGGCTCTGCTCGCTCGAGAACACGCACGGAACGAGAAGCGCGTAGCGCAGTTGGTCGTGCGTGCGCTACAGAGTACGACGCGGCGGTGCTTTGGGGCGTGGCAGCAGCACTGCCGTGCTCGTCGAAAGAGGACGCTCGAGGCCCAGCACTTCCATCACGACCAGCGGCTTCGACATCAGCGACGCGTGTTTCTTACGTGGCGAGAAAGCGTCGCAGCGACAGGACGAGTACGAGACGGTGTGGAGATGCTGGCGAGGCTGCTGCGTCGTCGAGCGACGCAAAGAGCGTGGAGAGTGTGGGCGGTCGTGCCACTGCGAGTCAAATTGACGCAGCTCAACCACGAAATCGCTGGTTTAAGAGACGAAATCGCGGAACTACAGACAACAGTGAGCGCCGCAGTTCTGACTTCTGAAGCAAGAGCACGCGACCGTGACATTCTTGAGGCGCAGCTCCGCGAGGCCTCGGCCCTTTTGGAGACGCAGTCGTTGGCTTTCCGCCAGAGAACCGAGCTTTGTCAGACCCGTGCAGGCGACGTTCTCTTTCGTCGTCTGCATAGACTTTCGCTGCATGGAACGTTTAGTGAGTGGGCTCGACTTTGGCAGGAGGCTCGCACGATGCGACACCACGTCGCGTGCTTTCGGCGGCGGTCGCAGAGTCGACAGCTTGCGAGAACGGTTCATCTCTGGCGTGCAGTGGTTGCTCAGCAGCGCCGCTTCCAGCAGCTCACGCGGAAAGCCGTCCAGCGCATGCGGCTGCTTGGTGCGTTCAAGTGTTTCGCCGCTTGGCGGGAGTTCGCCACGAGTCGGCGAGCACGAGTGGACACGCTGCGTCGCGTAGTCAATCACATAAAGAACCAGCAGCTTCTCAAGAGCTATCGCGCGTGGTGTGCGCACGTCGCTGAACGGAGACAGCTTCGCCAGCAGCTTCTCACTGTGGTTTCCATCGTTGGCCGCTTGCAGACGCAGCGCGCCTTCGCTGAGTGGAGGAAAGCGAGCGCCGCGCTGGGTATCGCTGCTGAGTTGCTCAAGCGCGAAACGATCGAGACCGAGTGGCGACAGCGGCTTGAGCAGTCCAAGCGCGAGCTCGAGCAGCTGCGGCGGTGCTTGCAAACGTGGCACTCGGTCGTTCGGCACGGCAAGCGGTTCCGCCAGCTCACGACCAAGTACGCTCTCAAGTGGCGCAACGGCACGCAGGGCAAGTGCTTCGACGAGTGGCGCGAATTCGCCACGAGGCGACGAGCAGCGAGAAAGCTGCTGCGCCGCATTCTCTTGCGTCGCGTGTCGGCTGAGCTGCATGCGAGCTGGTCACGGTGGCGAACACTGGCGATGATCACGGCCCAGCAACTCGTGCTGCGCGAGGTGGAAAAGGAACGCGACGCTCGAATCGAGTGGCTTGAGAGAGAGCTGAGTGAACTGAGAATGAGTGAGGCGGCCATGAAAGCGACGGGCGCCGAGCGAGAGCAGCAGCTGAGGTGTGAGCTTCTCGACGTCCGGCTCACGCTGGAGCAGACAGAAGGCGATCGCCTGCAGCTCAAGACGGCGCTGAAAACGGCCTGTGGGTTGATGAGTCAGATGCGGCTTCGTCGTCGGTGTCTTCGTGGCTGGCAACAGGCCGTTCGAGACGCCGAGCAGAAACGGCAGCTCGTGGAGCAAGCGATCATAAGCAAACGTAACAAGTCCCTTCAGAGGTGTTTCTGCGAGTGGAACCGCTTGAGGCGCCAACGCAAGAGTGTCTCGTCCGCCGTACGCCATATCCAGCGCGTCTGGAACTCTCAGACCATCGACACCTGCTTCTGTGCTTGGCTCGTGTACGCTCAGAGGCGATGCAGCGTGCGCGCGCTCGCATTATCTTTCCACCGGAACGCAAGCGACCGGCTGTGCCGTGTTGTGTTGCTTTCATGGCGATCGGACTCGCGCAAGTCGATTCTGCTAAGACGAACGCTCGAGCAGATCTGGCTCAGCTCGGTCCACGGGCATCTGAGCGAGTGCTTCGTGCGATGGCGCGAGCTCGCGATCGAGCTCCGACTCCAAGACGAGCTGGCTCGTCGACAGCTCGCACTGACTTCTCTCCAGACTCGCATCTGCGCGCGGTGGACGTCGAGCTCACTGCGCGTCGTTTTTGCTGCGTGGCGAGAGGGCGTTGTAAACAAGAAGCGAGTACGGCACGGAGTCGAGCGGCTGCGTCGTCTTCAGGATGCGCGGCTCTGTGGTGTCGTGTTGGACGCATGGAGGCTTCTCCATGAGCAGAAGAGAGCGCAGCGTCAGTGGTTGCGGAGGTGGCAGCGTCAGCAGGAGACGAAGGAAGTGTCGGCAGCGTGGATGCAGTGGAAGCACGCGGTTGTTCGTCTGCGAAGGGAGGAAGTCGAGGTGCTGCAGGCGGCAAACCGGAACTGTGTAGAGCAGCTCGACGCCACGCGCTCCGAACTCATGGCGTTCAGTCAGACAAATGAGAACCTCTCGTCACAGCTCGAGACGTTGCAAGCGGTTCAGGGACAAACTGAGAAAAGGGCGAGCGATCTCGGGAAGCGAGTGGAGTTAGCGAAGAGATTCTTCCAGTGGCAGGCGATTGCGCGTGAGTTCCGACGGCGACGAATCCAACTCAAACAGATCTGCGAGCGATCCAACAGATCCACACAACGACGAACGTTGGATGTCTGGCGACGAGCGGTCGAGTCTCGACGCGAGAAGGACGATCTCGCACAGCGTGTGGCTTCCTCTCGGTCCGCAAAGACGCTTCGAGTAGCGCTCCGTGAGTGGAGAGCTTGGTCAAACAGTCAACGCGAAGTCGAGAGCAAGATCCAACGGCTTCGCACTCGACGGAATCGACGCGTTCGAAGTCTCGTCGTGTACGAGTGGCGGCGCGCCGTCCTCCAGAGCCTTGCAGCCGACCAACTCGTCTCGGTAATCGAACGCGTCACGCCAAAACTAATTGTAGCCAATGTGTTGGAGACGTGGAAGCGCGTAACCCACCGACAGCGCGTCTCGGCAGAAGAAGAAGCCGTGCGCAAGCGGAAGCTGCTGGCTTTCGTTCTGGACCAGCACGCCAAGTACTTTCGCGCATGGAAAACGCTGGGGCTCGCGCGTCTCGAGCGAACACGTGTCACGAGGCAGCTTGCATTGCGAGCCCAGCAGCGGTCGCTGCGAGAGCGATGGGGGCAGTGGATCGAATGCATCGGTTGGCAACAGCGGCAGACCAGCAGCCTCGCAAGACTGGTGCGAGTGGTGCGCACGTGCGGACTGCGAGTCGCTCTGCATCGGTGGAGATCGCGTGTAGCGAACATCATACGAGAAATTTTGCTCTCGAGGGAGAAAACTCTCGAGGAAAGCGTCCACTTGCTGGAACAGCACTTGGAGACCAAGACCGCCGAAGTGACGGCTCTACAAGTGGCTGTGAAAGAGCTCGACGCCTCTCATCGACAGCTGCAGCACGCCGCATCCACGCGTGAGGTCGAGACCGAGCAGGCGATGAACAAACGACTCTGCGTCTCGAATCGCCAGCTCGTTCTCTCGAGGTTACTCAATCGCGTTCATACGGAGCCAGTTACCAAACGTTTGGTGGTCGCTGCGATTGGGACGTGGAGACGGCACGTGGCTTTTATGGTCCAGCGAGCGGATACACTGCGTCGGTGCGCGAGGTTGGTCTCACGGAAGTTAAGAGCACTCGGGTTCGCTTGGTGGCGGCGTCGCGTTGCCTCGAGCGTGCGGCTTGAAAGCCTCACCCTACGAAAGCAGCAGCAAGTGTATCGGAATGCGTTGAAAGCGTGGAGAGGCGTCATTCACCTTTGTGCGATGCGTCGTCGTCGCTTCATTGTGCGTTGGATCGAAGTGACTCACACACTGCAGGTTCAAGCGGAGCTGGAGAAGAAGACAGCGATGGCTTTTCGGATCTGGCAGCTGCAGGCGTCGCGATTGGCGGTGATTCAGAGTTTGAAGAGCGCGAGTGAGGCGACCGAGAGCGAGAAACAACGCAGCAGTGACGAGCGACGCAAGAGGCTGTTGGCCAAGTGGAGCTGGCGAGCGTATGAGTCGAGTTGCAGCAAGCTGCGCCACGCGATGAGCCAGTGGAGAGTACATACCGAGCGACTGAAACAGATCGCGAACGAGGTCGAGACAAGCCGACACAAGTCTGTTGGATCAATCCTAGGCGACCACGAGATGAAGAAGATCACTCAGGCGGTGCAGGCGATGTTTCGCCGCCTCGCGACCGCGCGCTCAGCACCCGAGCTGTTCGAAGCAGTTGCCAGTGGCGTCTCTCAGGTCTCGTTCGGCGCTGCGTCTGGTAAGCCTCTTCGCGTAAGTAGCTTTGAGATTGCACACGACTAACGGTCGGCCCCTTAGGCCTGTTGTATCTGGTGGATCCGACTAGCAACGAGCTGTGGAGTCAGCGACGCGACTCGCAGCAGATCGTCCAGGCGCCTGCGTCGCTGGGCCTGGCTGGAGCTGCACTTTCGACAATGGCGACGCAGTTTACTGAGAATGCGTCCAAAGATCCACGCTTCCACTCTCTCGTGGACCAGTTCGTGCTGGGATCGGGCGTGGCGAACCCAGACGCGAGCATATTCTCAACACCGATCGTCTGCGTGGATGGTGTGGCCTACGGCGTGCTGCAGATCGCAGTTGTCGCTGGCCTGGACCCCTCGCTCTTGACGCAGATGCAATTGCTCGGCCACGCGTGTGCACTCTTTGGTGAGAGGCATGGGGAAAAGTTCCGATCGTTCTACTGGTACTGACTCGCTGTTTCTTGTACCAGTCGAGCAGACCATCCACGAGATGGTGCGTCACTGCCGGGACCGCATACGCAGCCGATCGCCGCAGAACTTCGCCAGGCTCTTCAAGGTGAGCAACTCACACGTTTGGTTTGTGGGCTTCGTGTCTGTTCTCACTTTTTCCACGTCTGCAGCAAAATAAAAATTGGCGCAAGTACTTTGTGCAGGTCGAGAAAGAGGTAGCGAGGACACAGCAACAACTCCAGCAGATCGTGGCTGAGCAGGATTTCTTGGTGGAAGAAAGACGGCGATTGGAGCAGCTTTCCATTCGTCTCGAACACGAGCGCCAACTACTCGAGCAGAACCAGGACGCTGCGAGGCAACGGGGTCTCGACCAGGAGGCTCTTCTTAAGCATCTCTCCGTGTATAAGAAGAAAACCGCCAAGCTCAGAGAGCTCGTGCTGATCAAAGAACGAGCGCTCGTCGAGAGGACCCACGAGTACGAGCGAGCGGCTGGGGAACTCGCGAGCCTCCGACGCGAGATGAGAACGCGTGAGTGGCAGGCCATGCTCGCGACCAAGGTACATGTTTCGCCTCGGGAAAAGACCAAACGATCTGATGAGGAGACCAGCGAGCGAGAGGGCGGACCCCAGACGCAGCTACTACGTGGCGCCGACGTCGCTGCGTTGCGGAACCAGCTCGTACGCGCTGAGTCAGACAGCATGGTGCTCGTCAAGGCCGTGGAGGTTGCGACGCGCCACCAAGGAAACCTTCCTGACCCGCTCAAAGCAGAAGTCAGTCGCATTACATTACGGCTCAAGAAACCTCGAGATGATGTTGCCAAGTAAGATCTACGGGAGAACATGCTGCGGAGCCGCCTGGACAGCCTGGCGGTAGCGGTCTTGGAGGATCTCAGATAGTAGCGCGTGGGTTCCCAACGGCTCGGTAACGCGGATATCCAAGTGCGGGTACTTGGCCTTGACGCCGTCGACGATTTCGTCGATGTCTCCCTTCTCACCGGCGTGGCGGCCCTGTGAGAAGAAGAGAAGCGCGACAACGACCACGCCCGACGTGATTCCATAGTGGTCCACGGCCTTTTCGAGTAGTGGGTCGTTGAAGTCGTACTCGGCGCCTTCACGTCGCTCCATGCAGGCATGGGCCACAAGTTGCGCCTCAGATTCGTTCAGAAGACCACGTAGCTGCTTGGCCACGAGTTCTGTGGCGTCGTGGACCTCGCGGTTCGGCGTACCGTGCTCCAGCAGGAGAACACTCACGTTGGACTTGGTCTCGTCGTCGGGCAGATCGGCACGCACTTTCTCCTCGACGATCTTCGCTACGCGATTATCCTCTGGGTTCTCAAGATCTACGAGACAGCGCCCAACCGAGGCTGACAGCGACACCTTTGAGTCGGCGAGCAACGCGGTAGTTGCAGACTTGCGGAGTACCGTCGGTAAGAACTCGGTGAGCGTCGAGCTGTTGCCGAAGAAGAGTGGAAGGATCACGACCTCGAGCGACGTACCGGGAGGGAGCTGACGCGCGAGCTCGCGCTGAAGAAACTCGGTGACCACTGTCTCCAAAGTCTTGGCCGGCAAGTTGTGGAGCATCGCGGGATCGATGCGGTTCGAGAACCGGAAGCTACAGGGAACGACGGGCATGCGCAACGACCGGCTGAGGCGGAAGCCGATCTGGCGCAAGTCGAGGTACGGCTCCGGCTTGAGTGAGCCAATATTGGCGAGCACGACAAGCGGCCCGGACGTCTTCGGCTCGATGGAGCCATCAAACGAGACGACGCCGTCTTCCTCGAGGATCTGGGCGAGTAGTCCTTCGCGGTACGTCGGGTACTTGAGCACCACCCCGAGCTCTTCCTTGACGCGGTCGTTCTTGACGATTTTACTCTCGGCGTAAAACGACTTGGCCATCGCGCTCATGGTCTGCTCAGCTTCTTCCCACGACTGCAATGGCGGTACAGGCAGTCCCAGCAGCTCGCACGCGTACGCCGTGACCTCGTCGGCCGGCGCGGGCTCGTCGTCAGCGACGTTGTAGATACCACCCGACCGCGGCTTTGCCGCCGAGGCCTCGAGGATGTTGACGATGTCGTCGACGTGGATGCGGTTAAAGAGCCTCCCAGGCAAGTGGATGCGCGTGGCAGTGCCACTGCGCACTTTCGTGACCGTGCCGCGCCCCGGGCCGTAGATGCCGGCGATGCGGAAGATGTGCACGGGCAGCCCCGTCGCGAGCCACTGGTTCTCCGCAGCGATCCGCATCTGGCTGCGCTTCACGTCCGAGCGCACAGGCGCTGTCTCATCCACAGCAACGCCGTTGGTCTCGCCATAGACGCCGATCGTGGACAAATAGGCGAGCCACTGCAGTGTAGGCTTGACAACCTCGAGGAGTTCCTGGCCGAGCGCAAAGAGCACGGGGTCTTCCTGTCCGTCGGCGCGGCCCGTGGGCACCGAGACGATGATGTGCGTCGTGCCAGCGAGCGCCTCGCGCAGCGACACGCCGCCGCTGGCCTCGAGATCCCACTGCGCGCCGTCAAAGACGAAGACGTTGCGGTCCGCGTCGGCCGAGAAGACGCTCGGGTGCTGCGCCGCGAGCGCGCGCGCCGACTCGAGCGTGCGCGACGTGCCGGCCACGCGGAAGCCGCGGCGCTGGAACGCGAGCGCGGTGCGCGCTGCCGAGAAGCCGAGCCCAAACACGAAGAGCTTCTGGTGCGAAGGCATCTTGACAAGTCAAGAACGAACGACCTCCATGTTCGCGCGACTCAGATTTGGTGTGGAGCTCTTGAATCAGGTTTGCATCAGAGAAACAAAAGATGGAGATCATCTGAGAAAAAAAACATCAATTGTGGAAGGGAGCTTGATGGATACTGGGAAGAGAATCGGAGGATGGCACTCATCTAGCCGTTTGAGATGGGCGTTGAAGGACGCAAACTGTGCGTGTGTGTATGTTATCTTACATAGAAGGCATCTAGAGGAGGAAGGCGGCGGCCGTGGCGACAGCCGAGGCCGCGACCGTGAGCGTCGCGAGGCTGGCGGTGCTCTTGGGCGCGGCGGTCGTGGCCGTCGGCGCCTTGGTCGTCGACGACGGCGCGGCAGTCGTGGTCGATGGCGTCGCCGTGGTGGCCGATGGCGTCGTCGAGTTGGAGGCCGAGCTCGTCGAGTTGGAGGAGCTGGTCGAGTTGCTCGCGCCGGCGCACTTGACGTTGGCCCAGAGCGTCGGGTCCGACTTGCTCTTGGCGTCACCAGGCGACGAGACGCCCGTGGTCCACTGGGTCTTCTCGTTCGTCTTCTCGACCCACTCGCAGCACGGGTCGCCGAGCTCCTGGCCGTTGGTCTGTCCATCGCCATCCGAGTCGGCCTGGCAGAGGTCCTTGGTCCAGGCGAGACCGGCCGCGGCGAAGGCCTTGCCGAAGTCGTTACGCGGGCCGCCGCCGGCCGTGTCGACGTGGCCGATGGCATCGACGCCCTTGACGTTCATCGCGTTTGGGATGCGAGCGCGGAACTCTGGGTGAGCAGCCGCCTGCGAGGCGAGCGCAGCGACAACGAGCGCGGTCGTGAAGGTCTTGGACGGAGCCATTGCGGAGAATGAGACGAGGGAAGCTGGAGGCTTGGAGGCTCGAAGGCGAATTGAAAAGTGAGGACAGCGATCCAGCGTTCTCCTGGTCTTGTCGTCTCCCTCTCTTTTTCCGAGGGTACAGTCCAGTTCCAAAAGAGAGAGAGAGAGGGAGAGGGAGGGAGGCAGACCGCACGTTCCCGATGAGTCCTCTTGAGCTCCTGAGTTAGTCTCATGTGGAGCAGTGGACACATCTCCGGCCGCTCGCCTCATTTTACCGCATGATGGATTCTGGAGGGAGAAAAAAGCCGGCGCCAGCAGTTGTCGCACAACCTCTTACACGTGATACTTTGACTGCATTGAGCGCTATCCTTCTATTGTCAGTGTGGATAAATGCCCTCTTATACTACATATTTCCCTACCCCTCCACAGATTCAAAACATAACTCACGAGTGCCTCCACACGGTCGTGGGTTGGAAACAAGGTCGCCGCGACTCGACTGCAGAGAGGAGACACCTATCCGAGAAGTGGATGAACATCTGATTGTGGCATCGTGAAAAGGATGCGATGGCTGTCTCCTGCAATGTCGCTACAGTGCCCACAGCCTTGGAGCCGTCGTGAGACAAATGGCCAGTCCGTGTTTGGTATTCGCGCCACGCTGTACGAATGGAGGAGGAAGGGGGAACGTCCACGTCTCGACAAAAATTGAGGGTACCGTACACGCATTGTGATGACTCTTGTCTCACGCGGTGAGTAGGACAGCGGCGGCCAACGACAAAGCCGCAACCGCGAGCAGCGAATGCTGATTCTGAGCACGGCTGCTCGTGCTGGTCGGCGAGGCTGATGGCACGCGGCTCGGGCACGAGACGTTGGCCCACAGGGCCGGATCTGACTTACTCAACGCATCTCCGGGCGCCGATACACCTTGAGTCCAGAGCGTCTTCTCATTCGAGGCCTGTACCCAGGCGCAACATGGGTCCCCGAGTTCCTGGCCGTTGGTCTGGCCATCGTTGTCCGAGTCTTTGAGGCACAATGCGAGCGTCCACTTGCGGCCGTTCGCGTCAAAGTCCTTGCCAAAGGCGTTGCGAGCACTGCCCGAGTGCACTTTGTGGCCGATGGCCTCGACGCCGACGACGTTGTAGGCGTTGGGCACGCGGTCGCGGAACTCGGGGCGTGCAGAGACCATGGCGAGCCATGCCGAGAGCGCCAGCCAGGTCGAGAGCTTGGTGGCCATCGTGGCAGTCGGAACAAGCCAGCAAATGAATGGAGAGCTCTCCATGATTTCGAGAACGGTCTCCGATAATATCGGAGACCGTCGTCGTGGAAAAACGAAGCGACGCCGTGGAAGGAGGATTCGCTGGGGACTTTCTTTGCATTTTCGCAGAAGCAGAATCCTTCCAAGGGCGCGCAGTCTCTCGTTCGAGCACAGCGAGGGGGAGTCAGTGAGAGAGAGTACCGTGATGACGGCAAAAGAGCTCAACTTCAATGGGACCGTCAGAACCTCTCATCTCATATACCCTAGCGGTCAAGAGACCACCCGAACGGACAAGATCAGGACGTATCAACCTCTATCCATTGATAGTGTCACGGGAAAGCCCTACCCCTCCAAACAGTCATGGGTTCAACGAGTTGTATACAAGATGTTTACCAGCGGCCACGCAACATTGGTGACCCCAGGACCTCACTCGCCCCCCCTTGCTCTCTCGGGACATCGTCCAGCCATGTCCAGAGCAATTCCAACCTTGGATGGTTGGCGCACCAATGTCAACGGATGAGAGTCCAACGCCCACGAGAGAATAAATGTCCCAGACCACTCAGTGCTTACAAAATTAACGGAGACCTTTGTACTTTGCGAGGAGCTACAGCGCCCACGTCACGACGGCGACGGCGACGGCCGAGGCAGCCACGAGCGTTCGCACGGCGCTGCTCTTTGGGGCGGCGGTCGTCGCGACCGGCGTCTTGCTGGGCGTCGGTGCGGGCGTCGAGATCTCGTCGATGCTCGTGTCGGCGCCGGACGACGAGCCCGTCGTGGCCGGAGCCGAGGTCACTTCATCGGCGCCTGACGAGGACGAGGACGCCTCAGACGTCGTGCTGGTCGGAGCGGAGGTGCTCGCGCTGGGCTTGGAGGTCGAGGAGTCGTCCTTGGGCGCCGCGGTCGTCACCTTTGGTGTCGCGGTGGTCGTCGCAGGCGTGGCGTCTGGGCCGGGAGCTGGCGTCGAGTTGCCCCCAGGAGATGGCGAGGCCGTCGTCGGAGCGGGGCCGGGGCCAGGAGCTGGCGTGGGGGCCGGAGTCGGCGCTGGAGCTGGAGCTGGCGCGCCGCCTCCGCTGTAGGCTTGGAACTTGGTCAAAGGGTCCTGGCCGTTCGCGCACTTGACCGAGGCCCAGATCGACGGATTTTGCTTGCTGCTCGCGTCACCCGGCGACGACGCTGACGAGTACGCGAGCTTCTCGTTGGATCCCTTGACCCACTCGCAGCATGGATCGCCGAGCTCAGCGCCGTTGAACTGGCCGTCGTTGTCCGAGTCCTTGTAGCAGAGATCGACTGACCACTTCTTGCCGGCCTTGCCGAAGTCTTGGCCGAAAGCGTTACGTGGACCACCTCCGCTCGGGTCAACGTGGCCGATGGCATCGACGCCGTTGACATTCGATGCACCGGGAATCAAGGAGACGAAGCCAGGCAAAGCGGCGACCTGCGAGCAGCAGAGAGCAGCGACTGAGGCGAGCGCGAAGGTCTTCATGACGACTGAAACGTGTGTGGATCCGAGGCGTCGAAAAGGAGAATGAACTGGTGGCAGCCACAAACGTCTGAATGCATGGAACGAGGAGAGCCAAGTGAAGTCGCTCTCAGGAGAATCGTCAAAGAAGGGCAGCGGGAATCGTGAAAACCTCCCCGGTCAACAAATCACAGCCGACTCAGATTGACAAAGTTGGATGCAAAACCTCTGATAAATTATTCAACGTGTCAACTGAGCGCTGCTTCCCATGGCAATCCCCGCCGAAATACCTCTATAATCGAATCGTCAGAAGACACGATCGTGATGTGGTGGGTACGGAGCCACTCACAGCTTGGACAATGCAGCGCGTGACTCACGTGCCAACGCCGTTCCTCTTGACAGAACTGCTTGAATCGCAACCGTGCGTCACGACTTGTGTCGTGTGCGCTCAGAGAAAGCAAAATGCTGAGGCTCGCGCTGTCGGCGCCGAAAGGCAAGAGGATCCCGAAGGGAAAATCCACCGGAGATGTGCTTCCTCTAGTGCAGTACAGTAGTGCCGATCCCAGTGCCTGTTGATGGGAAGCCGAGCCCACGTGCGTGCCTTTACAACCCGTACACTGGATGAAAACGAACGCGACCCGACGACGCCAGCAGTACCGTGGTGACCGGCCTGCTGGGTTCGTAAGATTTGCCCTTCCAACAGAAGAACCCCTGCGTCAGTGGATGGTGTGATGAAAGGGAGCAGATCAATCGCCAATTGCTTGGTCCGTAATGGGGGGGGGGGGGGAGGTACGTGGTTTGTCTTGGCCGTCGAGGTTTCGAGAACATTGCTCGCGACCGGCAATGCCGACGGTCGCCTGCAATCTAAAGTGGCAAACCAAAGCCGCAACGCATTCTGAGCAGGTACTATCTGTACTCAGGCCACGGGAATTCCAGCTTTCGCTGGTGCCACCCGTAAACACTCGTTGACATTCTCGGCGGTGCAGCATACGTTTATGGAGGTTCTATTTTCATACATGGGCAAATAAATTGAGAAGTTGTCTAACCACCATCCATGCATTATAAGAGGTTCTGGTGGTCCCCAAGGAATTGCAATCTGAGAACACGGCAACGTTGTCCTGGTTGTTTTCACATCCATCCAGACGCTTCCCACTCGCTTCCCTCGAGAGCCCTGGAAAACTCTGCTTCTTCCTTCCTCGCCCTCCATTCACCACGAGCGTTTTTTCTTCTTCAGGAGTCCTCATTCCAAATCTCGCCACCTCCGAGCCAAGCCTCCCACACCATGAAGCTCTTCGTTCTCGCCGCTCTCTGCGTCGCCCAGGTTGCCGCCATGCCTTCCTACGTGGCTCGCATCCCTGGCTCTTCAAACGTCCCGGGCGTCGCCGCCGTGGGCCACGTGGACCCCAACGGCGGTGGTCCTCGCAACCCGTTTGGTGTCGACTTCGCTGCGGCCGGTCGCAAGTGGACAGTTGATCTCTGCTACAGGGACTCGGACAGCGACGGCCAGTTCAACGGTGCCGAGCTCGGTGACCCGTGCTGTGAGTGGGTCAAGGGATCCAACGAGAAGCTTGCCTACTCGTCGGCGTCGGCCCCCGGCGATGCAAGCAGCAAGCAGGACCCCAAGATCTGGACCTCGATCAAGTGTGCGAACGGCCAGGACCCTGTGACCAAGTACCAGGCCTTCATCGGCGCTCCTGCCCCTGCTCCTGTTCCTGCTCCGGCGCCTGCTCCTGCTCCGGGACCAGCCCCGACTCCGGTTCTCACGCCGGCGCCGTCGACCAAGGCCCCGGCTCCAGGCACCACGACTCAGGCGCCGAACGCCTGCTAAGCTGGCAAGTTTTGATCGTCGCTTCGATCCGAGCGAGCAGCGAGTGATCTTTTTGTTTTCGATCGCATCGCATCTGATTAATCAATTAAATATCAAATGACCTGCTTCCCAAAGTACGTTCATCGCATAGCTGGTGTTCTCGTTCGCTTCTACAGCAGCGCAGCAGCACCCACAAGGACGAAAACCGCAAGGGAAGTGCCTGGCAGCAGCTCCAGCGCGTCGCTCTTAGTCGGCCACATGTTGCAGTACCAATCGATTCGAACCATCATTTGTTCTACAAGAAATAAAGTCGTCAACAATGAATCAATCCGTTGATTTGATCGGATTGGCTGAGACTGTGGAGTATGTGTGCTCTTTCCCAGGCGAGAACTTTCCGGCGAGAAGACCTTGGGGGAGCAGCCGGGGATGGTGCTGTGCTGCGGTGTGTACGGCGAAGCGAGCGTCTTCTCCGTCGAGATCAAGCGCGATGCAGATGTGGAGGCGCTGCAGGAGAAGGTTTTCGAGAAGAAACGATACCGCGAGAGGTACAAGTTTGACGCGGGCGAATTGACGCTGTACTTGGCGCGGAAGGAAGTGAATCGGTGTGGTTTGCGGACGACCGCAACACGGAAAGCTTTTTCGGCAAAGTGGCGTTGTGACCGGTTTTGACAAGATGCGTCCGTCTACTTCCGGGAGTGATCTGCAAGCGGTGGTAATCGAAAGATTTGACGGACCGTGTCGCGCAACTGTGATACTCGACTTCAGCATCTTCGAGGATAAAGCTGGTGCGCTGAAGGTGTTTTCCAACCTCGCGTTCTTGATCTACTCGATGGCCAAGCTGATGAAGCGACCGTATGCATGTAATCTTGAGCCGTTCGTACCCGATGAAAACGAGAAGCGGAAGATCGTGTTGCTGGATGGTTTTATCGAACGGACGATCCATCGTACACAGAGCAATAGTGAAATGGACATGGAGCGACTCATAACCGTATACGAGACTCTGCAAGGATTAGATCAAAGCAGCCCCGTGACGCATTTGCAGACCGTGCGAAAGTTGTCGGTGAAGAGAGACGGCCGTTTGGTCGTGGAACTGACTCCGGTTGGTTATGTGCGACTTCCAACAATCGACGAGCTGAGCGAGTGGTTGCGACAGATGCTGACAGCATTGAAGTATTGGCACGCGTGCGGGTATTGCCACGGCGATGTTCGTTGGCGTAACATTGTGATGGTGCCGGGCTCTGGATTCAGTTACTGGGTGTTGATCGACATGGATGAGTCACGCCTACCCAACACTACGACTACTATTCCGTGGAAGCATCGGTACCAAGGTCACAAATTACGATTCCAGCACGACTTGTTTCAGCTTGGTCACCTGATGCGGGAGCTTCTCTTCGAGTTATCCGACGATTTGAAGACTTTGCAAGCGATGCTTCGATGGGCACCAGATACGCCAGAGTTGACGGCGGAAATTGCGCTCGCAACGCTCGAGGAACACGTTTCGAGTTGAACGATCCATTCGTACTCGGATTAGTCCTGTTAACAATATCTCATTGTCGTTGTGTGGTTGGTGAAGTGATTAATTGGCGGAGCCATCATTAGTGAAAATGAAGACTAATCACAAAACTCACTGGATATTGGAGCGCGACGATTGGGGCGAGTCTGCAATAGAGGGGAGTCCATGTCTGCGGTTGGCACGGTCACGCGATGGTGGTCCAAATGCGCAACAAAACGACCTCTCGCTGGTCCACAGGCCCAACGAATTATGCAGACTCGTCTTGACTTTTGTAGAATACGTTTATCTCGTAGCTGGTGTTCTCGTTCGCTTCTACAGCAGTGCAGCACCACCCACGACGACGACGACCGCAAGGGCCGTGCCCGGCAGCAGCTCCAGCGCGTCGCTCTTAGTCGGCGACGGCGTGGGTGACGGCGTCGGCACCTTGGTGGTCGACGAGTCGCCGACGCTGTCCTCTTTCACGGTCGGCGCCGTCGTGGTGTTGGCGTAGGCTGTGAACTTGGTCACGGGGTCTTGGCCGTTCGCGCACGTGACCGAGCCCCAAATGGACGGATCTTGCTTGCTGCTCTTGTCGCCCGGAGCAGTAGCCGTGTCGTACGCGAGCTTCTCGTTGGATCCCTGCACCCATTCGCAGCACGGATCGCCCAGCTCGGCGCCGTTGAACTGGCCGTCGCTGTCCGAGTCCATGTAGCAGAGCTCGACTGTCCACTTGCGACCGCCGTCGTCGAAATCCTGGCCGAACGCGTTGAGCGCGCCTCCGCCGCCCGTGAGCACGTGGCCGATGGCCTGCACGCCCGGCACATTTTGCGAGCCCGGAATGAGCTTGAGAAAGGACGGCAGCGCCTCGGTCGACGAGGCCGAGAGCAGCACAGCGGCAAGGAGCAGTACGCGCGAGCAGTGCATTGGTAGTGGCTCGAGAGGTTGCTGGGCTGGTGGAGGCGAGTCGGATCCCGGAATGAGTCAATGGAGGGAAGTCGGGTCGGCCCGACGAAGCTTCCGGCGAATTCCGGAGACCGTCGGAGTGGTCCTCGGTGTACCTCGAAGCCAAGTCAGTGGACGACTTGACTGCCATTGGCTGGAAGCACGCGTCTCCTTCCGCCGGTGCGAGAGATGCGAGCCCTGCCCCCTTGCGTGATGGAAATCAGTCACGGAAATTAATCATTCTAGTACGTAGACGGTAAAGAGAGAGAAAGAGAGGAAGGGAGAGAGAGAGAGAGAATAAAGAGAAGTACGGGGATACCCGTAGGTCTATTGAGACATATACAGAAGCCCGGAGGTGCTTAGAGGAGGAAGGCGGCGACGGCGACCGTGACGGCCGAGGCGGCGGCGACGACCTGGGCAGCGCCGCTGGTAGGCGCCGGGGTCGTTGTGGTAGGAGCCTTCGTGGACGCGGAGGACGAGCTGCCCGACGGCGCGGCGGTCGTGGTGGTCGGGGCCGTCACGGTCGAGTTGCCAGCGCTTGAGCCAGCCGTCGTGGCGCTGGCGGAGGAGCCACCCGACTTGGCGGAGAAGGCCTTGGCCTTGGTCTCCGGGTCCGAGCCGTCCGAGCACTTGACCTTGGCCCAGATGGTCGGGTCCTGCTTGCTCGTGGCGTCGCCCGGGTGCGAGGCCGTGGTGTACGAGAGCTTCTCGTTCTTGTCCTTGACCCACTCGCAGCACGGGTCGCCGAGCTCGGCGCCGTTGAACTGGCCATCGGCATCCGAGTCCTCGTAGCAGAGGCTCTCCGTCCACGTGGTGCCGGCCTTGGCGAAGGCAGTACCGAACGAGGTCAGGTCACCGCCGCCGACCTTGTTCACGTGGCCGATGGCATCGACGCCCTTGACGTTGGTCGAGCCCGGGATGAGAGCCGGGAAGGTCGGCTTGGCGGCGACCTGCGAGGCGCAGAGGGCGGCAGTAGCGATGATCGCGGTGAGCTGCATGGTAGTTAGAGGTGGTGAGGCTGAAGAGACTTGAGTCGAAGGCGTCGAATTTGAGAGTGAGCTCTTTAGCGACCCCGTAACGTGACCTTCGAGGACCGACAGGTGCCACGATCAACTTCCCGAGACACACCACGTGCACGGCTGTCCGCACGGCCATTCGCTGAATTGCTGAGCGTCAAGATCGCATCTCCCCTGACAGGAAAGGCCTCTGGCGCGCGGATTGTTCTCAGATGAGCGAGTTGGACCACCACAACCTCCTAGAACGTATAACGGTTGTGTGATTGAGATCTATCGGAGACCGTGGTGTACGGAGAGGAGACCTCTCAGACGAAATACATGAAAAGTCCCGGCTGACGTCACAATCCGTCTGATAGGCGCACCAGAGCCTTCCCCAGTGGCTACATCGACTGGCGTGGTGTCGTGCGTTGCTTGACACATGGGCTGGGCAGGATGGGCGGTCGGAGGTTCGTCCGTATACCCTGTACTCAACAATATTTGTTGCACACCCGTCTGTCCCACGAGCCAGATGCTGAGACTCTGGTAAAGTCTCCGTCAAAAACCACACGCTGATTGCCAGGCACTGGCTGGTCGGTCGAGCTTGCGTCGATTACGGAGAGAAAGACAGCCTGTGGAAATCCGAGGCCGACGCAATCTTGCCGGCCAAAGAGACATCGCAATCGGTCAGTGGTTTTTGGTGGGATTGGCCGGCCGGCCGTCACACAAGTCGGTGATGGAAACACACACGAGTTTGCATCAAGAAAGATAATGGGTGGCTCGCCGCGTCGCCGGGCGTCACGAACGCGTCGCAAGCAGACGACGGGATCCCGGAAAATCCTACAGTACCGTCGTGACTGCTGTCTGGACTAGACATCCTTTGTCTCTGCGAAGTTGTCGATAGGTCGACCGACAAGAAAGAAATCGGTTCGAAGGCAAAAAGAACAGCAGGGGGGATCTTCGGATGCTTGAACCTAAACTTGGGACACTGGGGCAGAAGAAGAAGAGCGAAGCTCACTCGTCGTGCGTTCGATGGAAACGCTCTCGGCGAGTCGAAAAGAACGCTGGTGAGCTCGCTCGTTCGTCGCCCCACGGTGTCAGGGGTTAACTCGCGGGATGCTCTTCATCGACACGTCACGAGTCCAAGCAGAGGCCGGTCACTGTCAGGCATCACGGTCTTGCACTCTTTTAGGATATCTGTTAATCACCATTAAACTAGTACATTATGAGTTTAGGCTGTTTGCTTTGTTTTATGCAATGCCCCGTCCAGACCTAACCACAACCCAACCCAATCTGGATGCCATATTTCAGGTTCCGTTCTGGAACCTGGAACCACCGGAGGGGTAGGGTCTCGTTCCAGCGTTTTCAGCCCAGCATCAGCACCCGTTGCATGCTTTCAGGACACGACGGTACCCGTATTAAATCGCTATCTTAAACCAGTAACCGTTACCGTAGATTATCCTTGTTTACCTCGCTCGGTGGGCAGCTCCTTCCAGACCTAACCACAACGCGACAACAGCGACACCCAAAATCACTGGCGGGCTAGGGCTTCCGGACAGCGCGCTTCGTCTTGCCGCACTGGAAATGTTGGCGTTGGCGGCGGGCGCCGCGGTGGTCGTGGTTGGCGTGGCGCCGACGTCGACGTTGTCTCCGGACGGCGCCGGATTCGCGCCGAGCTCTCCGGACACGGATCCGGAGGCGTTGTGGTAACCGCAGACCCACTGGTAGAGAATGGCCGGGTCGACGGTCGAGTTGGCGTCGCCGGGGTGCGCGACGCCCTGCGCGAACGTCGGGCTGTCGTACTTGCCGCCCTGCCAGACGCAGCACGGGTCGCCGAGCTCCTCGCCGTTGCGCTGGCCGTCGCCGTCCGAGTCGGCGAGGCAGAGCGCGAGCGTCCACCGGCGCCCGGCGGCCGCGAAGGCCTCGCCGAACGCGTTGCGCGCGCCGCCGCCCTGCGGGTCCACGTGGCCGAGCGCCGGCGCGCCCGGCACGGCGCCGCCGTTGGGCAGGCGCTGCACGTAGTCGGGGCGCGCGGCGCCGCGCGGCGAGAGCAGCAGCAGCGTTGCGAGCACCAGCAGGAGCGTCGCCATGGAGCGCGAGAACGAGACGAGAGCCGAGGAGAGAGCGCCTGGCCGATTCGGTTCAGAAATGGGCGAGGGGAGAGGGCAGCGGGTCTCCCCAGGATGGGACGGACTGGCCACTGCCGCTGATCAGACTGCCGCCTCAACCCATGAGGTGCGCGTCTTGTTCTCTCTCTCTCTCTCTCTCTCTCTCTCTGGAAGCGAGCGTCTGGGGGGAGGGAGCGACGGCAAGAAGATCCGAGCGTGCCGAGCCACTGCTCGACTGGGGCGCGGCTGTCGCGCTCTCTCTCTCTCTCTCGCTTGTTGGGATCGTCTCACCGAGAAAGGCTTGCGTCGTCGTCGTTCGCTCGGGTTCTCGGAGGTTCTTCCTTGCTGTCTCCACCGCAACTCGAAACACTTTTTTTCGGCGTGTTTGGAGTCGCTCTCGCGATCATCGTGACGACAAGAGAGCTTGAGCACGAAGCGAGGAGACCAACGGCGTTGCAATGGTGAGCCCTCTCTCTTGTCACACGTCACCTTCTGAGTGGATCCGAATGCTGATTGGTCAAAAGACGAAATTCTCACTCGTGATTGGCTGTTTTTGTAGACATGGCTACATTCGTCCGTGGGTATATTTTCGGTGCAAACAATATGATGCTCTCGCGTATATAGATGGAGGCGTCGCTGCTTCGTGGAGAGAGCGATGTCGCGCTGGACGCGAACGACAGCGATGCGTACGGCGACCTCGAGAACTGGTACGCGTCGTCGCTGCCGCATCTGCACTCGTCGGCGTCGTTCGCGCACATGGCCGAGGCTTTTCCCCAGCGAGTCGACACACCACAGCCACCCACCGCCGTCTCACCAGTGCACTCGGCTGCCCGACTCGAGCTGGATCTCGGTGCCGACGAAATTGACTCTGTGGATGACTATGAGATCGAAGTGGACGGACCGGCGAGTCCGACGCAACCTGAGCCAATTCCTGTGGCCGCGACCGCAAGATGCGACGATACGCCAGCGCAGCAACTGCATCGAGAAGACGACTCGATCTTGAGTTTTGTGCCACAGAAATTGCTTGTCCATCGGCGAGTACCTGACGTCATCGTGCCACTTGCGAGCTGCTGCGACCGCTGCCGCAGCGACCTGAACGGCAAGCTGCTGGTCAAATGTGCGACGTGCGCGTTCCGCCGCCACCTCTACTGCTTCTCGCCGCCGCTCCGCCAGCACCCAGCGCTTGTTGCGTTGGCGCATGTGCCACGCCACAAGCGCCGGCCGATGGCGCAGCTCATGAGCCAGTGGCGCTGCGAAATGTGCGTCCAGCGCATCGGCACTGCCCCGTCGCCCGAGGCCAAGCGAACCACGAGACGAATGGATAAGCCGATTGGCTCTCCGCCTCGCCGGAAGAACAAGACTGCTCAAAAGTCCCCACCAGTCCAACCCATGCCGCCAGCGACCGCGACGTTCGATTGGCACGAGTTCCGAGCCGCAAAGTTGGCCAAAGTGCACAGAATCGACTCGGACAAGTCGCGAGACGAGGACGAGCCGCGGTCTCCTCTTCATGAACTTGCATTTTACTCGCCAAGCGATGCGTTGATGCGGAAGACGGCTCGGTTCTGGCAGCAGCATGTCCATCGTCGCCGGCAAGAACGCGCTCTCGCTGCCGCGAGACTCCGCAAGTGCCAGTTCCCAGTCAAGCGCCCATTACTAGTGGAGCTCAGTCCGCGCGAAGCCGCTGATATCGAAGAGTCGAATCAACGTAGACAAGAGGAAGAGGAACGTGACCGACTCACGCTCTTTGATGACTCCCAGTTCTATCGCTTCGACGATCCGCGTCCGGTGTTCGAGACATTGCGTTGGCGGCCACCACCTCAACAAGACGCAGAAGACCTGAGCGCGGAAGAATATGAGCGACATGGTGCGATTGACCGCGAACAAGAGTGTCGAGAGCAGCAGCACATGGCTACCGAGGACGATGATGCGCCCACACCAGCGCAGGCGGCACGTATTGCACGGCGACGAGCGATCGCAATGTCCATCGCCAAAGATCCGAGTCTACTCGGATTGTATCTAGCCGCACGAATCATCGAGCGGGTGTGCGTCAAGTGGCTACGTTCGGCGAGGGGGGCCATCCAACAGAGAGAGCGAGAACAGTACGAGTCTATACTCATGGCTCAAGAAGAAATCGCCGTAAACCGGCGGCGATCGCATGCTCAGGGCCTTGTGCGTCAACTACGCTACGTCATCAGCTTCATCGTAGCGTTGGTGCGGGGTCAGAGACGTGCAGCGCGGAAGAAGGAGCTCGTGATGCTGCTCAACGATGCCAAGGAAGATGCGCAGCTTGTCCAGCAGGCGCTTGATGAATCACATGAAGAGAAGAAGAGAAAACTAGCAACGCGGCGCATCCAACGCTTCTTCTTACGGAGAGTGCGGCGATATCTTCAACTCAAGAAGCGCGTGATGGTGTGGCGGATCAGTCGTTGGTGGAAGCGACGACATTACTTGTCGAGATTCCGAGATATTGCGGTATGGGCCCGAGAACGTCGCCGTGTGGTTGCCGCTTGTCGCATCCAGCGCGCGTACCGCCAATACTGCGCGTACAAGACGTTCAAGACACTGCGAGAGAAGCACATTCTTCGCCAGCTTCGTCGTTTCTTGCGACGCTGGCTTATGGAACGGGTCATCAAGAAGGAGAAAGAGCGTGTGGCAGTCTATGACACCGCGCTGATTGTCGGAGCACGCGATCTCGCCCCGGATGCTCTTCTTCCAAGCATTTTGAAGGCCATGGGATTTGCATTGTACGAGCAGAGCGACTTCTGGAACGCTGCAAACGTCTTGGAACGTGTCGAGCGGCTGCAACAAGGCACATTTGACCATCGAACCCGTTTTGCACTAGCCTACTGCCACCACATGAGCTGGTACACGTCGTGCGACAGCTTCTGCCTTGCTCGTGCTGAAGAACACTACCGCCAATGGCTATCCGATCACGCTGGTGGGCCTGTGGATCCGTTCGTGCTGCAAGACTTTGCTCTGGTCTTGATGCATCGAGAAGACTTTCGCGGTTCGCTCATGGTACTCGGTCGGCTGATCGAGCTGTTTCGTGAAGACGACGGGTTCCCGTTGTGGCTGCTCCTCGCTGGCGTAGAGCTTCAGCAACTTGGAAGATTCGACGAGAGCGCCGCATACTTGAGCTATCTTGTTGACGTCGCGCTGCCATCTCCTTACGAGGAGCGGGATGTACTGGCGCTGTGCGCGATGAGCTACGAGAGGGGAAGTAGCAAAGACAGCGCAAAATCGGCCAAGGAGGCCTGGCGTGCAGCTGTGCGTCTCTGGGGATTGGAGAAGAAACTCGCGAGCGTAGGGTCTCGAACAGAGTATTCGTACAGTTTGAGTGCGAGCGGAGCAAACAGGCAGACACAACTCAGCGCACTACGCAAATGGGAGATGCTCGTTGATCTGGCGAGACGAGCAAGCAAAGCAGGCCATTTCTTGGTGGTTTGTCGATCACTGTTGTATGCGATCGAGAGGCTCGCGCCTGAGATCGATGGAGGAGGAGAAACTGTCTACGGCGGGTTTGAGTACGAGAAGCAACGTGCTTGGTGGTCGCTAGGTGACGCATTCCGTCATCTAGGAAGTCTGGATTTGTACGTCGAGGCGACCTCGCGCAGTCGAGATGAGGCGTCGAATGAAGACAAGCAGCGGTGGCGAGCGATGGCCGAGGAGCAAGCGACACGGATGGAACGCGAGCTATCAACGGTGACGACGTCACAGACTATCGCACGAATTCGAACGCAGTACGATCAGATCCAAGGGAAGGACACGACGCTGGAAGACTGTGGAGACACGTATGGATGACCGCCAGTGCCCGAAGGCGACAAAGGGACAACTGCAGTGTGCAATTTCAAGTCAACTAGTTTGTCCTACAGTTTCTTTGAGGCCGAGCGCCGAATTACGGACGAGGGCGGCGGCGCTTGCGGCGGCTGGATCACGCGCTTCTTGCGTTTGCTGTCGCTGTCCGGCCCATCCATAGGTGGAGTGGGTGGTGGACTGGTCGGAGGTCGGAGAAGAGTGGATGGCCGTCTTGCTGCCTGCGAACTGCGACGCTCGACGGTCGATTCTGCGGGCGGAACAAGTGGTTTGTCTTCCAGAGGCGCTTCCAAGATCACATCGTCACTTTGTGCCAGCGTAGCGAGCAAGTTATCGGCAATGGAGGACCGCGAAGCTCTCGGCTTCTTTTCTGGCTCGGAGAAGTATCCGCGCTCGCTCGCAGCTCCAGCTGCTTGATCCTCTTCAGCGACAGCAGGAGGCCCAGTTTTCGCTACAGCGGACTGACGCCGCAGTGTGACGCTTCCTCGTCGGTTCTGTTTGCGCTCGAGACCACGCAGCTTCATTTCCTGCAGCGCCATGATCGCATCATGCTGTCTTGTCTTTGCCAGCAGCGCCTGCGCACTGGCCTCGGCTTGCTTCTGGTGGAGCGGATTGGCTGTCATGTGAGCGACCATTTCGAGTCCGTCGTCGTCTTCGTCGTCCAAATCGTCGTCGCTCATGCCGAGGTTTCCGCCACGGCGGTGTGTGCGTGACTGCTTGCTGAAGACCTTTTGCACGCGGCTAATCTTGTTGAAATACTCGGGGCGAAGTGCGACGACCAGCTCCGTCACTAGCACCAGGCCGAAGTAAATGCAGCTTGCAAAGATGAGCATCATCGTGAGTGCTGACAACAGCTGAGCTGCGACGCTGTCGTAGCCATCGTTCGCGTTCCCAAGCTGCCCGCTCTCGAACATGATGCCACAAAGCAGGACGAGACACGCACTGAAGAGCAACGTGGCTTCGACCGTGTTGTGGTCCCACACATACTCGCCCATCGTCTGCTGCTGTGCCGCTAAACCCACCTCGCTTCCTTCTTCGTGGAGCCGCAAATGCGCCGGCTGCAAGAACTTTTCGCCTTTTGCCTTGGCCACGCGTGTCTCGTGGACCACGTGGCGCGCGTATTCGTCGAGCACGAGCTTGGTCTCGTAGGCACTCATGTACGGGCGATTACGCACTTGGAACGCATAGTTGACGAACAAAATCAGCATGACGCAGGCCAGCTGGAACGTCGGGTACTGTCGGAAGAGCAATCCGATACACGCGATGAGGAACTTGCGGAGGATGATGAGCACCATCCAGTACCAGTAGCGCGGCTTCAACTGGTAGTACAACTTGGAGTATTTCTTTCGGAATTCCCAACAGTTTGGGTTCGTACGACGATTCGTGCCGCGCTTCATGGCCCGCAGCAGTTGGTCTTCCATCACGAGTTTCCGGTTTTTGAAGAGTGTCCTCAATACGAAGAGCGGGTAGCCCATCGAGTACACGATAAAGGTAACGACGGCAAACGGGAAGAGCTTGAGATGGATGCCGCTTGGCTCGAAGCACCGTGCGTAGATTGTTACCATGTACTTGTGGCCATCAGGTGGTATGGACTCGACACAGTTGAAGATCTCCAGTGTTGTGCGTGTGAGGTACAGGAACATGTAGTACATCATCACTAGCGTCGAGCCGAAGAGCTGCGGCTTGTGTGACGTGAGTCGCGTCTTGCGACGCAAGATGAAGCGCTTGTACACGTAGCGAGACACAAACAAAAGGAGCGAGACCGACGTTAGCACGACTGGCAGCGCCTCGATCATCGCCCACTTGTTCAGATACGAGACTTGCAAGTTAAAACACTCAGGCGCGACGAGTTCGAGATTCAAGTTGAAAGCGGACAAAGTCGAGAAGACGCTCAGAATCCTCGACGGCCACGACACGCGCGCGTTGCCGAAGATAGAAAGTGTCTGGAAGTAGTCGACGCCGATAGACAACAGACCGAGTGACACGTTGCGACGGGAAAGCAAGTAGCTTACGACGACACCGACCGCGATGATCACGCCGATGACTACGATTGACGTCCAGGGTTCGTTTGGACACGCGTTGCATTCGCTGTTGAGCTTGTGGAAGTTGTCCACGCACAGATTGCAGCGCACGCCCATATACCCGTCTGCGCACTCGTTGGCGCCGAGACAAGCAAACGATGGATCGCAAGCGAGCACAACGTTACCTTCTCTCCAGTACCCAGGTAGTGCCTCAGGTTGCGAGTCTCCACCCTTGCACGTAGCGCCGACAGGACAAGTGTCACAAAAACTTGTGTTGGTCTTGTAAAACCCGCTGCTGCACTGGAACTTGAGCTCTGTTTGGCTTGAAGGTGACATGATGTTGCCGCCGACCGAGAGCACGATACTCGTCGTGCCAGCCTTGGTCTTCGGCGGCTGCCACACCAACAACGACGCACTCTTCCACACTACTGATGATGATGAATTGGATGCGTTCGAGGAGGTCGATGTGTCGAGCTGTCGCTCTACGAGCCGACGCGAGGAAGTCGAGCTGTCGCTGTTCTTGAACCCGATCTGAATCCCTTGGTTCGGGAAGCAGCCGAAGTCGCTACCTCGGATCTCGATCGCTGTGAGTCCGTTTGCGTCTGCCTGGTTGGGCATCTGAGCGTTGATGACTGGCTGGTTGTATGAAAATGAGAGCGCATTACTTGCGAGCCCGTCGACGACGACGATCATGTCGAGGTCCGCGCCAAAACCTGCTGGAACAATGGTTGTAATGGCGTAGTCGTCGTGAGTAAGCAAGCTTTCGGTCGCGCCATCGGTTCTGTTTGATTTCGCGCAGAGAGTCTGCGAAGTCTGATCGGAGCACTCGTTCAGGAACTGGAATTCGGCTGAAACGGTCCGGTCTATCGTGTATTTGGATGGGTAGCACACGCCATTCACACTGTCGAGGCATGGGCCGGCGGATCCGTACATGCAGCCTGCACAGGCTCGTGGATGGACGCTTAGTTGGTCCACACGGGCATCGCGACCGCCGATCAGCAGCTTGGTTCTTTCCTGACCCAAGTTTTTTCCGTACACTGTGACTTCATACCCACCGCAAGTCGAGCGGTTCGTCGTGTTAGTCTCCCAGCTTATCAACTGAGGAATCTGATATCCAAACGCAACGGAGGTATTCACCAGGTACTGTCCTGAGGCAGCAAAGTCGATACGGCGATCGTACCCCTGGCCCCGCGGAACTGAGAACTGGATGGTCGTGTGGCTAAAGTAAACAATGTCGCCCAAAGTGACATTTACGGGAGGCAGCGCCTGCGTTGCGACAGTGCCCACGAGCTGCAGTCTCCAGTCTAGCGATTTCACACCAAAGTTTCTGCCCACCATCGTCACTGTGACTTGCTCGCATCGCTCTGTCCCGCTCGGACACGTTTGCAATGGGATCTTCGTGCAAGGACCCGAAATCACTGTGATTCCTCTAGTCATCAGCGTTGGTGGATTCGTTGTGACGTCTATCCAAGCGCTAGTTGGTGGTGTGTCGCTCCATGATTGTGCCTCATACAACACCAACTCATCGTTCATAACGCGCCAGATCCCGCTTACTTGCAGCAGATACACGTTCGCGATCGATGCATCGACGGCAGGTTGCGATCCATCGCTATTTGAGGCCTTAAACACCGGTTTACTGCCCGAAAGGACGTTTCTGAGCAATTTGAGCGTCAGTTGTTTGTTAACACCGCTGAATTTGGCTGAGATACATTGATAGTCGACAGGAGACACAGTTGTCAACGAAGTCTCAAGAGAAGAGCACTCAAATGGTGCGGTCGACGAGGCACATGGCCTATTTGCATCCCTATGACACGCACATGTGTATCCATCCGTTGGTGCATCCACCCTTGTGATCGAATACAAAACCGGCGGGTCGTAGCTGAAGATCTTGTCGCCACTACTCACTTGATCACTGACAGTCACAAAAATTGGCAGGTTCCGGCCTTGCCCTTGTCCGATCGTACAGTCGATGCGTGTGTGGATTATCAGTGTGATCTCGCATGTAAAGAGCCCTGCAAATATCACGCTGTGATCTATGGAGATGCCAGCTGAGCCGAAATTCGAGCCAGAGATCGTCATCTTCCCACCACCAGCTGTCTCGAATGATGTAGCCGAGAAGCTTGAGATCACAGGCTTGTCGTAGGCAAAGTTTGTAGACACTTTCTGATTTCCAGCAGCGAGGGTCAATATCCACGACCCTCCTTCTCCCGGCGGGATCACGAACTGGATCGAGGTATGCGAACGAGTCAAAATGCTCAAGGAGACGGTTACGTACACGCCTCGGCTTAGGGTAAGTCGAGGGCTTGAACCCAAGTCCGAACCGTAGATTGTGACTATTTTGCCGATCGTAGGAGACGACGTCGCGCCGAAGGCCTTCCAGTCGACACTCGGTGGAATGTAATTCATGTATCTTGGACTGCTTTTGGCGTTGCCACGCATCACCATGATCGGCTGGAGACTTCCCTGTCCACTCGGCACTGTGCACTTCAACAGTCGAATGTCTTTTGTGTCGGAGACTCCAATAGTCAAGAGAAATAGCAGCGAGAATACTGGCGTGCTCAGTACAACAGGTGTGCAGGCACTTCCGCCAACTGTGACGCGAGGATTGCGGCCGACGTACTTGACATACAAGCTCAGCGTTGCGCCACCGACAGTAGCGGAGTCTTGGCGGCTTACTCCAGCCACCTCTGTCTTGGTTGATCTGAAAAGAGACGGATCGCCGTCAAGGCGGTGCGACGTTGTGCAATCGGATACGCCACATGTAGCATTGAGTGTGTTCCAGTCGAGAACTGTCGGATCATCCCAACTGAATGCTACCGAGTTACTCCAGATTGACGAGCCGATCACAAGTGTGACATAGCCGAGCTTGCCGACGTATTCGGGCACAACGATCGTGTCGTGCGTCCACAAATTTGACAAAACAAGAGAGCTTGCTGTAAGCGAGGCAGTATCCCAGGTCGTGAGTGGGAGCTTTGAAACATACGCGCGGCCCGCAGTGAAGAAGTTGCTTCCAGTGATAGTGAGACTAACGCAATTGGGAAGGCAATAATCAGGACCGTCATCCGTGAACACAAGGTCAATCACTGGTGGTGCGTAACTGATGGATATTGTTTGACTCTTCTGAACGCTGGCGCTTCCAACTAGAGCTTGCAACGTGGCGCCTGTGCCGTATCCTACTGGGATACCGACGACAATGAACTCACTTTCCCCGCTGATTTGGTCAGTTGGAGAGCCAAACTCAAGAACTGGCAACTGAACCGTTGGCACACCGCGTTGGGGTCGTGTAAATACGACACGAGATGCTGCAAATGTGTAGCTCGCACCGAAGTTCTCGCCGTAAATGATAATTCTTGTCGATCCGTCAGTACTAGCGAGCGAGGATGACAACCGCGAGATCCTTGGTGATGCATACGATGTCGTCGCAGTTGAAGCTGCGGATGCTTGACTGCCAACTTCGATAATCCATGAGAGAGATTCGCCAACACCAGATACTGTCAAGCAAGATATGACGGAGTTGTTGTGGCTGATGATCGTCTTCACAAGATATTCACGTCCCGTGGGTCCGTAGGTAATGCTGTCTACAGTGGCTTGGCTCGGCCCAAAATTTCCACCTCGAAGAAACACAACCTGGCCACCTTGAACAAGAGCCGCACTCGCGCCTGGGCCGTCGATGGAATCTATGTATGGCTTTGCGTAGCTGATCGTGGGCATCGCGCTAGCCTGGCCATCAATCGTGACGATCCAAGCAAGGCGAGTTCCCACTCCTGGCACCGTGTAGCATTCGATCCGCTCATGGTTGACGACAATCTCGCAGTCTGTCGCCTCGAATTCCGTGCCTTGGACTCCGTATGTCACACTTGAGATGGTCGACGCGGCCTTGGTGCCGAAGTTCTTGCCGGCAATCATGATTTGTTCAGCTCCGTCCGTGCGGATAACTGTCTCACCGTTAGGACGGAAGACACGAGTGACGACAGGTCCCGCGTAGCTCGTGTTGCCCACTGTCGTGTACGAAGATGTCTGACCTTCGACGGTTGCTCTCCATGAGAGACCGCCGCCAGTGCCAGGTACAGAGACGCACTCAAGACGCGTGTGGTAGTTCTGGTTACTGTACCGACGTTTGCAGTTGAGGCTCGAATAGAACCCCTTGAAGTTGTGCGTGTAGTCAACGACGGGATCTTCAAACAACGCCGTATCTGGACCGAAGTTGCTTCCTTCTACGAAGTAGACTGTTCCGCCTGACGTAGGTACATCCCGGAACCCTGTGATATCAGTCACTTGTGGCGGCGTGTAGGCCGTGGTGAACGACGATGGTCGGCTGGTTTGTCCATCAACACTAACGCGCCACACAAATCCAGCTCCTGCACCTGGAACTGACGTACAACGGATTTGCACGTGGTCGACCAATACAACACAATCAGCCAACTCGAACGCGTGATGTTGGTTCTCGTACCATACGGTGAGGTGCGCATCGCCCTGTATCCCGAAATTCGTGCCGTTCAGGAGAATTGTGTCACCACCGTTGGTCCGCAGTGTCGACCCCTGCGGTAGCGTGATTGCCGACAGAGTCGGGGAGGCGTACCGGCACTGAGAAGAGATTGGACCGACAATTTCCTCACTCGATTGACCAGCGACACTGACAGAAAAACCGAAACCCGATCCTGTGCCATTCGTGCTACGACAAGCTATCACTTCTAGAGGAATCCCGACCTCATCAGCGAACGATTCATTGCCGAATCCTGTGCGATTTGTCCGGTAGGCGCAACGCAACGCATTGTATGTTCCATAATGCAAGGCAGCCGACTGGTTGACGATAGCGGAGATACTTCGATCGCCAAAGTTGTATCCATAGATCCAAATGTCCCGAGTGGCACTTCCGTTGGTAGGGAATGGTCTTGTACAATTAACAGCAACGATTTCCGGTGGCGAGTATGATCCCAGAGGGATCCCTGATGTTGCCGTGAAGCTCACGTTGCCAAGCAATGGCACGTTCATGATTAATCTAAGTTGCCAGTAGAGGTTTGCGCCAACTCCAGGTGCTGATACACATCGCACGCCTCTGTTTCCGTTGAAGAGCGTACAGGACGTTGCGATAAACGGTAGCCCTGACCCAAATGGACCGTACCTCACCTGGAGTTTTTGGATGGAGACACTGGTCGAGTCTGCACGTTGCAAGAAACCAATGTTCGTGCCGTACAGCTCCACAGTTTCTCCTCCCGAGGTTGAAAGTGAGGCGATACCACTGGGGAATGACAGGGCCTCGATGGTGGTATCTTCGATGTTGAGAATTGACACGGTGTAGGTTGCATTGATCACGAACGGGTTCGTACTGGAATCGCTCACAGAAACAGAGACTCGATAGCTTTGAACGGACTCATGGTCGAGGGAAGCACCAACAGAGACAACACCTGAACTGGGATCGATTTTGAAGACTGGATCAGAAGAACCGCACGACGGGATGATGCTCTCGATTGCAAAGCGAAGCGTCCCAAACGCTGTAGTTGGAAGATCGGGATCACTAGCTTTCACGGTGAATAATGTCGTGCCAACCGGAGTATTTTCCGCCACCCTGGAGCTGGACGAATTCGCGAAAGAGATGAACGTCTGTTGTTCATTCACATCAATGACCTGGACGATAACATAGACGGTAGACGTGAGCTTCGCTTGGTCGGATGCGCTGAGCATGAAGCTGTATCTCGTCTTGGACTCAAAATCCAACGGTCTAAGGAGATATAGTTGAGCGCACGCCGCTTGGCTTGCGTCACTCTTCTCGACACGAACCTCAAACAAGAGGCAGTCAGGATAGCCTAGATCACACAAAAGTGAGTATGACAGTCGGGCGTTATCTCCTTCATCTGGGTCCACCGCGCTAATACAACGAGGAGCTCGGGTGTTATAAGGTGAATTCTCCAACATGTCCAGATGGATTACCGTCTCCGTAAATACTGGCGGCTCGTTGACATTATTAACTTCAACCTTGAAGTCTCTCACCGCGCACATCATTGACGGATCGCATGCCACAACAGTGCATGTGTAGGTATTTTTCCTCTCGTTGTCAAGGCTTTGCCCAATTCGAAGCATCAGAGTGCCATCCGTGGCGTTGATTGCAAACGTGTCAGCACAGTCAGTATCCGCTTTTGACTGCAACGAGTACGCCACCACATCCTTGTCCGGCTCCGTAATGTAGCTGGAAAGAGCTTTTATTCCGACTTGAGTCAGTGCTGGGACGTTTTCGCTGATGCTCAGCAAGCTTGGGGTCGACGGCGACCATACTGGCGCGAAGTTGAACTTGGTCGTTAAAATCTGTACATTTGCAGACGACGTGCAATGCGCGCTACTACTATCGGTCACGTTGACAAGCACCGAATATACGACAGGATAGACTAATTCGCTGTCCAAAGCGGGTCGCGCGATGTATAACTGTCCGGATTGCTGGTTGACCTGAACGAGTCCACTAGATGCATTTGACTGGACAATTTCGTACGTCAAGTAGTCCCCAACATCTTGATCTTTTCCGGGCAGTGGGAATCCGACCAATGAACCCCGGCCAGCACGTTCTCGAATCATGAACTTCTGATCAGCGAGAGTTGGACAATCGTTCCCATCAATAACTGTAAAAAACATGCTTGCTGTCGTGCTAAGCCCTGTGTTATCCGTCGCTTGGACAGTGACACTATAACTTGACTTGCTTTCATAATCGATCGAAGCACCTGATTGCGGTTGTATCATCACGCTTGCGTTCGTACACTCATACGCTGGCAAGGATTCAATAGACCCGGATTCGGAGACATACCCCAATTGGAATTTCGAGCTACCGATAATCCAATAGGTTGCGCACGAGCCAGCATCTTGATCTACAGCCTTGAGAGTGCAAGCATCAGAGTTTGCGTCGGTTACAGTTATTGTGTTCTCTACGACCCAACAATTCACGGCGGGAAGCATCGGTGGCTCGGCCATATCTCGAACGACTATGGTGACGACACCAAATCCACACAGCGTCTTCACCTCAGCATCACAAATGCGAACCGACAAGGCAAAATTCGTGGGATCGGACTCAAAATCCAAAGTACGAGTCGTTTTTAGGGTTCCAGTGATTGCGTCAAGAGAAAATGGGGCGGCCGAATCAAGTAATTCGAATAAGTTCATGTTCCCCACATTTTCAGAATCTGGATCTGTGCTTTGAATATTCATGATGAAAGTCTTCGCAGGCATATTCTCGTCGATATACCCAATTTGTGAGGTCACGACGACCGGCGCTTCATTTACATCGATCACATTCACAATTATGGTCTGCTGAGTCGTCCACTGCCCGTCCGAATATGTCACCAACAGTGAATAATAGGGTACCGCTTCAAAGTCGAGAGACACCTGCGTTTGGATTTGACCGTTATCACGAATTGCGAACGCAGAGCCATTCAAAGTCAAGCTCGACTTGGCCCTTGAGATTAAATACGTTCCGTTTGTTGCGTTTCGAGTGGACAAGGAAGTGTTGCCGATTACGATGGATAACGTACCATTAGTAGTGTTGCGATTAGGTGAGGTGGCGTTCATGGCATCATTGTGAATGATCGAAAAAGCTGAAGTGCCATTCGTGCCATCCACGTCGATGACCTGCAGTGGCTGACCGACTTGCGTACCAGCTGCAAGATTCTCTGAAACATTTAGAGTTACCGCGACAAGAGAAGGCGCCTCATTGACATTCACGACAAATATTCGTGACGTCAAATATGTCGTGATCGGCCCGCAATGGCTCGCGTTCCCACTCTTCTGTACATTAACACACACAGGAACACCAGCATCTGTTACGGAATACTCCACATCGAACCACGGCTGTGTCTCGAAGTCAAAGCTCACGGCCGAGAAGATGTACCCCGCGTTTGTCACCTCGATGTAGTCTGATGCATTCGATTGAAAGAATAGCGGAGACACTGATTGGCGATCTGGATCAGATGCCATCACTCGTCCGACGAAGGTCCCGATCATCGCGTTCTCAAGAATCGACAATCGGGGTATTTCCACGAACACAGGTGGCTCGTTCACGTTGACAATGTTAATGATCACGCGTGCGGTAGAAGATAACGATAACGGGTATCCTGGATCGGTCACACGTACGTCCAAACTATAGCTGGACACGCTTTCGTAATCCAGGACGGCCCACTGAACCGTGAGCTGTCCGGAGCAGGACTCGAGTCTGAACGGCGTCGCACCGTTGTCTTTCATGATGAGATCATACCGAAGGTAGCTTGCCTGTCCGCTGTCAGGATCTGTGGCCTTGATGGGGAAGCCGACGGCAGTTCCGACCGCGGAGTTCTCATAAACAGAAAAATAGTAGATTGCTTGATCGAATACTGGTGGTTCGTTCACGTCCAAAATGTCAATTCGAACTTCCTGCTCCGTATACAAGCCAAACGCGTCGGTCACGCGAACTTGTAACATCAGGTACGGCTTGCTTTCGTAGTCAAAACCTGCCGGATTAAGTACACTTAGGTTGCCGGTGGGAGTAATAAGTATATCTGACGAAGGAAATGACAGCGAAAACGTTAGAAAATCGTTGACGTCCGGATCTGAGGCCACGGTAGTTCCGATGAGTGCGCCTGACGTCGGGTTCTCAGGGATTACAAATTGCTGAGTTGTTATTGCCGGTGGTTCGTTTTCATCGTCAATAAAAACGGTCAATGCCGCTTCACAGGATAATCCAAAGCTGTCTGATACAGTCATCTTCATACTGATGCGAGGGTTCTGTGAGGTTCTCTGCAGCTTCTGAAGGCCTTCAAAATCTAAATTAATGCCTTCGGCGACGTGGATGGCCCCAGTCTTCGACTGGACAGCGAAGTACTGGCTCATATCACCGTGTAGTTCATAGTTGAGCGACGCGGGCACTGCCCCGTAGACCATAAACTCGCTCAAAGCTCCGAGGCTCAGGATAACCGAACCGTCTGCTGTAAACGTTTTGGTGTACACATCAAACGTAAGTGTAGTCGAGGAGCTCTGTGCAACCGCATGCACACCACTTTGAGCCACAAATCCATTGGTCGCTAGCCATGTGGGTACAGTGAGATCTTGGTCGATCATCACGAACATGTAACCGGCGCTAGCAACTACGAGAGTAGAATTGATTGGTAAATAAGCATTTGCGCTGAAGGTTGTCACGACAAAAGCGTCAGTGGTTAGGAAATCGGGTAGATTCACCCACCGAGCATCATCTACTACGTTTGAAAACAGCTTCGCTTGCAAACCCAGGCGAGACACGAAGATATCGGGTGATGGGGTGGTTATCTCAAACGTAAAATAGTTGGCGTCGTCATGTTCGGGGTCATTCGCTCGAACCGTACCGACACTGACGCGCGGGCTCGAATTCTCCACGATGCGGAAAGTTTGGTCTGAGACGACTGGAGGCTCGTTCACGTTCATCACAACGATTCGGAGAGACGCAGATGCCGTTACCAACCCGTCAAAGCATTGGGACGTAAGCACATACTCTCTCCTTGCTTCAAAATCGATCGATCTCCGATCGACATGGATGTTGCCAGTCCTGTTCTCGACCGTTATGAAGGCCGAGCTGTCTGCCACTAGCAATTGATACAGCAACTCTGATCCGTAGTCTTCGTCTGTGCAAGACAATGATCCTACAGTGATGACTGACCGCAGAGCGGGATCTGCTTCCGAGGCTGCAAACTCAGGAACAAAAAACGTCGCATTCGCTATCACCGGGGGATCATTCTCATTGATGATCTGAACGGAGAGATTCGCCGTAGTCTTTAGCCCAGCCTTGTCAGTAACTGAGACAAGAAGCCAATGCGTAGATCTCGCCTCGAAATCTAATGCTGAGTTGTTGGCCAACGAGACGAGCCCATCCGTCGATCGAATCTCGAATGTTCCGTTCGGTGTTTGGGAAAGCAGAGCGTACGTAATTGCATCTCCAGAATCTTGGTCATATGCAATGACATAACCAGCACTTGATCCAGGAAGCGATAGCTCACCAATCGAGAGTGAGGTGCTCGATGATACGAATGGAGCTTCGTTGACGTCCACAACCGAGACAACGACATCCCCCGTGCATGAAAGCGACGGCCCCGTTGGAGGCACATCGCTTGAAAGGTACTGGAAACGATATTCACCGAGAGTCTCAAAGTCTGCGAATGATGATATCCCCCGACGAAATGACACAATCCCTGTTCCATAATCTATCGCGAAAGGAATTTGCTCTTGAGACGATGCAGGCTCAACGAGCTGATAAACGTGACTCTGGAGCAAGTCAGGATCAGTCACAAAGGCCTGACAAGTCCCCGTGGAGCCAGGAGATCCGCGTTGAATTTTTGGAGCATTCTCAACGACCCAGCATTGGAGGGATGGACACAGCGGAGGTTCGTTGTCGTCCAAAACTGAAACACGAACCACCGCTTTGGCTGTGAGTTCGTCCATATCGGTCACGACGACATTGAGATCGTATTCCCCCTTGGCGGCGATGTGCAGCTTTCCACGAGTTCTAAGAGCCAATAAGCCAGTCAACCCGTCTACCATGAATAGACTCGTAATATTCTCTCCGTCGTTGAAGTCGAAGGGCTCCAACACATACGTTAGGCCGTCGCCGTTGTCAACGTCCGTTGCTCGCACGAATCCGATCAATGAGCCAGCATCAGCAAGTTCATGAACAGCGAATCGATATAGTGGCTGGAGAAAGATTGGAGGCTCTGCAACATCCATGATCTCAATCTTGAACTCAAAAGGAGGAGTGGATTCGTTGGTCCTGGTTGCTATCATAACGGCACGAACTGTCAGGTAGGGTGCAGAACCTATTTGGTTCGCGTGCAGTGTCTCGTAGTCGCACGGAACACTGGATACTATTGATCCATCGGGGTAGATGTCAATGGCTCCGGGAACGGGCCTGGAGTCAACCAATTGATAACTGAACGGATCACCCTCAGGATCGATCGCGAACAGCGTGCCGACTAACGTACTAACTTCAGCATTCTCTGGCAGTCGAAGTTGTTGCACGGAGGTAGTCACAAGGCTTGGTGGTTCGTTTACATCAACAACGTACAAAATAACATCCACGGCATCGCTTAGGAATCCTGGACCGGTGTCAGACACGACAACGCGAAACTTGTATATTCGCTGACGCTCGAAGTCGAGCGACACGTTGTACGTGACAAGGTCGCAGGATCGATCATCTTGTAAAGGAACGACTCGAGCGACAGTAGTTGTGTTGCTGGCTATTGCGTAAAAAAGGCGCTGCCCATTCGTGTCTTCATCGCTAGCAAGAACTTGGTGAATAGACGTTCCTGGAGGCGAGTTTTCTTCAATAAAGAGACAAAGTTGTTCATTTCCATCGTATCGCTGGCGCATCACATCGTCCTTTGCGTCCACAAAACAGTTCCTTGGCAATACTGGAGCCTCGTTCACATCCTCAATGAACACGGTTACCAAGGTAGTGACTGAGTTATTCGCTGAATCACTCACTTGCACCGTAAACGCATAACTCGAGACAGTTTCGTAGTCGAACACGGCAGCAGTACTCAATTGACCAGTCCGCAAGTCGATTGTAAACGGGACATCGTTCTCGAGGATGTTGTACCTCAAAATGTCGTAAGTATCCTCGTCCACTGCGACCAGCGGTGCACCAACCAGTGATGACGTTGGCTCGTTTTCTCGGATAGATCGTGTAAGTATTTGATCGATCTCCGGAGGTTCATTTACGTCTTTGACTTGAATGGTTACTACACAAGTCGAAGAGAGGGAAGACACAGTTTTTGATGTTCCATCGGCCCCATAATCGCTGAAGCTGTCCGCGATCCTGAGTCGTAGTTCGTAGTCCTTCTTTGACTCATAATCAAGACGTCCGCTCTCTCTCACATTTAGATTGTACTGTGAGAGATAGCTGACCCATTTGATCTCGAAGATGCCGTAAGCGACATCGTCATGGGTGTTTGTAATCTCGAATGCCGAGATCAGATTTTTCGAAGGCGAATCCGGGTCACTCCAGCCCAGCACCCCGACAAAAGCCCCAGAAACAGAATTTTCCGGGACGGACATTGTGAGATCCGTGCACGTTGGTACTTCGTTAACATCGATAATGTTGACGATCACAGGTTTCGCGCTGATGGCCTCCAGTCCTTTGCGGTCTCGCACGCTAATCGTCAGTTCGTATCGGTCACTTTCTTCAAAATTCAGATTGTGAAGTGGATCCAAGGCAACACGCAGCTCTCCATCACACGAGTGCATTGAGAACAAATCCACAGAGATGCCCGCTTGATTGATTGCCTTCACGATATCATAAGTCAACACATCATACGCATCGGGATCGTATGCTGCGGTAATGGACCCTATTGTTGACCCGACAGTAGCATTCTCGAGAATATTGAAAGGTTTTTGGTTTGAAGATAGGATGGGCGGCTCGTTAACATCAAGCACGTAGACCCGAATTATCGTCTTTGCCATGTGCTGACGCGGTATAAGATCTGTTGCCATGATCACAAGATCATACGCAGGAGTTGTTTCAAAGTCGAGAGACTTAGATACTTCAAGATGACCATCCAGTGATGACACTGAGAACGTTGCTGTGGTATTCACGCTTGATGCAACATTCAATGTGACCGTGTCGTTCTCTGGATCCCAGAATTCCACTCGGGCTCCTGGCGTCAGACCGTCAAGAGTTGTCGAAACACCACTGCCAACGCCAGCAGACTCGAGTACCCAGAATGTAGCGGAAACAATAACTGGGGGTTCGTTGACGTCCACGATATACAAGATTATATCTCCAAAGCAGCTCAATTGTCCACCATCTGTAGCCTCGAAACGAGCACTTACGGTCCGAGTGATTTCATAGTCAATTGGTGCTATCAACCGGAGCTCACCAGAGGAAGAGTTGATGGCAAGAGTATTGTGGGCGGATAGTAACGAGTCGTCGACGAGGGCGAACCGCAACTGCCCCCAAGCAATTCGGTCGCCCGTCACATACTGATCTGGGTCTGTGGCGTTCACGAATCCCAGGGAACCGATACTGTTCTCCTCCCACGAAAAAACCATTGCGGCACCAACTGAGCAAACCTCGTTCACGTCGACAAGCCGTACGATGATGTCCTGGAGCACACGTTTTGCAGGCGACCCATTGTCCTCTAGTGTGATGGTGAGGGTGACGTACTGAACAGTCTCGAAATCAAATAGGTCTTCGTCATGGATGAGTAGCTCGCCGGAGCTCGGCGAGAGAAAGAAAGCACTGTTCTCCTGGCTTCTAGTCGTGTTGTCTCGCAACGTCACATTTGTACTGATGACAGAAAAATAGTGGGACTGGCCAGTGTCTTGATCGCTCCAACTTATTACTCCCACACTCGAGCCGTTCTTCGGGTTCTCATTCACGGAAAAGCTGGACGTCTGCACAATCGGAGCATCATTTCGATCCTGTACTGCCACAGAAATTGTTGATGTATTGCTCAGACCGCCACTGTCAGTCACTGTGAATGTAAGCGTGTACAGGGACATCGATTCGTAGTCAAGCGAGCTAAGAGTGTAGATCACACCAGTAGATGGTTGAACTGCAAATGTTCTAGTAACATCATCCACGGAATATGACAACACATCGCCAGCATCAGGGTCCGAGGCTATGAGGGACCCGTTGAAAAGTCTAGTTAGGTTCGAACTTGCGTACAGACCGGATGAAGTTGTCGCATCTTCGGGTATGAACAACAACGCGTCCGATACTCGGGGTGCTTCATTCACGTTGATCACATCAACAATGGCGATGCTGAAAGAACAGAGACTCCCGGGACCATTATCCGTGGCACTGATAACTAGTTCATACCTCTGCTGCCGCTCAAAGTCGAGTGCAGCAGCATTGTTCACAACAAGCTTTCCATCGCCTTGAGTTGAAATCATTGAAAAGGTCTCCAATGTGTTGCCGCTCACGATTCCGTACACTATCGTATTGTTCTGGAACTTGTCTGAATCAATGGCAACAACAGTGCCAACGATAGTTTGGTTTGCAGAATTCTCGGTGATACTGAAGGTGACACTCTTGACTTGAAAGACGGGTGGTTCGTTTACGTCGACGACGCTGATGATAACAGCAGCAACGTCCACAAGCCCCCACTGGTCACTAGCAATTACGCTTATTTCATACGACGGAATGGCCTCAAAGTTCAGCACGGATCCAGACGAAAGAGTGATGGCCCCGCGTGGCGATAACGCGAAAGGAGTCGAAGATTGGAGGCTCACAGGGTTCCATCGGAACGTGACTATAGATCCTACGTCAGGGTCTGTAGCAAATAGGTACCCAAGTGTAGTATTTGTTGGTGCATTTTCGGCGATGCTGAGTGTAAAAGAGGTTGCTGAGAACACTGGGGGCTCATTCATGTCAACAATAGTTAGCTCCACATCGAGGCGCTGGCTGGCCGCGTCAAAATCACTTTGACTCCCTCCAATCACAACTGTCACAGTACACGCGTTCTGGGTTTCGTAATCGAATTGGCCACGTGAGAGCGATAGTTGTCCACACGAATCAATGTCTAACTCAACCGACTTGGTGCATGTAGACGTAAGCACCACCAGAGCTACATCATTATCACAACTCGAACTTGGAGATTTGAAGTTCTCCTCATCAAGAATAAAAGCGCCAAGTGGCGTTCCCACCATGGAAGTGAGTGGAAGATTCTCTTGCACATCGAAATGCACAACATCTCGTGTGAAGCGTGGAGCTTCGTAAACGTTTTTCAGGGAGATTTCAATTCTGGCCCTCGCACCTGCTCCGGCCACATCTTCAACGCACGCGTCAACCCAAAGAGCTGGCTGTGCCTCATAGTTTAAAGCCGATGCGATCATCACGACGACTTGGGCTGAGTGTTCGCCGTGGCGATTCTCAATCGTAAAAGTGCCAGGGTGACTTTGGTCGCACATCCAGTACGTGGGAGCGTCATGAGCGTCGGGATCCGTGGCTTTAAAGACGGCGACCACTGTTCCACTCGGCGAGTTTTCATCGACTACCGGCGTTGCAATGGTAACGAACATTGGCTGCTCGTTGACGTCTGTTACTCGAACCACCCCAGTTGAGATCGCCACCAACGATCCGTCACTCACTTGAACTTGGACGGAAAAGTAGTTCCGAAAGGGATCTTCGTAGTCAAGAACACAGCCGTTGGCCACATTCAGTTGACCTGACGTTGTGTTTATTGAAAAGCACGGAGCACACAACAATCCGGATCTATCACTGTGGGATAGAATGGAGAATTGTAGTTGAGCTCCTCGATCAACGTCGCTCGCTATGATTGGCGAGCCGACAAGCGATCCAAGAGGAGAGTTCTCTGCAACATAAAACTCGAATGGTTGGATCACAGGGGCTTCGTTTACATCAGTCACTTGAATGACGAAATCAGCCTCTGCCGATAGTCCTCCATGGTCGATAACCGATACCACGAGCTTATACGCCATGCTTGTTTCATAGTCAAGAGGTTTTGCAAGTGTGACCTGGCCCGTGTTCGGGTCGATTTTGAACACTTCGCCATCGTTTCCACCAACGATCGCAAACGAGAATACCTCGGAAGCCATTTCAGGGTCGGAAGTGAGCTGGATAAAACTCATTCCTAGGAACCTACCCACTACGTAATCCTCTGGAATGCTTACACGCTGAGTGCTGAGTTTGGGGACTTCGTTTATATCGTTTACTCGAATGTGGATCGTAGTGGCCGAAAAGAGCCCCCTGGTGTCAGATGCTTGAACTAACAAAGTGTAGTAGTCACAGGTTTCAAAGTCTAAGCCGTCCACCAGTTGCAACAACTGCCCCGTGTATCGATCGATTCCGAACGTAGTCGGTGCTGCCTCTCGTACGAGAATGGTTGTTTCCGAGATGAGACTATATGTAATGGTATCACCATAATCGGGATCAGCAGCTTGAACTTCTGGGAGCAACTTTGTGAGAGCTCGCAAGTTCTCGTCTATCGAGTATGTAAACGTTTTGCTTCCGAAAACGGGAGGTTCGTTTACGTCTCGTACTCGAATTTGTATCGTCGATGGAATGCTCTGAGAACCATTACTGTCGACAGCAGCGACTCGCACTGAGTAATTTGCTTGCGCTTCGAAATCGAGGCCTACATGTCCAGTGTATGTAATTGTATTTGAGTTGGATATGGCGAAAACGCCCGATGCACCGACGATGACGAGTCTAACGATATCAGGTGATCCATCCTCAAGGCGATCAGGGTCATACAGCAGTACTGAGCCACTCAAAGCTGCATTGCCGGGAATATTTTCATCAATTTCGAAGACGCTGATAGCTTGAATAGAAGGTATTTCATTGACATCACGAAGGTAGATATCAACACGCTGCCACGGAGAGCTCAACCCACCTCCATCAATTGCTCGCACGGAGATGGCACAACTTTTCACAGTTTCATAATCTACCTGACCGGGATTGGCGACAATGACTTGGCCGTTTTCAGTCACGTTGAAAGGACACCAAAGCGCGGTATCAATGTACTCATACTCCCATCTGTGGACACTCCATGGGTTATGTGCCGTGGAATCCTCATCTTCGACATTGAGTTGGCAGACAATTTTGCTCAAGTACAGTCTTTGAGCTGCATTATCTAGACTGTAAGGGACCTCGTCAATCAGACAGCGGGTCGGAGAGACTTTCGTCGGAGCATCATTCGCATCGAGAACGTTAATCGTGACCACTCCGCATGTTGTCAGGGCAGGGCTTCCCCGATCCGTGGCACAAAAGGAAAGTCTAAGAACAGAATTAACTTCAAAATCGAGCACAAAATCACTCTCCAAACGGATTTCGCCGTTGTGTGAGTCAATGCTGAATCCTGGCAAGCTCGAAACATCATACCCGTACGTCAATGTTCCGTTTAGACCACCAAGAGAGTCCGGGTCCGAGGCAATGGCGCGGCAAATCAAGGTGCCAACACTTGCATCCTCAGACGTGAAGCAAATAGTATCTTGAAACATTGGAGGCTCGTTCACATCATTGATATCGATCACAACCGTTGATGTTGCAGACAATTCCCTTCTATCCGTTACCGATACTTTCAGATCGTATCGATTTCTTGTTTCGTAATCGAGGAGTTCAACAATCGCACTAAGCTTGCCCGTGATTTTGTCCACGCGAAAAGGATGCGGGAGTACGCGTCCGCCTGTGATCTCGAAGTTAACAACATCTCCGAAGTCCGGATCAGTCGACGAGACTACTGCGAAGGGTATTTCCATCATTGTGACTGGAAAAAAAGAAACAGATTAATTAGGCAGCTGTTTGTGCACGAAGGTGGAGCAGAGATAATTACCTTCGCGAACGCTTACGGTGAGGACTGGTGCCGCACTAACACTTCGATCAAATGAAGCTACCTCTCCGACGCCGCTACCGAGAATTAATAGGCTGACAGATACTGGAGTGGTGAGATCACCCAGGGATTCTGATAGAAGTCCGGAGATGTCTGGTGTCTGGAGCTTGCTACCAAAAACAACTCCACTAGTCCAGTCGACGAATTCTGCTGAGGTAATCGTTCTGACTGGTACGAGGTACGAAGATGCACTAATCGTAATCGACAGCAAATGAATTTGTAGTGCAAAGGGTCCTATTTGACCAGAAGGCACAGCAAACTCGATGTGGGCCTCTCCCAGAAGCAATGGTCGATCTGGGAAGCGGAGATTTTCAAACTGAAAAACAATCCCGACGTCATTCTTTGTGAGTGAGTCATACCCGAGGCGTAGTGTCTTTCGCGTTGTGTTTGTAGTGAAGCCGACATCGAGGGACTTGTTGTAGATGATCTCCATATCGCCACCAGATCGGAGAATAGGGAACCGTAATGTCTGTTCGGGAACGGATGTGAGGCTGGTATAAGGACCTACAAAGTGATCAGCGTCAGCACCCAATAATGAAGGTGCTCGAACGGCTCGCCGCCTACCTTCGTTGACCGAAGTATGGAGGTTCGTGCTTATCGGAGCTTCGTTGATATCCCGAGATGTGATAGATACTGTGCAGACCGCAGTCAGCGAGCCGGCGCCGTCGTGAAGAGCCCCATCATCGGAGACGATAACAGATATTAAGAATTTTTGACGGCTCGGCGACTCATAATCGAAGTTGTTCAGATCCGTCACGAACAATTGGCCAGTGTGGCTGTCAACCGTAAGGAATGGATGTATCAAGCGGAACGTGAATGTGGTACCGATATCCTCATCTGTAACAAGGTTCCCCAGCGGTGATCCAACTGCTGTTCCGACCGCTAAGTTCTCGTCGACCACGAAGTTGACGGGAGTAGTACCACAAGAGGGAGCAGCGTTTGTTGAGACCACTTCAACGACAATCGACACCGAATCACTCAGACCTCCGCTATCAGTAACCACACCCTCGACTAACAACAAAGAACCTTTGGGTAGTCGCTGGATGATGCTTGAGTTGGTCACCACGAGTTCACCCGAAGTCGAATTGACGCGAAGAAGTCCGACTCCGTCCGTCTCACAATCTGTCGAATTAAGCGTGGAAGGGCTTCTGAGAGAGAAGGTGAGTACATCCCTTACATCTTCATCAGAGGCATGAAGAGCTCCAATAGTATCACCATTTCTGGCATGATTCGAGACTGCAAAAACCATGGTCATCTCACTTTCATTCCTCGAGGAGGCCAGGAATGTCGGTGGGTCATTCTTGTCTTGCACATCGACACGCAGACCGGTTGTTGTGCATGCCATGAATGGGTCGCATGCTTTAAGAATGATGTCGTACCTTGCTTGCTTCTCGAAGTCCAGCTCCTTCTTTAGCCTAAGGATGTTACTTAAAGAGCTCGCGAACTCAAAGACAGGGTCCATAGTACTATCATCCGAGGTGAAGAAAGTGAGCACTTGTTTCTCATCCTCATCGAAAGCGTTCCACGTGAAGACAACTCGCCCAACTGCATAATCTTCGTCAATGTTGACTGAACAGTTCGCCAAGCTGGTGGGCGGATCATTTGCATCCAGCACAAAGACTGAAACGACTGCCGTAGCCGATAAACGTGGTTTCCCATCATCGGACACTCGGATTTTTATCCAAACTGAATGCTTTTCGATGGCTTCGAAGTTTAGAGCAGCAACTGTCAGCGTTGACATCTGTCCCGTGGCTGGATCAATTGTGAATAAGTCGCGTACTGATTGTTCAACAATCTCATATCGAAGGGTGTCAGAAGAATCTTCGTCGTTAGCAAGTATTGAGAATACTTGCCCCGCACTGTTCTCGTTCACTCGAAAGACTTGGTCATTTACGACAGGGGCGTCGTTGACATCTCGGACTATTACGTGCAAACCACAAAGCGAACAAGCGTTGCTTCGATCACACGATGTGTAACCAATCAAGTAGTCTTTACGTAACTCATAGTCGATTTCAGCCTTTGATACATACAGGTGTCCGAGCTGGTCAACTGCAAACAATCCGAGTCCCTCAGCATCTTCTATCGCAAACATGACATCGTAGCCCACATCACCGGCATCTTCATCCACTGCTTCCAGTTGAGGAGAGATAATGGTACCAACCGGAGAATTTTCGGCCACAATTCTTGACACGTTTGCACATGCTGGTGGCTCATTCACATCGATGACGAACACTATAACTGAAGCGGTCACGTTGAGTTCACCATCAGAAGCCTGAATTGAGATTGTGTAGACAGATTTCGTCTCATAATCAAGACCACCCTTTCGAAGCCGGATGGCACCTGATCTGGAATCAACGTAAAACCACGGACTGTCAGCTGAGAGAGTTACCATGTAGCTCACTACTGAATCACCATCGAGGTCTGTCGCTGAGACGACACCTACTAGGGTGTCCATTTTGGAATTTTCCAGCGCATCAAAACGATATCCAGAATTCGCGAATTGAGGTGGTTCGTTGACATCGGTAACGTTTGCTTGAACTTCGACTCTCACTTGACTTGACGGATTAATAACGTCGGCGACCAAAACTGTTAAGCTGACCTGGTGTGGCATCGTCTCATAATCAAGAGGCAGCTTTGTTCTCAGCTGACCGCTGCAACTATCAACTGTGAAGTACTCCGAGTAGTGGGAAGACTCCAACTCGAAAACAAGACTATTGTTCTCAGGATCCCACATGTACGAACTTAATCTTGGGCCAATGGCAGTATCCGTGCCAAGGTTTTCCTTTGCTTGTACGACCATGTGATTTTGTAGCGCTACAGGTGGCTCGTTAACGTCTTCGACCTCGATGGTGATGCTGAAGGAAGTCGTCAAGGCGGGAAAAGTGTTCTGTTTTATAACCTCGATGTTCAGCTTCCACTCTTGAATTGTTTCGTAGTCGAAAGCTTGTTGTTGGATGAGTACTCCAGTCTCATTGTCAATAGTTAGCATACCAACCGCTCCGTCAAGTTTGAAAGCTAGATATTTGTTGCTGATTCGATCTGGGTCTGTCGCATTAATCGTAACAAGTGTTCTTGGTGTCATGCCATTTTCCGGGACAACAATTCTCGTGGGAACGCCATGAATCATTGGAGGCTCTTCAACATTGAGCACGGAGATAAAGACGACTTCTTCTGTGACAAGAAGCCCCCCGTCAACGACTTGAACTGAGATAACATGCTCTTGCTGGGTTTCATAGTCAATCATCTCAGGCGCCGCCAATGTGATAATGCCTGTCTGTGGACTGATCGCGAACGTTGTTGAGTTTCGAAGTCGGTAGACAAACTCACCCCACTTGGTACTGGAGCTGTCGGGGTCTGTAGCGTCCACACTCACGACAAGAGCACCGCGTGGCGCACTCTCAGAAACTGATCCACGTTGTCCCACCGAAATAACGGGTGCCTCATTCACGTTAGCTACTCGAATCTCCACATCATAGACCGTCGATCTTGGCAAAGCATTGTCGTCGATGACAATTACAGCGCAAGAGATCATAGAACGGTATTCATAGTTGAAGTCCGAACTGTTCCGAACGTAGATTTCGAAAGTAGACGAATCGATCTCGAATGGGCAATGCTCGCTGTCAAGTAGCAAAGCTGAGGAACGCTCAGCAACTTCGACTGGATCGATATTGAGAAACCCAATTCGTGTGTTTGGCTTGCTGTTTTCATCGATCGACAGATCGCGTCCGAGAACTATCGGAGGGTCATTTTCATCGGCCACTTCGACGAGGATCGTGCAGGAATCTGATGCGTTTTTCAAATCAAAGGCTTGTACCTCCAGTGCGTAACTCGCCGCCATTTCGAAATCAATCCATTCAGTTCGAGTTCGAATCTCGCCCGTTGTTTGATTGATGAGAAATCCAGGTGGGCGGATCCTCTCGGACAATTGGAACTTGACCAGGTCGCCAAAATCTTGATCACTGGCTCTGACGGGGTGAGGGAACACGAACTCTACATCATTTACAAAGGCAGAAGAATAATTCGTCTCCGGGAGAAAGGCATACAATCTTACCTGGGGCGGGTCCATATAGTTCTAAACGAAGACAAGCTGCCCCGTACCAGGCAAGCGGGACGATTTTTACTTGTATTGCGACAACATTGGGGAGAACTACCGTGTAGTTGTCGGTCGAAGCGTCTGATGTATTGGTGTTCCGTGGCGGAAGCCCAACAACCGAAAAGGATTCGACTTTGGTCGATCTTGTCTCAAAACGGAACGATGTCAACAGTCCTAGCGAACCACTTGCGTTGACGCCGGGGTGGATTCCGATTTCAGTCAGCATTGTCGGCCGAGGGAATGTGACGATTATCCACTCCTTTGACGTTGACGTGGCAGGACACCACGCACCAGAAGCCTTAGCTGGAGTGACGCGCACTCGCGTTAATCCACCATCCCCGTAGCCATGCTCCGGAAGGTTTCCAAAAAATGAACTCGCCGCTATATGGGACGTCGGTAGAACTGGGTTTGCGGTTCCTCCCAACATCGCCTTTGCTTTGGAAATCGAGCAGCATGCAAGGTTGGCACCATCGGTTCGCTGAATACCGGACCCTGCAGAGGTCCTGCTGCAGGTTGGTGGTTCAAGAAAGCTACCTCCAAACATCGGGAGGCTGAATCTGCCGTAGGAAGGTGCACATATTGAATCGAAATCGATGGTGTCGCACAGTCGCATGGCTAAACTCGAGCAGTACGAAGCTCCATCGTCATGAGTTACTCCAGTCCAATAGTAGCCGATTGACAAAAAGCTTGGGACTGCGGAAAATACTGCATTCAGCCGAGATTGGACTGAAACCAATGAAGTAGCCTACGAACCTGAATATGACAGAAGCTGTTCTACCTGGTGCGACGATAACACGCTTGCAACATAGTGGAACCGGGAGATCCAGCCAACAAAGTGCTGATCACTGTTGGATAACGCAGCGTCTACTGCGATGTCTTGAAAACCATATCCGCCTGTGTCAACAATCTGCTCAAGTACCCCACCAACGTAAAAGCTGATTGAGTTATTCGAGGCACGGTAAGTCAGTGCAATTCGCGCCCATGTCTGCGCTTCCACTTCACCAAGTAGAAGTGCAGCCTCATCCATCGAGAACTGGATAGTTTTGTGGATGATATCTAGGCGCATGGTGTGATTATTCACGCCTCGAATCGCGAAAACATTTGACGAGTTGTCTGTTCGAGAAAGTCGAACACTGACCGCTACAGAGAAATCCAGATCCCCAAACGCTATTGCCATCGACTGGACATCTAACTTCTGGGTGTTGAAACCGTCGAATGACCCACCGCTGACTTTGTACTCGCTCATTTCTGGCATATTCTAGCAGTTAGTGTCCTCTGATTTTGTGTCGAGTACGTACAGGAACCTACCAGTCCACGGAGAGAGAAACTGAGATTCAGAGACATTGCGCTTGATAACGCACGACTGGTGGTTGATCGTTGGCGCTTCGTTCTCATCTGCTACAATGATCACAAGGGTACCACAACCCGTCATCTCTTCAACACGATCGTTCTCTGCACCATCATCAGTTGCACAGAGCTGAAAAGTGAGTTTAGGCTGGGATTCAAAGTCCAGCGACTCCCACACAAAGACATCAGCCGTGAATTTACTTGTAGCACGGAAACTAATCAGTGTTGTCGCTGGAATCACAGAAAAGGTCAACACGCTTCCGTTATACGAGTCCGTCGCGCTGACAACTCCCGCTCTTGTTCCCGGTGGCAAGTTCTCCTTAATAACGAAGGAGAAGCTGTCTACGATTGGAGCCCGATTGACACGGCTCACACGGACTGTTACCTTCATATTCGTCGTTGATGGCACTCCGTAACCCCCTTCGTCAATGGCCCGAAGTGTGACATTGTACACTCCAGACCCGTCAATTGCCCTCGCAATGGTAACGGTACCGTTACTAGCTCCGACTGTAAGATATCCTTCAGGGGAGCTAGACACGAGTTGGTACACTAGCTGCGTCCTTTCTGGATCGATTGCGCTTGCCGTGAACACCGAGATCCCAACGGAACTCGATTCTGGAATGTACACAGTAGCAGCGTCCATAGCGAAAATCGGTGGTTCGTTCACATCGGTAATCGTGACAATTGCGGACACGAACAAGGTGCTAAGTGATTTGTCCGTGACTCGTATCTTGACTGTGGCGGATTTGACGATTTCATAGTCTAGCATGTCATTATTCTTTACTGTGAGTGTCCCCGTGGTGCTCTCAATCACAAATGTGTCAGCTGATAGTGAGCAATCAACAATAGAATAGCTCAAGGAGTCTCCGATGTCTTCGTCAAAGACAAACGTGCTGAGCGGTCTTCCGATGGCGAGATCTTGGGGTGTGTTCTCAGGAATGGAAAAGACCAGGTCATGTTCGGTTTGTAGGAGACGAGGGGGTTCGTTCACGTCGACGATGTTAACGATAGCAACTGCCGAAGTTGACAATCTATCAGTACCAGAGTCGGTGACATTGACAGTTAGTCGAAAACTCGATAGCTCCTCGAAATTCAACACCGCAGTCCGGATCTCAATTTGCGCGCTTGATTGCGATGTCGGAACAATTCGAAAAGTGCCCCCAGTACCATCGCTATCACCTGGTAAACTTGAACTATGTAAGAAGCTGAGTGTCTGGTTCTCTGGATCCAATCCAACGATACTTCCAAACACGGTTCCGCGGGGAGAGTTCTCCAGTATTGGACTCACAGAAATAACTAGAGAAGGCGGCTCGTTTACGTCCACCAGTGAAACGACGAATACTGTCTGCGTTGATAGTCCATCTGGGTCGGTGATGCGAATGTTCACACGATAAGTTGATGTCATTTCAAAGTCCAAAGAAGCCCCTGATGCAACAGCCAGCTGGCCAGAGCTCGATACGGAAAAGAGTGAAGCCACTTCGGAATCGACAATGGCCAAGTTAAACAGATTATGAACTCCTTCAGGGTCGACAACTTCGATGGGGTTACCAATGTGGGTCCCAGCAGGAGAGTTCTCGTTCACGCGTCCGGCGATCTGAGATGATACGACGGGGGCTTCGTTGACATCTTCAACATGTATGCGAACCCACCGTTGCGTCGTGAGAGTAGGATCAGTTGCATCCGTTGCTTGGACGAGAATATCATGGAACTTGTTCGTTTCGTAATCGAGAAGTAAAGCATTTTTGCCAACTTTCAACTGACCAGTCGAGGCATCAATAGAGAACAGTCCGTCAATACTTTGACGCACAATTGAGTACACCAGATTCACAACTTCGTCCGGGTCTACGGCCATGACTGGTGTACCAACGAAAGTTCCTTGGGGGCTGTTTTCATAAATCGATCGGGAGAGCTCTGATGGATAAATATCTTGAAGTGACACAGTAGACACATTTTGCCACGATGAAGAGCTGTTCCCAACTCTGAATTGAACCGCTACTGGTCCATTTCCCCCCACATACCCATATAACTCGACAATGTGCAGACCGAGGTGGAGAGTCTGCACTGCCGTGTCGACAAACTTGAGGTCTAGGTTTGGTCGAAACGTTCTATCCATATCCAAAACCAAGTTGTCGATGGTGAGCGCAACCCGAATTTCGCCTTCAGAGAGTGTGCGCAGAGAGAACACTTCTGATCCGTTGAGAAAAATGCTCCACACTGTTTTGAACACAAACGGCTCAGAGGCCGCAAGCGTCCCGCATACATCAACGTTATGAAGACTGGAAATCTCAGCAACGGATTTTGAGCAGAAGCCAGCTTCAGGGTTCCCCGATCCAGATACGGAGTGTATCAGATCTAAACCCGCGAAGTTCTGCACCCCTTGGATTTTGCTGGCACTTTGTGTGTCAACAAGTATTGAGTACTCGATAGCAAACAATGGTGGTTCGTTCACATCAGCGACCATCACCACAACAATTGCGGACGTGAAGAGCGATGGAATTCCGTTATCGTTGATAGTGACTTCGAGATAAAGTTCCGATTCTCGTTCATAATCGAGGGTCCCACCACGCTTAACGTATATCTGCCCGCTGCATGGGATGATCGCGAAAAAATCCTGCTCATTCCCCCCAGTTATGTGGAAGCTCACCAGTTGGCCGGCGTCCGGATCGAATCCAAGAAGAGGTTTTCCGACGAGAAATCCACCTTGGGAATTTTCCGGAACATTAAGAACCGCAGAAAATAGAGTCGGCGGCTCATTCACATCGAGTAGCACGATTGTAAAAAGAGCACTGTTGCAGACGTCCGCCGAGTCACAAGCTTGCAGTGGGATGTGGTACTGTGGTCGGGTTTCGAAGTCCAGTCCCGTGCTGTTTGCTGATACTACTAGTTTGTTGTCATTGACTGTAAAAGGCTGTCCAGCTCCTGAGACACCAACGACATTGTAAGAAATGTTTGAGTCGCCCTCAGGATCGATAGCGACCTTGTTTGAAGCGCAGTCGAGAACCACAGTTCCTTGCAGTGAATTTTCACGGACCTCAGCTTTGAAAGTAACAAATGACGGTGGCTCGTTCACATCAATGACGAAGATCTCAATCTCTGCAGTTGCGGTCAATCCTCCACGATCCAATATAGTAACACGGAGGTCATACTTCGACTTAGTCTCGTAATCGAAAGCACTTGAGTCAGTCACATAAATTTGACCAGTTGAAGAGTCGATGCGAAATAGTGCGCTTGAATCTGTCTTGATAAGTGAAAACCGAAGAGTGTCACCGATGTCCTGATCGAACGCGATGACCGTCATTAGGGCTGTAGCAATATCGTGCGAAGTTGAACGTGTAAACTCGGTGACACGCCCAGTCTGCCCAGCTCCGGTGACCGGAGCTTCGTTTACATCCTGAACTTGAATGATTAGAGTTTTGTTCGCTGTGCACGCAGGTTGCCCGTCATCTGTGACGTTTACGACAACTTCGAATTGCTTGGACGTTTCAAAGTCCAGAAAACTGGAGTTTTTTACGGATATTTGACCCAACGTTGGGTGCACATAAAACACATCTGACAATGCTGCGAACATCATGCGTCCGGAACTCCCGTCTGGGTGGTCTTCGTCAAGCACCTGGATACGATTTCCAACGTTTGTTCCCTGCGGACTATTCTCTAAGATATTGAAAGCTTGATCTTGGATGATAGGGCAGTCATTGGTATCCTTGATATTGATTCTTACCCGGCATTGAACGGTATGAACACCGTCTGACACAGCTACAACAACCATGTAACGTGGAGATACCTCGTAGTCGACGACCGACACGTCGCTTACGAAAACTCCCCCGGAGTTGTTTACGTACGATCCCGGAAGAGTCGTGCCACTCGAGATCGAGAATTGCAGAGACTTTCCCTCTGGGTCTGACGCGATTATTTGTGCAATGAAAATGTTCTGCCCAACGCCGTTTTCCGCGATTGAAGTCTCAACGTCGATACAACTTGGCGGCTCATCCTGGTCAACCACAAAAATGCCGAAGCTGCATGCGATTTTGAGGTCTTGCGCGTAAAATGCATCGAAGCCTAGCTCATACTGGTCCCGGGCTTCATAGTCAAGCGATATTTGAGGAGCAACACGCACTTCTCCAGAGCTTTCGTTGACAGTAAAAATGCGAGAAACAGCTGTCTTCTCATTCAGAACATATCGAGGAATCGGGTTCGATTTTGTTGACGACAACTGAACGTTGACAAACCCCACAAAAGCCCCGATGGCATTTTCAGTAACGCTCATGCGCGCATTTGGAGTTGGACAACTGAATGGCGGTGGGTCCTTCAGCAATGAGATATAGCAAGTAAATGGAACATCAAACACCCCATCACTTGCAACGAAAGTGAGGAAGTAGGATGTCGGAGATGAGAAGTTGAATGCTTCCGTGGTGTTTACGACCAATACACCGACCACCGAGACCGCGAAAATAGGTAAACCGGCCGCGCTTAGTGGTACAGGACCCAGGGAGCGATACGACAGTGGGGCGTGCTCTGGATCGATTAAGTTGGTGGAGAGGATTTGTGCCCCGGGTAATGCGTCTTGGTGAATAGATCCATTGTACGCTACTTCTCCAGTCGGCGCTTCATTGACGTCGACTACATCGATGGTTAAGACGCACGATGCTGATGCATCTCCTGTGTCGTGAACCTCCACTGCAATGCCGTAAGATGATTGAGATTCGTAGTCAAGACTCGTCAATAGCATAATCCGCCCCTGCGAGTCGATTGAAAACCTATCGGTTGCGTTCAAAAGGCGATAAGAGACAATCCTGTCACCCTGATCTTCATCAAACACGGCTAATCCCCCTGAGAGCACAGTTCTTGCAGGAGATGACTCAAGCACCAATACATGGTTACAGGTAGCTACGGGTGGATCGTTCGTATCTTTCACTGATATCGGGAGATCGACAAAAACTGTGAGTTCCTGGTCAACGACCTGGAGTCTGACAGTGTGAAGCGGTCGCGTCTCGTACTTTAGTCCAGAGAGTCCAACACGAAGTTGATCAACTGAAGCATCATAGTAGAAAGTCCCTGGTACGGTCTGGGACTGGATGGTGAAATGCAACTTGCGACCCTCTGGATCAAAAAACAGGGAACTCAGGACAGCGCCCACAGTTGTTGCCGATGGCGAATTCTCGTTCACGGAGAGGGCTGAATCAGATCCGATATAGTAAGGAGGCTCGTTAACATCCAGCACTTCGATTTTGATAGCCTGGTTGGTATGAAGCGCCTCAGGCGAAGCATCGTGTGCTGTTAGAACTACGTCCACTGTCTTCTTGAGATCATTCACGCCAAATAGTCGATTCCAGTCCCCACTGCCGAACTTTGCATCAACAACTGTGCTTGTACCTCGAAGCAGAGGAAGCTGAAACCTGATGGTGGTGCGTGCGTAGCCAGATGATTCGCCCAGAAGTGTGGCAATCACTTCTTTAGGTGAGACAGACACCTCATAATTCATATCGAAAGGTTGCGATCGGACTCGCAATGTCAATTTTGTTGTAATTGATTCGATGATTTCAGCTGGGCCCATGGAACCGACGCGTAATGACCGTCCGTAGATCGCCGACAGCTCCACGGCACTAATATTTCGAAACTCACCAGTGAACTTCACCGATTCGATCATCACCACGCAATCATCGCCACTGACTTGTGCAATTTCTGCAGCTGCTGGGGCAAGATCGTCAAAAGCCAGATTCTCGTAGTCCAGACAGTTTGCAATCGCGACATACAGCTGCCCTCTGGATGCGTCTACTTGTATGCATCCTGGGATTTCTTGAGAAGCCAGGGAGAACGTCACAGATCCGCTGGTGTCAGGATCGTGGGCAAGCACAGGCAAACCGACCATTGTCCCTGGTGGCGAGTTTTCAGCTACTGTCCGGCAATCAGTATCATCGAAAACAGGCGGCTCGTTGACGTCAACCACATAAACGTTGAGACTTGCAATCGACGCTAGGCCACCTCGATCAAGTGCTCGGAACGTTAGTGCGTAAGATGAGATTGACTCGAAATCGAGTGCGACTGCGTTCCACAATACCTCCTCAGGCGTGGGGTCGAAGTATATCGGACATGGCTTGACAGAGCATCCGACTAGAGCTAGGTCGTACGAATCACCAATGTCCTCGTCAGACACGACTGCAAAGCTAGAGGCGTTGATCCGAAACAAGGTGCCCTCAATGACGTTTACAGACTGCAATAGCAGAGTTGGTGGCTCATTGACATCATCGATAGAGATGTTGAGATGAAACTGTGTTGATAACGAAGGGTACCCATTATCTCTGACTTCCATCAAAATTGAATACAGTTTTTTCGTCTCAAAATCCAAGCCGCCAAGGTGACGATACACTGCGAACGTTGTCGAGCCACCACACAGTCGAGCTTGGCCACCCTGGCACACATTTGCAGCACAGTCAACGTCATTGATGGCGTACGTAGTGCCGGGCAACTGGACGATATTTGTGCACCAGCACTCATATCCGGCACGAATCGCGAAGAACTGACTCGTACGACAGCGTGAAGCACAATCTACGACTGGATCTGTGCTCAAAGTCAGATCCACGCTTTGTTTGGATGCCACAGTATCGACAAGCTGTCGAAAACACCCAAAGTACTGGTCAATCGGTCCCTGACCAACCGATAGCTGTCCTGTCGTGCTATCTACGATGAAGTTGCTCATATTTGTCACGATGGCGAAGCGAAGCTGTTGAGAGAAATCTGGATCAGTAGCGACTAGCGGCTGCCCTACCAGACTACCGCTTCGAGAATTTTCGATAATGCGCCTCGCCTGGTCGATAACGATTGGATTCTCGTTCACGTCAAGCACATTGACCAGTACATCAGCTGAAGCTTCAAGCGCTGAATTACCATAGTCGGCTTCAAAGCACCTGACACGAAGGTTGTATGCTCTCACACTCTCGAAGTCAAGACTTGGCTTCAGTAATGCTAGAACCGTTCCTTTGATTGCAAACAAGCCTGCGGTGTTACCACTTGTGATTGTCAGCGATAAATTATCGCCGTCTGGGTCAACGCACTCAACAGTCCCAATATTGGTTCCTGTCGGGGAATTCTCTGGAACAGACATCTTCATGTTGGTCGTTTTGAAGTACGGAGCTTTGTTGACTGGACTGACCCAGACAGTCACAGTCTCCGCTGTGCTGGTTAGCCCACTTAAATCACGTGCCAAAACCTTTACGGTGTATTTTGCTTGCGTTGAGGGATTAGGAGCGGACAGATTTCGGCGGATGGCACCTGTTCCAGGGTCAATTGTAAGCGCATCGCCATAATCATTCTGGGCAAAGGTATATGTGAGGTTGTTTGGTCCAGTATCGTCATCGTCTGCCTGTACACCGTCAAAAGGCGCTGTTTCAACAACCAAAGTGAATTCAATGATAGCAAGTATAAATGAGCTTGAAAAGCTCTTACCGTAAGTGGTGACTTTCGTTTGGGGATACTGCAAGCTCCACAAGAATGAAACTGGGACCCACTGCTGGCGAGCCATATCATAGCCGAGGACGGCAGCAGATTGCATGCAATTATCCACATTTGTCGCTGTCTGAACCACGACTTTGGACGCGTCGACAGGTGTCTTGAACTGAAGTTCGATCCAGCTCCCGGCTTCGTCATTTGATGTGGCTTTAAATGTTGCTATCGTGGATGTGTCACCATCAACAGCCTTGCTGAAATCTGAGTTATCTGAACCCAGAATGCTTTTGAGATCCTTCGCAAGAACAACTCGACTGCGCTCATTGAACCACTGAATTTCAGCCACTCCAATTGGACCAGAGCCGTAGTCCGAAAGCACAAGCAGGCGCCACCGAGTCGATGCCATCGCAATTTCTCCTCCCAGCCCAGCGAAAGGAAAATATGCCGTGTTTGCTGGAACAGAAAGGCTATTGTTGACGTTGACGGTGTCGCTCGTATGTCCGTTGAAACTGCATGGAAACTCATTTAGTAATCAAACATTTTGAGTTGAATGCACAACAAGTTTTACCTGTAACGGGCTATCAAGCTAGGGGGTGGTGAAGACACAAATCGCGCTAAGTTCGTCCGAATGAAAAAGGCCGACTTTACCTCCGACCACCATCTCAGCTGAACGAATCACGTACGATGAGTCCCTGTTGTACAGACGGAAGACATTGTAGGGTTTGACTTACCTCGGAGACAGAAAACGAGAATGGTTTGGTTACGCAAGCGATCCGTCCGAAGCAGTTCCCAACTACGAAGCTACCCCCACTCTCGACCTTCTTACCGATACTTGAGGCCATTTTGATCTCCACTGCTTGACTCCCATCCAGATACACAACAACCGCCCCGGTGTCTGCTCTCCACGTGACTGCCAGGTGATACCACAAACCCTGTTGAAGCTTCTGTTTCGTCGTGAGCGACGAGTCGAACAGCGTGACCTGGAATGTCTCTCCCACATAGGAAAGTCTGAATAAGATACTTTGCTTCGCTGCCTTGGTAATCGAATAAGTGACGATGGAGCCATCCGCCGAACTATTCAGGCTAACCCACAATTCAAGGGTGATTGCAGATCCGCTAACCACCGTGATACTGTTTAATGAGGCAGAAGGATTATCGCTGGTCAAAGTGAGCATCTTCCTGAGCGACGTGAGCTTTGTGCTTGGGCGATCGAAGAGGTCGCAGTTGGTACATGGTATGCAGGTCAAACCAGGAGGAGTTAATGCAATTGTGCAGGACGAGTTCGAGTTGTTGTACATCCCTCCCACACACGCTTGATTTGAATCACATAAGCTCTCGCACTGGCCTAATGACGTCGCGACTATCTTGTACAGGCTCGAGGTGTCTGAAACCGCTATATCACAGTTTCCGCGCCGGCGGAAGGAAGCCCGTGCCACAACACGATTTCCTGCACTTTCGTCAACGAATAGATGCTGTCCCAATTGTATCGTAGGGGGTTCATTCACATCCAAAACAGACACCAGAACTGTGACAGTTGCTGTTGCACCTGCTCGGTCTTTCACGACTACTGTGATGCTATATCCAGATCGTGACTCGAAATCCAGGCCAACGCGGTTCACTAAATCCCACGTAGTCTTGTTGAGCTGAGCCAACGAAAAGGATAATGAGGCATCAGATAAAGTCACCACGAGTGAGTCCGCCACGTCCTCATCCGAAGCAGTAACCCATCCGACTCGACTGCCGATAGGTGAAGTCTCTGGTATGCTAGCACGATTAGAGGATGAACCCGGGATTGCACCTGCAAAAAACAATAACGGTGGATCGTTCTTGTCAACTACTTGAACTCGTAAAATCATCGTTGTTGACTTCGATTCCGCTTTAGCATTTCGAACCAGAATAGTAACATTGAAGGAAGGCGTCAGCTCGTAGTTTAGTGACGTACTTGTTATCACCTGTCCAGTTCCCCGATTCACCGCAAAATTCGACGTAGAATCCAAGAGTTCGAACGCGAAAGCTCCAACCACCGATCTACCCGAGTCTTGGTCAATACAATTCCTCCACAAGTCGTCGGCAACCGATGATCCCTTTGGAAGATTTTCTGCGACAAAAGCAGCGCGAAAGCTTGCACAAATCGGGGCTTCAATCTCATTAAGAATGTTCACAAGAACGGCGCAGCGAGTGGCGAGCGGGGCCGGGGCGTTGTCTTGAACCTCGATGACCAAGTTGTAAACGTTCACCGTCTCATAGTCCGTGATGTTGGATCCGGTTAAGAGTATTCCAGTGGAGGCATTGATGTTGAACATGTTAAATAAGTCTCCACCCACGATTGCGAGTGAAACTGTATCACCATCTACATCGTTTGCAGAGACCTTGCCGACGAGTGTTCCAGTTACGGAATTTTCAGTGAGTTGGAGTTTTGTATTTGAACATTGAGGTGGGTTGTTGATCCCTTTCGACGCGATTTCGATCGTAATGCTACTAAACAAACTTGAGTCGTCTAGATCTGTCACGCGGAGAATCACTGGGTATCGAGTACTAGTAGCCAGGGTTGACCCCTGGATCACCGATACTGTACATGTAGTAGTATCTGCACTGGTCGACACCGTAAACCTACTCGACGCGTCCGTGGTAATGGAGCAAGTCCCGCCAGACTGGCCTGGATCTGGGTCGTCCACCGTGAGTTGAATCGTCGTGTATGAACCGTCTGACAATTGGTTCAAGTTTACAGAATAAGCACTTTGTGACACAGTAGTGCCCACAAAGAAAGGAGCTGCAGGAACATCAATGACTTGTACAAGAAGCAGATCTGAAAACCCAGTAAGTCCAGTTGGATCCGTTGCAGCGATGGTAAGCCAGTAGGAGTCTGCCACGTTTGCATCCAGCGTACCAGCCAATTGAAGTTGTCCCGTCGTAGATGATATCGAGAACCGATTTTGCGGATCGCCCGAGCGTATCGTGTAAATCAGTTGAGATGTTTGTCCTGCATCTTGGTCACTAGCTGTGACGGGATTGCCGACAAGTGTACCTACTGCTTGATCCTCTGCAACGGAGAAATTCGAAACGCTCCCAAACGCTGGGACATCGGGGCCGTCAGTTATCACGACAAAGTTTGGTCCGATCTCGGAACATGCCTGAATGGGGTCACATGCTAAGACGTAAAACGAAAAATTGGTTGTCGATAATGATTCAAAGTCGATGGGGGCGATGGTGGCGATCGCACCCCCACTTAAAGCAAAGATAGACGAAAAGAGAGATGTAGAGTTGATGAGAGATAAGCTCACGGCATCGCCTTCTGGGTCTACAACATAAATTGCGTACACGGTAGAACCCACATCGCGATTTTCTTGAACAGCCACGGAAAACGCCGAGCCCACTGGGGCTTCATTTACATTTATCACCTCAACCGTCACAATAGCAATCGATGACAGACCGCCTTTATCTGTCACTTTGGCGGATAGCAGAACAAAGGGCGTCGTTTCGAAATCTAGTCCACTCACAGCCCACAATAATCCTCCGGATGTTACTTGTATGTCGTCGGTACCGTTCATTAGAGAGAATGTGAGGACATCTCCACGGTCTTCGTCCGATGCGAAAGTCGACAAGTCTCCGACGACACAATTGTCGCCGAAACATCCTTCCAGAACGTCAAAGGACCCAGCTAGCAAGATAGGAGGTTCGTTCACGTCGACAACTGAGACCGTGTAGTCGCAGGTCACGAATCGACTCGTCTGATCAGCAACGCGTATTCGCAAGTACACCTTCTCGAAGATTTCGTAGTCGAGTTCTTTAGCTAGTAGTATTTCCCCCGACGAAGAATCGACGCGGATAACACCAGAGACGCTTTGCCAAAGAAGCGTGTACCTGATGATGTCACCAATATCTGGATCGTTCGTATACGGGGTTAACTGTCCCACGGAAGAATTAACTGGTTTCGATTCCGGTGTCGGAAAGACCCATCCTGTGCAACTAGGTGGCTCGGGCATGTCGGTCACGAAGATGGCCACAGACGTATATGCTGCAAGCCCTCCAGAGTCAACTGCCGAGATGTTCAACGTGTACATTTTTTGTGTTTCGTAATCAAGCACCTTTACCGCGAAGATGTTCCCATTGCGGTCTACAGTGAACTGATCAGAACCCCCAGACACTATATAATAGGTCAGAGTATCAAATGCGTCGGGGTCTGAGACAGCAAGTCCTGGGGAGAGTTTTACGGGTGGAACTAGATTCTCCGCGATCAATCTTGAGACACCGTCGTTGGAAATCAATGGCGGCTCATTGACATCAACGACAGTTACCGAAATATCACAGATAGCGTTACCGCCCACATCTGACGATTCCGATACCTTCATCGACAGACGATAGCTACGCCGTGTCTCGTAGTCAAGCGGACGAGTCAAGACGATCCTCCCATCGTCACGCAGGCTAAACGGATTTGAAGTGGACGAAGCATCCAGGTCGATCATGTCAAGGTGATACTTCAGTGCAGGTGTCGTTTCAGCCAAGGAGAAGCTAGTTGTTGATACGTAGGTCGCAGTGGCCTCTGGTATTGTGAGTGTGTGTTTTCCATTTGTGCAAACTGAGGCGTCGTTGAACGTCGTCCGAAGTGTGCGGACTCCACCTGAGCAAGCATACCAAGAGGAACATTTCTCGTAGCTATCGTGGCGTGATGTCTCCGGGGTGGCGTAAAAGCCATCAGGAATTAGAACTGGTGAGTACACGTCTTGGGCTCCGAGCAGAGGTATATCAAGTTCAATCTCAGAACTCGACCCATTCGGCAGAAGGCGAAGGGCTCCCCACGGATTCAGCGAGCTCTTCTCACCGACGAACACAAAACTCCCTACCATGGTGGGAACATCTGCGGTTTGCAGTCCAAATGATCCGAGAACACTCACCAGATTTGACATGAAGAGAGGAGGACTTGAGCTCTCCAAGCGAACACCAGTCAAGACAAGGAAACTGTCATTCGCTACTGAAGCTAACCAGATGCTTGCCTGATTACTCGAAGCTGCATCCACTATAATGGCACTTCCAGACACGTTGCCGAAGCGAGAGACGACGAGCAATGAAACGGAGTTCGCTATAGCAGCAGAAGGTACCTCAAAGACACGGGCTCCGTTGATATCAGTTTGAACTTTGCATGAGCTCTGAGTTCCCGATGCACAGATGGAAACTTTGACCTTTGCGTACACTGGGATACCGTCAAGGAGATCGCATCGCACTGGAGCGTAGGGCAGCACTTCACTTCGAGATCTCCGAAACAAGATTGAACGCTTACGTACTAGCTTTGACTCCGCTCCAATGATTGAAATTTGATGTTTGCCTAATGTGGAGGGAAAGCTGAACGTGAGGACTGAACTAGTGGATCTCGATAAGAGTACTTGTCCATCTCCAACCACGATTGCGCCCCATTCGAAGCCCGCAAGAGGCACTTGAAAGTCATAGATGGGTGTCGACGACGACTTTTCGAAGAACTCAATAGTAAAGTTGTGCCCAAAGCCCCCCAACGGAGGGGGGGAAGGAACAGAGACTAGAGTATCCACGTCCGCGATATCGAACACGTCAATACTGATGTTTTGCTGAGCTGAACTGGCTAAAGACATTGCTTTTTGGAAGGAGTCATCACCACTGGACGGTACCTTATCGAGTGATATCAGAGTGTACGATATGCGCGAGGGAGGGAGCACCACGGTCCCGCTTGAGGTGGGTACTGCTGGGCATGCGCTCACACTTCCTAGTTTACAAACACAACCTGATGCGCATCGACCAGAGCATAGAGGCGTTTGCAGGCCACGCTGAGATCCAAAACGAGTGGCTGGACATCGATACCGAAAACCATTCTGGCAGTAATAACCTCTTGGACAAAGTAAGACTCCAGATTTCCGCCTCGCCGTCTTTGATCCGACTGAGTAGTACCCCGCTGGGACGATAACGAACCCCGAGTTTCCTCGAGGGCAATATACACTTGAACTTGGGCACTCGCTAAGATCTTGATAACTACAAGCAACTGGCCCACTTTGACAGTATAAGCCCGCTGGTACAGGGCTGCATTTTGATTGTCCTGGCTTTGAGTACGTGCCGTTCGAGCATGGGAGTAGATCTATTAGGGAGGACTGTGGCTTCACAGCGGCATAACCTGCAGGGGCATTTAAACAAGCACTTGAGCCTGCAGAAGAATACTGTCCGGAGGGGCACTTCAATGCTGAAGTCGAACCACTCGAGCACTTGAAACCCGCTGGGCAACTTCGACAGGCTGTTGCACCATACATGCCGCTTGATGGGTTGAAAGTTCCCGGTGGACAGGTCTGACATGGTTTATGCTGGCTCTCAGAATATGTTCCTGCTGGGCAGATTGAGCAACCTCCAGTGGCGTCTCGATAGTAACCGAGCTGACAACTCCCTTGACGAAGCATTAGCTTTGCTCCGTCGTATCCATCAATGTCACTCCACACAATGTAGCCTGTCCGTCGACACCAACTGCGAGCCCATGGAGCAAATGTTGAGCACATGGGCACAATTTGAAAAGGGGCGTTCAAATCGGTCTTTGAGGCCAAGCAGTCGGCGAACCAGAAGCCACTTCGACTGCGCTGAGCGCAGTTGTATCGCTTTGCGAGATCATTATCGCGATCCGGAGTGCTGAAGTACGTGTTATTCAGGAGGCTAAACGCGTCTGGTGCAGTGCTGACGTTATAACCGTAGCCATCGACACGAAGCAGGAACTTCTGATCCTCTCCTGCCACTTGAAAGCTTCGGTAGTACGCAGATGTAGACACTAGATTCTTGGAGAGGATGACCATTGCCTCCGTCGCACGTTTTGTCATCGTTGCAAGCACAGCATTTCCAATCCACCACTCACTTGATCTTCCGACTCCGAAACCGTTCGCATATTCTCTCCACTTGCGGTTAAACCACACATCTCCTTTGGTGCGACTGAGCGCGACAAGCCAACCATCAGCGCACGGAAGCAGTACCGGATCCGAACTCGAATCAAACCGAATGTAATATAACCCATCGGGATTTGGATCGTTTACGAGCTCGCGTGCGTTTTTTAGCTGAGTACACGAAGACGCTGGTGTGTCAGTTGACAGACCGAGAGGAATCTTGAACGTGTAGTCTAATTCCATTGAGACGTCGTCAATACCGAAGGCGGTTGCATACGATGAGCTTGGGAAGTCCGTCATGAACCTAAGAGTTGTTGTTTTGTTGCTGAGATTGCGGACGAGGAGACAGCGCCGACCACGGTAGAATGATGTACCCCCAGTCAGTAACGAAATGCTTCGATCGGAGCACCAAAATGGAGTAGTCTCATTTACGATTTCGCTATGGACGAGCCTTGATCCCATAAACACCTTGACGTTTTTCGGTGTCGTAGTGTCTATTCTGCTCCATCCGTTCGCTGACAGTCGGGAGTCAAAGATGTAGTAGTGAGTGAAGCAGATGCGAACATTTGATGACTGAAATCCTGAATTGAGCACTCGCGTCACGGGTTTCTCCACGTAAGATCCTGGTATCACGAAAGAGGCACCTCCAAGAAGAGAAATACCTTCGCATAACGGATACCACTTGCTCTGATCTGCTCCCCACGAAGTTGACCACAAGTTGTCTTCTCCGTTACCATTGAAAGAGTCTCGAATCAAATCACTCCAGTACCGAGAAGGCGCAGCATCATTCGTTGAGCAAAGGTATCGTGATGTAGGTATACCTCTTCCATCAAATGACAGACGAATGCCATCAACCACACTTTGAGCTTCAGAGTTTGAGTGCATCCCAAGCCAACGACGTTTGTCAACGAAGTGCGCTGCCACGATCGCATCATCGTCATCCCCGACAATATCCCGAATCCACCACTTTCCGGAGTCCACAGCTGTCCACTGGGTTGTACCAGCGTTGTCTGTTGGAAGCTCAACCATCGTTCTAGTCATTGCGTTTGTGACACCAGGAACCGTCATGAAGTAGGATGCACCATACTGATTGTGCATTGCATTGAAGTGGCCGAGTGACCTCGGGACGACCATGCGAAGCCCCATAACCCTACAACTGTCCCAATCGTCAGCCGAATTTGTGCTTCGGCACAACGAGTCAGACGACCCCCCATCACACGGCACAATTGTGTATCCTTTCTCAGCATCAGAGGTCATATCACAATACGCTCGAATAAACCCCAATCTTGTTGCAATGACATAAACACCAGACTGTGTGTTTGGTGCGTCAGCTTTGATCGAACTGCAACTCGAAGGCATGTTCACGTGCATTGTTGTATTCGGAGTCCATACTGAGTTGAAAGTCGACGCCAGAAGAGCTTGTCGTAGCGACGCGATCGTAATGACAGAACACTGGTCGTTGTCGTTGTTGTACATGAATCCGACGCAATTCCGTCTTCTCCGACACACACAGCGGCAGAGATCAACTATACTTCGAGGGCTACCACATCCCATCGAGTCACAAGTCCCATTTATGCATGATTCAACGATTGAATCGTTTCCGACGCTTGGCCACTTCAAAATACCCCATGAAGCCCAAAGGTTCTCACTCACGTTGGGGTCGACTCCTCGAAACATTGATAATCGACTCGTGTCTAAAATTGAGCTGCTTGGGCTGGCGTTCATGTACAAGTTGCAGGTCTGAGCTACCTTATTGATCACTCCCATTTTACAGAGATAGTGTGCGCCGCACCGAGCCTGGCATTGATCAGGTGATAAGGCTGCACCTCGATCAAACGTGGCAATCTGATACTCGACATTCAGTAGCTGGTAGCCTACCTTAGAAGCTGTAGTCACATCAAGAGAGACGCTCGTGACGCCAGAGTCTACGTCGAACAGCGAGTGCATGATCATCATCTCACATGATCCAACTGGCACTGTTTCAAGGATACTTGAGAAAACACCATCGAAGACAAGTTGTCCGTTCCGCCTAAGTTGAGCCTGCAGTCTTTCATTCGGTGAATTCCTGCATGCAATCGCTGAAAAGCGAAATGCCACTATACTAGGAACTGGAGCTGAGATGTTCCTGACGAACAGCGTGGCATTCTGAGCAAGTGTAACGTTCTCCAACTTTGTTGATAGCAGTGTTGCACCTGGAAGAAACATCGCATGCAAGCGCGCACCAATAATCTTGGCAGATTTTGCACCAGAAAATAAATAGTTGACACCCATCGGAAGCCACGATATTGGACTAGAAGCGTCTGAGGCTTGATAAAATGCTGAAAAATCTAGCGCGCTTCCACTTGGTTGAATAAAGCGTTGATCGATTCTTGCCTGAGAAGCCATCGAAGCGGGTTTATCAAATGCAAAAGACAGGTCTAGTGTGAAGGCTTTAGCGGTCGCGTCATCGATGAAAAATCGCCCGGTGAAGAAGGCTAGAACGACTCCAGCTGCCGAACCGTTGCGAGTGAGATTCACAGCTACTCCGGGTAGTGGGTCGTACTTCAAGTTCTTAAGCACTGTGGTTACTAGATCGGTCGCACGAGCGGACGCCGTTGATGCTGTTGGCAGGAAGGTGGCAGAAATTCTGGAAGAAGAGTTGAATGTTGAACTGAACCGGCAGGCTGGGTTCGGTGCTGCACGCATTTGGACCCCGTACTGGCCTGGGATAGCTAATCGCTGGATCTGAATACTGGATATTCGTCGCGTGACATCATTTTTATTTGAAGCTCTCTCCTTGGACACGGCATTCGCAGTGTTCACATCGACATCTAACATTGGGGTCCACTTCGTTATCTCGTCGATCACAGCAGAAACTGACAGAGGAACTACTCCCGATTCAGCGCGCGAGAAATATATTGAGGATAGCTCAAACTGTACTGAGCTTCCGTACACTTGAACGACCCGGCGGCCTGGGGATAGCAACGTGTCAACTCGAGTCATCTTGGCCTGTCGACCACCCCAGTAATCACTGGCACCGAAGAACTCCTGAACAACCTTGCCGTCCACAACGAGCATACCACCATTCCCTGCACGGAAGGGGAGCCCAAGATACCACGACCAGGCTGTCGTAGCGTTCGGTCCGGGTTCGACCACTTCAATCTGCACAAGGAAAGCGACGTTGGCGTTGACTTGTCGGAACCGACCACATACATCTCGCCGCGCGTTGGTGAACTTGTCAAACACTGATAACTCACGCTGGCAAAATCCTTCGCTCTCTGTGGGCATTGTTGCATTGTCAAAGTCACCCTTGAAAGCCAGGCCCTGGCCGGCCTTGTATGTCTTGCTCAATCGCTTGGAGGTGTACGCGATGCGCACGATCGGGTGTTGCAGCGCTACAACGCAAAGTCCGCATCTCAGCGACATTTATCATTTTTACCACCAGCAGAAACTCCACGTTCCACCCACCTGGCGCGTTCAGCCGCGAGTCGACGACGCGCTCGGTGTAGCAGCGCGGGTCGAGCTGGTAGTTCGAGTGCACGAGCAGCGCGCCGGCGCTCGGCGTCGTCAGCGCGAGTGTGCGACCGCCGTCGAGATTGTCATAGACCACGGTCGGCGCGACTGCAACATCCAGTGACTGTCCATCAGCACGCCCCAGTCGCCGGCAACGAAAGCGAGCTACGTACAAGGAATGAGCTCGGCCAGGCCGTCGCTCGGGCGCGTGTTGGGCACCGTCGAGAACACGGCGGCGAGCGCGTCGCGAGCGCCTAGCGACGCACAGAGCGCGGTCACCAGCAGCCGCGTCGCCATGCTCTCGGCCTCGGCGCAGAGGGTCGCTCGGTTGTGTCCATGGAAATCCTCAGGGGTCGGAAATCGGTATCGCTGGAACAATATTGACAAGGCGCAAAAAAAGGAAACCGGAATGATGGTCGTTTGGTGAAAAATTACCAAGAGGAAAGATCGAGAGGGACGAAGGAAAGATAACTTGCGTAACTTTCAGGAAAGCTAGAAAGTATTTATAGCCAATCCGATGAGGACGCTTTTTTAGATTAGAGAAGTTTAGAAACTGGAACAAAACGGGACTGGAACAACCACCACCGATCTTCCAAACGTGATATTCCACAATTTCCAGTTGAAGTTTAGATTTCCTGGAATACGTTCAGCCACAAGCACATCCGGGCGCCCCTTGCGGAGAACAAAAAACTGGAGGTTTTGTTGGCGGCAACTTCAAAAACTCGTCATGACGCAGGCAGAGGACGACGCGAAAGAAGCTCGCCTGCTCGTGGCGGCGCTGCGCGCACTCGACTACGACGAAGATGGTATCGTCGCACACGTGGACGCCTGAAGTGCGTGTGAAGAAGTGAGTGCGCGAAAGCAGAGCTGCTGCAAACGACCAGCCAAAGACCCACCCAAACGTTTGCGCTTTTTTCTGTGCAGGGCTGCGTTCGCGCCAAGTCTTACGGCGTCGAGCGGCACAACACGTCACTCGGTTTCGCGCCATTTCCTTCCACTGCTGGCGTTCGCGCCAGTTCTCACCGCCACCGCCCGCGCCATCACTCGTTTCCTTGCCACGCTTTTTCTCTTTCAGCTACTTCACACGAGAAAGCCAAAGATCGTGTGCTGCACCTCATCGATTTTGATTGGCTATAGCTCCTCGATTTGGACAGGGTATGGAATTTCGCAGGTATTTTGCCGGATCTTCCACTGGAACATCGAGGCCCCTCGTGTCTTCCAAAAGAGACGCGTCTAAAATCGTCTCGCGTCTAAGTACGATTTTTGTTCCAGAAACGGCGACATCTTCCAGTTTCTAAACTTCTCTATTGACTCTTCAGGTTGACAGTCTCCCTGGTGATGGCAGTTCGACTAGAAGAATTGACTCAGCCTGACTCACGAAAGACTGGGGCACAAGTTGTGCCCCAGTCGTTCGTGTATTCTGTGTGCTTTTCCTATCGAGGTCTATGAGTCCATCTGGCATGATTCGCAGCTTGCGGTGCCGGCGGCACAGAACATGGTCGCCGAGAGCACGCCAGAGAGATTCGAAGTCTGGCACGTGGCACGCGAAAGCACAGGCACGTCCACACGCAGCAGCTCGTTCGACGCAAAACCGTTCTACCCGGGAGCAGCCTGGTGTCTTGGCCAGCCATGGATCTGGTCACGTTGGGATCGAGGAAAGTAAGGTGATAACCGATGGAGGAGACTCATTCGCTCCCTGTGCATGGGAATGAGAGGGGCATGCAATTTGTGGTGTCCATATTGTGTTGACACCACTGAATGGATGCAGGTGTCACACAGACTAGTATCATTTCTGGTGTCAACAGGGAACTGAGACACCGAAGTACTGAGTTCAACGTGCGAAACTGCTTTAGTACATGGAAACCGCGTCTCACTTCCCTTCCTTCTTCAGATTTGGCCTTCGCACCAGTCAGCCAACAGAGAGTAAAGTTAGATGAAGAGCGGGACAGCCACTCGAGGCTTTTGCTCGTGGAGTTAACAGCTCAGCAAAATCCACGTTCTGGTGGTCTTCGCGACTTGAGATGATCTACCACTGCGATCCCGAGAGACAGTTGCAGGTGGCTCGCTAAAAGGTTGGGTTTGTGGACCCAAGACCGCTTGCAGAAGAAATCCTCGGTCTTCCAGACCACACGAGTTCTTGGACTTATCGTGGGATGACATTCATTACGGGCACCTCTGTGGCGTGGACAACCACACTCGTGCATACTTGCATCAGATGAATAGTCTTTGATTGGGCGGCGAGAGTGGTGTAAGCGTGCTCAGGCAAATGTTGAGCACTCTCGCGTCCTTGGCGTGGCTTGTCGCGGCGAGATGCCGCTCGACGCCGCCAAAAACGGGGAGCGCGACTTGATCAACTTGCTGCATAAATGGATCGAGCTCAATCAGTGTGATCGCCCGCACAACGTTACCGTACTGCTGGATCGTGTTTGTTGCCAGCACGAATTGTCCGTATCGCCCTCCTGCTTCTTGCGAAACGCGGTTGATGACGTCGCTTATAAACGACTTGGCTGTCATCGCGGGCGGGACCATATTAAGCCAGCGAGGTGCTTGAGCGGGATCTCTCGTGTTGGCCTCCGCCACGAAAGCGTTCGCGTTCTCGATTTGCCAGTCCCAGAAGAAAGCGAGGTGGTCTTCATCTATCGTAACCGACGAGAGGTCCTCTTCCAGCTAGAGCGAGAACCAAGTACCGCACGGAAATAATCGAAAAACTACATTGAGGGCGAGAGTGTGCTGGGTGGCTTAACTCAGAGAGTGCGTCTAAGACCTTCTCCATGTGTTGGCGTGCGCAGACGACGCTCTAGAGTTGCTTGCGATTGTCGCCGATGGGGTGAATGTTTGCTGGAGCGAGCGTGTGGTAGGTCTCGTCGCATCTTCCTGTTCCAACTCGAACCAATCAACGACCTTGTCAATCATGGCCGATGTCGTTGAAGTCTCTGGAGAGCAGCATCATACTGTACTCCACCAACTTCACTGTGCAATCGTATTCCTCGAGATCTCTATCTCCAAGCGCGCAACCAACGAGGCGTCCGCAAGTGAATACATCACCCCAACAAGATGCCGCTGACACTGCAGCAAATTCCAGTGCAAGTCACATGGATCTTCATACCCTGCTTCACAATGACCTGCGTCCGTGGTCGTCCCACACGACCCGCCACGCTGAGCTGTAACAGGCCCATCAGTTCAGTCCCCTCCAAGCTGTTTGGATTCACACAGATCGAATCAATCGACTTCACTTACATCATCATCATCATGACGGAGTTCGAGGAGGCAGTTATGCGTGGGGTCCACGAGATGAAATCATCGTTGCAGCAGAACTTGAATGCTCGCCGTTGCTGACTCTGTCGACTGAACTTCTTCAATACCTCACGTGTTGCAAAAGCTTGCATTCAATGCCGGCTCACGCAGAGACTGAGAAATTTTCTCAGTGTGAACGTAGAGACTTTCCACGCGGTCCATCGCCTAAGCAGAGACCGTTGGGCCCTCTGCTCTCTGCCGTGGTAGGCTCGGATATGTTGGAGATGAGCCAACCATCTCTGTAACATATCCGAGCTTACCGCGACGCATCAGGGCCCGCCTCTCAAGGTTGAAGAATGACGAGACCTTCTCTGCTGCACGTGCATCCGCTTTGTGCGTCGATGTCCTGAAGAATGAAGCATGGGCCATGTCTGTCATGAGCCGCCACACCAACAAGAAGAGTCAAGTCTCGTATCCCGTGCCCTTGCATCAGATCTCATAACCTTGGCACCTCGTGCCATCACCACAGCACAAACGCCTTTCTCGCTCGCCACGCGTCGCATACTGCCTGCGTTCCCTCCAAGCGACACGTTGTCGGCGTCTCTTCGCGAGTCGAGTGGCTGACTCAGGAGTATCCAAAATGCCATGATCTCAGCTCATGTGGTCCACATTTCCGTAGCTCTTCAGTCGACGCAAAATGTCGTCATGTCGCAGGTTTCTCGAATGTCGCTCGTCCCAGTTCCGATCTCTTCCCCAATGCTCGCAATGAACAAGTGGGGGCTCGAGCGGCGGCACCTGCTGCTGCTCTTCCTGGCCGGCATGGCCTCGCGCGGCGTCATCAAGGTCGGCCCCTTCTTCTTCTTCTTCTTCATCTCTCTCTCTGCTAACGTCTTCCTCTCTAGTCGCTGCTCGGGCCCACTGCCGCCTTCGCGCTGCTGCTCGTCGTGGCGCTCTACTATCTCTACATGAAGCGCCAGAGCGTGTCCATCTACGACGAGGCCGCGCGGCAGCAGGTCAAGGCGGCCGCCAAGCTCGACGCGCTCCACGACCTCAGCGGCGCCAAGCTCTCGGACGCCGAGAAGCTCGCGACGCGGCAGACCCACTTCCAGCTCAGCGAGGAAGAGCGCATGGTCATCACGTGAGTCCTGATGGCGAGAGTCTAGAGAAGAACGGAAATGGCAAATGCTGATCGTGTGGGTGGTTGTATGCGCCAGCGATCGCATCCACAAGTACTCGAGCAAGATGAGCGGGTCGCATAAAGACCGCAAGAAGTTCCTGGCGGTCTCCAGGCGACGGCGCACCGAGGCCGAGGCGCGCGCGCTCGCGAACGGCGAGACCATCACGCAGGAGCGCACCCCTGCGCCCACGAGTGAGAGCAAGAGCGACGACGCGTCGGCGTCCACGAGCCGCGAGACGGCGCTCGAGAAAGTCGTGGAAGACGCCGTGAACGCGACGCTGTGAATCTAACAACCAGCGGAACCGAATGGGATACTAAACGAATATACCACCGCGCCAACCACAGCGCTTCCTCCGAGTCGCGCGTCGTTCGTGGCCGCTGGCTTCCAGACGGCTTCGCGATCGAGCCAGCAATAAACGAGGCTCTCGTGGCGCCACGTGGGCCTCCGATCCGATCCGATCCGCAGACGTTCGTTGTCGTCGTCAATTGACTGGCGGCGTCATCGCCTTCGTCCCGCCGACGGCGATTAGTACCGGCCGCTTGAAGTTGCTGTTCGGTGAAGGCTGCCGCCGCCTCTCTTCGCTCTCGCGGCAGCCGCTGAACAGATCGAGGCGGAGAGAGGGGTCCATCAAGCTTCCTCTGACTCATGAGGAGGGAAAGAAGGCCGGGGTGAACCTACAATTATTGGTATTGGTTCTCGCTCCGCCCCAACCGGTTCCACGACGAGAACCAAAATTTTGGGCCGTGGAACCGATCTTCCGCCGAGCATCAGCAAGCGACTTGCGTGGGTGGACCAGTGACAGCGACACGCACGCACGCGCCGACGCCAACTCATTCCAAGTTGGAAGCGTTGGAACCGACGCCGACAAACGGTTCAGTCGCCGTCGCACCCGAGGAACCAACATTGGGCGTGAGCACATCCACGCGCAGTCGCAAAGGAGCGAGGCCGAGTCGCATCCCCCCTCCTCATTTAACGTCAGCCGGCCACTGGATTTCTCGGGTCCACGTGTTCTTGAAGATGGGAGGTCATCCCTCCACCCGACGCGGATCGGAAGCATGACGCGTGGGGCGGCCCCACCGAAGGACATATATCGTTAGTCTGCCTGCGCGTTCCATTTTCGTTGGATCCTTTGGCGATCCAACAAGTTGGCGAGGTGACGAGTTGCGCGTCAGCCCGCGCAAGTCACTTTGTGGGGATGCAGGGCAACTTCAACGTTGCGCAGAAAGAAAACGACGCGAAACGGAACGTTGAAAAAAAAAATATTGAAGGGGTGTGGTGTGTTTCTCTGCTTCATCTTGAACTGAATGGGAAACCCCTAGTCGCGATCACGCGGCAAACCAGCGTAGCGCGTTGCCCAATGAGGGGGACCTGATAAACCTCAAGTGCCTCGGAGTCAACAAGATCTGTGACACCCCGCGAAAAAACCTCGAGCGACATGCGCCTCCATCGGGCAACTGGCTCCCTTGTTCAAGGCGACTGGGGAGAAAAACAAGCCATACGACCTCCAGCTGGGACGCGCGTGCAAGCGCAGGCGTGGCTCGTATTTTTTCGCTTTTCGGCACGGCAACCTCCACTCGCCGCGGAGCCAATCCAATCCAAGCGACGGACGGCAACGACGCCAACCCACGACCACGTCCACGCCAACAGCCGTGGATCATCCAGCGCTCCGGACCACGTCCGGAGGTTCAAGTTAACTTTTCCTCGCCACCCGTGCGCGCTCATTCGTTAAACGAACTCGCTCCATACGCGACGAGCGCTCGCGTATCTCGCGGCTCTGTGATCTCGGAGCTCGCTCGTTCTCTCTCTCTCTCTGTCTCGAGCCGCGCGCGTCCGTTCCGTGTCTGTGCGCCCGTCGCCACGCTGGGGGCTGCCACGAGCTCCTGCGCGTTCTGCTGCTCGCACGGCCGCGTCGCCCAGCCGCTCGCGCCGCCAACGTCCGCGCGCCGCGAGCTCATTCCACAGCGACGAGACTTGCCGCACTACTGCCACCGCCGCCTCCCGACCATCGCCAGCGCCTCGGCCATGCGGATGCCCGACGTCCCGTCACCCGTGACCAACACTCTGGCGCGAGAAGATCCAGGGGGAGCCGCGAGCTGCACGCAGTCGCTGCCCTACGTCAAGCCGCGCGTCGCGAGCGAGCTCCTCGGGCTCGACAAGCTCTCGCGCCGCATCTCCATCGCGTCCTCCGACACGGCCACGTCCTCGCCCGAGTCGCCCGCGCGCGCCATGAACAGCTCGCTCTCGTATTCGGTGCCCAGCATCTCGACCGTGACCACGACGCCGCGCGGCCGCGCGCCCGTCGACGTCATCGCCACCTACATGAACACGGTGGACCCGCGCTCCGTCAAGGCCGACCTGCTGCGCGCGCACGCGCACCTCACGTCGCCGCGTACGTTCTCTGCTCGCTGTGGTGGTGGCTTGGAGCCAAAAGGTATTGAGGGGTGCTCTCTTGTGTCTTGAGTAGGCAATGCGTCGCAGTCGCGGATCCGCTCGTCGTCCATGATGAGCAAAGAGAGCAGCGCCGACTGGGGCTGGTTCGCCGACATTGACAGCAGCAGCGAGAGCTGGACGGGCGACGGCTCCATGGGCCACCTGCGGCGGCGCATGAGCGCCGACCTCGGGCTGCTCGAGAACGGCAGCGCCGTCCACGTGCTCGGCGACGAGCAGCTCAACACGCGCATCTCGGCCGCGCACAAGACCTTCACGATCAACACGGACGGCATGAACAAGGTCGTCTCGGCGACCGTGCAGATCCCCAAGTTCCGCATTGTGCAGTCCCGGTCCGGCGCCGACCGCCACGCGCAGTACCTGATAACGCTCAAGCTCGGCAAGGAAGTCTACGCCGACTGGCGGCGGTACTCGGAGTTTGGCGAGCTCGTCAAGAAGCTCGAGGTCGACAAGTACGCGCGCACGCTCGCGGCCTGGCGCGGCATCGACACGCGGTGGTTCAACCGCCTCGAGCCGTCCTACCTCCACCAAAAGTGCATCACGCTCGAGAATTTCATGCGCGAGCTCATGTACGAGTCGAACGAGCCCTCCATACTCATCGAGTTTCTCGGTGGATACCTGGCCAAGGTCAACACGCGGCCGAGCGACCCGACGGCCTACCGCCCCTCGGCACAGCTACCAAAGGAGCTGCGGCCCCCGCAGCCCAAGCACGAGCGCGAGCTCTTTGAGAAGATGTGGGCCGAGAACTTTAAGCGGTCTCGGGTCGAGTACACGACCTTGCCGACCGCACAGCACGCATAGAAGATTTGATATGACTTCTACAAACGACGCTGTAGCGATGCAAGACCCCATCGCACGATAACTATGACTATATATTCTCTAGTAAGTAACCTTTCAAGTTTGGAAAATGGGCCCCACCACTCCTACCTACGTATCTCGTTCACTGGCTGCCGGCAAACCAGCTTGCCTTGTTCACTACTGCTGCTTGGGGCGAGACCCCGGAGGCTGCTGACACAGCTCGTGCTGGAACACGATGAGGTCGGGGATGCGCGAGATGTCACGAATGTAAAAGAAACGCCCCAGTGTTGAGTCCGCGAGCAGTGGAAAGATCCAGAGCGACGTCTTGTCCACGACGAGGAACCAGATCAAGCCGCTGATCACTCCGACGGCCACGCCGGCGAGCACCTGCTCGAGCGTGTGGTATCCGAGGCGGATCCGCGAGATACAAACCAGAACCGCGAGCGCGAGCGCACCGAGAATCGTGAGGAGTTTCTCTAGTTTGCGCTGGCCGTTGAGTCTACCAGCAACCCAGCGAACATGCACGTGAGACGATGCTGGACGTGTGTAGCCATGTTAAACCACCCACCGCTTGAGTGTGTATGCGACAACGTAGGTCGCAAAGAAGGCGATGAACTGCGAGTGCGCCGAGGGCATCCCAGCGCCGCTCATGCGCGCGCCGTGCGGGCGGCTCTGCTTGATCGAGCGCTTGAGGATCTGGTTTAACACCTCGTTGAGCAGCTACAATACACGACCAAGACCCCAACACGCTCGCTCTCTCAGTAGTCCCTCTTTTTCTTTTTGCACTCCATCCACGACGCGTACCTGGCCAACCAGCATCGCGATCGCGTCGAGATCGCGCTGGAACACCACGAGCGTCGCGAACATGACCATGATGAACCTGTGCACACCGATATTCCACCCCCTTTGGTTAGCCCACGCGTCTCGGCTTCTCTCTGGACCGCCTGTCTCAAAACGCACACGGGCGAGAGCGTGACCAGCGCCAGCAGCGCGCCGAACGGGTCCGCCGGGTCGTAAACGACCCACGTGAGCTCGAACTCCTTGAGCGTCTCGCCCGCGATCGCCGTCGAGGCCGCCATCGATCTTGTGTCTCGGCAACTGAGCTCGTGAGCAGCTCACCGTGTCGCTATGTTAAGTTCGCGCGTACTTAACCGCATCGTGAAGTTGCCCTTTTTTGGGAAGAAAGGAATCCATGGCTCCGGCGCGACGGGACGACGACGACGCGGCGCCGTCGCCGCAGGCCACGCGCGTCGAGAGCCTCTTCCACTTGCTGCGAGGTGATCGCGCGGCGTCTCCGCTCTCGATGCGTGGTGCTCGCGTGCGCTGACGCCTCGTATTGGCTGCGCAATGGCTCGTAGACGGAAGCTCTGCCCAAGTGCGCGAGAACGCGGCCGAGAAGCTCGGCGAGATCGCGCGCCAGTCGCCCGACTACTGCCGCTCGATCCTCCAGCAGGTGACGGATTCAATCGACTGGCTTTTGCTGTTGTTTTGCTGGAAGCCGACGCTCGTCGTTCTTGATTGATAACAGATCCGCACGCTGCTCGTCTCGTCGGAATGGGACGTGCGTGTGGCCGCGGCCAGAAGCCTCGACGTGCTCGCGCGAGGATTCGCAAGCGACAAGTCGCTGGATGAAAATGTAGCGCTGCGGCTGGCGCGTGCTTCCTGTGAGTAGTATGGATGGGAGGAAGCGATAGAAGGCCGATTGTGATTGACTTCTCTGGTAACAGTCGCCGGACGAGAGGCGTCGTGTCCTCGGCTCAACGTGCGCTCCGTGGATATGGACACGGTGCTGTGTGAAGGTGCACCGCTGCTGCGCAGTGGCGGTGAGGAGTACGAGTACCAGTCTGGATTGAGCGCCGAGGAGCGGCGACTGCAGGCCGTGCGCCAACGCCAGTTACTATTGCGACGGATCTGTGGGAACTCGAGTGAAAACCTCTGGAAAAGCGCTGAAGACGCACTCGCGCAGCAGATGCTGCCGCGACTGAACTCGGAGCGTGGGTTTGAATGTCTATTAGCCGAGAAGTGGTATAGTGGAGACTGATTTTTACGGCCACGTGGTGTAGATGTCAAGGATCTCGCCGACGATATCGAGGCAAGCGAGTCGGCGGTGGTCATGAAGGAGGAGCCGGCAATCGAGGATTCGCGCAAGCGAGCGGCCGAGATGCTGCCGATCCCACAGCGGGAGGCAAAGAAGCCCAAGCAGTCGGAGGCGTTAGAGTCAGAGACACAGTTGGATCTTGTCGTCCTGTTGGTCGCGGATCTGTTTGAAAGTCTTTTCGATGCCAAGTGGGAGACTCGGCACGGAAGCGTTGCAGCGCTGCGCCATGTACTCATGTCTTCTGGATTAATTGCAGGGTTACGACGCAACGAACAGGAACTTGCCAATGCGGGTTTCTCCAGTGTTGTGGATCAGTGGATAGAGGAGAGCCTTACGCGTTGCCTCTGCGTACTTGCGCTCGACCAGTTTGTAGATTACTCGGCCGATGGGTCTGTCGCGCCCGTGCGTGAGCTCACCGCGCAGGTCTTCGGCATTCTCCTTGGCAGTCTTCAAGACCCACGACTACTGGAAGAGTATCTCGCTGTGCTACGCAAGCTGCTCGGCGCAAAGTCGTGGCATTCATCTCATGGTGGACTGCTCGGCATAAAGTATTTGATCCTGGCCCATGTAGCCCACGCATCGTCACTCGTTCCGATGGTCTTCAAAGATGTGGTCCACCTTCTTGGTGTTAAACGAAACGATGCCGAGGAGGACATCCTGGTGGTTGCGTGCAGCGTGCTAAGCGATGCGATCCCGTATATGGAGGCTATTGACGCGTCACTCGTGCACGAGGCGACACAATTGCTCTGGTCTATAGTCTCCACAGCACGCAGCAGTGGTGGCTTCGTGGCGAGCGCGGCGATCCAGACTCTGCGGCTGTGGTATACTTCCACCTCGCTCCAGAAGGCTTTGCAAGGTCACTTGGCGCCCGATCAAATGTGTAGCTATCTTGTTCACATCGCACCGCTCATACACCACCACGATCGCGCTGTCCGAGTGGCAACAGTTGCGTGCATTGGAGCTGTCGCGAGCCAGGATGATGTTATCCACCGTGAAGAAAAGAACCAAAGAACGCTGGTCAACATTTTCCGGTTTTTGTTGTCACGGTTGCTGCTCCAGCTTTTGCGAGAAGAGGATGGAACGGCACGTGAATCAATCACGTCGAGCTGGATAGCTGTGGTTCGATGGAGTGCGTCGAGCGGCGAACTTATCTCGTCAGCTGAAGATCGGCTACTCTCTTGGATCGAGCTCCTTTGGTCTCTTGACAATGTTGAGTCGCTCCACGTCCGATTCAACGAAGAACACGATCGAGACGATACTGAATCGGCCTTATCTACACCTTCTGGTGAAAACCTCGCTGCACGTGTAGCTTTCGCTGACGCAATGGGATTTCTGCTTAGCCAGCTGCCGTTCGAGTCCGTACTCGTTCAAGAAGCTACGGGATGCATGGCGACGGCATTAGAATCTCTTTCTGGAGACCAGCAGTGCGGTGCGCTGCTGCTCCTTTCTCGCTGGGCGGTTCGAATCAAGTCGAGCGATACAAATAAGCTCCTTCGCTTGCGCGATTTGTTTGGTGATGCCCTGGAGTCGCTTGCAAAGAACGACTGGATATCCTCTCGCGTTCCGGCAGGGCGATTTTTCTATACCGAACAGGCTGCATCTCTGCAACGAGTGCGGCGGATGCAAGCGCGACTAGTCGAGATTTTTGCGAGTGCTGGGATTACCGTCGAGCCGGTTTCGATAGGCTCATCAACTTCTGTTGCTTCTATATCTCGGCAAATTGCCGAACGTACTGGCCAGTACCCATACAGCAAACTCTCAGGGCACCCACAAGCGTTTGAGCAAGCCCACTTTTCTCGCCAAGACCTATTTCTTGTTGACGATGTCATCCAGAAGGCTTCGTCGACCACTTATGCACGAATCCAAGGCGTCGGTAGCTGCGCCTACTGCGAGCTGCTCCAGATTCCAGCTAAAAAGAGTGGATTCCTGGTCAAGTCGTTGATGGAGTCAATCAAAACTGAAGCCGACATAACGTTTCGAAACCTGACAGCTGAGACGCTCGCTCGCTTTGTCGTCTCACAATACGATGTCCAACGCAAGTGCGTCATCAAAATAGTCTCCAATCTTTGCAACAGCGCCATCGCGCTCGCGTTCCGAGAGACGGACGAACCAGCTGCACCCACTGAAGACGCAGCGTTAAAGTTACTGCATGTGAGGATTGATGGCGCTAAAACTGCGCTCAGAATGATCACGCGAGCCTCGGGAGCCTCTTTCAAGAAGCTTCCGATTCTTCCAGAAGTCGTGCTGAGAGGCTGGGACTGCAAAAATGATTCGTGGACCGACAAACTCGTTCAGGAGAATTCTCATCTTGTCTCGGTCGTGTCTTCCTCCCTTCCTGACAGTGCGAAAATGTACGGCCTGCAGTGGATAGAGCAACTTGTTAATCTTGTCAGCCGCAACTTTCAGGTCGAGTTGACGCGAGTAGCTGTAGCTCAAGCAATCGCTGACGTCTGCAAGTCCATAGCTGAAGAAGAAGAGGTCATGGTTCTCTTGTACTCGAAGCTCTTTCTTGCGCAGGATGGATCTGCGACGGGAAGAGATGACTCCCGTATTGTTCTTGGATCTGTCACGGTGTTGGACCGACTTATTGCTGAAGTTGGTGCCGGTCTCACTCCCTTCGTACCTAGCTTGATACACTTCGCGATGAAGGCAATGCATGCGACAGAAGCAGTCATTCGTTCTATGGCTGCCAAAGTCTTTGCCGACCTCTTACCACTGCTGCCCCTTCAGATGGATCTTCAAGAATCCCATGTGCGGAATACAAGACTCCAAAAAATTCTCCAAGAAAACGAAATATCGCGAGGCTTCCTCGAGAGTTTACTGCAAGGCAAAGCTATTGACTCTGTTGAGGTGCGTGGTGTGTTATCAGAGACTATCACGCTGCGCGACTACCAGCAGCACGGTGTAAACTGGCTCGCGTTCTTAGTCAAGAACCGTATGGGCGGCGTGCTGGCAGATGACATGGGACTCGGCAAGACCCTTCAGGTGCTAGCCACGATCGCAGTCAAGGTGTCAAAGAGCGAGGTATCGTCGCTGTCGCTCGTTGTGTGCCCTCCCATCATCGTCCACCACTGGATTGCTGAAGCCTCCCGTTGTCTCCCTGGTGTGTTTGCACACGTGGTTGAATACTCTGGCTCGCCAGCAAATCGCAAACTGACGCTAGCGCGCGCACGATCCTCAACCAAGCCGGTGCTACTCGTCTCGACCTACTCGGCCGTTCGTGCAGATCGCGAGCTGCTGCAGTCCGTGTCGTTCGACTTCGTGGTGCTCGACGAAGCACACTTGATCCGCAACCCGAAGTCGTCACTCTTCGAAGCTGTCTCCTCGCTGCAGTCTTCCCACCGCTTTGTGCTCAGTGGAACTCCGCTGCAAAATCACGTTGGTGATCTGTGGGCCTTGTTCTCATTCCTCATGCCTGGTTACCTCGGTGAGTACGGTGACTTCCGCCGTGATTTTGAACTGCCAATCTCACGTTCGCGCGAGCGTAGCGCAACGCCAAAGCAGAAGGAAAAAGCGGCACTCGCTATCAGCAGCTTGCACCAGCGCGTACTGCCTTTCATTCTGCGACGAACCAAGGATGAAGTGCTTAGAGAGCTGCCTCCCAAGATCATCTCCAACATTCTCCTTCCGCTAACACCACTCCAGAAACGGCTGTACCAAACCGTGACCTCATCAGACGTCACAGAGAATGAAGCTGCTAAGCCGCTCGCTGGTGTTCTACGCAACCTGCAAATTCTCAAAAAGATTTGCGTGCATCCGTTACTTGTCAAGGACGACGAAGCGGTCGCCGTGGCCCTCTCAAGCGAGACCAAGCCGTCAGCGATCGGTTGGAAACAGTCAGGGAAAATGGTAGGCCTCCACGACTTGCTCGTGGAGTCATGTGACTTGGGTCGTAGCGGAAAGGAGGAAGAAGAGCCAATTGGCGGAAACCACCGATGTCTGGTGTTCGCCCATCTGAAGGAGACGTTGGATCTGATTCAGGACATGCTCGCCCATGCTTTGCCCGCAGTGACGTACTTGCGATTGGACGGCAAGACGGCGCCGTCGAGACGACACGAAATCGTTCAGAAGTTCAATGACGATCCATCGATCGACCTTCTTTTGCTCACGACGGCTGTGGGCGGTCTAGGGCTGACGCTCACTGGCGCTGACACGGTGATTTTTGTGGAGCATTCATGGAACCCGTTTGTGGACCTACAGGCCATGGACCGTGCGCATCGCATTGGACAGAAGAGAACTGTGCGAGTTTTCCGATTGATCATGGAAGCGACACTCGAGGAACACATTATGGACCTTCAGGCATTCAAAGAACAAGTTGCAAGCACCGTCGTGACGACAACCGAGGCGTCGTCTAGCATGAACGCCAACACTAAGAACGTGCTGCATCTCTTGCAGACCTCGTCGACAGCCATGAAAGCACAAGAAGCTGTGGTGGACGCCGCAAAGCGCAAGCAAGCGGACAGCATTGGGGCCAGCATCCCTGGCGTGGCCGTCGAGCTGCTAAACCAGATTGGCGAGCTCTGGGACCAGTCACAGTACGACTCGCTCGCGTTCCCGAAGTTCGAATGAAGACGATCAAAACAAGGTTCAGGGGACGAATCTATCGTAGTCTCGTCATGATCTAAGAAATCATTCTCCGTCGATCAGACTCTCGACGTCGAGCTGCAAGATGTCGGCATCGCACCCCTGTTCCACAATTCTTTGTTAATCGCTTTCGATCGACGATGCTATGCGTTGGACGACGTACCAGAATAGTCGCGACGTTGGGCAGCGTGCGGCCACGGTCTCCGTGAACAAATTCTTTGACGTACGTCCCCGCAGATGTCGTGAGGCGCAGCAGCATATAGTGGTCGTTGAGGACCTCGCATTTGGCTGCGTGGATGACCTTAGGTCGCGTCATAAGTGTTCGGCGGTGGAGAACACGCACGGGCGTCTTCTGATCGATCGTGAGGTCAGAGATTGCGTCCAGTTTGGCGGTCGCTTCAGCGGTCAGCTTGGCTTGCGACCACACGACACAACTGACGACGACGGCAGCAGCAGCTGAGTTAATCCATCCAAGCTGAGACCACAGGTTGCATGATTACCATACCAATAAGTCTTGCGCTTCGAGTCGGCGCCTGCTTGGAGCTTGGCGAAGTACTCCTTCGACGAGGCCTTGACCTCACGGATCTCGACAGCTCCTTCGTTCGCTGCATTCACTGCTTCTTGAACCTGAGCAAAATCGTCTTTGCTCAGCTTGGACTTTTTGGCGTCTGCGATCGAAAGTCGACATCAGACACGCCAACTGTCATCTCACGACCACACAACAGCGACGTACCGAGTACTTCAAGGATGAACGGTCGTCCGTTCCCAAGCATGCGGACATCCACATCCTCGCGACCGGCTGTGTGGAACTTGTAGCCACTACCTTGAAAGAAAGGCAACGCGACATCACCGATGCATTCCTCGACAGACGACTCGCCCATCCGCTGTCCTTCGAGGACCCTAATCGAGACAGAACACGTGACGTTACGTCATAGCTCAGCTCGTAAGTACCGGTCGCGCATACCATGGTGTCTGGCTCAGTCCTCGCTTGTACTTGAGGTAGCGTCCTTGGATATAGAGAGGCTCGCGTTCCAGCACAACTGCACACTTTGGCTCTGTCTGCAGTGGCGTCGGTGGGCACTGGATCGATCCAAAAAAGACCGCCACGTCAGACTCGCTCTCTCCCACCGTGTAACGTCCACTAGCAAGCGACACACCTTGATCGTCGACGGCACGGTCGTGAGCGCCGCGAGCGCCCGGCTGACAGCGCCAAAGCCGTCGAGAACCGGCGCGGGGCCTCGCTGTCGCTTCTTGCTCTGCGCCTGCAGCTGATCCTGGATCAATCACGCCACCCGCATGGCCCGTTCGTCAGCTGCGTCGAAGATACTCCATTCCCAACCGCTTGCCCGTCGCCTCACCTTGATCACTGGGATCTGCTGCACGTCCTGGGCCGACTCGTCGTGGCTCACGTCGAGCAGCACGGCGAGGTCGGCCTTGATCTCGCAGACGGCGACGCCGATCGCCTCGGCCACGCGCGCCGTGAGCAGCCCCTTGAGCACGTCCTTGGCGTCGGCGGGCAGCTGCGCGCGGTTGAACCCCGTGATCTCGCGTGCAAAATGTTCTCGCAGCGAGAACTCGCGCAGCAGCATAGCGCTCGGAAGCTTGATGTTGAGGGCGAAGGCCTCGACGTCGTAACGACTAGCGAGATGGTGAGAGGACCAGATCTTGAATGAGAAGAACAAGCAGGCCAACGCACGTGGACTCGGCGACGCGCTGCACCTCCGCGACGGCCTGGTCGAGGAAGCGCGAGCTCAGCACGCCGACGCAGCAGACACAGACTGGGAGGACGGTTAGACGCCACGTTAGACTCGAACGACGCGAGCGACCATGGCGAACGCACCGGCTTCAGGCGCTGGCTTCGGGAGCGCGACGTCGCTCTTACTAGCGAACGCATGCAGCAATTCCCAGAGCGCTGTCTCAGCGAGCCTGCCGTCATGCGTCAAGGGGGGGTCAGTGGTTGTGGGGATGGGGACGTGGCTGCTCGTTTAGACGCACGCATAGACGCTGGCGTCCTGGAGGTTGGCGAAGCGCAACGCGCATCGCACACAGACGCCGGTGGCGAGCACGGTCGCATAGCCGTTGGCATGGAGCCGCTTGGTCGTCGCTTCGATCGCGTCCATCGGCCCCACGTGATGGCTGCGCGCCGTTTGTGGGCTTTGCGTTGTTGCCATTAGAATTGGATGGACTCAGACGGGTGTCCTCGGATCTGAGAAGCCTGAGAATATCCGCCGGCCGCGTCTATCCATCGATGGATAATCCAGGCACAGCGTCTATCGTGAGCTAATAGTTGCTATATGAGGGGCTTCGAGTGGATACACTTTCATTGCATTCGCTGGTCGATCGTGTGTGGAAGTTGCGCAATGAGGGGGTTAGTCCGTTTGGCAGACTCTCTAAACTGCTCCCTCGGCCGAAAGTCAGCACGTCACAAAGTCAACGGCGCGGCGACCTCGCTCCTCCTCGTCGAGACGCCGCGCAGACATTTCGAGAAGCGACGGCGCGAGTAAAGCATGCCGGCCTTCTGCCCCAAGTGCGTCTCTTCCCCTCCTCCTCCTTCCTCGCGTCCACCCAGTCTAACCGCTGGTCTATCCATCCTTCTAATGTAGATGCGGTGACCCGGTCGAGGCAGGCGCCTGCGAGCGATGCGGAGAGGCTCCGGTGCGTCTAACCGCGCGTCTAACCACGCGTCTAAAGAGAGAGAGCGAGAGGCGTCTTCTCTCTCTCTCGTCCCCTTCATGGAGCTTGCTCACATGGAGTCTGGTGTATGCAGGTGACGACGCAGACGACGACGTGGAAGGATCCGATCAAGACGGCCGGCGCGCTCCAGGAAGGCACGGCCGCCGGCTACATCCCCAGCGCCTTCGTCTCGGCCGGGCGCCTGCAGCAGGCCATCGGGTGCGTCTCTCTCTCTCTCTCTCTCTTTCTCTCGGTCTCGTGGCGCTCATCGTGTCGCTCTCTCTCTCTCTCTCTCTAGCGCGCCGTACGTGCCGCCGCCGCCCAAGCGCGAGAACGGCACGGCGCTCTACGACTTCATGCCGCAGGACAAGGCGACGCAGCTGCGTCTGCGCAAGGGCGACGCCGTCGAGATCATCCGCAAAGACTCGGACGGCTGGTGGTTTGTCATCGTCGACGGCGAGAAAGGGCTCGTGCCCGGCTCGTACCTCAAGGTCGAGAACCCGACGCCCGTGGGGCCCGACCCGAACATCCTCGCGGCGCGCGAGGCCGCGAACCAGCGATACATGCAGTGGCGCCAGTCGGCCGGCGGCGGCGACAAGCCGCGCGACGACCCGGCGGCGAGCGAGCCGAGCCCGGCGAGTGCGACCAACGGCGAGCAGCGAGGCCCCAACCACGTTGACGCGCGCGCGAACGACGCGGTCGAGGACAAGCCCAAGGTCGTGCGCAAGCTCAAGAAGTGCAACGCGTGTAACGAGACGATCCTCGGGCGCACCAAGAGCGCCCGGGGCGAGATCTACCACGAGATCGTGCGTGGCGGTTGAGGGCAAATAAGAAGATGCGTGGCGAGACTGACTGGTGGTGGTGGGGTGTTTTGTGCAGTGTTTGATTTGCCGTGGGTGCCGCGAATCGATTGAAGAGAACGACGAGGTCACGATCCTCAAGAAGAAGGTGCGTGGGAAAAGCTTGGATCGGGGAAGAGTGTCTGGCGAGATTCAGAGCGATTTGCGTGGGCAGGCGTACCACACGGACTGCGCGGCCGAGATCATCTACTGCCGCACGTGCGAGAAGGTGCGTGGAACGTTTTTGTGGGGGAAAGGGGGCAGCGAATGGATTGACTGAGTGTGGAAACGGCGATTCTCTGCGTAGGAAATCCTTGGGCGAGCATACAAGGCCGGCGGAACGACTTTCCACAAGCTGTGTATGATTTGCCCGCAGTGCAAGAAGCCGTTTGAAGAGAGTGAGTGCATTCTCAAACGTATCAGCTGCTCGAACACCGAGAACTCTTGCTAATTGGGATACGAAATGTTTTGAAGATGGCGCGACTCTCGAGGACGACATTCTCGCCTGTAATGCCTGTGTGGCCGAGAAGAGTACGTTTAGCTGTTCTGGTGTTCATCGAGTGGCTTGGTTTGTGCTGACATGGACTCTTCAACCGCTAGAACGGAAGGAAGAGGAAGCCAAGGCGGCCGCGAAAGCTGCGGAAGAGGCACGCATCGCTGCTGAGAAGGCTGCAGAGGAGGCTCGTTTGGCCGAGTTGCGGGCTGCGGAGGCTCGTGAGGCCGAGCGGCGCGAGGCGGAAGCCGCCAAGCGTGCAGCCGAAGAGCGTGCAGCGGAGGAACAGGCAGCGGCGGCCAAGGCAGCTGAAGAGATGGCCGCCAAGCGTGCAGCTGAAGCGCGTGCTCTGGAGGAGCAGGCTGCAGCGGCAAAGGCAGCCGAAGAAAAGGCAGCAGAGGCGGCGCTACTTGCAGAGGAGACTGCGCGCGTATCCCAGCGAGAATCGGAGAAGTCAGCAGCGATGACAACACTGCGCCAGACCCACACAAATAGCAGCTTCCTTGATACGTCCAACCTGGACGAGTTCGACCTCGGAGCTGCAGCCGCCGAGCATCATCCAAACGATCGCCTCTCTGATGGAACCGACCTGGACTTCGAGAACGACTACGGCGGAAGCTTCGTGTCGTTGAATGGTGAACGCGACTCGTTACGTCTTTCCCAGGTCATCGATTTCGGTGCGGTAAACGCCTTCAACAACGCCTCTCGCGCCAACGATCGCATGTCGACTCTGTCCGACTTCAGCACGATCTCGGAGAACGAAGACTACGACTCTGCGAAGAATGGCGCGTCGATGGTGAGCCACTCTCAGACCCTGCAAGAAGAGGAAGAAGAGGAGGAAGGCGAGCAAGAAGCCTGTGGAGGCTGTGGCCTGGTCCTCGAAGGCGAAGCCATCGGTGCACTCAACAAATACTTCCACTACGACTGCTTCAAGTGCAGTCACTGCAAGAAGGTTATCGCCGAGGACGACGGATACGCTGAGAAGGACGGCATGGTTAGTGTTCTTTCTAGGCGGATGAAATGGCCGTGACGAACTAACAGCCTTGTCTGCAGGCATTCCACCAAGACTGCTACCAGGCACGATTCAGCAAGCGTTGCTGTCGATGCACAAAGGTAACGAAACCTCTCAATCTGGTTTTTGAAGCTCGATGAGTCTCTAACCCAACATGAACACAGGTTCTCAAGGGCAAGGTTGTGAAAGCTTTGGACAGCTTATACCACCCAGACTGTTTCGTGTGTTTTCAGTGCAGCTCATCGCTGTCAGGTATGAAGTGTCGCTTGAACCGGCGATGAAGAGCTGGAACTCTAACACTGTGATCACTATAGAGAGTTTCTTCGAGCATGACGGCCAAGCCGTGTGCGCACAGTGCAAGCACATCGCGATCACCGCCAATGCTCCCCCTATCCCGTGCGTTGCCCTGTTCAGTTTTCATCTTGATCGCATGTCCTAATGTTTTGTTTCCTGCAGAGACGACCCTGTTGCCATCAGTGTCGGCACTGTCGGATACCATTTCGCTGCCCAGGACGAGACCCAGCTCACGATTATGCCTGGCCAGCAAGTGTCGATCCTCCAGAAGGACGACGATGGCTGGTGGTTCGTGGACCTGGACGGACAGCGAGGCTACGTTCCTGGTTCATATCTCATCGAGCATCCTGCGGCCCCGCGTAAAGCTCCGAAAAAGGCTTCGAAGCCGGAGCCCCCGAAGGAAGAGCCAAAGCCTGAGCCAGTGGCACCCGCAAAGGTCCCCGGTTTGTGCAGCGAGTGCAGCACTCAGAACCCGGACATTGCCCGCTTCTGTCGAAGCTGCGGCAATAACTTGATGGAGTAGATAATCACCAGCGTGGATTCTTGTCGCAGATGAAAAGAACTTAGAGGAAACCGCCTGTGCGTGGTCTCGTATCGAATATGAAGGTTTGGTTTCTACGGTGATGCTGTTCGCAAGGCATGTCTCTGATCTGATGGCACAGATTGCGGCGGTTGATCTCTCCTCGTCTCAGATTCTCAATGGAGTTTGGCATCATTTCCGATCCCAGTTGGCTTCGTGCCAGGTTGAAGGTAACAAATACAATTGCTAACTATGCTCTCACGTGTCACCCGATTGGGGCGGAGTGCCTCTCGCCTTCACGTTGGTCGTGGCGCGTCTTATTCGGTGTGGGACCGCGTCCACCTGTCGTTCTGGCACCCAATGGCAACTCTTGAGCAATCGATGATGGAGCTCGATCGCGTGACGTCGCAGATGATCTCGGCGCCGTTCCACTTTGCTCAGATGATAGATCCACGTACGCACTCGGACGACGATGACTTTTTCAAGGACCTTACCGCTCCATCGTCGTCGAAAGAAGGCAAAAACACAGAGCATGTGAGCGACAAGGAGGCAGCAAAGGGCGAGAAAAAGAAGACGGCTGGCAACAACTCGTACTCATCGTACTCGTACTCGAGCTCGACGATCTTGGACGAGCACGGCCGCCGTGTGACAAGCGTGCGTCGTCGCTATGAAGATTCGATGGGGCGTCTCAAGGCTGTCCACGAGCGCGAGATCGATGGCAAGAAAGTCAAGACGACCTGGCAGCGCAAGCTCAAGGGCCAGGACGGCGACCACAAGACGCTCACTGAGGCGACGACCGTCGACGAGTTCGAAGAAGAGTGGAAGAAAACGCCTTTTGGCAAGGCCGAGGGCCAGCGACAGGTCGCGGGCGAGGTCGACGCCAAACCCGAAGGTGTCGTGCAGTGCGAGAAAGAAGCTGAGAAAGTCACACCCGGCCCGGACTACGAGGCTGCTGAGAAGGCCCCCGACAAGGAGGACGAGGCCCAGGGCGTGACGAAAGAAGCGAAGAGTCGCTCTCGCGACGAGGCCATCGCCCAGGGCTCCAAGACCCAGGAAGAGGAGACCACGCCGCCCAAGTACACGTCGGGGGCCCCCGGGTACTCGTGAGCTCGAGGTCCCGAGTTGAAGTGGGCCGGATTTCTCGTAATTCAGTATATGAAGGTCATTTATGGATTGTACTGTGTTGATCGTTTGAAGTACGAGAGCTATGTTTGAAGTGGCGGGGTGTTCTGTGTTGTTGGCGCCCTTGGTCCAAGTGGGGGTCTAAACGTCTAACCCATGGAACTTGACGACTCGTTAGACGCGCCGGTGGCGATGGAGGACGAGCTGGACGCCGAGCCGAGCGCGCCGTCTAACCTCGCGCCTAACGCGCCGCTTAAGACCACGTCTTACCGCGTCGACGGCGTGACCGTGGACGTCGAGATGGACGCCGCGACCACGGCGAGCGGCAACGCCGAGTCGCGGCAGTGGATGGCGTCGCTCGAGCGCTGCATCCGCGCGATCGTGAGCATCCGACTCAACAGCGTGCGCGCGTTCGACGGCAACGGCGCGTCGTTCAGCGTCGCCACAGGCTTCGTGGTCGACATGGCGCGCGGCATCATCCTCACCAACCGCCACGTCGTCACGCCCGGGCCCGTGGTCGCCGACGCCATCTTCCTCAACAAGGAAGAGGTCGACCTCGTGCCTATCTATCGGTAATACGTTCTTTAGTCCGGTCTATCCCATGGACTAAAATGGGGGTGGGGGGGAGAGGATCGAACGTCTAACTGAGTTAACATCTCTAGCGACCCGGTCCATGACTTCGGCTTCTTCCGCTTCGACCCGACCCAGGTCAAGTTCCTCGCGCTCCACGAGATCCCTCTCAAGCCCGAAGGCGCCAAGAGTGAGTGGGTTTCTTCGACGACCGAGCCGTGGGCAGCCAGACTGATGTGTCTCGTACTGTAGTCGGCGTCGAGATCCGCGTCGTGGGCAACGACGCCGGCGAGAAGCTCTCGATCCTCCCGGGCATTCTCGCCAAGCTCGACCGTGACGCGCCCAATTACGGCTCGAGCACCTACAATGACTTCAACACTTTTTACTATGCAGCCGCGAGCAGCACGTCCGGCGGCTCGAGCGGCTCGCCCGTGCTCGACATTGACGGCTGCGCCATCGCGCTCAACGCTGGCGGCGCCAAGAAAGCCGCGTCGTCGTTCTACTTGCCGCTCGACCGCGTGGTGCGCGCGCTCGGGTTCATCCAGAGAGGAGAGAGCGTGCCGCGAGGCACGCTGCAGACCATTTTCCGCCACACAGCATTTGATGAAGTGAGGAGACTCGGACTCACGGCCGAGACAGAAGCGCTCGTTCGGCAGAAGAACCCCCAAGAGACAGGCATGCTTGTTGTTGACCAGGTCATTCAGGGAGGACCGGCGGATACCAAGCTTCAGACGGGAGATGTGCTGATCCAGTTTGCTGGCGTGTACGAGACTACGTTTCTCGGGATCGAAGAGTACCTCGACTCGCATGTTGGAGGAACTGTTGCTGTGGAGTTCCAGCGCGGTGGCGACACTGTGAGGGTGGAACTGACCGTCCAGGATCTGCATTCGATCACACCTGATCGATACCTTGAGATCGGCGGTGGCATTGTGCACTCGTTGTCGTATCAGCAAGCACGGAACGCTTCACTCCCTGTGGGAGGAGTTTACATGGCCCAAGCCGGTCATATGTTCCTCAAGGCGCACCTCACTCAGCCGAGCATCATCACTGCCGTCGACGGAAAACCCACACCTACGTTAGACGAGTTTATTCGGGTCATGTCGGCACTCCCGAACGGCTTTCGGACAGTTCTGCGGTACTTCATGATCCGTGACCGCCATCGTGTGAGAACAGCGTTCATCATGATGGATCGACAATGGTTTCCGATGCAGGTTTCAGTCCGCAATGACACGGACGGCCTCTGGTATGCCACCCAGTGCGAGGATCATACAGCCGCGCAAAACCTGCCGACTTCAATTCCAGCAATTGCTCCTTCGCCACTAAGTTTTCCTGGAGGCAGCGCTCTCGGCAAGAAAGTGCTCCTGTCACTCGTCATGGTCTCATTCGACATCCCCTACATGGTAGATGGCATTTCCAGCTCAAGCTACCACGGAGTTGGATTGGTCGTCGATGCTGATCGAGGTTTCGTTCTCGTCGATCAAAACACAGTGCCAATTGCACTAGGCGACGTCTTGGTAACCATCGCCGCATCCATTGAGATTCCCGCAAAAGTTGTGTTCGTCCACCCAGTGCACAACTATTCAATTGTTCAGTATGATCCAAAAGAGCTCGGTGCAGCGTCTCATCTCGAAAGTGTCCAATTCTCCGACAAGCCTCTTGAAGTGGGCGAGACGTGCGACTACATCGGTCTGAGCAGCACATGGACCGTAGTTACCATGAAGTCCTTTGTGACAAAGATTGACCGGCTGGTGTTGAGAGATTTCCAACCGCCACGTTTCAAGGCGATGAACGTAGAAGTTCTGCACTTCGACCGCATCACGAAGTCTGTGGGCGGTGTCTTCATGAACGACAAAGGACTTGTTAATGCTCTGTGGCTCTCATTCAGTTACCAAGACGCAACAGGGCGCAAGGAAGTGTTCAGAGGGCTCCCCGTCCATATCGTTCAGCCAGTAATCGCTCAACTGCGGACAGGTGTCATCCCCACGAGCGTCACGTTACTACCCGCGCAGCTTCTCACTTACCCTTTGTCCAAAGCAAGATCTGGGCTAGGTCTTTCGGACGAATGGATTCAGAAGCTCGAGCAGTGCTATGAAGATAAGCGCCAGATTCTTGGAATCAAGCGAAGTGCCGCTGGAACTGACTGCGCCAAGAAACTAGAGAGTGGAGATCTGCTGCTTGCGATCGACGGCAAGGTCATGGTGCGCGACTTCGATGTCGAGCAGGCTGCCGCTGATAAAGACCGAGTCTCGATGACGATTCTCCGCGACCAGCAGGAGATGACCTTGGAAGTGGAGACGTCGCAGTTGTCAGTGATGGGCACGGATCGGGTTGTTATCTGGTGTGGCTTAGTCATCCAGCCTCCGCACTACTCCGTCGCATGTCTCGGCTACATTCCGGAGGAAGGCGGTGGCGTGTATTGCTCTCGATGGTGTTACGGCTCGCCCGCACACAAGTATGGCCTGCGAGCGACGATCTGGATCGTCGAGGTGAACGGAGAGAAGACGGAGCACCTGGACGACTTCCTGCGAGTAGTGAAGAAACTCAAGAACGCTGATTCGGTCCGCATCAAGACCATTTCGCTTAACACGAAGCCGAAGGTCTTCACTCTAAAGACGGACTATCACTACTGGCCGACTGTCGAGCTGCGTCGCGAAGGCTGGGATTGGCAGTACGTCTCGCACGCGTCCACTTGACTCGCAGTGGAATTGCAGAATCTCTCGTTGGAGTAGACCTGCACCCAAAATAGTACTCTCTTAGACCTCGGTAGGACAAACACGCAACATACACAAGAGACTGGGCATAATGCATCCATCATGAGTCCGAATCCACCCACTAGTTTGTAGTTTGAGCGGGAAAGTCTTCTCACCGAGAAAATCCCCCAGTCTCTGCATTGAATGGCAGCTGAGAGCATCTCCACCAGTGTGGTGACAACTCCAAGTACTCAAGGTCCCAACTCCAATGATTGGAGTTGAGACAGGAGGACGCGACGAGACCCATCACAATTGGGCCGCCTCACTCGCCCCAGCAAGCATTCACTCCATCGCAGACTCCCAGTGACAATCGCAGCAAGAAGTCCAGAGCGTAGTTTGCGCACGCCATGACATGGAGAAGATCTTCGACGCACTCCCTGAGGTAAGCCACCAGGCTCAAGCGCCTCGTTGGCTCAATATGGTCCCGCCCGAGAATGACAGCCAAGTCCTTTATAAGCGACATCATCAACCGCGTTTCGCAAGAAGCAGGAGGGTGGTACGGACAATTCGTGCTGGCACCGATCACGCTCCATCAGTACGGTAACGTTGTGCGGGCGATCACACTGATTGAGCTCGATCCATTTATGCAGCAAGTTGATCAAGTCGCGCTCCCTGTTATTGGCGGCGTCGAGCGGCATCTCGCCGTGACAAGCCACGCCAAGGACGCGAGAGTGCTCAACATTTGCCTGAGCACGCTTACACCACTCTCGCCGCCCAATCAAAGACTATTCATCTGATGCAAGTATGCACGAGTGTGGTTGTCCACGCCACAGAGGTGCCCGTAATGAATGTCATCCCACGATAAGTCCAAGAACTCGTGTGGTCTGGAAGACCGAGGATTTCTTCTGCAAGCGGTCTTGGGTCCACAAACCCAACCTTTTAGCGAGCCACCTGCAACTGTCTCTCGGGATCGCAGTGGTAGATCATCTCAAGTCGCGAAGACCACCAGAACGTGGATTTTGCTGAGCTGTTAACTCCACGAGCAAAAGCCTCGAGTGGCTGTCCCGCTCTTCATCTAACTTTACTCTCTGTTGGCTGACTGGTGCGAAGGCCAAAATTTGGCCGCATCTCACTTCCCTTCCTTCTTAAAATCAAATTGGAAGAAGGAAGGGAAGTGAGATGCGGTTTCCATGTGCTAAAGCAGTTTCGCACGCTGAGCTCAGTACTAGGATGACCAAGTTCCCTGTTGACACCAGATATGATATATTGAATCTGGTCTGTGTGACACTTGCATCCATCCTGTGGTGTCCTCGTATCTCGGTCGAGGGGTTGAATGGGTGCGACTCTCACACCCATGCACAGAGAGCGGATGGCTATTCCTCGCAGTCTCCTCCATCGGTCATTACCTTACTTTCCTCGATCCCAACGCGACCAGATCCATGGCTGACCAAGACACCACCACCAAGACGAGCTTGTGCCGACGCGTTTGGCTCGGAGCCATGGGCGTCGCGCTCGCAGCAGGCATCGCTCTCAACCTCACAGCCCTCCTCACGGTCTCGTGGCTCGAAGAACGGAATGTCTTCTACGAGACGTGGGTTCCAGCATCATATCTGTCGGACGATTCAACCGTGCGCTATGACGAGACCAACGCTCTAACGAAGATCCAATCATTGTACAAGGGTATGCGCGCAGGAACGTTTCAGGCGTGCTTCACTCTCACGGACTCCATCACAACTCCATCGGTAGAGAAGACGTGGTGCATTCCGTACCGCTCCGAGTCCACCCTGCTCTACGTTCCACCGGTTGACGATATCAGACACTCCACTTTCTCGCTACAGTCGACATCTCTGTGCGAGCTCGGGTATTCTGGTTGGAGTTTCGGGGGTGTTCCTGATGCGAGTGTGTTGCCTGAATTCACTGCGAAATACTGCGAGTTTCCAGGCTACTTACCGGCCATTTTCCAGATTGGTGCAGTTCCCGTTGGCTTGGTCGGCACTGTGGCGTGGATGAACATCTTTTCAAGCCAAAGTCGCCCTGTTTATTTTGCGGTGGCAACACTAGCGTCTTTAATCGGCGCATTGCTGTCCCTCGCCACGATCATTGTCTGGAATGGCGCATTCGAAAACCGTTTTGTGACTCGGGGGGTGAACTTCTCCCTGACAATTGCCGCCACCGTCGCGTTTGCCTTCGCTGGCATCATAGCAATTCTGGCCTCAAGACGAGATGCAGCGACGAAAAACCACTATGTTTCTACGCAATCTCCAGCATGAGTTCTGCCATGATCAGTGGCGATAAGGTACAGGATTGACTTTACAATACTGAATGAAAATCTGAATTCCCCACGAACTCCACACTTTTTTCTTGAAGCGATGCGAACTTTGCATTGCAAAGCACATCCGGCGGAATTTTTTTTCCTGTTTCCAATCGCATGGTTGAGCACTTATCGCCAAAGAGGAAAGCAACACGCTGATCATTGTGGGGACAACCTCGTGTTGACGCGTTCTGATTCCAAACGGGAGAAATCGCAATCGATCGCACGTTTTCACAGGCCGAGAGACTGGCTGTCCACCGCTTAATTGCTCTCAAGTCTGATTATGGACAGAAGCAAGGCTTGCCTGCCCTTCGGCGAACCACTCTTACACTCGCTGCGAGGACACTTGCTGAACATCATGTTCACACGTTCTGATTCCGAACGGGAGAAATCGCAATCGATCCGGCCTTCTCTCACACACTACAGGCAAAGCCCAGGCCCGTGCCACGTGCCAGACTAAGAACCTCTCTGGCGCGCTCTCGGCGACCATGTTCTGTGCTGGCGGCGCCACAAACCGCGACTCGTGCCAGGGCGACTCTGGTGGCCCGCTCATTCTCGAGCAGGCTGGTACGGGTGATGTGCTCATCGGGGTTGTGTCCTGGGGCGATGGCTGTGGCCGCACCAACAAGCCGGGTGTGTACTCGAAGGTCTCGTTCGTGAAGAGCTGGATCCAGGCGAACGCGCCGAACGCCACGTGGGTGTAACCTGGCAACAATGGAAGAGAGGACGATTTTGGAGGTGACGTTTGAAATGAATTGATGTGCTCGAACCTTGATCATACAATACAGTACGTAGCAAGCGTTCTCTTCTGCATCTGCACTGGAATGGCTTCGCACATATCATAACGTTTTTGTTCTCTGGGACCTGGGATAAGACTCGTCACACATAGCAAGCGGCCGCAGACTGTACGTGAACTAAGCCATATTTGCGCCCCAACGCCAAGAGACTCGAGCATGGAGAATGCCTTCGCTTGGTGCGACGCAATCGCTGAGGTGAGTGACATGCATGGTTTCGTTGCAGAAGAGCCGTCTCGATAGTATCTGCGCAACGGCATGAATGCTGCAGCTCAATGAGTACCTGTCGTCGGTCACGATCGATGAAGACCACCCCGCTTTCTTCTGGGACTGGCAAATCGAGAACGTGAAGGCTTTTATGGCGGAAGCCAAGACGAGAGACCCCGCTCAAGCGCCTCGTTGGTTGAGTACGGCGCCACCTGCGACGACGGCCACTTCGTTCGTAAGCGACGTCATCAACCGCGTTTCGCAAGAAGCAGGATCGCGATACGGACAATTCGTGCTGGCACCGAACACGCAGCAGCAGTTCGTCTGCACTGTCTTCACGATCGCACTGATTCAGACCAATCCATTTATGCAGCAAGTTGCACAAGTCGCGCTTCCCGTCGTCGTCGGCGTCGAGCGACATCTCGCTGTGACAGGCCACCTTGTCGAAACTGGCATGATGAACGTTCAGCCGAATAAGCTTCCCCCGCTCTCACCACTTGGACAGAGGCTGTTCATTTGACGTGTGTGTGCTCGAGACTTGAGCGCGTATTCTCTTGACATCGCCGAGAGTGCGAAGAAACAGTTGAAGGTCTCGGCAAACAGCAATGCTAGGATCCATATTTGCATCATCAAAGAATCGTCGCTAAGATTAACGAACCTCCCAACCATTCCATGGCAAACCATTTGAGCCCTTGACGCAAAAGACCAGGGATTGCCACAAGGGGAGTTCTTGCGCGCTGTTCGACTGCGCGACTTTGTCGATGAGCCACAAGGTTTCCATGATGAGTTCGTCGTGTTCAAAGAAAACAAATCCCAAACCTCAAAAGTGGTAGCTCGAGTTCTTTTCTGTTCCACACAAACAGCATCTTCATTCTTTCTTAGCTGTCTTTCGGCAACCGAAGCTCACAAAAGAACCAAAGTGCAGGTGCCACAAAAAGAAAGCTATCCATGCGGTCAAGGCAGCCGCCGTGGCCTGGGAAGAACGTACCGGAGTCTTTGACGTCGGCCACGCGCTTGAGCAGCGACTCGACGAGATCTCCGAGAATGCAGAGCACACCCAGCGCAATGCCCAGCACCACCTGCTCGCCCAGACCAACGCCTGAGGGCAGGAAGCTTGGCATCGAGCCGAAGAGCAGCACGACCGTCGCGACCGAGCTGAGCACGCCGGCGATGGCACCTACCAAAGTCTTCCCAGGACTCACCACTACTGCAAGTGGTCTTCGTCCTGCGAGCCGACCCACGACCAGCGCGCCGGTGTCACATAGCCAGGCACACGCGAGTCCGAGCACTTGGAGTCCGAATCCGAAGCGTGAGGCGTAGCGTAGCAAGATCGCGTGGCCGAAGCCGTTCACGAGGAAGACGAGTGCGAGCACGTCGAGCAGCAGCGGCGTCAGTGCTGGTTGGATCGAGTTGCACCCCACAACAGACACAGACACATTAGACATCACCATTGAAAAAGCGAACCCGCCACAAAGAGAGATCGGAGCTATCGTGTAATACCTGGGAGATCCACGCGCGAGATGGTCGAGAGATGGAAGCCGCACGAGAGCACGACCGCGAGCGCGAGCGCCGCATCTGCCCAAACCGGCGTCGCTAAGGCTTTTTTCAACGGACGCCATAAAAGATCCAACACCCGCACCATGGAGGAGCTTCTTCCCCGTGCACGCGGCGGCGCAGACGCCCACGCTGAGCAGCAGCAGCCACGCCGCGTGGCCGCGCGAGCCCGTTTGCGCGATGCGCGGCGCCAGATTCGTCGCGAACTCGAGCACGCAGCCGACGCAGAGCCCCGAGGCCAGCAGCCACATGCCCACGTCGCTGCTGAGCAGCGCCAGCGCCGAGGGCACGCCCACGAGCACCGTCCCGACGCGTCGCGGCCAGTCCACTGCGCCCATGCTTGTCAAAAAAAATAGCAAGATGAGATCCATCGAGGAGATCAATTAACCCCGGTACAGTGACATCATATGCCGATGGTTTGTACTTAAAGCTTGAGAATGGAGATAGTGACATTTCATGATAAACGGGTGTTTTCGGAAGATGAAAAAAGGTATTTTTGAGGAAAAACAGTTGGGAATGTATTTTTTCATACGCATTTCGAGAGACTTGGACAGTGTATACATGCAAGCAAAAACGAGAACGGAGCACAGCCACAGAGACAACGAGAAGCTGAAGAAGCTGGCGGCTTAGACCACGTTGCAGTGGTTCGGCGTGATCATCTCCTCCGACGTGCTCTCCACGGCGCGACGCTTCTTGTAGAGAGCGAACATGGCCGCACCGACGATGGCGACACCGCCGACCGCGGCGACCGAGGCGATGAGACCCGTCGAAGATCCGCTTTCCGAGCCCGAGGACGACTTGGTCTTGGCCTCGTTGGTCTCGTCCTCCTGCTTGACGCCAGCGAAGTTGACCGCAGCCGAGTCCTCGGCCTTGACCGAGCCAGGCACGTTGAAGGCGGTCTGCTGCCACGGGTTGGACGGCGTCGGCGCGTCAGTCGAGGGCGAGCCCGTCGACGGGGCAGGCGTCACCGGCGTGTTGTTGCCTGAGCCAGGAGTCACGGTCGTAGGAGCCGGGGTGGTGGTCGGGGCGGCAGTCGTCACAGCCGGGGTGGTGGACGGGGTCACGGTCGGGGAGACCGTCGTCGGAGCCGGAGTAGTCGTCGGGGAGACCGTCGTCGGGGCCGGCGTCGTGGTCACCGGAGTGCCAGTCGACGGGAACGGAGTCGGGGCATCGGTCACCGGGGTGCCGGTCGACGGGAACGGAGTCGGGGCATCGGTCACCGGAGTGCCGGTCGACGGGAACGGAGTCGGGGCATCGGTCACCGGAGTGCCAGTAGTCGGGAACGGAGTCGGGGCATCAGTCAACGGAGTGCCAGTCGTCGGGAACGGAGTCGGCGGGGCGTTGCCACCCGAGCCAGGGGTCACGGTCGTCGGAGCCGGCGTTGGCTTGCCAGGCTTGCCGGGCTTACCAGGCTTGCCAGGGTGCGATGGCTGAGTCGGAGCAGGCGTTGGGACACCAGTCGAAGGCGAGATCGTCGTAGGAGCAGGCGTCGGCGGAGTGTTGTTGCCCGTGCCAGGCGTGACGGTCGTAGGAGCAGGCGTCACAGGCGTGACCGTCGAAGGAGCAGGCGTCGTCGAAGGAGTGCTAGTGGTCGGGACCGGGGTCGGCTTGCCAGGCTTGCCAGGCTTGCCCGGGTTCGTCGGGGTCGACGGCACCGGGGTCGGCACACCCGTCGAAGGCGAGATCGTGGACGGCGAAGGGGTCTGCGGAGTGTTGCCACCCGAGCCAGGAGTGCTCGGCGTCGGCGCAGGCGTGCCAGGCGTCACAGTCGTAGGAGCAGGCGTCACAGGCGTGCCAGGCGTGACCGTGGTCGGCGCAGGCGTCACAGGCGTGACCGTCGAAGGAGCAGGCGTCGTCGAAGGAGTGCTAGTGGTCGGGACCGGGGTCGGCTTGCCAGGCTTGCCAGGCTTGCCCGGGTTCGTCGGGGTCGACGGCACCGGGGTCGGCACACCCGTCGAAGGCGAGATCGTGGACGGCGAAGGGGTCTGCGGAGTGTTGCCACCCGAGCCAGGAGTGCTCGGCGTCGGCGCAGGCGTGCCAGGCGTCACAGTCGTAGGAGCAGGCGTCACAGGCGTGCCAGGCGTGACCGTGGTCGGCGCAGGCGTCACAGGCGTGACCGTCGAAGGAGCAGGCGTCGTCGAAGGAGTGCTAGTGGTCGGGACCGGGGTCGGCTTGCCAGGCTTGCCAGGCTTGCCCGGGTTCGTCGGGGTCGACGGCACCGGGGTCGGCACACCCGTCGAAGGCGAGATCGTGGACGGCGAAGGGGTCTGCGGAGTGTTGCCACCCGAGCCAGGAGTGCTCGGCGTCGGCGCAGGCGTGCCAGGCGTCACAGTCGTAGGAGCAGGCGTCACAGGCGTGCCAGGCGTGACCGTGGTCGGCGCAGGCGTCACAGGCGTGACCGTCGAAGGAGCAGGCGTCGTCGAAGGAGTGCTAGTGGTCGGGACCGGGGTCGGCTTGCCAGGCTTGCCAGGCTTGCCCGGGTTCGTCGGGGTCGACGGCACCGGGGTCGGCACACCCGTCGAAGGCGAGATCGTGGACGGCGAAGGGGTCTGCGGAGTGTTGCCACCCGAGCCAGGAGTGCTCGGCGTCGGCGCAGGCGTGCCAGGCGTCACAGTCGTAGGAGCAGGCGTCACAGGCGTGCCAGGCGTGACCGTGGTCGGCGCAGGCGTCACAGGCGTGACCGTCGAAGGAGCAGGCGTCGTCGAAGGAGTGCTAGTGGTCGGGACCGGGGTCGGCTTGCCAGGCTTGCCAGGCTTGCCCGGGTTCGTCGGGGTCGACGGCACCGGGGTCGGCACACCCGTCGAAGGCGAGATCGTGGACGGCGAAGGGGTCTGCGGAGTGTTGCCACCCGAGCCAGGAGTGCTCGGCGTCGGCGCAGGCGTGCCAGGCGTCACAGTCGTAGGAGCAGGCGTCACAGGCGTGCCAGGCGTGACCGTGGTCGGCGCAGGCGTCACAGGCGTGACCGTCGAAGGAGCAGGCGTCGTCGAAGGAGTGCTAGTGGTCGGGACCGGGGTCGGCTTGCCAGGCTTGCCAGGCTTGCCCGGGTTCGTCGGGGTCGACGGCACCGGGGTCGGCACACCCGTCGAAGGCGAGATCGTGGACGGCGAAGGGGTCTGCGGAGTGTTGCCACCCGAGCCAGGAGTGCTCGGCGTCGGCGCAGGCGTGCCAGGCGTCACAGTCGTAGGAGCAGGCGTCACAGGCGTGCCAGGCGTGACCGTGGTCGGCGCAGGCGTCACAGGCGTGACCGTCGAAGGAGCAGGCGTCGTCGAAGGAGTGCTAGTGGTCGGGACCGGGGTCGGCTTGCCAGGCTTGCCAGGCTTGCCCGGGTTCGTCGGGGTCGACGGCACCGGGGTCGGCACACCCGTCGAAGGCGAGATCGTGGACGGCGAAGGGGTCTGCGGAGTGTTGCCACCCGAGCCAGGAGTGCTCGGCGTCGGGGTTGGAGCCTGCGTCGGCGAGACCGTCGTTGGCACCGGGGTAGGCGCAACCGTGGTCGGCACTGGGGTAGGCGCAACCGTGGTCGGCACTGGGGTAGGCGCAACCGTGGTAGGCACTGGGGTAGGCGCAACCGTGGTCGGCACTGGGGTAGGCGCAACCGTGGTAGGCACTGGGGTAGGCGCAACCGTGGTCGACACTGGGGTAGGCGCAACCGTGGTCGGCACTGGGGTAGGCGCCTGCGTTGGCGAAGCCGTCGTCGGCTCTGGGGTCTTGGGCGGGGAGCCACCCGAAACCGGGGTCGCGGTCGTCGGCACCGGCGCGGTCGTCGGCGCTTCCGTTGGCGCGACAGTCGTGGGCTTGGGCTTGGGCGGGATCTGCTGGTACGGGCTCTCCCAGTCGTCGCTGCTGTCGTCGACGACCGGATCGGCCGGGCCGTTGCTGCCGCCGGGGAAGCCCGGGTGGCTCTGCTCCCACGGGCGGTCCTCCGAGGTCTTCTTGTCGTGGCGCCAGCGGCCTCGCAGGCCGTGGCCACCTTCGTCGCTGCCCCACTTGCGGAGCTCGCCTTCCTTGTCGTCACCGAAGGAGAAGCCCTGCGCCGTGGAGCTCGAAGCCGCCGCGACGGCGAGAAGCACCCAGCAGAAGCGCATGGTTGTGTGTGTTTTTTTTTCTAGATTGGGGTGATTCGGGTCTTCGAAGAGACTTGGAGAGAAGACGGAAGATCCGGGAATGAGACTGCCCGGCGACCGAGCAGCGCCATGCGCTCGGCGACGCCTCTGGCGTCTCGCTGCGTGGGTCGCGACGCCGCGACGCCAGAGACGGAGTCTTCCATTTGACTTCGTCCTCGCTCCTCTTCATGTAGAAGTCGATCGGCATTTGGTCCGACTCGAAAAAAAACAGGCCAACAAAAAACCAACCGAGAACACGAAATGATGGACGCTCCGAACAAAAAAACGGGCGGGGGTGGACTGAACCAAACAAAACCAAACAATCCGGACTGTACACACAGACAGACAGTGGACTGGGCGGTGGAAACAAAAACCCAAAGAAGAAACAAAAAAGAACAAAAAAATCCACCCACCAGGGGACACTTGTCGAGTGCAAGATCGGGCGGGAACCAAAATGTCCAGAGCGAAGACACACGGCCGCGCCTTTGCAGAACGGGAGGCCGCCAACATGGGTACAAACACGGCGCCAGGCGGAGTCTCTACAGGGACCGTAGAGGCTCGGGGGGCTCGACGGGTTGTGAGGGCAACGCATGGGAAAGACAAGGAAGAAACTCTTTGCGAGAGGCAATTCGTTTTGTTTTTGTTTTGTTTTTCATCCACGATAACGCGCACGACAGGACGACGTGCTAACGTTGCGTGGAGTCGGTTGAAGATCGGATTGGCTCGCGTTGGTTCTTCTGGATGGCGTCCGAGTCCAGAGGCCATCCAGAAGACTGACCTCTGGCGTCCGGAGTTCAGTCTGGGCAAACCAGCTGTCGCGTGGGAGATGGGCCGGATTTTCGTCCACACATAATGTCGTGAGCGACCTGGTCACATGGGTCGCCATATGGGTCGGTTTGCTGCACAGTCTTGTTTGTATGGGTCGAACCCGTTTGCATCGGTCCTCTAAAAACCGCCGGTGGATCCTTGAAGGTATCTTGGTGGGGTCCGGCTTGCAAGCCTTGCCATCAGTGTGTCTCTGAAGCTCGCACTGCATCCGTAGAGAGCGGTTGGCTCGCGCAAGTGAAACAGAAAAGGTCTCCGGAGAAACTACAGTACGCACTCGACAGTATGTTTTCATCAATCAAGTCAACATGTGCAAGTCAGAGCGTACTGTACATGCTGTATCTGAGTCGCCTCGGTTGGCCCAATCTGACCAAAACACCACACCAGAGGACCAGCGTCTCATCACGTGCTTGAATAAGAGTGTGTTGGTTCCATTGCCTGTATTGGATCTCGTAGAGTTGAGCTGTTAGAATTGACGGTACTGTATGAACTCAGTAGACTGGACTCGCATCATCATCACGTCGTAGAGCTGGGCACAAGCTACGGGACTATCGACTTTATGACCAAATGTGATGAGTCTAAAGAGGCGGCGAGACTGCGGCAATCGAGGCATCTCACCTCGATGAGTCCTTGTTGCGAACCCAACGCTTGTCCTGTAGACAGACCCCTTCGTAGCAATGGAGAAGAGCAAGTGCATTCATCATGCTCGTCTCCGGTTGAAAAGATCCATCCAGCTCTCACTGATTGGACGAAAGGTTCAGACCCGTGAAAAGATCCACATGCGCATGTAGACCATGTGATGGAGCGCTCCAGACGGGTTGTGCCGTGTCGTTCTTGAAGTTGCCAGGATGATGGCTGGTGTGGCTGAGACCAACCCACTGGTGCGACATCCCAAGATTCTTGATCGCGTTGATCCACGATTTGATACCAACAGACCAACGCACCAACAGACCAACGCACCAACAGACCAACGTACCAACAGCCACTCGTGGACCGCAGGTGGCTGTTGGTCCGTTGGTGTCTCCATCTTCTGGCCGCGAGAGACACCTCGTTTTCTTCTGCTATACCCGCGCCAACGTTCCCCCAAACCCCTCAACTGGCGAGAGTCCAGCGTTCAGTAGTAGATTCGATACAGTAAGGGAGAAAAATAAAATCTCAAAAAATGAAAAGAAACGGCGGTGTCCGCGATCCTTTCCCTGGCCACTGGATGTTTATGACCATGGGTGTCCATCCGTGAGACCAGTCCCTGATTGCGGATTTGTTCTCCCGACGCGGGCCCAACGTTGGCGAGCGACGAAGAAAAGATCGCATGACGGCCGCGTCGATGGGTTCATTAGTCGGCGCCGCGCGTTCTCATCTCCGGACCGTGAGACTCTTGCACCAAGAACGGAGAGCGCGGTGGGTTCATGGTTCACATGTCCGACCAGGCGAAAAATTCGAACAGCGACGGTGTCGATCCCATCTACTTTCACCAATAATCCATCCATAGAGGTTTTTATAACATCCACTGTATCGAGATCCCTCTCCTCTCTCCACAAAATATCCGTTCCCGCAGGTCACCACCTCTTGCACGCGCGGCTCTTTTCGTACCGCGCTGACTTCCCCGTTTGACTCACACTTTGTATTCGATTAGGGGCTAGGGCGCCAGCCAACCTTCCTGACCGGCCTCTCGGAACGGAGGATGGACGCCCACGCCAACAGAACGCCCTCCTTCCAGAACCGTTCCACGGCGTTCGCTAGAACCATTCTCCGATCCGCTCGCTCGACCTCGTGACCAGCTCCATCTCTCCACGGATCATGACGCGGCGCCTCGTCTCGACACTCGTCGTGCTGCTGCTGGCGCTGCTCGCCGCCGCCCACGCGCAGACCAACGCGACCAACGGCACGTCGCCGTCGCAGTGCGAGCTCTGCCGCGACCAGAAGAGCTGCTCGCTCGCCTACAAGAACTCGCCGGGCGACTTTTGCGGCAACTGGCTCAGCTCGGCCGGCGCGCGCCTCGCGTGCTGCTGCCCCACGGGCATGTGCGCCACGACCACGTCCCAGTACAGCTGCCTCTGCAAGAAGACCAAGGAGAAGAAGACCTGGCTGCTCTGGGCCGGCCTCGGCGCCTTCGTCGTCGGGCTCGCCATCGCCGCCGGCGTCTGGTACTGCATGAAGAAGCGCCGCGAGGCCGAGTTCGCGCAGCAGCCGCCCGCCACGACCTACGTGCAGCAGGGCGCCTACCCGGCCGGCGGCTACGCGCAGGGCTACGCGCCGGGCCACGTGCAGGGCTACGACCAGTACGGCCAGCCCATCGTCTACGGCGCGCCGGGCTACGCGCCAGCGCCTGGATACGGCCACGGCGGCTACGCGCACGGCGGCCACGGCGGCTACGGCCACGGACGCAGCGGCATGGGCGGCGGCGCCGTCGTCGCGGGCGTCGCCGGCGGCTTCCTGGGCGGCATGTTGGTCGGCGACATGCTCGCGGACGCCGGCGACGGCGGCGGCATGGGCGGTGGCGACGTCTTCGCGGGCGACTTCTAACCGCCGCGCTGTAGTAGTTAGACGATACGATACGATACGCTCCTTCCCACTCCCTAATGTAAGCAGTGCTCTCCATTGAGCAGACGTACATCTTTTAGCGCCGTCTCTTCTGGAGAGCGCCACGCGACGACAGATCGTCTGACGAGCGGCTCTCGGGTGTGGGATTTCCCTCTCATATCGTATCTCTTGTCGTCCAAACAGCGCCGACCGCGTGGGCTTGAGAGAGCCAAAAACCTGTGACAAGTTATAATGTAGAACGACGTGGCGATAGATCGCGATCTGAATTCCCGGGATCCGAGACAGAGAGGTGTCACACCTCCAAACGACGCCGAGATGCCACGCACGCGCCGCGCCGCCACGCCGCGCAGGCCCGCCGATGCCGACGCCGCGGTCGCGCGGCCCAACGCGCCCGTGCGCGCCACGCGCCGCGCGCCACCGCCGGCGTCTTCCTCGCTCTGGTTCTCGCTCGTCTCGTCCGTGCTGCCGCTCGCTGTTGTCTCGGCCGTCGCGTACGTGGCGGTGGCCTACGGGTTCACGACCGCGCCCGAGTACATCCGCTCCAAGACGCTCATGGCCGCGTGCCGCAAGGCCTTCATCGCGCTTGTCTGTCTCGCTAGTCGAAACCAATTGCAGCACATCTACTACCCGCCCAACAAGCCCACAACGTTCAAGCTCGCTGCCTGGGCGCAAGCCAAGGCGCTCGCAGTCGTCGTGCTCGCCAACTGCGCTGGAACGACCATCATCCAGCCACTCTTCGGCCAGCCGCCGGCGTACGCCAAGACCATCGAGCTCGTCGTGCCGGTCTACATCGCGGTCGAAGTCGCGGTCGGTCTCGTTCGCGTGCCGACTCCGGTCATCCAGTTCGTCGTGGGCTTCCTCGTGAGCTGGCTCAAGGCCGCGACCACGTCGACGCTCGTGACCAAGTGGCACGAGGACGGAGACGCACACCCGGTCGCGTTCGTGCTCATCTGCACGTGCAACCTCTTCGCGAGTGGCTTCGTGCTGCGCTTTATCTCCCACTACCACAAGTCGCGTCGTGTCGTCGCCATCTCCTTCTCCCTGGTCTGGTCGCTGCTGAAAACCATGGCCATCTCCGCTATTGTTGGCCTGCTCGCCCATATCGCCAACCAGTTCTCGACCCAGGAGGAACGCCAGCTTGAGGCCGCCGTGCTCTACTTCGCCGTGGCCTGGTTCGCGCTGAACAAATACTGGATGCCCCCGCTACGATCGGCATTGGTGTACTTCCTCACGAGTCCCCAAGCCAAACCCAAGGCCGAGTAGAATCGGTCGACACCCATAGCGAACCACGTACGAGCTCAAATGCCGACCAACGGAAGTCGGTAGTACAAACGATGATGATCTACAAACAGAAAAACCAACACGTTCCTGAAGCTGAATCCAATAGAAAATGTACCTTGAACGACCGTTGCACAGTGTTTGATGCTTTGCAGAAAGCTTCCACGCACATTCGAATCAATCAGCACCATCAGGTGTGGGCCAAGATGTCAATTGCACGTTATGGTTTTGATGAAGTGATCTGCATATCGACGCATTCGAAGATTAGCACGAGCCCACGCAACAATAACCAGTCCTGATTCACTCACCGCGTGTTATGTTCTACAACTCAGTCTGTCGAAACCACGACGCCAGGCAGATCAACGAGGGGTGACTGGTGAGTCGGATCGGCGATAGCTGGGTTTGTGGTTGCTACTGTCCTGGTGTTCACATCACGAAAGTGCGCGTGGATGTCACCACATAAAACGAGTGTGGTGAAATCCTGATGAGGGTGCATACGAAGACACTCAAATACCGAGATTCTTCAAGCTATCCCTGGATCAAACATTTCCGAACTATCCGTGGCAATACTGCACTCCATCCAGACCGAAAAAATCTTGGGCTCGAATTCCAACGCTCGAATACGACGGATGATTCTCTGTGACCCCTTCAAGCAATCTCTTGGGCACATTCGTGAAATCGAATCGACCGTTTGTGTTGACTCGCGGCAAGTTGGCGCGTGACGTCATCCGACGGGCATAACAAGAGGTCTAATCCAAACAACTCCTGCTCCATCGATACAACGAAGCAGTATCCTTGCGCGAATCTTGCCACTCACCGCCTGGAAAGTATACATCCCGAACGAGAATACAGTACCAAAATGGCTTAGTCATAGAGCACTCGAGCTCGACATGCCGACGGATCGAGCCAGGTTCACCATCATCTTCTCGAGTTGAGTCGTCATGATAGCCGTCCCTCTCTGGTTGACTTCAGTCGGAGCCGGCAATCCGCCTCGGGTGTATTCTTGGCTTCAGCACGCGAGCTAGATAGAGCACGCGAATGTAGCTAGCACGATGCATCCAACGAACTACAATCGAAACCCCGAAATCATCGGAGACCTAAAACTGCGGTATTCCATTGAAGTAAGTTGCTGATATTTGTTCCGCCAATGAATCGAACGAACGCTCACCTCACGCCGTGTCGGGAGTAGCGAATACCGCGATCAAAAGCGTTCTAATGAGATTCGAAAATGGACAGTTGGTCAGTCGCGAGCTGAAACTTGAGATTTCTACCGACTTGGAGCAGACAAAGAAGCGAGTAGGTCGTTGTATGCTGCTCCTGCTGTTCGGCTTCAAATTGTTTGCAACTGGTGCCAAGCGACAATCTGTTGAGAACTTGAGGACACTTCCGGCTGAACCCGATAACGTGGAGAAATTTGCGCCAACTGTGGCAGATCAGCAACAAGACGTCGGCAAACTGGCTGCCTCTAGTCCCAGAGAGGCTTCCCCAAGGATAAGAATGGACTAGATGCTTGCATGAACTGCCTTCACCACCTTCCAATGGCAGGAATTAGTCATAACATCGTACACTCTTCTGCTCACAACACGCCACGGTATCCTCTCTTGGCGAATCATAGATCAACGCGATGGTGCAACGCGTTCTTCACGTTTGAATGCACCCACTAGAGTCCGGAGTGACAAAGAGCGGCGAGTTCTGCTCCTTTACTGCAGCTGATTGCGTCTGCCGAAGTTACTTGACCGCTCTCGAATAGAGATGTGGACAAAGAATATTCGCGGTAATCCATGACAATCTTGAGAGTGGGCTCCGTCAAATGTGAAGCAAATATAGGTGTGATCTCGTCGGTGCACCTTGATCTTGAGAGCTCTGATCAGGTCCACCGCTCTTCTGACCAAATGCGGGAAGGCTTGCAATGAAACCTTGGTAGCATCCTCACATCGCAGGCTGTTGCGTGCTGAGTCTACGCTCACTACCCCATTCACGTTCATAAGCATAGATTTGTGTCGTTGATCACGATCAGACGTGACACGATGAAAGACAAAGTCGCGAGCAGTATCGAGTGTTTTCGACGTAGGGTGAGCAGATCGACGGAATGCGAAGGTAGGAACGACCAACTGCCGAGATGTAGTGCCGTGATTGACAACCATGGCCGATAACAAGTTCTCAGATTGAAATGATGGCTCGGTCGCCATCTGGGGAGGAGGTGCGAATTCTTAGGATGCAGATTGGACTACAAGTCGCGGAGTTGGAGAAAAGAAGCTATTGGTTTTCGCTCCTTGATCACACTCATTTGCAGAAAATTGGTGAGATCTGTTACTTTATGCAAACCGGAGCTTGCATAGAGAATTGTAGGCGGTGAACAGATCAAAATGACGGCGTCGCCGAAACTCTCAACCCCGGGAAGAGTTAGAAAACGTGCAAAACGATGCCAAGAATCCACCTGCAACTAGTCGTATCCTCAGAGACAGAGACTTGATTGTGATGCTCGTCATAACGAGCACACCTTCTGTGGCTCGGTCAACACTTCTCACCTGTGCTGACGGAGAGTGATCACAACCCAGCACAATGTCGCTCAGTAAGATTTTGGGGGCAAATTGTGGCTGTCGGTATCAATGTCATGGCCGACACTAGGCGACTCCAGTTGATCAAGCGATCTCGAGCTCGTCAACACAACGAAGAACCGATTAACGCGTTGGACATCACTCGACAACAGAACCTCCAGGTAGCGACTGAAGACCACAGATGATGAACCGGAAACGAGCCTGATCGATTGGGCTAATAGCACCGTGTAGCTGGCTGGATGCACCACCTGACCAAATCCCTTCAAGAGCGAGTCCTCAACATCATATCACCAGCTTCCATGACCCTTTCACGTGGCCGAACTCGCACTCTCGACCCCCCCCACGTAATACTCATCATAACACAGTCCAACCACGAAAGATCGGAAGCTTCTCAGGGCGTTGTATCGTGGCTGTCACCATGGGGTCGTCAAGCAAATCGACAGCAAACTTCGATCTCTTTCGGCTCCAATCCGCCTCCGAACGCCGCCTCTTCGCGCCTCAACGGACACAACGCACTTCTTGGTCGACTGCATTCCTTCCGTGCGCGTTCAATCGCCATGGGCGGCCGCGTGGGCGTGCGCCGCTCATGGGGTCTCGACGTCGAGGCCATTTTTTGTGTGACCGTAAAACCTGATATAATGAGATACAAGATGGTATCATTTATAGTTTCAAAAGAGAAAGATATTAATTATCTACCTTTAAAATAAAATACTCGCAAAGCGTGTTGGGTCTGGCGACAAGGCCGAGTTTGAGGCTGACGAGACGATCATGAAAGCATTGAAAAGTGGTAGGCGCTGCAACAGCGCAGCTGGGCGAGTCTGCAGTCTTGTTCCCGGTACATCTCACACGCCAGTTCCTCGATTGTGTTTGCGAGGTGGAGGCGACTACAACACCGCCCGACATATTTTCGTGAATGCAATGTTATTAACAAACTGCCCAAACAGACGGGGAGCTCGGTCAAGAGTCACGTGAGTGCAATCGTAGACCTAAATAGCGAAGCAGGACAGAGCAAGATGATGACCTTGGTAGTGCTGGTGCTGAAACCCGCATGGCACCTAGTATGCCGACTGCTGAGCGTGATGTTCACGAGAATACTATTTCTTCGTCCTAGCCAAGCTGGTGCAGTACACAACGTACACCTGATCATCTTTCCGGAGCCTCCAAGTATACGTGCTTCTCCATTCTGCGTGAACTGCGCAGTGAAATCCGAGTGATCTCCGAGTTTCATTGCGACAAACGCACATGACCTCTATATAATTATAAAAGGATCGGTGTGGTGCGACCTCTCGCAAACAAGACGGGTTATTAGTACCTCTAGAAGCTTATAGATGACCCAATGGCAGAGGCGACGCCTCTTTCGCATTAACAGTTCGACGGTCGCGTGGTGCCCCTCGACATCTCGTGGATGTTTCATGATACATCGTTTTTGAACAGCTCCAGCATCATCTCTGTGCCTTGTCTTCGGTGAGATGGCTGTGGCGCCCCTATCTCACATGTCCTCCAAGCGATCGAATAAGTGGTCTCGTTTTCTCCATCCGGCGGTGAGACAGTGCGTAATCGTCCCGATGACGCGAGGAAACGACATAATCGGCTCGATTGCACTGGGTTGCAAGGATCGCGGACGAGATTATCCCGAGCGGTCTCAACGTGTAGAGCGCTGATTCATGATTCTCTCGGGGGCGTCGTTGCCGTGGTGATGAGTGTATTGGCCACCTCACTTTCGATCTTGCCTTCTCCCCGACAACCAACGCATCCAACTCAGCAGCAACACCAGCAGCAGCGTCAACAGCATCGATAGCTCCGCTTCGCTCGCGTACCCAACAAGAACCAACGCATCCAGACCAGCAGCAGTAACAGCACCTTAGCACCTCTGACTTTCTTTGCGGCGACCAGACCATGAATCAACTCCAGTCGTTCTCGCTGCTCGTGCTCTACGTCGCGATGCTCCTAGTATCCGTCGCCGCACAAAATAATACCACCAGCAACACTGCAGGAGAGACACCTGCGCCGACAGAAGAAGAAGAGAAGAAGAAATCCAAGTGGCCCATGTATATCGCCATCTGGGCTGGCTCGCATGTCATCTTCGGGATCGGATACTTCTACTACCGCTACACGAAGAAGCGTCGTGCGAAGGAGCAGGAGTCGGCTGTTGATCCTGCGGCACTCACATAGAAGATGGAGGAAATGCGTGTTTGTGCGAGTCGACCGATCCAGTACGAATATGAATCTCCACAGAATCTTCGCAGAAACACGGAAATAATCCAATGCATGTCTTGACATTTCGCCTAATTTCGCCTACACAACGACTACCGCGTTAAGCACCGCAAGAAGAGCGAGGCCGAACGCGGCAGTCAAGCCGATGGCTGGGATGCGAGGCGAACTGGAGGAGGGTTTGGCTGTCGTCGCTGCCGGGGTCTTAACCGTAGTTGTTGCTGGGGGCTTGGTTGACGTAGCAGTGGGCGGCATAGTCGGTGCGGGTGTTGATGTCGGCGCCAGGGTCTGGTAGGCATCTTGGCACATGCACTCGTAGTTCGTCCGGGCCTTGGCACACTGACCGGAAGCCGGACAGCAGCAGGCCAGCCGCTGACTTGCCGCGCTCAGCCAGGCGCCGCAGAAGATACCAGGGCCCCCCTTGTAGGCCTGGGCACAGTTTCCTTCATCTCTGCACACTTCGCACCACGACTTGCTGGTCGAGTTGGTTATCGTAGTTGTTGTAGTTGTCGTAAACGTTGTCTGTCCCTGTGTAGCAGAGACGAAGAACGCCGCAACGACGATGGTGAGAACGAGGGTTCGACAAGCCATCCCGGTTGTGCCATGAAAGCGAATAGACAAAAGGGATGGAAGGGTTCTTGGCCCGCCTAGCAACACCAACGGGAGACGGCTTGAGACTGCGTAGAGCAAAGTCGTTTCCAGAATGTGTGATTGCAGGTGAGTCCACCAAGCCTGGGGCCAACTTCTCCAGACTCGAACCGTCTGACTTCACAAGAAACAGCATAGCTGTCCACGCGGAAACCTATCGGATACGTCTCGCAACCTAACGTTACCGTACGAGGCAGAGCGAATGTTGAACTTTTGGAGCTTGCATGGCCCGTCTGCTTGAGATTTAAAGGGTCGCAATTTCACCTTGACGTACAGGATTGAGAACCAACCCACCGGGTTGTCCCCAACCACTGGGTTGGCTCTCTACTCAGCCCTAAAATCTCAATCAGTTGAAGGAGAGCCGTGTAATGCAAGCACCCCTCCAATTTACATGAGACAATTTCGAAAATATTGGCCACAGGGTTACGGAGAGCATGATTCAACTTGAGAATGGAGAGTGCTGAAGGATCACCAAAACGATCGGATGTGAGATATCCAGCGATCATACCTACCCATAACCTTCTTTCGCAACATGGAGAGTGTGTTTTATTTGCTGTGCATACAGTGGATAAACACAGCAGCTTTGGATTTCACTCATTCGCAGGCATTTGGATATCCCGCACCCCACCATAGACTTCAGCGATTCTTCCACACTGTCCCTTGCCACGTTGAATCCTGCTCTCTCGATGAAGCTGACACTCTGTAACGTCCCCCAGGTGGATATTTTATGAAATCTAGCCACAGGGACGATGTGAAGAGAAACGTGCATCGATTTTCCTCCTCACCGTCTCAAGATGGCAAAGTGTCGCCAGTCAAGAATCCAACGAGCAGTCTGAGCCTCATTATACACTCGCCACTTCGGTGCTCTCCGTCTTGGCGAACAAAACTCATGGGTGGGGTCTCTTAGACTTTCCGTTTGATTCTACAGTTGGAGTAATCGTGCGGTAAATCTAAGGTCGTATTCGATGGTTGATCAAAAGGAAGATCATGGGCTTTTCTCTGTTTGTTGACTTTGCAATGGCCGGACACGGCGCTACGGTCATTTCTATTTGAAATGTCGATCTTTCAGTTGGATGTGGCCCAAGCTGGTTTCAAGTTGCCATGCGCACGCTTATCCGTCTTGCAGCCCGTGAGATCGCAACAGTGCCAGCGCTTTCCAGATCAGCACGCTGCCTCTGGTAATGCCAAATTTGAGGGTGATGCGTGTCTTAATCCAGAAACAATGAATGTATAACAGGAGATCTGAGCTTCGCGCTTTCTGGCAACAACTCAGGCGAACATGACGGGAATGCAATGCCGTTTGTTCAACGCACGTGCGCTTCGACGCCACCTGTCCAATCCTGCCCATTTTTTTCTTGCCCATGCAAAAGGGCCTGATCTCCAGGTCCCAGAAATCATTTCGAGGCTTTCATCGTGACCCTAAGTGCTGGGTTGGATGTTCCCATAAAAGATGCTTTCTTTGCGCACAAAATTCATCAACAGGTGTGTGGACAGTGAGACTCTTTAGTACAAGCAACGTCTTCAAGAGGCGTGTGGACGTCACCATCGCATGCATGGTTTCGTCAACGCGTTCATTCACACGAGATTCTATCTCTTTGTCCTCGTCGATCCCCTTCTGTGGAGATTATGCTACTCGCCCACGAGGACGACTGAGGTCACCTCTTCTTGAGGGAAGCGACTCATATGTATGAGGGTTCAGATGTTGGCGTCGCGGCCTCTGCATTCTACGATTGGCACCGACCCCCTCGCAATCGTGCACTAGCCAATCTTTACCTATCCGCACGTCAACTGGCCGACCTCACCGAAGTCTCGGCCTGGACCCGCCACCCAAGGGCCCACAACAAGATGGCCGGGCGTCTCGGCAAACTCGGTACAACACCGAGCGGAGAAACCCCCCTTGAACCCCTTCGTTCCCAAGACAGCCGGGCTGCCTTGTCGAACCTGCTCTACAACGACCTTCGTCCATGGTGGCCCACTCGTGTCCACCATCCTGACACATAAAGGCCTGCATGTACAGCCCATCAAGCTATTAGGATTCACAGGATGAACTCAATAGACTTCACTTGCATCATCATCATCATCATTCTACGATTGGTCTCTCTTCATGGGTGGCACTGAATCAAGAGGAAACCTCACGGACGTACGCATACCTCTATATTATGATAGATCTATGTGCGGAGCGCCATCTCCTCAACCAGACAGTCCATTAGTCCCTCCGGAAGATAATACCTGGTAAAACGCGGCAACGCCTCTTTCGCGTTTAACACTTTGACGGTCGCGCGGTGCCCCTCGACATCTCGTGGATTTTTCACGATACATCGTTTTTGAACAGCTCCAGCATCATCTCTGTGCCTTGTCTTCGGTGAGATGGCTGTGGCGCCCCTATCTCACATGTCCTCCAAGCGATCGAATAAGTGGTCTCGTTTTCTCCATCCGGCGGTGAGACAGTGCGTAATCGTCCCGATGACGCGAGGAAACGACATAATCGGCTCGATTGCACTGGGTTGCAAGGATCGCGGACGAGATTATCCCGAGCGGTCTCAACGTGTAGAGCGCTGATTCATGATTCTCTCGGGGGCGTCGTTGCCGTGGTGATGAGTGTATTGGCCACCTCACTTTCGATCTTGCCTTCTCCCCGACAACCAACGCATCCAACTCAGCAGCAACACCAGCAGCAGCGTCAACAGCATCGATAGCTCCGCTTCGCTCGCGTACCCAACAAGAACCAACGCATCCAGACCAGCAGCAGTAACAGCACCTTAGCACCTCTGACTTTCTTTGCGGCGACCAGACCATGAATCAACTCCAGTCGTTCTCGCTGCTCGTGCTCTACGTCGCGATGCTCCTAGTATCCGTCGCCGCACAAAATAATACCACCAGCAGCACTGCAGGAGAGACACCTGCGCCGACAGAAGAAGAAGAGAAGAAGAAATCCAAGTGGCCCATGTATATCGCCATCTGGGCTGGCTCGCATGTCATCTTCGGGATCGGATACTTCTACTACCGCTACACGAAGAAGCGTCGTGCGAAGGAGCAGGAGTCGGCTGTTGATCCTGCGGCACTCACATAGAAGATGGAGGAAATGCGTGTTTGTGCGAGTCGACCGATCCAGTACGAATATGAATCTCCACAGAATCTTCGCAGAAACACGGAAATAATCCAATGCATGTCTTGACATTTCGCCTAATTTCGCCTACACAACGACTACCGCGTTAAGCACCGCAAGAAGAGCGAGGCCGAACGCGGCAGTCAAGCCGATGGCTGGGATGCGAGGCGAACTGGAGGAGGGTTTGGCTGTCGTCGCTGTTGGGGTCTTGGCGCCACCTTGGCACATGCACTCGTAATTCGACTGGGTCTTGGCACACTGACCGGAAGCCGGACAACAGCAGGCCATTCGCTGACTTGCCGCGTTCAGCCAGGCGCCGCAGAAGATACCGGGGCTTCCCTTGTAGGCCTGGGCACAGTTTCCGTTATCTCTACAGGCCTCGCACCATGACTGACTGGTCGTGTTTGTTGTCGTGGTCGTAGTTGTCGTGGTTGTCGTGGTCGTAGTCTGCCCCAGCACAGTAGAAGCGAAGAACGCCGCGAAGACGAAGGTGAGAACAACGAGAGGGGCTCGACGAGCCATCCTGGTTGCGTCTGTGGAGGCGAATAGACTAAAAGGGATGAAAGTCCAAAAGTGAGACGCCTGAAATCACGCAGTCGACTGAGAGCCGCGCAGCTCAGACAGCCTTGCGCCCTTCATCCATCAACGTCCCCATCTCCTGCCCAGGTTTTTTTCGCCTCACGCACAAAGGCCAGCTCCCCTGGTCCCAGAAATCATCCCGAGGCTTTGGGCATCAAAAGGTGAATCGCGTCGTCAAACGAGCAGATCTGTGTGAGAAACGATTAGCGGGTACGCTTTCTTCGCGACCGACGGTTGTCGCAATTGCACGGCCGGCGTCGCAACTGCAAAGGCAAGAAGGCCACGCGGACCACAGTTGAACCATTGCTCAACAGAGAGACTGCTCCTCGTTTGACCCGAAGTGCTGGCGTGAATGTATTCTACGAGAATTTCTTGACAGGCGCTGCGACAATTCACCGCTGGGCTCGGCCGCGCCCATGCAGAATCCATCCTCCTCCCTTGTCGTCAGAATGCCCGAGGTGGTCTTGACCCACCCACACACAGATCGAAGCCGGATGGATCGACCGGAACCCCTTTCCATGATGCCCTCCTTGTAACTTTATGCGACGTGCTGTCGATCTCGCCACCTCTTGAAGCCGGATACAGTTCAACCGAAAATCCGGGCAGATCTCCCAGATTCGTCCGTTCGTATGGAAAAGTAAGCAGCGGAGGACACCGAGCGCTGGGAGATTTTTTGATAGCAAATGTATCGGGGCATTCCGTTGCGACACCATCCTGAGACACTGCAGCCGCTCCACCTGTCATCTCGATGGTCCACCCAGGAGTTGCTCCGTCTCCAGACCTCTCCAGTATGTGAGTGTACGTTCCCCGGTTCTCTGGCCGGTAGTCCATCCGTGGCGCCCATCTATCTTCGCATTGAGACACGCCTTGCGTTCGGAGAGAGCGCCTTGAAAAACCTGAGTGGGCGATGGACTTCAGAGCCCCGGTGCACGATTTGCGGCGCTTTTAATCTCTCTGGATATATAGGATGAGAGGCAGCTGAAAGGGAAAACATCCGGTGAGGGAGTTCCCGTCGTCGTTCCACTATAATATATTACAGGTTGTTCGTGTCGCCTCGTTGGTATCTCTTGCCCTGTCAAAGCCAACGGACTGCAACGTCAGTTCCCTCGAGAAAGGCCACAGACAGGACCAGGGCTAAAAAGGCAGCCCTCGCATCAGGAAGAAGAGAGAGGGAGAGGGTCGTCAGGCAGTACTGGTATAGTAGTTCTCGTCCGAGAGAGATCCAGACCACACGCCAGAGCTCGGAAAGTGCTCGGCCCGAGAGCTCTCCTCATTTTCCAATTTCGACTCTCGAGCTTTCAAGCCTCCCCAGCTCCAGCTCCCAGCCATGGCTCCGCGCCGGGTCTTTCTGGGCCTGCTGGTCCTCGTCTTCGCGACGCTCTTCACATCGAGCACGGTCGCACAGACTACGACGACCACGACAACGACAACGGTCGTGACCAACACGACGAGCCAGTCGTGGTGCGAGGCGTGCCGAGATAACGGAAACTGCGCCCAGGCCTACAAGGGAAGCCCGGGCATCTACTGTGGCGCATGGCTGAGTGCATCGAGCCAGCGCATGGCCTGCTGCTGCCCTGCGACGGGCCAGTGCGCCAAGACCCAGTCCAACTACGAGTGCATGTGCAGCGGCGGCTCGTCGTCGCCTGCCAAGACGACTCCTGCCCCGACCAAGGCCAAGACGACCTCGGAGAAGTCATCGTCCAAGAAGTGGGTCATCATTGTCGTCGTGGTCATTGTGCTCGCCATCGTTGCCATCGGCCTCTACTTCTACTGCAGTCGCAGCTCGGACGGCGATGAGGAAGAGCCCAAGACCGTGGTCTACGAGCAACAGCCGGTTGTCTACCAGCAAGCTCCTCCGCCGCAGCCCATGTATGCAGCTCAACCTGTCTACGGCCAGCCTGCTGCGTACGAGGTCCACCACTACCACCAGGAGGAACGCAAGGGCTACAGCGGCGCGACAGTCGCGGCTGGTGCTGCGGCCGGTTTCATCGGCGGCATGATCGTCGGCGACATGATCGCGGACGCTGGCGACAGCAACAGCGGCGGTGGCGGCGGTGACTACGGCGGAGGCGGCGGCGACGACGTGTTCGCTGGCGACTTCTAGACGTCACAGCATCCAGCAACAAAATTTTCACAAACCCCCAGTACCAAATACAAATTTGATTGAGACCTCGTTTCTAGTACCTTCTCATACAAGCTCTCTTCACTCTGTCTCAACCGTGGGAAGCATTGGGTGTTCAGCACGCTGCTGACTGCGTCTGGGTCTCTTTTCAGGGAGCGAGAGGCAGTAGCAGCATTGTGCTGGTATCCAGTTTCTTGGACGAGGTACCATGCCCTTTAACGTAGCTACGGCCTCGCTCAGTCAACGCACATAGGCAGGGAGTGCCCGCATGCTGGTGTTCGCTTATCCATCGATCGATCGACACCGAGCACGAGTTCCACGCTAGTCACGAAACCTGACGGCTGTTCTCCATCATCGACGCACATCTTCCGGCTACCATTCAGTCACGGAGAGAGATCGAGAGATCCCTTCTCGCGTGATTGCAGGAACCATCTGAATGCTGCTGAGACGGACCTTCCGCTTCGTCAGGGGTGGGGTGCCGGACTGCCATCCCCCACGCCAGCAGCGTCGCAGAGCGTCGTGCTGCCCGCCTCATGGGCGACACCACGCCCGTCGACACCCATTACAAGATGCATTTTCGCAGACGTTTCGGAATGCCCATCCCTGAGCACGGCCAGCGGGGGCACTACTACGCATGTAGCCATCTCTCCAAAATGCAGTAGTGCTACCGGTATTAAGAGCTCTCCCCTTTATAGAGGACTTCTCGGTCTCCTCACACTTGAGGATCAGCGCCGCGACTTTCACGATCACTGCCACCACATGGGGCACGCGAGGCGACGAGACGCGAAAGGTCTCAGGTTCAGTACAAGGCTCTTCACTGTATGTACGGTATATACCGTACTAGAAGTTGCGGTCTCCTCTTGGGTATTGGAGACGGCGGGTCTTGTGGTCGTCCACACATCATGTCACACGCAACCTAGTGCCTTCTCTGCCGGCGTGTCCAACGCCCGTGACCACCAAGTCTCCTAGTCCCATTTCCTCTTTGGTCACCTCGCCATGAAGCTCGCGTCTCTCTCCCTCACTGTGACAGCGCTGCTGGCTACCGTCTCGCTCGGCTCGGCTGCCACGAGCGGCAAGGGCAAGCCCGGCTACTGCGCTGACAGCAAGGCCTGTGCTGCGACCTACACCTGCGTGAGCGTGCAGACTACGCGTGCGGGTGTCACAGACGTCAAGCAGTGTCTCCCGACGGCCAACGGCTCGCCCGTGTGCTCGGGCATCACGCCAGGCCTTTGCCCGAGCTTCTCGACGACCTGGGGCACGGCCTTCCGCGAGATCTCGAGCGTTTGCGCGACCATCGCGCCGGACACGTCGAGCGGCAAGTGCATCACCGACACGTCGAGCTCGAGCACGGTCAAGAACGGGCTCCAGTGTATTTTCATCACGGACCCGACCAACAAGACGTCACAGGTCGGCGTGATCTACGGCTGCGTCGACTACGACGGCTCGAGCCTGCTCTTCGAGAAGAACTCGGCGGCGGCCAAACTCGCGGCCAAGTTCAACTACAGCGCCGTGATCGAGGAGAGCTGCGTCAACCCAAAGAACCCGTCGGGCTCATCGTTCGTGTGCTCGAGCCAGGGCACGTGCGCGCCCAAGAGCGCCGGCTCGATGGACTACTCGTGCCAGTGCAACGTCGGCTTCTCGGGCACGTACTGCGAGAAGATCGTCAACAACAAGTGCTACAACGACGGCGTCTGCGGTGGCGGCAGCTGCGACCTCACCAAGCAGGAGTGCACCAACTGTACGGCGGGCACGCTCGGCGATAAATGCGCCCAGTGCGATCCGACGTACGACTCGACCAAGGTCTGCAGCGGCCACGGTAAGTGCGTGGCCTCGAGCGGCACGTCTACACTCGGCGCCGACGGCTCGTCGTCGTCCTCGTCGTCGACAGCCACCAACACTTCGCGCTTCCTTGCGTCCTCGACGTACCAGTGCGACTGCGACACGGGCTACTCGGACGTCCACTGCGGCGTCAAGGTCAGCACGGGCACGTCCGGCACGACGACTACAACGAGCTCGCCATCCACGACCTCCTCGGCCACGACCGTCGCGGTCTCGCTCGCCGGCGTCACGGTTTCCACGGCCTTGATGGTTCTCTTCAAGTTGTAAATCGCCTCTCAGGCTCTTTTTGCACAAAAAAATCCACTGCTGTGTGTTACAACATCCAAATCTCTTGAATCGTTCCGTATCATGACTCACTTGAAGCGACATGGCTACACACAAAGGTCGTCGGATCATGCACAGCGACTGACAACATTTTCCAAAGCGTACACGGTGGAGATATGTTTGCACATTGGCAAGAATTGGTAGCAAAATTCTTCTTCGATTGTTGACTAGTGTACACACTCACACGGGGACTTCTGAACTCGGGCATTCTTGAGAGTTTTTTTTTCTCTTTCTTCACTTGGTCACTCGCTTTGCCGTGTCGTAGCGTCGCTAGCGTTTGAGTCGGCTGGTGTTGCGCGCGAGGAAGATCCCTTGGTCGGTGGAGCACCACTGCCTTCATTGGGTCGACGCTGGGACGGCGGCGAGGCCGTCGCGTAGGACGCGTACTGCAGTGGTGGGTATCCGTGGGCTGCCATGGCGGCGACACGCAGAGGCTTCTTCTCCGAATTCTCGCGAGTGAGGCGTGGCACGCTGGTCGCCATGGTCGTTCAGTCAGAAGCTGTTTAGTTGAGGAGGCAGGCGGCGGATTTCGGAATGCCTCTCTCGCTGGACCGACCTGACTCGACGTGCGACACGAGCGCGTGGCGATGGATCGATGGATCTCTGCGTACCCATCGCGGAGCCCAACGACTGCGACTCATCGCGACTGGGACAAGCAGCCGTCTTCACTCGGGGAGGAGAGCTCCGTTGGGTCTCTGGCGTCACGAGGTTCTCATCCGACGATCTGCGAAAGAGGTCAGCTCACCCATTACGCGAGCTGCGACATCTACTGAAACTGCACTTGCTTGTCAAATTTTGCACTGAAATAAGAGCGTAAAATAGAAAAGGTTTCAGTTGTGGATCCAGTCGGGGAGCGAACAGAGAAGATGCTAAATCAGTGCATCAGGTTTGGCTGATGGATGCGGAACAGAGACCGTGCCCAATAGCCACTGACCGGACCGAGGTTCTCGAGGACAAGAGGTGGACTGTCACAATGAGAGCCATCTCGGGAACGGGCGCTTTTCGAGCCAGAACGCAGGAAGTCAGTTCTCTCCACCGCTCATGCTGTCGGCTGAAACCAAGCAACAAGTTGTCCGAGCCATGTGGCCTGACTCGCAGGCCGTGTTCTTCGAGAAAGGCTGCGCATTTTTTTTTCCTTTTCTCAGCCTCGTCGCCTTCCTTCTCTTCGGAACTGAAAGGAACTGAACTCTAGCCACTGGAAGGCCGACAAGCAAAGGAGCTGCAGACTCGGAACCAAATGGGACTCGAGCACGACCACCTGCCTTGAGACGATCCACCTGCCGAGAACACTGTCAACGTCACTCGTGTGGAAACGAGCACGATGATCCGTCGGGAGGATGTAGATGTTTCGCCTGTGCCATGGAGAGAGAGAGAGAGAGAGAGAGAGAGATGGAGAAAACAAGACCAGCGAGAACAACGACGAGGAGGACTCTTTGATGGGGGGATGCTTTACAGACAACGATAATTACTTGGGCGCTACTTCGACTCCTGGGTGGTTGGCTTGCGTGTGGACGACTTGTGGTGGCTGCGTCGTCATCGCCATTGGTATGGGCACTCGGATAACGCGGCCAGCTGTCCGTGGCCCCCGGTAGTGGTAGTTGCGGTCAAGCTGTGTCGTGTAGACGTACATGGCGAGCAAGACCACAATCCCAATGGACGCCACGATGGCCCACAAGACCTTGCTTGAGTTGAGGATGCTCGGTTTGCTCTGCTCGCTCTGCTGGTTCTCATCCTTGACCTTGTAGCGTTTGCGTGGCGACGGTGGTAGTTCCTTGGAGCCACACTTGCATTCGTAATGAGATCTTGACCGGATGCACACGCCTCCAAGCGGACAGCAGCATGCGAGCTGCTGGTTCGACGCACTCAGCCAAGCGCCGCAGTATCGTCCTGGTTTGTCTTGATACGCTTGTTGACACTGGCCTTTGTCGCGACAGAGTTCACAGGATGAGAACGTGACGGTCGAGTCGCTGGCGTTTGAGGAGGCGTTGTGCTGGGCAGCGATGGGTGCAAGAGCGACCACGAGCACGAGAGCGACTAGCGCGACGAGGCGGTGTGTGCGACGGGAGACTCGGCACGACGCCATTGCGGCTTGGCTAAGAGCGATCTAATCGTAGAATCAAGCTCGGACTCAGCTCAGCCAAAGCACTACTGTATTGAGTAGCTGCACAGGGGGGATCTCGACTCTGGGTGCGGCGGATGGCCAGGCACCCGCTACACCCACAGGAGAGGAGGGACTGAACTGCATCCCACGTCTCACGCCTCGTTGAGTCTGGGAGGCAGTACCGACAAATCGGTACGGAACCGCCCCGGCTATGCATGAATGGATGGAGTTAACCACCTTATATTAGTATTGTTTTGGATGAACTTATCGTGCTAAGATATGATGTAGCGTATGGTACTGGTTTAGAAGCCTCGATACTGAGACCTTCACTTCGGGAGTGTTCGGTCCGAACGTATCCATCCTCACAATCAGCCCCAGGCGTGGGGCAGTGTCCCAGCGGCCTGACTCGTTCTGCACTTGCTATCTCGGTCTTTCCTCAAGTCCAATCTCTCGGATCGACTCAAACGCATTGGTTTAATTTTTCCGCTTGCGACAATACAACCGTCCTCTCGATCGCCAACGAGGTTTCGTCCGACGAGCCTCCAGGACTGAGCAGTGACGACGTCTCTGCTGGACCCATCGGATTTGGTTTGGTCGATGCCAGGACTGGAGACGTCCATGAGCGCATCCTGAATCGACTAGACTTGAATTGATCCAGACTTCAAGACTCATTCCACCATTTGCTCACTTGACACGCCACCAAACTCCAGCACTCCACGATGGCCAGCTCCAAGACCTTCCTCCTCCTCCTCCTCCTCACCATCCTCGCCGTTGTCTCGGCACAAAACACCACCGCGCCTACCACACCTCCGCCGTCCTTCTGTGAGATTTGCCGAGACAAAGGCCAGTGCCAACAGGCCTACCGAGGGAATCCCGGCATCTTCTGTGGCTCCTGGCTCAGCTCTACGAGCCAGCGTCTCGCATGTTGTTGTCCAGCGGACGCAGTGTGCAAGAAGTCGGATTCGAACTACAAGTGCGAGTGTGGGAAGCGCAAGTCCGAGTCGAAGAAGTCGGGGGCGAGTTCTTCTGCTCAGTCGATGGGTGCGATGGTAGTGGCTGTGAGCTTGCTCGCCAGTGCTCTCGTAGTGGCCGCTTAGTACGGGTTGAATTCACGTCTGTTCTCCTGATGTCACCTGACGTTCCCGCTTCTTTCCACGTCAGGAACGGTCCTTGTCTTCTGTACCGCGAATCGAAAGAGCTGCACCCCATCCTACTAGGATGGGGTGCAGCTCTTTCGATTTGTATCCATCTTTGTGCAAGGTCTCTGCACCGGGCCTTCGGCACTGTATCGCACTGGCATTCTACGGACTGTAGTGGAATTGCAGTGTGCCTGTGGGAAGTCTTTGACTTTGATTGGAGAAGAGTTGCCACGAAAATGCCTCGCCGAAGCATGTCTCACGAACTGAATGGAGAAGCTTCAAGCTCTCGTCTTCTCTTCGTCGACCAGTATTTCAACCAGCCTATTCGGCTGCTTGATACGCTGAGCCTATTGGACCTCACCTCTAAGGTGACTGAGGCGTCCGACCACAGCGTGTCGAGCTTCACTCGGCTGGCTGATGCCAGCGGACGGGGCTCCACTTCGAATGCTTGATACCAGTAGAGAGGAGTGCTCAGCTGTCGATGTGATGCTTTCGTTAATGCGAACAACAGATCAGACCTGTTCGGTACGCGACAATCGCCAATCCGCAGCAGCTCTTCCACTAAGTCGCCTCCCTCGCACCGACCATCTGCGTGGTGCGACACCCCAGAGCCCAGTCTGCAAGTTCTCCTGTTGTCGTTGTCTAGAGACCAGTTCTCCTTCCTCGCCCACTGCTTCGCAAGACCTAGCAGCTTCATACTGTACAGCCCCGGCGAATGAGTCTCTCCATCGCGTTCATCCTCATCTTCGGTGCCGTCGTGCTGTTTGCTACATTTGCCTACTTGATCTACGCCGTGCGATGCCCCGACGCAGAAGAACTGCCGCAGTATGCGGAGTACAACCAACCCACAACCACGTCTTCGACCGTCTTCACGGCGACTCCCCCAGCACCAGTAGCCGTAAACGCATCGTTCAATAACACACTCCAGCGAGGCCACACCGTCGTCGTCGACGTGCGAGTCACCAGTGCGCCTACTAGCGCCCCGGCAGCACTAGCTGCTTGAGGAAGGCCGCGGTCTCAATCAGTAACTTATCAGCCGTGAAGTTGGCCCCTTGGCTCGTGAAGTAAACGAGCGACACGAAGAACTGGCCCCTTGATGTTATTCGCCTCGTGATATTAAGAACACATCCTAACTTATTGGCCACCGATCATCCCTTCTCCCCTCCATTTTCGTCTTGTGCGTGTCATCAGATCCGAGGGATCTCCAGAGCGCTCGACAACATAAATTAAAATGCATATAGCGACTGATGGATTTGACGGTCTCTATCGAGACCAAGTGCGCTGTTGTTGGCCGATACGATCTACATTACCAGAAGACTTCGCCACCAGCCTACCCAGGAACCCAATCGAAAAATCAGGTAGCGTTGTGTTGATGCTACGTTAGGTTTTCTCCCTGCGTGGCGGTCAAGACCGCAACGATTCAAGAACGAGATAGGCACGTCCGACTTCTCACATACTGTAGAGCCAACAATCTCGCTGTTCAACATCTTTGGCGTCAATTTGTCGTGACCTGGCCGAGGACAGTGTCGGAGTCGTTCTATTGCATTGACATTTCCTCGAAGCGAGTGACAGAGTGCCCCGTCTCAAAATCCGGCTGAGTCTCCAAACGGGCAAATGACGAATGGAGGTTCGCGTGAACTGTTTCTGCGACTCATGAGGCAGCTGTCGGTGGTAGAGCCTAGTGGTAAACTCCACTCGAGGGTCGTGTCCCACAGTCTGGCCTTCGCTTCGGCTGCTTGCTCCCAAGTCTCCGAAAGCACTGGGAGATTAAGTCACGTGCGACATCGAGACTCGACTGAAGTGGCTCGCCATTGCGACAGCACTAGATACTCACCAAGAAATTCTCTTCGCTAAGCAATGAATCGAGTGCCATGGTCTAACCTCTCGGCTCGCAAGAGAAGCAGACATTCCAACAAAACCCACCAAAAGCACAAGCACACAACAACAAAAACCGAAGACCATGGCTGCCAGCTCCAAGACCTTCCTCCTCCTCCTCCTCCTCACCATCCTCGCCGTTGTCTCGGCACAAAACACCACCGCGCCTACCACACCTCCGCCGTCCTTCTGTGAGATTTGCCGAGACAAAGGCCAGTGCCAACAGGCCTACCGAGGGAATCCCGGCATCTTCTGTGGCTCCTGGCTCAGCTCTACGAGCCAGCGTCTCGCATGTTGTTGTCCAGCGGACGCAGTGTGCAAGAAGTCGGATTCGAACTACAAGTGCGAGTGTGGGAAGCGCAAGTCGGACTCGAAGAAGTCGGGGGCGAGTTCTTCTGCTCAGTCGATGGGTGCGATGGTAGTGGCTGCGAGTTTGGTTGCTACGATCGTTGTAGTCTTTGCATAATCGGACGAGGACTTTAGGATACTGTCTAGCTCCTACCTTTGAATAACATCTCTCGTTTGAATGGCCTTTACCCGGTTTTCCTCTGTGCTTGTGGCGATCAAGCATGGCGTTCAGTTGTGAGACTATGGCAGATGTGAGGAATTGTGGGTGATGGCATGACTGGAGATCGCCAGTTTTCGCCTAAGAGAGATTGCCCCGCGTCGTGTTTAGTCGATCATGTCCCACAAACGAACGCGGATTGATCAAACGCTCTGGGAGACGGCATCGTCGCGGCGTGGGACTTTGAGCATGTCCCTTTTCAACAGTACCGGTTTTCATAACGTAGTTACTTGGCCGCTCGACCACAACCACTTGCCTGCTCGCAAGGTCCAGCGCGTCTGGATAAGGAATACCAGCAACAAGTGTGACATCACGGCAGCTCACACCCAAACCGCGTCTTCAATCAAAGAAATCCAGCGTGACGTTCTCTCGCGGTGCTCATTCCTGGATTCTCCCCCGTCTTCGCTGGCAGATGAGCGACAAGAGCCCATATACCGAGCGGCGGAAGGCCATGCTCGAGACTTCAGCGGTCGTCGTCATAATTGTCGGGTCGCTTCTCATTCTCGGCGTCCTTCTCTATCTACTCTACGCCGCACGTTTGTTTGATCCTGGCGAAGAAGACCTCCCACACCATGCAAACTACGTCCGACAACCGTCGAACGAAGCCGAAGTGGTGTCTTCATCCCTCCAAAGACCAGTTTATCTTCCCACAGCAGCTTACAACCCTGTAGAAGTTACCTGTGTGAATGCCGTAGCCGCTACCGTTGAGACCAGCGGTGGATGCGAGTCGCAAGCGATTCCCGGCAGTGGCGCTCAACGTCAAGTCAAAGGAGGTCAGCGAGGAGATCTCTAGTCACCTGCGACTCGGGAGACACAGCACACCATCCGACAGACTTGATCATGTACACATCGTGAGTACGTTGTAATTGGTATTTATCGTGCTTGGTGTTTTTCTCTTGATCACTTGCGGATTGAGTTCTGTCGGATTGTACCGTACTTATCCTTCTTCAACACTTTACAGATACGGCAAGACGTCACGATCTCGATGTTCTCGTTTTTGCATCCAAATGTGAGGATGCCGAACTGCAGGAGCCCAGCTCATACTGGGGAGATCTGTACCAACAACCTGTGGCACTGTGGGATGCCCACCTACACACAACCCAAGCAAAACCTCATGCTTGGACGCGTATCTATTTGAATACGCCCACGTCATCCGAGATGATCATGATTCGTGATAAGCAAGAATCCAAGAATCCAGAAAAGGAATAAAAAAATGTACTTCGAAGTATTCACTGACTCCCATCCAAGTTGCAGTTGAAGGCAGATTAGTCCAATCAACCGTCGGTGACAGGAAGGAACTTCGTGTCCTGTTTATGCACAAGTAGAGGGCCCTTGTGACTGCGTCCACCTCCACCCTCAAGACAAACTCGCAATGGAGCTTTGTCGCAGCCCCTATTACAGAGAGCCGATGCACTAAGCGTCGTCCCGTTTCTTCATCGACGAAATGCTCGAGCTGGTGCGACAGCAAGGTTCCAGTTGCTCGCAGGTGCGACACGGTGTTACTACTGTGTGCATCCCTTGACGCATCAATTGGGACGAGAATATATATCGCCCACAAGTCATCCAAGGGGACACAAAGATCCATCGCCCAAATCTGCACCTCCTCTGTTCTAAAGCCACCAAGGGTGCAATCGAGCCATTTCATTCTCGTTTTTGCTTTCGCCAAGACAAGTTTGTCATTCAAACCCACAACCATGGAGAGCCCCAAGATCTTGCTCGTTGCTCTACTCCTCGCTGTTCTCTCCTTCGTATCAGCTCAGAACACGACTATTAATACTAACGCACCAACTCCAAGCCCCTTTACCATGAGTCCGTTCACCACCATTCCTCCAACGACAATCCCGCCCACCACCAGTCCTCCCACCACGAGTGCACCAACGCCTCCGCCGTCCTTTTGTGAGATTTGTCGTGACAAAGGCCAGTGCCAACAGGCTTATCGGGGCAATCCTGGTATCTTCTGCGGTTCAGGGCTCAGTGCGACCAGCCAGCGTCTCGCGTGCTGTTGTCCAGCAGACGCTGTGTGCAAGAAGTCGGACTCAAACTACAAGTGCGAGTGTGGGAAGCGCAAGTCCGAGTCGAAGAAGTCGGCGGCGAGTTCTTTGGGCGGTCCACAGTCAATGAGCTCGGCGGTGGACGAGCACAAGCGACAGGATTCAATTTATTTGCGAGAACTCTTTACCGACAAGAAGAATCAGCTACAATCTTCGATTGAAAAGCTTCATCTCAAAGTCAACGAGCTCAAGCACCTTGCTGCGACTCCCGATAACACAGAAGTCCACCAATCGGCTTTGCGCGAAGCGCAGGTTGAATTAACATCCCGTCTCGACGAGCAAGCCAGCTATCGGTCGCAACAAAAGTTCGATACAGACTTAGATAAGTCCGAACGTTGCAATGAGTATTTTTTGCGGGCGCCAACAACTCTCTACAAGACTGTGATTCCTGTCGAGAATGAAGCCGCTCTGCAAACTCGATGCACCGACTTTCTTCACTTTTGGGGCCGTGTTTGTAAATCACCCTCAAGAGAAATCCCACAAGTTAATACAACTTGGGACGAAGAAAAGTTATCGAACATACTCGAAGAATCAACGCGAAAAATCAATGAAGACGACCAGCGCATGCTAGACGCCCCGATTACTGCACATGAAATTTTCTGTGCAATCAAGGCCTCGGTTGCAAATCGAGCACCGGGCCCTGACGGCCTGCCACTGGCTTATTACAAGACCGACATCCACTTGTGGAGCCGTGTCTTAGAAATTGTGTACTCCTCACAATTTCAACTTGGGCGTATGACCAAGTTTCAGCGCCGAGGTCAAGTCACGCTCCTTTACAAGAAGGGTGATCGCACAGAACCGGGCAACTATCGCCCTATCACTCTTTTGAACATCGACGCTAAGATTATCCCCAAGATCTTAGCTAAACGGCTCGGCACCATCTTGAACACACTGCTCCATCAAGATCAATACGGCTTTGTACCTGGGCGCGATATACGCAATGCGCATCTTCGCTTCCAAGCCCTCAGCCAAATTTACCAAGATAAAGACTCAAAGGCAGGGGCTATTTTGCTGGATTTTGCCAAGGCTTTCGACAGTGTCAACTGGGAAGTCCTCGACCGTATTCTAACGCATTTCGGCATTGGCGAAAACTTTCGCCACTGGCTACGGGTACTCATTCCCGGTACGCTAGTCTCCCTTACGTTCAATGGGGCTCCCCTGCCTGCCTTTGAACTAGGAGCTGGCCGCTGCTAGCCTGCTTGCTGCTGGCGTTGCCGCACTTATCTAGATTCAATCAGCACTACGTAACGGCTGCTACAATAGGCACGAGGTTGTCAAAGTGAATGGTCTACCTCGCTGTCAACTGTCCTCAAATTTGCCTGGTGGTCTTTTGCTTTCAGCTTATGAATCCTAGCATGACCATCCTCGTCTTTCCTGCTTATCCCCATCGATGCTAGCGTTACAGCTCTCGTCGGGCAGATCAGAGCGTCAGACTAGGGCGATGCGTCATTTCACTGATCGTTTCCTCATTCGAGCTTCGCGGGTGGGCAATGATCTTCAGCGTGTTTTGAAGGGAGAGGAGGACTAATAAGTAGTGGTAGTCGCTTTGAGCCGGAAAAATGGTGGACTTTACTGACTGGGACAGGTGTCGTCCATCGTGTGGACTGGTCATCCGGAGCCTGTCAGCGCCGTGTGGGCTGTCTCATAGATCACTGGCCCAACAAAAACAGCAGGACACGAGTCACAGCTCGGCTTGGTCAGCTGTGTCCCATGACGAATCCAGTCAATCTCCTGGTTCTATGTCTGCGCGAACCCAATGAGTGCGAGTGCTGGACTAGACTCGTGCCAACCCATCGTTTCCGGTTCACAGGAAAGAGTTGGCTGCTCTGGCTCCCGGGAAATGTCGCTCGGTCGAACTGGACTCTGTGGGTGAGACTCAACGATCGAGATTAGAGAAGGAGGCGCGAACGTCTGCCGACTTGCGTGCGTTCTCATCGGGCTGAGACATCGGCCGCATCTTCCCTCGGACGTGGGGTTGAGCGAGCGCCCACCTAGTGCAATGAGATCAGAAACACGTGGCCACGCCCACCTCCTACTTGCTCCGTTCTCGTGGCCGTGACTCGCCATGCTACGTGCACTCCAAGTCGCACTTGTAAATCTTCTTCCTATCAGCACAAGCTACTTCCAACAACACACAGGACCATGGGCGCTTTGGGATTGATCGTCGGCCTCGCCATCGGCATCCTCGTCGTCGTGGGCATCATTTTGTACTTCCAGTACTCCCGCCAGAGCGACGAACTGCCTCTCCATACGCCTCAAGCGGCCTACGTTCAGCAAATGCCGGCGCAAACTGCAGTGCCTCCTCAGATGCCTCCTCAACAGATGTCCGTCCAGCAACCCGTCACGGCTCCTGTGTACGCGCCGCCGCCTCCAGCACCGATGTACGCTCCCGGCCAGGTCGTTTACACACAGGCACCGCCACCAGGCCCGATGTACGCTGCCCCACAGGGAGGTGTTTGCCATGAACACTCTGCCCCGAGTGGAGGCAGCGGTGTGAGCGGCGCGACCGTAGCGGCCGCTGGTATGGTCGGCGGTCTGCTTGTGGGTGGGATGATCGCGAGTGCAGCGCAAAGCGGTGGAGATAGTGACGATGACGGTGACGAATTCGCGGGCGACTTCTAAGCACGCGCGCAAGACACAATGAATAGGACTATTAGGCACACAACAATACATTGAGACTGATTTTGATGCACAATCTCATGGTCTCGTCTACGGTTTCGGACGGTTTGTCTTGATACTGCGTACTTGAAGTGCCAAGCGATGGTGGTAGTCGTTGGGCTCATCAGATGGGGATGCGAATCCTCGTCAACGATCGTGAGGAATGAAAACTGCAGAAGAGTGGGCACCGAAGTACAAACCAAGCCCAACGTCGATGTGGAGCTGGACAGGATGGGCTTACTTTTGTCGTTCCTGATCACAGCACCGGTTGACACTACCCTCCTGGCAAAATATTCACTTCGGCTGATCATGTCCCAGTCTGGAAGATGAGTCTGGGCAAAATTGCGTTTGAGTAGGCTCTTTCTAAGGATTCGGAAGGACTCGAGCAGAGACGAATCCAAACCTGAGAGACTCCACTGGGACACCATACTGGACAAGGCCAATGTTACTGCTTGCATTCTTTGCCCATTACCTGCCTCACTTTACAATCTGCCTCGAGCAGCACAAGCCAAAAAACTTTTTCCAAGTCTTTTCCAAGAATGGCCGCCATCGGACTGATTGTTGGCCTCGCTGTCGGCTTCCTCCTCGTTGCCACCATCATCTACTACTTCCAGTTCGGTCGCCAGAACGAGGAGCTCCCTATGCACCACACCCAGCAGCCTGTCTACGTGCAACAAGTCCAAGGCCAGCAAGTGCCCGTGCAACACGACATCTCTACGGCTGTGTATGCAGCACCTCCACCGCAACCGGCGTATGCGGCCAACCAAGTCATCTATGCTCAGGCTCCGCCTCCCCAGGGCAGCCACGGTGGCTACCAGGGCCAAGGAGGACAGGGAGGAGGCGTGAGTGGTGCAAGTGTCGCAATGGGTGCAGCCGCAGGCATGGCTGGCGGTCTGCTAGTCGGCGGCCTGATCGCCAGCGCAGACCACAGCGGCAGCGGGCACGACGGGGACGATGGAGGATTCGCTGGCGATTTCTGATAGTACGAGATAAAACCAAAAGAATCTTTCATAAAAGTTGTCTCCATGAAACTATTGTCGTGGAGTCAAATAACGCTTTTATTGCCATGTTTGAGGCTCTGCATATTGTGAAAATTTTCTTGCGCACACCTACTTCAACGCTCACAGAAAAGAAAGCCCTTGGAAGCCACAGTCAAACGATGCGTGTTGTGAGCCCACGCTCGATCCTGCAGGTCGATCACCACACAGCACGTGGCAAACGATTGGGCCCAGGCCGTAGGCTACCCCTCGCACATCTCAGCGTGCCCGTCCCACGAATGCAGTCCTCATCGTCTCACTGACAGATCTGTCAGCCGAGATCGATACACCATGCCGATAAGTCTGTGACGAGCAACAGACTTGGTGGGTTCAACAAGGATGTTTTATGCACGACCCGACTCTTTCCGCGGCGACATGTTAGCAGCACGTTCGACAACAGCAAGGCAAGTATCTTGCTATATCAAACATCGGCGTGGGAGAAATTCAAACAGCTACCCACATGAAAGTTTTGCGATGGATTCTGAATTATTCACGTCCTCTGCCCTTCCTAGAGCACGTTCTGCTCTATATTCTCCATGGGTTTCCTGGACGGAATTGTGAGCTGAAGAGTCCGCGTGGATGTCGAAAGCATTTCAAGCTCAGGTGATTACGGCTTCAGTTTCCGTCCTCTACCGGCTTTCTCATTAGTTCGATTGCTTTGACATCTGCTCCATTTACCTCACGTTGGTGGCCGTGTTTCTAATGAAAACTCATCTTCATGTTTATTGAGATCCTGGTCGACATACTGCACTGGACCACCCAAAGCTCTCTCGATGCAGTTCTCCACTTGTGACTTGATAACAGAGAACTGTCTGTTGGTAATTACCACTCACCTGAACAGCACAAAGTGTCCTTCGCATGCGACAAGTTGACGATTGTAAAGATCGCTAATACCCAGGCTGAGAAGTCAGAATGAATCCTTGTCGCAGCTGAGCCCACACCTGAATTCTCAGTCTCTCAGCCTCCGATCCGGCTCAATCAGACGATTAGAAAGCGAAGAGCGGCTCACTTCGACACGCCAGAGTCCTGGGACATCTCGAACTGCTTTTTCGCTCCCCCACGAACGATTCGCGCAAGTTACATAGAGCCTAGCGACTAGACCAGGAACTGACTAGGTCATCTAATCCATTCCAGAATCTGCCTCTCACAACACAAGCACACTCACCAGCCAACTCAAGCCTCTCACCATGGCCTTATTTGGACTGCTCGTCGGGTTCGCCGTCGGCTTTCTCATCATCGCTGCCATCTTCTACTACTTCCAGCAGCGAAACCAGGACCAAGAGCTGCCCACGCACACGGCTTACGTCCAGCAAGGATCTGCCCAGCCTGCAGTGTACGCGGCTCCTCCGCCACAGCCCATGTATTCGGCAGCACCAGCGTACGCGCCGAACCAGCTCGTGTACGCGCAAGCCCCGGTGCACGGCTACGCCGGCCCACACGGTGGTGCCTACCAGGGTGGCTCGGGTGGAGGTATGAGCGGTGCTAGTGTCGCTGTCGGAGCTGCCGCCGGGATGGCTGGAGGTCTCCTCGTAGGCGGTATGCTCGCCGACGCCGGCCACAGCAGTGGTGGTGGTGGTGGCGACGATGGTGTGTTCGCCGGCGACTTCTAGGCTAGATTCTCGTTTTGAAGATACAAAAAAAAAATGATTGTGAACATGGATTAATCTGCTCACACTTTGCACAATTCGCAAAAGTGCGCATCTACACAATAGTGCTTCTGCACACTCACTTCTACAGGCGCCAATAAGTCGCTAGATGGGCCTACAATACAGTTTGTCTTCGGTACGGACAAACCAACATCCGAGAAAAAAAGCAGCTGAAGACTAAACCTGTGCTTCATCGTATCGGGCGAAGTGAAAAGCACTCCAACTCGACGCGTCAGTCGAATGCATAAGTGTAAACGAAGAACAGTACACTACTCACCATCTGTACATTAAGAGACCACGATTAGACCGCCTCGAAGCCGTTGACAACCGTGTTTCCTCAGATCGTCGACTTTCAACCCACCAGCCCATCAAGCTTTGTCCAATTTTCCCGAAAGACCATACGGCTGGGACATACGTCTGTCAATGGGACACGTGCGATCCGTCCTAGTGTACTTCGACCTCCCCCCCCTCCAGGCGCTTGAACAACACGCCATAGAACGGTGGACAAGTCGACACCTACTATTGCCGCAGGAGTCTGGGCATCTACTCATTCGCTCATTTCCTCATTTCCCTCCAGCCCCAGAGCCTCGCAAGTATCCCACACATAACCATGGCCAGCTCCAAGACCTTCCTCCTCCTCCTCCTCCTCCTCACCATCCTCACCATCGTCTCGGCACAAAACACCACCGCACCTACCACACCTCCGCCATCTTTCTGTGAGATTTGTCGTGACAAAGGCCAGTGCCAACAGGCCTACCAAGGTAGCCCCGGCATCTTCTGTGGGTCGTGGCTCAGCTCTACGAGCCAGCGTCTCGCATGTTGTTGTCCAGCGGACGCAGTGTGCAAGAAGTCGGATTCGAACTACAAGTGCGAGTGTGGGAAGCGCAAGTCCGAGTCGAAAAAGTCGGCAGCAAGCTCGCTTGGTGCCACGGTCGCTACCATCGGCGTCCTCCTCACCGGCGTTGCCGTGTTGGCCTAACTTTTTTAATCGTAATGACGATTTTGCATCTTCCTCGCCCACTTTTTCAGTTTCGTAATACATCAAAAATTGGGCATCTGAGGCAGAGTTTCCGAGTCTAATCGCTCGCTCGCAAGAAATTCTCCCCCAACACCTTCGCTGTGTACGCGGACACCGTGAACAGAGTGTGGCTAAACATCCTTATGGACGCTGAGGCTTCCTTCGTTGAAGCACAGAATGTAGTGTAGAGAGCCAATCTCAAGCTGATGCAGGTGACAAAAACTACTGTCCATATGCAATATTTTTGAAATCTTGTTTTGCAATTTTGTCGACTCGACGGTGTGTAGTACAGTACAATATCGTACTGCTCAGAAGCTGTTTAGTCACGACAACTGCGCGAACTTAACTAAGCAATTCAATTCAAGTGAGGTCTATTAGTCTGCTCATATAGAGACCGATAGCCGGCGCGAGTCGCCACCGTTAGGATTAAACTCCCCTTCTCCAATGCTCGAGATCACTGTTAAGGAGATCTGCGATGCGTGTGTGTTCTTCTCTTGTCGTGGGGTGCACGACTTGACTACTCGTTCGCGTATCCATCGCTAAGTTCGCCGCCGCGTCCGCCATGCGGTTCGCAGCTCTTGGATGGTGTCGCCAGGCGCGTACTCTGAGTGAGTCTGCGAGGCGGCGTGCGCGAGCGTACATCTCCCGGAGTACGTCATTGCTCGGGGCCTTGTAGTTCCGCATTTGTTGGATAATCATCATGCTGTCTCCTACGACCGACAAAGGGGTCCACTTGTGCCTCGCTGCTGCATCGAGTCCAGTCAACAGGCCATTGTACTCTGCTCGATTGTTTGTGGTCGCCTCATGAGCATAGGACATAGCGGCTGTGAATACAACCTCTGCGTTCACGTCGTTCTGACCTAGCCGGACGATGATGGCGCCAGCGCCTCCTGCACCCGGGTTGCCTCTCGATCCTCCATCGAAGAACAGTACGTATTGCAGATTGGGGTCGCCAGTAGGTGCCGTGGCGACGGCCGCTGGAATGCTAGCCTCAGGATGTCGCAGGAGTTCGATCGCAGCGGCAGTGTGGGGGCTCGCCGCGCTGTGGTCCGAGCGCCTCCACCGTAGGTCTCCGAGTGACGCCATAAGCCTCGCGTGCAGTACTGCTATGGCATGTTCGCAAGTCCAGATGTGATCTCTGGTGTCCGGAGTAGTGCGCCAGAGCCAAGCCGTCTGTAGCACCACTAATGCATGTTGTCTCCACGCCGCGTGGACAGCCTCCTGTGTAGCAATGATGTCGGCGGCGGAAGGGGATGCGAGTCGCGACAGTTCTGGGTGCGACCAGATTCGATCTGGGAGTGTCGGGAGGACGAGTGAAAAGAAATCGGTCTTGCACTCGTCGACTGTCGGTGCGTGCCGCACAGACCAGAGATGGCTCCAGCAGTCGAGCATGTGCTTCCATAGGAGCTGTGCGCTGGGGCAGCTCCAGAAGATATGCGCACTGGTCACACCGCTCGTTGGTAGCTCGGGGCAATGCGGACAGCCTACCCGGCTTTGTGTACGATCCCACTTGTTGATACGGTCCCCTTTAAGGCGTGTGAGCAAGGTCCGCTGTGAGTCGATGACACCCGGGAATGACGCGATGTCTTTCCACGTGACGAGATCGAGGGCTGCTGCCAGTTCGCTGTCAATATTGCGCCAGCGTTCTCCTCTGCTTGCGTGCTCCTTGTCGGTCATCTCCTTCGCCGACGCGAGGAGAAGGGATTTCGCTGTGCGCGGGGTGAGTTGCGGAGTGCCACTCCAGATGCCCATGGGCGAGTCGAGCCAGACGTGTCTGTCAAACTGAACTAGCGGGTCACGCAAGTATGATCGGGCTAATTGCGTCGCCTGTACCGTTGTCGTGACTGGGCCAAGTTTGACTCTGATGTCGTCTACTGGGTTCCATTCTAGCACCAGGTGCTTGCCGACACTGGACAGTCTCCAAATGTCGAGGCTGGCAGGTCGAAGGACCATGTCTTCTGGTTGCGCAGGTGCTTCAAGAATGCCGGGGTAGTTGACAACCAGCTCGTAACAGAGCCGCCGAAAGTCGCGAGCCATTTTATCGGGCAATGGAAAGCTCGCTCCGCGAGCACGGAAGCGTAGTCTTGTCTCGTCCAGCCACTCTATGTCTAGCACATCCCGGAAACGAGAGGTAGGCGAGATGATGCGCGCGAAGTCGCCTCGTTGCAGCGCGTGCCCACTCGCATCGAGGAGGATCTCGTCCCCGCATGGCCGAGCCGTGAGTAAAGCCATCACGTCTAGCCTGCCGTATTGCTCGTGTTGATACTTTCGTAAGCGGGCTAGCACAGGGAGGACCGCAGCGAAGTCGATGCCGAGCCACCCATGGCTCCAGTCGTATGTTGGTTTTGGGTGGTCTCGCAGCTGTCTCCTCATGTCAACATACATCTGGAGCTCCCGTTCGTCCCGAGGCTGCGTGAGCAGTGCTGTGCGAAGTTGCAGACCTGTGTCAGCGAGAGTCCGTTGAAAAGACGGGCGAGCGGAAGCCCTGCGAGAAGGGTTGAGGCTGGTCTCGCCGCGGCTTTGAGCGTTGAGCAGGATCTGGCCCACCACAGTACGGAAGCCGCCGCGAGGCGTCGCCCACCGGTTAACGGTGGTCAAGCTGAGGCATTGTAATTCGTGACGCAAGTTGACTGCGTTGATACCTCCAACGTGCGTCCCTTGTTGTGCAACATGTTTCGCCATCCAAGCTTTTCGGGTTTTCCCTCGAGTGGAGAAGGTGCCTGACCAGGTGAACGTGTTGACCAGCTTCTGCCAGTCGTCTACGATCTTGGGGCTGGGCCAGTGATGCCGGGCGATGAACAAAAACATCGGCAAGAGAAGAGCGCGCAGGAGCTTCACGCGTTGACTGGTGTTGGTAGTCTTCACTTCTGCCAGCTGGAGACGAGATCGAGCCCGTTGGAGCGTCCGCTCCCATATCGTGTTCAATGACGTCACCGTAGCAACCTGTCCACCGAGTAGCCTCGTGTGCGCATTGGCCTCTGCGATTGGAAAGGGGCTCCCAGGGCCGTTGTCCCGCTGCGCCCTTGTGGTGAGGAAGATCACGACACTTTTGGAGTGGTTGACTCGTAGGCCGGACGCTTGAGCAAAGATGTCGAGCGTGCTCGCTAGCTCAGTCAGGAACCGAGGGTGCTCCAGATAGACTGTCGTGTCATCCGCATAGCCAGCTGTCCGAACCTCTGTGTTGCCTGGTAACACAATCCAAGCGAGGTCTCTGTTTTGGGCAATTGCAGTATAGAGCGTGTCGACCGCTAACACAAACAACGTTGGCGCTAACGAGCAACCTTGCCGAATTCCGTTGAGGATGGAATGTGGTGTGGAGATCTCCCCGTTTGCCGTGAACTCCGCCGTTGTAGCAAGATGCATCTGGCGGACAGCGTTGACGAAGCGCTCTGTAAAGCCGAGTCGAAGCAGCGCGCGGACGAGGAATCCCCGATCGAGCGAGTCGTAGGCTTTTTCAAAATCGAGCGACACTGCCACCGCATCTGAGTATTGCTGGGAGGTTCTGGCGTGGGCCTGAACCGCGTGGAATACATCCAACGCGTCATGCACTTGGCGGTCCGGTACAAAACCAAACTGCGTGTCGGCAACGAGAGTCGGAAGAGAGCTGCTAACTCGGTTCAGAAGGAGCCTAGAGTAGATCTTGTAGTCTGTATCAAGTAGCGCGATCGGTCTGAAGTCCAGTCCGCTGGTTGGCGTCGATTTCTTGGGGATGCAGGCTATCGTGGCTTTCTTGAAGCTTGGCGGGAGAATAGAAGACCTGTGCCACAGATTGTACAAGGGTGTGAGAGCCTCTGTCACGAGATCAGCGAACTCATGATACCAATCATTTGGGAGGCCGTCAGGTCCAGCGGCTTTGCCCCTGGGGCACGCCTTGAGTGCCGCTCTTACTTCCTCTGTCGTGAAGTCTGAATCCAGGTGACTGAGATCTGGGGCTGCGCTCGGCGGCGGCAGATGGCCAAAAAAGTCATCGATGTTTGCGGCTGGGAGTGGGCCGCGCTGCATAACTGGATCCCATGCGCACGCAAGTGTCTCTGCAGTCGGTTGGTTGTCTGCCTGCGGGAGACTGACGATTGATTGGGAATGTGGGATCTTGAATCTATCGAAGAATAACCTTTCCGCCTCCGGGATTCGTGCGGCGATTGCTCGCCACCTCCTGTACCGTCTCCTACGTGTCCGATTGCAATGTAATCGAACAATCTCTGATCGGATGGCTTCAACCGCGTCATATGAGCTCTGGTTGTCAGGAGCCTGGGCCAAGATCGCTCGTCGCAGCGCATTGCGTAGGCGCTTGCGTCACTATATGATGACATTTGCACCAAAAACCTAACCACTCTCCATTGACCCCATCCCTACACTATTAGAAACAGAAAAATCGAATTTCGACAAGCCCCATCCTATGGTATCGATGGGTAGAAAACACTAAAGCACACAAACCACCCAGAGCCTTCAATCGAACCTATCAGACGCTCTGAGAGTATCGTCAGATTTTCAAAAAAAAGACAAGGGTACCCCCTGTAAGAAAATTCAGAAATTGACTTAGTTTGCAAACCATTCAATCGTGAATTATCTTTGTATAAGGTATAAAAGCAAAATAGTATATAAGATGTTTGATACAGTAATTAAATGTAATATGCTATGCATCGGTCGTAGATTGATAGATTTGTGTGAAAAACTGAACGTTAAATATATGTTTGATGCTGATACTGGCACATTTTACTTTGATAAGAAGTGTATTTATGGTAAGGATCATCTTAGTGGAAAAGAATTTATCAAACCAATATATGAACATCTCTATAATGAATCACTTCTGATTTAAAGTAATATATTTCGCGACTTCATTAATTATTTTTTATTCTGAAGTAAAATTAGTAAGTAGTATATAGGGATACACCATACACTACACATAAAAATGTCTATGATTTTAGAGTTCGGAAAATACAAAGGAAAAGCTCTTGAGGATGTCTATGATCAAGATGCGTCATACTGTCGATGGTTACACAACCAACAATCGGAAGACTCGGATATCAAACGATTTTTGGACGACAAGTTCCAAGATGGAGACGATAGCTATATCATGCGGTGGGGCAAGCATAAGAACAAATCCGTAAAGTGGATTGTTGAAAACGATAAGCAATATTTCAATTGGATGTGTAAAAATGAGTATATCATGAATAAATGTCCATCACTGAAGAAAAACTTGGGTGAATTTAATGGTTAAATTATTTAGTTTTTTTGATAAGTCCCAGCCATCTGTATACAACACACCAACAACACAAATGAGCGAGTTTGCAAGGTTATAGAGAAATTAAGGTGCTGTCCTTCCAGTCTTGTAGGTTGAGTGGGTTGATCAGTATACAAATCTTTGGCCAACTGCACTACAGCAACAAATCGACGGCAAATCGACGGCAAACAGACGTTAACGAGTTCGAGAGGTTATGAAGGATGATAAGAAGATTGTATTAAACCACTTCCGGATAAGGTATCAGTATCGCAAACTGCTCGATGGTTTGTGGTGTCTTCTTCGTGAACGACTGGTAGTATAGTGGTGGAAGCAAGAAGTAGAGCCGATTGCCATTGGCACCCAGTTTCCCCAGATCATCTGCCGCACCGGCCTTGATGTCGTGCTTCTTTCCCACCGTCATTTGGAAACCACCGACGTGCGGCATCCACGCGTCAATGGCGGTATAGTTCGATGTGCGTGGCACGTACAACTGATTTGCAAGTTGACCGACTTCCACGCGCTCCACTATTTGTCGTGGCTGCGAGGAACGCGGAATGTCAATTGTCTCTTCGTCTTCACTATCTGGGGTGCCTCGTTTGCGTTTGACCGTGTCGCGCTTTCGCATTTCAACGCCAGACAGCAACTTTCGACATTCAAAGGTCCCACCTTGCTCCAACAGATCCATCGCATGAGGCTCGAAGATGTATCCACACAGCGATTGTATGAGCGGGTTTCCATCACACGAACCCAAAAGGCTTTGCATCTTCGTGCGTTCAGATTGCCACTTCGTTCGAGCGATCACTTGCATCGCCAGTTCTGATGCATATGCAACTTTGTACTCTCGATATGGTTCTTGACTGTGGATGTGAATCAAAGTCTGAATGATCTTGGTCTTCGAATTGATCTCAGAGTAGATGGACACCAACATAATGCAATCATCGAGAGAACAACTGCTGCATGCGGACATCAGCAAAGCTTGTGGGTCTGATTGAATGTCTTGCATCACCAGACGAGGCACACCACCCAAGCACTTAAATCGACTCTCCCACACATCTGCTGCAGTTGGATACAGTGAAGCAATTGTCGCCAGCTCTTCCTTGGTCCAAAGTGGCATGTAGAACACATCTGGAGTCGGTACGAGCTTCTTGAATTCACCAATACAATCCCGTCGCGGTGTACTCACGAGCAGAGTCGAGCAATTAAGAACTGGGAACCCAGGAATCGTAGTTGGGTCGACTGAATCAACGAAGCACCACAAATCGGTCGACCAGAAATGGCGATTTCCAGCAAAAGGCAGCTGTTTGCAGATCAACATCGACCTGCCATCGAAGTAGATTGGTGGTTCTGCAGTGAGAAACAGCACCCGCTTCTTGTCCTTGATCAACTTCCACATCACATAGTAGACGAACACTGATTTTCCAATGCCAGGCGTGCCAGTGATGACTGCATACTTGACCATGCTTGGGTCCGCATTTGACAAAACTTGAGCAGCGATCGACTTGTACGAAGAGCGAATGTAGAGCTTTTTACGTTTCGTTAGCGGCAGCAACGACGGAAACTCAAGCCAACTGCCGACTTCGTCCACGGTGGTGAAATGTGAGAAGAATTCATCACTGCAGCGATCGAAAGCGCCATCTTGTGAAACAGATTGGACGGCTTCCTGCTTCGGAACCACCACCAACACGTGGATTTGCTTGGTTTTCGGTTCTGGCATCCCCTCAAGAACCTCGTCAAGACCAAACTCTCCATCAAGTTCATTGTCTTCGTGTGTCAGCGCTTCGATTAGAGCAGTCTTTTCCCCTTTCTTGAGCTTCTTCACATCATCTGTGCTTGATTCGAGCCACGTGTCGTCGCCCTTCTTGGCGAGGAACAGCTCGAGCTCATCTGCATCGCACTTGATCTTGTTCTCCTTCTCCTTCTTGATGGCCTTCTTCAAGTCTCCCACCAACTCGCTCGCATCGATCGTCACAGGGAACGCGTTTCCCTTCACACCAACGAGCGCGCAGATCAGCTTCACCATGTTTCCAATTGCTTTCTGAGAGTGAGGGACGTTCTTCCTATTCGTATTTCAGCCAATCAAACGATGCAACCCAACGTTGGGTGGTTGCACAACCCATTTGGGTGATTGAACATACAAAATATACTTATCTATATAGACACAAAAGTATGGATATTACGTATCTATCCGATACCGATGATACTGGTTATGTTGAAGATGTCAAGCTCAATGAACCGGTACATACCGAAATAATGAGTGATTTATATGTGTACCAAAAAATAGAAAAGCATTCAGCATCAGAAATAATACAGCTATAATGAGTGATTTATATGTGTACCAAAAAATAGAAAAGCATTCAGCATCAGAAATAATACAGCTTTGTAAAGAAATTGATTTAATTAGTGCCAGTTTAAAGAAGTGTCAAAACATCAACGAAAAGCACACTACTGCGGAAAAACACGTATTTTGTCGTATCCGTCATAATATTTGAACACAACTCCAGCAACTTTATCGTTTCGGATGTTCTCAATGATTGCTTTACGCAACATACGGTTATGTCCAGTATCAATGCACCATTGTTTGTATCTGGCATTCAGTATCGTTAATGGAATTTCGAGATAATCTCCTTTGCTAACAAATCCATCTTTGAGTAAAGCTTCTCTTTTTTTTGTAAATATCTCTTCATTAAAGTATTTTGAAATGGATGTTTCAACCTTTTTTTGAGCTAATTCAGAGCGAAGATACTCCAATTCCTTCATTATCGCATCGATTCTATGATCATCTTTTGAAGCAACTTCATTAACTCCAGTATCTCTATAACGTCTGATTCTATTCATAATTATTAGAACGAAGTTTGAAAAGTCACAGGGCTTTTCGAACAAGTTCTCTAAGCCCCGCTCTATATTAACGAAGCGAAACTTCTGTATTCAAGTCGTAAAAATTTCTGAATAAGTCAGGTTGATTGTGTTGTTTGCTATAAAGATACAACAGACTCCATAACCCACAATAATTATCATAGGTCCCTTGATACTGTTGATCATTATATTTCATGGTACCCAGAATTCTTGGAGGCCCTAAACCCATCGAATCAAAGTATTCATTGTTGCACACACAAACCCAATGGCCTACACCTGAGTCTAATCGAAGCAATATAATATAGCTTCCATTCCCTAGGGGGCCTCTGATTTTTCTAAAATCTATTTTCCCATCAATATGAACATTCAGCTGATTTGCGAGCTCTTATAGTTCATTAGCGGTTGATTCACCCAATTTATTTAATTTAAAAATCATTATGTAATGCTTATATATAGCTAATCATAATATAACAGGCATTAAACTTCAATTACAATAATGAGTGATAGCACGCAATTAGCAGATTCGTTTTTATTTGACTCAACTACTAGTCCTGATCCAGTTATCAGTGTGAGTAAAGATAAGCGTGTTGTAAATGTCGTTGATGACAACAACGGTTCGTATCAATCGGGAACTGTCATCATTAATGCGACTTCACAACTAAATGGCTCGACTGGCTATGGCAGCCTTCGAGATTCTTATGTAGTAGTTCCGTATGTGGTAACAGCAAAGAATACTTCTGCCTCTGCTCTTAATGGTACTCTAAATCGGTTTGCTGTAGGATTAAAAACTGGTGTTTGGAACATTGTTGATAAATTAGCGGTTGAAATCAATGGAAAATCTATCATTACGAGCAATGACTATAAAAATTATTGGAACAATTTACGCGCTCAAACTGAATGGTGTGATGATGATTTAGCAAAGAACGGTGCAGATTGCTTTCTTTCTCCAGATGATGTATGCAGTCTAAACTTCCCACAAAGTGGTAGCAGTCCAGCAACATCAACGCAAGGAGATGGGTATGTTAATAATTCTGTCAATGCTGCCACGAGTGTAGCTACTGGCTTAATTCCTGAAACGACACCAGCTCTGAACACTGGATTAATCCAACGTCTTATGTGGAATCCACAGCAAATTGGTACCTCTGATGCCACTGGAGCAACGATTACAGCAACAAACCCTCTTGGTTGGCCTACAACACGAAGTGGATCAATTCTCGCTAAAATTCAACAGCAAGGTACTGGAGGGTATGTAGCAGGTGTAACGACAGCTGGTGGTGTTGCTGGTACTTGGTACTACGTATTAAAGATTCGTTTAGTTGATTTACATCCAATTTTCAAAGAGTTAGATCTTGTTGCAAACCCTCAAATCAAACTAACAATGACATTTAATACCGGCTTTGTTGATATCACAACCGCAACTGGAGATTTAATGAGCTTATCGTCTGTATCTTTAAACGGTTGCTCAACGGTCCCTGTAATGGTCGCAAGTGCTGCTACTGGTAATCCAAACGCAGGGAAACTAACAACCGGTGGAGCTGGTTCGCTTCGTGTTGCCTTTGGTGTTATGTCCAACAACATTACACAGATCTCGACTTCTGGTCAAATCTTCCCGTTTACAACGACTCGTCTATATATTCCTTTCTACGATATCGCTAATCAAAGTCAAATTGTTGCTAAACCTATTAAGAAAATCAATTACCTTCATTGCTATGCACAGTATTTTAAGGGGCGTGCAGGAACTGGACAGCAAAACTCTCAGCAAAACGCTGCATTTAGCTTTCAATTATCTGCTAGCTTAAAAAATATCAAATACGTAGCTCTGATCCCATTTAGCGAAACAAGCTCTGGGCATTTTGTAAGCGCAGCCAATACCGAACAATTCCAATCACCATTCGATTCAGCTCCATGGACTTGTCAAGCTGGAGCAAGCATTCGCAATTTCCAAGTAATGGTTGGCAATGAAAATGTATTCAACAAAACGCATGACTACTCATTTGAATCGTTCCAAGACGAAGTCAAGAAGCTCGGAGCTATTAATGGATCTCTATCAGATGAGATTAGCAATGGATTATTTGATTCCTACAAATGGGATGTTGGTCAGCGTGTTCTAATTGCAGACTGCTCTCGATTAACTAATCCAGATGTGCCTCAATCTATCCTTGTCTCCGGCACTAATACTTGCAGTCAAGGAATGAATTGCCTCATTCTCGTCGTATACGGTCGTTCTATGAGTATCGATCGATTGACAGGTGAAGTAGTCGAATATGAGTAGATTGGAGCGAACGAAAAAAATCAAGTTTTTTTGTTGACAAATCTATTGAGCCTTACTAAAATTATGCTTCAGCTCCATCTCAAGTTGCTTCACACGATTGAGTAATTTTTTTATCATACAGAAGTTGATCGCTGTAATTTTACTATAATCAATGTTCATCTGATATCCTTCTATGTCAGCTTCATCCACTTTCTTCAAGTTTTCATTTGGTGTCATTGATAGTAAATTTATGTATCCAGCTGCATACAAATCTTGACTAATGAAACCAATCTTTGGAATTGTTTCATCTGACCCTTTGTATTTGTATTCATAAACATTTAGATCATAGAATTTATCGCAATAATCAGTGTCTAATTGGTCGATAATGTCCTTACATCTACGATCCGATGTACAATAAATCGACAAACATTGAATAGGACCACCAAACATAGCAGCTACTGACACCGTAACGGGGCCCAATTGACTTGTTGTGTAAGCGGTGGATGTTCCAGTAGCATAAAGCTGGCCACCAACATTAAATGTATTCGAAACAATTCCACTAACGTGTAGAGTTGTACTTGGTGTTGTTGTGCCTATTCCCACTCGTCCATTTGTATCAAGAATCATTTTAGTTGAGTTATTGATTCCGAATCGCAAGTCATTATTAGTCAAATTGCCCATCCAAGTAGCATTTGTGGTAGTTGTATTTGCTCCAGAGTTAATTTCAATACAAAAATCTATTGGAGACGCATTGTTTGATTGCAAATCTAATACTTTCTGGTATGAACCATCAACATAGTTTGCGGAACCAAAGCAAGTAATTCCAGCGTTGGCTGTAGCATTAACAGCAATAGCTCCAGTTGATAAACAACGTAAAGTCTCTGATAAATTATTGGTCGCTGATTGAGTCAGAAACACTAGATCGCCAGCCGCAGCTGCTGTTCTTTGACATAAAATTACTCCATGAGACATGCCATCGCTAAGAGCGTTTCTAAAAGCTATTCCTGCAGCGTTATATTGACCATTTGCATTAGTTGTAGCCAGTATATTCAATCCAAAAGCACTTGCATTAGTAGTTCCGGTAGTCGTTGTAGCATCCGAGCTCGTTAAATTTATTTTTGCAATATTCGTGATGCTTCTGTTTGAATCAACCACAAGAGCTTTACTTGCAATTGCCGTCCCAACGGTCGCTCCAGATAAAAAGTTTAATTCAGTAGCCGATGATGTAATTAATGTTCCACCAAGCTTTAATCCAATAGTAGATACGTTATGATTTAAAATATCTACATTACCAGAAGTATCACATTGTAATCGTCTTGTATTGTTTGAATTTAAAAATAAACTATGGCTTGTAAAAGAACCAATATCTTGAGCACCACCACTATTTTGAATGGTTAAGCGAAAGGTACTCGTTGAGGTTGTATTACTGATTGAAAGTGGAGTAGTGCCATTTGTAATTGTCAATGACGTAGGTAGCGTTAAATCTCCTGTAGATGTCATATTTGGTTGAGCTGCTGTTTGTAAAGTTCCTGTAATAGAAGTAGCGCTTAATGATGAGATACCAGATACAGCGCCCGTTGAGCTAATTGTCATTCTTCCTGTATTACTTGTCTGAAAGACTAAATTGTTTGCTGTAGATGTTCCAAAATAAACATCCCCATTGTTAAAATGAAACAGAGCACATGTTGAAGTACCATTTATCGATCTAAACGATTGCCCATTAGCAGTTAAAGTAGCGGTTATTAATCCTGTCGTATTCAATGATGTTACAGTTCCAACTGAGGTAATATTTGGCTGAGTAGCTGTTTGAAGTGTTCCAGTAATTGATGTAGCCGTAAGAGTCGCTAAAGTTCCAATCGATGTAATATTGGGCTGAGCAGCTGTTTGAAGTGTTCCATATAAAGTTGAAGCGGATATATTCGTAGCTGTCAATGTGTTATTAACAGCTACATTTCCATTCGTTAATACTGACATTTGCACAGATCCATTATTTGATGCAAAAGTCAATGGATGATTTGAAAACGTTTGGAGACAACATTGAGTCCCATCGAACCACTGCTGATAAATTACTGTTCCATCAGTGATTTGATACAATGAGTTTGTTAATGCTGTCGATCCGACAATATCTAATTGTTTAGCTGGAGATGTATTATTAATGCCTACTAATCCAGTAAATCCTATCGTTATTTTTCTATTTCCATTTGTTCTCAAATGAAACTTATTCGCTGTTGTACTGCCAAATGTCTGATCTCCAGATACAGAATCAACAGATAATGAGCATGTGCTACTGGACAGGGAGTTATTACAAGTTATAGGAGTAGATCCACTGATATTGAGTGTTGATGAAATTGTTCCCAATGATGTAATGTTAGGCTGTGCAGCTGTTTGAAGCGTTCCTGTTAATTGCGATGCTGATAGATTATTAATGTTCGCGATGTCTCTGTTAGAGTCAACCGCAATCAATTTCCCAGCGGAAGCTGTTCCTGGTGTAATACCCGACAGCACACTCAAATCAATCATTGTTCCATTTTGATAGATATTTCCAGTGATGTACAAATCCGAAGTGTAATTCACCCCATTTTTTTGTTATATCGCAAATCGCCAATACTAATAGTCAAGTAATCCAATGAGCCGATATAGTCTGATGGATTGTATAAGGATGGAATATAATTAGGTGGTAGCATGAGCAATCGTAGATAAGCAATCGTAGATAAGCAATCGTAGATTGCCGGAAACCAACGGTTTCTATTGCCGGATATCTATGATATCTTTTTGTAAAACGATCCTTTATATAATATAACAGATAGATTTGTCATACAAGATCAGTAATCGGAGATTACTAAGCGATATGAGTTCAATTCCTGATTTTGGTGGGATGCTCCCAAAGGAGTTTAAGAAGAAAGCGTTTGGAGTAAACGAAAAGATTGGTATCCAGAAGCTTTTCCGAATGATAGTTTTAGGCCCAAGCTTCTCTGGTAAATCAAATCTAGCTTTTCATATACTTAAAGAGTCTCCACACGTCTATAGTCACCTTCATGTCATAGCACGCAATCCTGACCAAGAGTTATACGATTACATCAAAGAGAAACTACAAGGTTTTGTAACGTTTTATGATCCCGATGCCCCTCCAAGTGTTGATGCTATCAAAGAGATTCCAAATGCTTTACAACTTGTTATTATTGATGATTATTCCAACGATAAGAAGCTTCAGAGAGATTTGTTTAGTCATTTCTTTACTCGAGGAAGACACAAAGGACTTTCAACAATCTTCATCGCTCATAGTTATTTTGCTACTGACAAGATGATTAGATTGAATTCTGAATACATCGCTATTCTAAAAGCAAATTCAAAACGCGATCTACAGCTAATTTTGAAAGATTTTAATCTACCTGGAGTAAGTGAAGATGATATCTACAGGTATTACAAACAAGCAACATCTGAAAAGGGACAGATGTTGTTTATAGACTCTGTGAAGCAACAGATCCGGAAGAATTTCAAAGGTGAAGTTTTTAATTAATTTCTCTCATCGAATATAACCGTAAACAAAGTTTACTCTGCAATCTCCGATTCCAACAGATCGAATATTAGAACGATGACGAGCACTATCATTTTTAATCGGAATAACATTGTTTCCAATGGCTTGAACAATACATTTAGATTCAACTTTACTGGATCAAGCGTGAATTTCAAAAATCAAGAAATAGCCCTATCGAGCCTGCAGATTTACAACTCTCAATTCAATATTAATGGAAGTTTGTACAACAACAACACGTTCAGCGTGTTAGTTCCAACAGCAGCTACTTATCAAACTGTTTCGATCACGCTTCCGAATGGGTACTATTCGTATGCAGATATTTCAAACTACATTCAGTCTCAGTTAGTTAGCATTGGTGCATACTTGATTGATTCTCAAGGTAATAACGTTGTGTATATCGCTATGAGAGAAAACGCAACGTACTATTCATGCGAAATTACTTGCTTAGCAACACCAACTTCTGTTCCAAGTGGATATTCACGTCCATCGACTGGTTTATACTCATTAACCGGAACTGGACTACCAACCGCTACTAATACTCCTCGAATCACTGTTTCAAACAACGGATTTTCAAATGTGATTGGATTCAGTCCAGCAACGTACCCATCAAGTATTCAAACTACAAATCAAGTATTTTTGAGCAATATCTCTCCACAAGTTAATCCCGTCAGCAGCTATTTAATTCGTTCTAATCTTATTAACAATCGCGTTAGCACACCACCTGATATTCTGACTTCGTTCAGTCCTCAAGGGACATCGTTGATCTCAATTCAGCCACCCGAATATCAATGGCTCTCGATTAATGATGGAGCATACAGCAATATTACTCTGAGTATCGTTGATCAAGACTTCAATAATGTTAAATTTGAAGATTCGAATTCATTGATAATGCTAATAATTCGTGATAGAAAACAATAATTGTAATATTATATAGACTCGATAATGTTTCCAAGTTTTAAATCTGTCCGTGATCGAAAAAATAAATTGAAGCAACTCGCTGAAGAGAACAGTAAGGAGCTTCAATTAGCACGCATTAAGAATGATCGATACAAACTAACGCAATGGGCTACTGATCTGGATCAAACTATAGATACTTCGAAACTTCAACAATTGCTAAGGAAAATAGCTCCAACAATGACTTCAGCAGGTGTACAAGCAGCTCCATCAATGACAACAATGGGGATGCAAGCAGCTCCAACAATGACAACGATGGGAACACAAGCAACACCTTCAATGACTACAATGGGTATGCAGGCAGTACCGACAATGACAACAACAGAATCGCAAACAAAGTTTGCTGGGCTTCCTACGGAAGCTTCTAGTCAATATGAAATCGAGGATATTGGTAACGAAGAAGATTCGTTGAGTGATATTGATGACTCACACAGTACATACGACTTTGGAACTCAAGTTGAAGCTAATGATTTCAACTTTCAAAAGAATGCCCGAGAAAAAATAATTGATCAATACACCATCAATCCAACTATTATCAAAAGAAAGGTCAATCCAATTCTAAATTCTGGCACTCCAGATAAAAATGTCTATATTGGAACAGATGGCAAACTTTTCAATGTAAATAACGGGAAGTTAGCAAACAAACCACTAAATACCTATGATTGGGTTGCAACGTATGATTACATATTGAATCTTATTGATATTGAGACAGAAGATACCGCCGTTGGTTCGTCGCATCCGTTTGGATTCAACATTGAGTCTGGATCATACGAAGTGCTTCGTGATATTTTGATGAACAATACCTTTCCTGAGGGAACGAGATTACCAATCCCATATAAGAAGGGAAGAAACCAACACGGTGGCTATATTCCAGTAAATGGAGGTTTTCGAGTAAAACTATTTGATGGTGAATTAAAAGTTTTTGATGGCGATCGAGCAAAATCCAACAGCCAAGTCTCATGGGAATCGACACTTGATATGTACATCAAATTTTTGAAGCAAAATAACATCTCATTCAAACAATCACCGATGTTCAAAAATCCTGAGTCAAATACATTCGCAAACAGTAATACCAACATTCAACCAGTGGATCCAAATGACAAGGTTATTTCAGATGGTAACAATCAAGTGAAAGATATTCTTATCAGATTATACAATGACAACCCTTGGTTAGCGGATGAGAAGGTATTTCTTGAAGGTCCAAAGATTGGTAAGAAAACATATTACCTTGGTGAATATGCAGCAATCATGAGTAAGAAACAGAAGGAAATTAGTCCGTCTATTAAGAGTCGTGTTGATAAAAATGCTAATTGGCTTGGAGCTCTAAATTATATTGCGAATAGATATGGAGATCGACTTGTATCTGCGGACGTTACACTCAAGTCTGTCAATCCAAAACGATTCCAAAGAGCTCTCTCATTCTCGTCTGCCGACCATTCGGACTTGTCCGACGGTCAAAGACCTTTCGGACGGCGTCCGGATGACTCCATGAGTGGTTTAGGTGTTGCAGAAATTAATAGCCTGACGGCTAGAGAGCTTGCTCTCAAGCCTAGGGCTCTCGAGCTTCGCTCTAAAGGGCGTCGAAGCATTCTAAAACATAAACTTGAAAAGCTTCAAGGTGCTCGTGGTTTTGGTAATGATAATCGTCGTTTGGAAAGAGAATTAAAATTGATTCGACGAGCTTTTTGATTCTGTTTAATATAAGATGAATTCGAAAATTATAAAAGTGCGATATCCTAATCTTAGAGGTAACTCTATTAAATCAGCTGCTCATATTAATCAAGAAAGGTTATTGAAAACTCTAAGCAACCTTGGACTTCACGAAAAAAAAGCTGTAGGATCAGGTGTTCAACAACGAGCTATAATAGAAGCCCAGAGAGCAACCTTTGGTACCACGAAAAATAATAGCCTGACGGCAAAAGAGCTTGCTCTTGCGCCTAGGGCTTCAGAGCGTCGCTCTAAAAAACCAAAGACATTTGCGTTGTAGCCTTTTACATTTATTTTAGTTTTTTTAATAGGCTTTATTTACTGGAACATATAGCATTTGCAAGAATTTAAAATATGAACACTTACGTTTCGGTCAGTTGTGATGAGCTCACGGATGCTCAAAAAAAGAAGTTTCTAAAGACATTGAAAGTATCTTTCACTGCTTCTCAAGTTAAAGGCTCTTCAAAGAAGATAGCCCTACATCCAGAAAACGCGAAAAAATGGAAAAAGGCTGCTCAAGCTGGTAAAGGAGTATCAATTGTATTTTCACCAGGCGAAATCGCTGCTTCGTTAAATATGGACGGAGACGCTCTTACGGGATCTGGAATGAGTGGTGGATCGCTGTGGAGCTGGATCAAGGATAAAGCATGGCCTTGGTTGAAAGAGAATGTTTGGCCTGTTGTTAAACCATTAGTATCTGGTGTTGTTGATCAAGGCGCTCAAGCGCTTGGAGCCTATACTGGGCAGCCTGGTTTAGTAAACGCTGTTCGTGGCGAGGTAAAGAATTTAACTGGTGTTGGTATGCCAAAAAAAGGATCACCTGAGATGAAAGCTAAGATGGCTAAACTACGCTTAATGCGAAAGACTGGAGGATCTTTCAGATTATCATAAATCACCAGTCTCGAATGAAATTCGGAGGGTCTTTACCCGACGAATGAATTCGTCTGGGCTTCAGACCAATATCTACTTGTGTAGGGATGACACAAGTCATTTCTTTCATATAGAAGTTTTCTATATTTTTTTTCGATTTCATCAAACGGAACATTGAAGACATCCTCTAAGCGCGATTGGTACCGTCTATTAGCAATTAGATACTTGAATTTCATATACGGATTTATTTGAATCAATTGATGTTTGATGAGGTCGAATTCGTTTATTGTGTTAATCTGACTTTTATATATTTGTAGTTCCTTGATTTGCTCAGCGAGTATTCTGTTTTTCTTGTGAATCACAGATAATTCCTTCTTAAACATTTGTATTTGACTTATGTTATGGTGCTGAGTGCAGTAATCACCCTTTTTTGCTTCTCTGGTGCATTGTGTGTCTTTTTTGGTGATGTATTTACACGTCATGTTCATCTATATTTAGACCAATATTGTTTCTCTAGTGTTGACATTCTGTTCTTATTAATCAAACGGAGGTTATTTTCTGGCTCCCAAGTGTTGGAGCTGTCGTCATATCCAACCCATTTGACCAAATATTTGTGCTTACCATTCTTTAGTGTTTTATGATCAACAATCTTCTCAACCTCCCAGATTTGATTATTTTCAATTGGTGCATCAGTTTTCTCTGCTTTTACAATTTTCAAGTCATTAACTGGTTTGTATAGGACATGATTATTCTTCGATTTAATACGCATCTTTAATCCATCTAATCCAATAACTTCGTACACAGCTTTTGAAAATCTCGCACCTTCTTTTTCAAATGACTTCGGATTCAAACGATAACGTACAATAGAACCAGTTGGAATGCCTTTTTGTACTTGCTTAACCACTCGTTTATTGTGTTCAATTTCGTCAAAAATAACCCTACCTTCCATTTCATTTGGTGTAGCTTTTATGGATGAATGAGTGGTATCGTTGTAGTTAGAGATAGCCTCATTCAGACGTTTTTGTGTAAGCTTCTTAAATCCCATAGTATCCTGCTTTATTGTTCTGATAAAACGATCTATCTTTCCAAGCACTGTATGATCTCCTGGAATAGAATTAGCATGGGTAATTGAATTTTTATCAAAGAACCTTTCAATTACATTATTTGTGAATTCAGATCCATTATCCGACATCAATGCCGACACTTTATGCTCTGTAATGAATTGATCAATAGCTTTTTGAACCGTAGCTGCTTGTTTGTCTTTCAATAATTTAGCGCATCCAATGCGGCTGTTGATGTTAACTGTTATCAATATAGGTTGCTTCTTCCAGAATGCAAGATCCATTTGCCATTCGTTGGGATTGTTGCTTGTGATTTTGGATTCGGGATACTTTTTATTCTGATTTGAATATTGTTGAATGCTACTTTGTGTCTTATACCATTCTTTGACTTGTTTTAACGTTATATTTTTATCAATTGCTTTTGCTTTTTGGTATAGCTTCGTTGCACCTATGAATCCCGTTTTTGGATCATAATAGAGCTGAGTAAGTAGAGAGTCCATATTATACTATTTGAACGATAATTTTGGTTTGAAATTTAACCTTGTAGTTACACGTTGAGTTTTATTATTAATTTTAATTGGACATACATCACTCAAATCAAATTCTAATTCCTCACCATTATAGAGTTCCAAATATTTTTTGTAAGTATCGTTTTCAAGAAGCTTTGATGGGATGCCTTTACATCTGATATGAAAACCTTCTACATCATTACCATCGCAAGCAAGTATATCCAAATAACTCTTCTTACCAAGAAAGATAGATTCTTTAGCATAGATATTACCTTCTGATCCTTTAAGATCGAAATCGACGTGAAATTGTCCCATTTGCTTACCAATTAACTCTTTGTTATACTCTTTTCTAAAAGCATCTGCAAGTCTACTGACAGCATCGTAATCGATGTGCATAGAGTCTGTGTCCTGGTACCATATCTTAGCATCAATATCTTCTGCTAAACACATCACTGTATTCATAATATGTTTACTACTATCCAATACTTGTACTCCTAGATGAGCTAGGCTAAAATGTTCTGATAATGCCTTGTGCTCTTCAAACAATGCTAAATCATCTGTAATTGGTGTTCTAGAGATCATCTTATTAATATTTTTGATAGTATATTCAAGAATACTTTTCTCATCACTAACCAAAACCTTTTGCTTAACAATTGGCTTTTGAATTAGTTTACCATACGCTGAATTCATTAATAATTTGATACCGTTTTGAAGTGGATTGCCTTCTTTTTTTAATTTCAGTCGCTCCTCAAATAGTGATTTGATTGTCAATACAATTTGATTATTGAATCCTTCATCCCAATAAACACCTTCCATAATAGAAATTTTAACATCCTGGAATTCAATAATATCTTCAAGCGCTTGTTTACCAACAATCATTGTCTTACCAATAATATCATTTGTGAAGTTTCTAGCTCCATTTTCATAGAAGCTCAACAATGGAAAGTGTCGTTTCTTACCAATTGACTCAAATTTTACGCGAGCAATATAGTAATCAACATCATTTGGAATTGTATTTTGGAACCATTTAGGTTTTCCTCTAATATATCCATCGAGTTCAGATTGTCCTGATGGATACAGAGATACAGCATCAAAATCTGCAAGCTTATGTTGTATATTCTCATTGTCTCGAGTCATAACACGACCACCAACAATTGCATCGCGAACGAATGCTAGGACGTTTCCATTCATTGCATAACAATCATCAAAGCAACCCTCATTATGTTGAATAGCATATGCTAATGAAGGCATTGACATAAAGCGATACACATCAATATTAAATCGATCAATAAACATTTTTCTAAACGCCTCAAAACAGTTTCGTAGAACATCAACATCTCTCTCACAATAGTGAATAGCATACTTTTCACAGTCGAAATATTTACCATCACAAGCATTGATTTTAGTAGCATTCGCTATTAGTGTTTCTTTTTCCTCATAGTAATCTAATAGATCCATTGGCCAAAGTAGTAGATGATTATATTTGCAAACCAATTTATGTGGAAAGCACTCTTTTTCTAGTGCCATATCATTGCACGATGACTTAAACATTTCGGGCATATCTGCTAATTTATTAGCAATGAAACTCATAGTATCTTTAATAACAATCTCACGACCATAGAAAAATCCATGAGCCTGCTTTAATTTTGTTCCAGATTCAATCAGATTTGTATCACTTTTCCGATATGATAAATGTTTAAGGATAAATCGACAGTCAAAACCTGCATTGTGAGCCCAAAGTAGATTACGACTCTTTCTAGGTAAGTCATTTAAAAACTTTAATTCGCATCCAATTCCATAAAAGCTTTTTGTTTTACTAAATTGAACAGCATTGCTTGAAGGGTCCATAGGACCCCGAGGCATCTCTGATGCCGGATCAGTCTTACGTCCGATGCAATATGATACACAATAAGGAATATGTTCATTATTTTCAACCAGAGTTTCAAAATCAAAATAAATAACATTATATTCATTAACTTCAAAAAAATTTCCTATTCCATTGTTATCTCTAGTGAACTGTTTAAAAGGAGCGCGACCAACATTCAAAGTAGTTTCATCCTTCTCCATTTGAATTTACTCTACCGATTCTTTTGAATCCACTTGCATCAAAATCAACTTCAGTTAAAGATTCAATCTTTTGATAGTTATTATTTAGTAACTCAGGTACATTGGTTTGTGTAATTGGATCTAATAGTGTTTCACGATGATGATATAGATAACTGATTACCTCATAACTGTCAAGTAATTTAATGCGATTGGATTTAAAGGATGCCTTTCCATGTTTTACTATAAAATCAGCTCGCTGGTGTTGATTTACTAATGTAGGATTATCAAGAGCGGCTTTGGTAATTTGAGTTGGTTTGATGGCAAATAGATGTTGACCGACAGAACCTAATTGTATAAGTTTTTCAGTTTTAACTCCGTAGACAGAAATGTTGTTATCAACTCTACCTGTCTCACTCTTTGGATAGTATTGTTTCACTGAGATGTAAAGGTTGAATGCATTAGCTGTCTTGCGAATGAAATCAACAGTAGCACCTGAATTAAACATTGTTTGTGAGATACTTTTTACGATGTTTCATCAACACCAGCTTGAGTTAGAGCGAATAGAAAGCAAGGTGTTTCTCTTTGCTCCTTATATGAATTTTCTTCTACAATAGTCATTTTAAACCTATCTTCCCAATCATCATAATAAACTTGAAAATCATTTAAATTGTAATTTGCTTTAGTTAGATAACGAAAGAAATTCTTTCTCTCAGATCGAGAGTGCTTTGGATTGTTTAACCATTCGATTTCAACTGTTGATGTTGGAATAATGTCTAATTCAATATCAGCCCCGGAACTATATTGATTCTCTTCAGTGATATATAGATTATCAATATTAATTAGTCGATCTTGTAGATGATATGTTTTCAAAACGGATCCATTCTCACCTTTAAAATGCAGTAAAAGTTTCTTATCGGCTGGAGCTACAATGTCTTTGCGGATACGCTCGAAACGATTCAATTGCATTTCAACTTTACCTGTTGTTTTATTGATAGCTTTTAGACTAGCTGTGTCATTGTTTAGCTTAACCTTACGGAGTGTCTTCACAATTGTTTTTACTTTGGTTTCTTTGAATGTATTGACAACCTTCTCCATATTGGAGGTTCTCATTTTCCAATTAACATCTAGGTTGTGGGACTTAGCGAACTTATAGAGATCGCTGCGGGTCTTTTGAGCCTTCTTTAGATTGTTCGAGACCGGCATTTTAAAAATGTCTTTGTATATAATAGGAAATCTGAATATCAAAATGACAATATCTTTATATATTTGTACTAACATTTTTCGAAAAAAAATTATTATTATTATTGTTCTGTTGAGACACTATTTAGTATTTTTTTAGCTCTGTATTTTTCTTTTCTAGCTTCGCTTCTCGCTTGGTCATATATTTTCTGCTTCTCTAAAATACGTTCTCTATTCTTTTCATAGTATCGCTTATTTGCCGCAATCATGGATTCTTTGTTATTTTGATACCATTCTTGTGTATAAACCATCTTGTTATTTAGTTGTCTTGCTATATATTATTACTAAATGTTTTCTTACGATAACTCAAAAAAATATTTAATTGCAAATCCATCACTCTACATTGATACTTAATTCTGACCATAACCAATACCAACCTCTAATTGTTTTAGGTGGTGGCATTGTTTTCATCCATGCCTTATGCTTTGGCCATGTACAATGCTTAGCATAATTCCAAGTCTTCATTTTTTTACCACACGGACACATTATCTTGTCAGATAATTCAGATACTATAATTGCTTTCATCATTTCCTCAGCTAACACTGGATCATCAACTGATTCATAAAATTTACTTAGTGGATGTAATGAACAACGATGTTTTGTCTTGGATCGAGTACAAACTTCACCATTTCGCATGATATAATTGCACATTGCTTCAAACTACTTAGTATCTCTTATTATATTCTATAAGAAGATAATTCACGATTGAATGGTTTGCAAACTAAGTCAATTTCTGAATTTTCTTACAGGGGGTACCCTTGTCTTTTTTTGAAAATCTGACGATACTCTCAGAGCGTCTGATAGGTTCGATTGAAGGCTCTGGGTGGTTTGTGTGCTTTAGTGTTTTCTACCCATCGATACCATAGGATGGGGCTTGTCGAAATTCGATTTTTCTGTTTCTAATAGTGTAGGGATGGGGTCAATGGAGAGTGGTTAGGTTTTTGGTGCAAATGTCGCTTTATCATCATATAGTTGCGTCGCTGTCGATATGCTCGCCGCTGTTGTTGCCGACACTCTCGGATTGCCTGCAGACAAGCCCTTCGGATTTCAATCTTGCATTCGTCCCACAGGATGGCAGCCTCGACCGCCCCGGCTGCCTTACTCTTCTCAGTGAAACGAAGCAGGATATCGATGCAGATATTGTTGACGGCTTCCTGGCATCCGAAGGGGATGGGGTACCGGAGGCCTTGCTGTCTGCGGCGTCCTCTGTTGCGTCGCTTTCCGTAGCTGCAAACATAACTCATGGAAACTCCGTTGTGATCGCTTGGTGCGACTGGTGGATCGGTGTTGACGTCGAGCACATGAGCAGTATATAGGACACTGACGTACCATCGATCTAATCGACTGGTGGCCATGGTGCCGTTTCTCCGTTTGTATCCGTATGTGTGGTGCTGTATCTGGAAGTCCGTTTTGTCCGCCTCAGTACCTATCTGATCTATGTCAAATTGGAGGACATCCCGCAAACCCCAGTGAGTCAGTAAACTGTGTAATGCCGGAGAGTCGTGGATGTCTGTGACGTGACTCGATCGGTCGAATTCGGAGAAAAGCGTGCAATTGAAGTCTCCACCAAGGAGTACCGGGCCATTAGGTTTGGGACAGCTAAGCAAGCGCGTAAAAAACTGCTCTCGTTCTTTTTTCCTGCCACTCGGCGCATATACGTTGATGATGGTATGCCACTTGCCGTGGATGAGTGCTTGTGCAGCCATGAATCTGGCCGACCAGTGCTCTTCCCACAGCGGCTGTACATCAGAAATTGGCCCCCCCGGCCGGCAGAGAATGTCAACCCCGCGTGCATTAGTGTCGGTCACCGCCCATAGAGAAAACCCCGAGTCCGTGCGTCCCCATCCTTTCGCATATTCCTGCTGTAGGCGATCGACGGCTTTCTTGTCTGTCGGAACTTCTTGAAGGAGAATAACGTCAGGTTGTCGGCCGTTTGTGCGTGCTCGGAAGCCGCTGAACCAGTCTTCCGCTTGTGTCATTCCTCGTACATTTTGTGTCACACAGTGAAGTGGCGCCGAGAGCCATTGCGATCTCATGGGGCCGCGTCGCTTCTGGCCGATCTTTCGTTGCTTAGTTTCTCCTGTCGCCGCCTGCTCTGCGACCGTCGCCTCCTGCAAGGCAACGGCCGGTGGCCCCGTCGCTGTATGTGCGACAGAGCCGGGCACCCGTGAGGTGCCCTTAGTTCCGACTTGCCGCCGCTCCGCCTCGAATCTCTCCGAAGCGGAACAGCGCTCCACTGACGAGGTCTGTTGACCAGTCTTGGAATATCGTGTGCGCCATCTCCCATCGTTTGGCGGCCACCCCTTGACCTGCGCTGACCACTGCAAGGGTATTGAAGCTAGCAGCCATCCACATGAGGAGCGCGTCGCATTGATGTGGCAGTTCCCGCGCGGCAAAGTCAGTTGGAAGACACTCTGGCACGAGCAACACGTGGGCCACGAGTCTGCACCAATCGGCGTCTATTAATCCTGGCTGCGTGCGTGGGGGAATCCTAATTCGGTGCTTGGCCGCAACAGCAGCGAGACGCCTCCAACGTGTCGGTTCATGCGTGATGGGCCATCTCGCCTCAAGCGTTGGAGCCGCGTTCGCACCAGCCGCCCATTCCTTGCAGAAGTTCGCCGTGTCGGGTGGAAGTAGCTGCCCGATTCGATGTAAGAGCTGAATATGGCCGAGAACGATGGCTACCTTGCCTATGTGCACCCGCGTCGAGTCAGCTGTCCCGTACAGGAGCACCTCGGGGAAAGGTAGTGCATTGATAAAGCTTTTAACTGCACCTGGTCGGTCTTTCAACGCGTCGATTGCCGCGTCCGGGTCGGTGATAGATCGGAGCGCGTGGTGGACCGGTGGGTTCGCTTTAGCTTGTCGAGAACTTAACTAAGCGATACACGGGATACAGTTCAGTGAGCTGCTCATCCACCCACTCTGCACCCGACACCCAGTTGGGACAAGTCCCGAGAGTCCTCCGGAGCTCCTTGACGAAACACTCAACAAGCAGGAATCTGACCGCGAGCTCTTCCCCGGCTACAGTACGACTGAGCCAGTCCATGTTGTCCTGGGGGAGTCCATTGACAGACGTGTGTGTCTCAGAGGCCGGTCGCCCATCCCATCATGGACCCCAACTCAGTTTTGCTGTCAATGTGTCGGACGTGTCCCATTGACGAATCCATGGGTGGAAGGCTGGGTGCTGGATGCTCTTGGGACCAAAGTTTTAAGAGAGCGAATGAAATTTCGTCGATACCCACATGGGGCGATTGTTTGGAGACGGCGACAGAGACCAATACACTTCAACATCCCACTGCGACATCTCAGCGGCGTCCTCCTTCTCCTCTAGCGTGACCGACCATCGTCTAGGCCGGCTGCGTGCCTTTCCCTTTCGCGCCGAAGGCAAGCTACTAACGCTACGCGAAACGAGACCTGGTCTCCCGACCAACTCACTCCACGATCTGCCTCTCGCAGCTCAAGCACCACAACAACTCGAAGTCACTCAAGCTAACTCCACGCCACCATGGCCGCGATCGGACTCATTGTCGGCCTCGCTGTCGGCTTCCTCATCGTTGCCGGTGCCATCTACTACTTCTACTTCATGAGAGAAAGTGAAGAGCTTCCCACGCACACCAACTACGTCCAGCAAGTTCCGGTCCAACAAGTGCCAGTACAGCAAGTACCCGTCCAGCAAGCGCCTGTCGTGTACTCGGCACCTCCACCGCAACCAGTCTACTCGGCTGCCCCGACATACGTCGCCGCACCAGGTTACGCACCTCAGCAGCAGGTCGTCTACGGCCAGGCACCTGCCCCAGGCTACGGTGCTCCCCAGGGCGCCGGCTACGGCGGTCCCCAGGGCGGCGGTGGCGGCGGTGGCATGAGCGGTGCGAGTGTCGCGATGGGTGCCGCCGCAGGTATGGCTGGTGGCCTTTTGTTGGGCGGTCTGATCTCCGAGGCTGGTCACAGCGGAGGCGGCGGCGGCTACGACGACGACGACGGATTTGCTGGCGACTTTTAAGTGGACTTAGGGACTCAGTAGCCGAGCACTTGAAACACTCCTGTGTAACTGAAACAATAAGGAATCAATTTGACCGTCAAGCCATCCATGTGACTCCATCCGTGCCAGCTCTCCCTCTTGGCCCGATCAAAACACTGTCATTTCTTTTTCTTGCCCGCTTTGCCTCCTTTCGCTCCTTTCTTTTTCTTCTTTTTGCCGCCGGCAGCCTTCTCTTTTTTCACGGGAACCAGTGCTTTGATCTGGAAGCGACTACCAGGGATCACATGCGAGTACTCGCCACGCGCAAGCGCTCCGACCGGATCCACAACGATTGTGCGCTGGCTAGCGAGCACGCGGTCGAAGTTACGAGTCACCGTCTCAACACGAGGATGCGAGACCCCCAATCGCTCGCTGTAGATTCGCTTGGCTGTCTTGAGCAGGAGATACGCCTCCTCGATAGCCGTGCCAGCAGGGTCCTGGCTGAGACAGCATGCAAGGTTGTTCATGGTCGTCGCTGTATCAATGTGATCATCTCCACCATCGGGTGAGTGTCTTCGAAAGTCGAGAACTTGCTCGTGGCACAGCTTCGCTAGCGAAAGCTCTTCAATGTAGAAGAGAAAGCACCCAAGGCAGCTCTTGACCAGCGCTCGTCCCGGATGCAGGAGTGGGAGTCGATCAGTGCCACGAAGTGCGTCAACATACATTGCAAGTGCGCGGTGGTCGTTACGTGCACTGTCATATACACTCGCTGCCATAGTGCTGAAGTAGACGCGGGCCTCGACGTCTTCTTCGTCACTGTTCCCTCGTCTATCATGAGCGCGTTTGCCACAGAGTCAGCACCACAAAGTATTGGATCATGGGATGCAAATCGTACCTCCACTCCTTGTACAGAAACTGACATTTGTGCAAAGCTCCCAATGCCATCTAGTCAGTAAATGGGGTCAGTTCTTGCAGATTGGATATGAAAGAGATGTCTCTTAGCGAGCTCACATGGTACTGCCCTGTATTCTGGTATGTAATCGCGTGCTCGAGTCGCTTGAGGATATTCGTTGGCAGTGGCGGCGGGGAGATCACTTCGCGAATCAATGTCATTTGTGGGGGTTCCCATGGCCTTTCATCTTTTGCAGCATCTTCTTGGCGATGGTCCACCCACGGAGGAAACAGACGGGTTCGGTCAGTCGGTGGGGACGACTTGCGTGGAGGTAACCGCGAGAACAAAACGCTCTGTGGACGCTGCTGTTTGGACGGCTGCTGCTTGGTCTCACTACGTGAAGCCCCGAGGAGGATCGCCTTGATATCTCTTAAGAGTGAGCCCACGGAGTGCACTTCTTTTGGGCTTTCAGCACGATCGACTGCGCCTCCATCGTCCAGGGACAACTCCTCGATGCCCCCCACATCAGTATCGTAACCAGGCACAACCACTGCGGTTGCTGGTCGTAGACTATCTTTCTCGACAGAGTTTTTTTGGTCTTCTTCGTCCTTGAACATGCAAATGTTCATTTTCTCCATCAGCAACTCAATACTGAACTCGAGTCGGCAAGATTCGATGGCTTTTCGAAGCTGAGCACCTTCCCGCTCAAGCGTTTTCACGTGAAACTGAGACGCGACCCGGCAGAGGAGCTCGATGAACTGCGGGAAATAGAGTGTTACCTCCTCGTCCTCCAAGCCAAAGGCGTGGACAACTCCTCGGGCTGTTTCTTCGATGGACTGGAACGAGAAGTACTCTTCGTACTCGAAATATCCATTGAGAAAGTCCACGAATCCCTCCAACGTCATGGGCGTCGACGTATCCCGCGCGGCCCAGGTCGCCTTAGTCTGCACGACGTTCCCAACTCCATACATCTGGAAGCTCTGGATCAGCTTGTTCATGTGCTGGATCAGTACAGCGATCACGCTAGGCTTGGTGAGCTGCCGTCGGATCGAGTCCATGCGGCGTCTTTCTTGGTGGGTCTCCAGATCCGCGACGGCATCCAACAGTCGCGCCAGAAGCACGGCATCACTGCCACTAGGCTCGTTCATCGCGAAGGCCCGCGCGGTCTTGAGCAGCGCGTACTGGAAGTCGCGGTAGCTCAGGAACCGCTCGCTCGACGACGTCGACGTTGCGAAGGCCTCTCGCACGTCAAAGAGGCTGAAGAATCGGTGCTGCAGGAAGTAGAACGCGCCCAGAAAGGACTCACAGCCCACGCCCTGGTCGCCGCTGCGCAGCGCATTGTACAGATCACGGACGCGCGTGTCGTCCTGACCTGGAGGCGTCGCGGTGGCCGAGCGAGAGGCCGCCGCGTCGGCGGGCCGTGCGACCTCCATACTGCACGGACGGAGACCGCGGAACCGCGAGTGCGTAGAGCATTGAAAGCGCGAGATCTTCAGCCACTTCAGTTAGCGCATCAGACAACCGAAGCGGCTTTAAATAGCGCTCGCAGTCAACGCATCACATTCCCTTATGTTGTTCGTCAGGAAGCCGTCCGATGGGTCAGTTAAGAACATGATACTAACCGTGCAATTCAAAATTGAATTGATCCACCTCCACGACCCCAAGAACAGCGCGACTTCAACTCGCGGGAGATGAAGATGGCGGTGGATGCTGTCGGCGGCGCCGCCGTGCGCGACAACGAGCAAGAGATGGAGCTCGCGGCCTGGGTGAGCGCACGCGCCGTGTCCGAAAGTACGGTGTACGCTATTTTTTACGGTGGAAATCCTCGCTCCCGCAGAAGCAGGAGACGCGGCGGTACCTCGTCAAGCATGTCGAGACGGCGCTCGATGCGGCGCTGCACGAGCTTGAGCGCCTGGACTTTTTATGGGGACGCATCCGCCTCTCCAAGGCCGTGCAGGCGCCGACGGTCAAGGCTGAGATCCGCGTCGAGGTGCGTTCGAGTCGATGGCGAGGTGGAGAGTAACCCACCTTGAATTGGTTTGGTGTGGGAAATAGGGCCACTTGGTCGTGTTCGCCAACATCGAGCTCAAGCTGTCGAAGACCAATAGTCGAGGGCTCATCACCGGATCGTAAGTCGCGCTGTGTCTCGAGTGGGACCATAAAGAGAGAGAGAGAGAGGGAGGTGCTGAATTGTTACTTCTTAGGTTGCAGCAGTATAGTGTGCTGAACCAGATCCTCGAGTTCCACAGCATCATCCAGACGCAGCTCAAGCGCCTGCAGTCACTCAAGGGGTCTCTTCTGGACGAGCATGATAATCTTCAAGTGGAAAATCCACAGTGCGATGTAGAATTTTTCGTCCGCGCGGTACAGAGGACGCTGGACGACCTCATAGCCGTGTGCAGAGACCTGCGCAGTGCGGCGAATGTGCTGCGACTACCTAGCGCGAGGCGATTTCCGTACAGCGCATACGTTGACCACGTACGAGATATTGATTTGGGCATGGTGTTGTTCCTCTGTAATCAATGGATCACTCTGTGAATAGAGTTTCAAGCCACCGCTACCACCAGAGGTTATTGTGGACTTTTCGATTCACAGAGGCGAACTGGTAAGTGGGAGACTTCATCGTCATAGGATTGGCTCTAAATGAGATTGTTCGATTGATTTGTGCAAGTTGATGGAAGTATTCGGACTTGCCCTGACACAAAAGACCATTCTAGATATCCCGGATGGATGTTGCACAAAGAAAGAGTTTGTCGGCTGTGTCTGGTGAGAGGATTGCAAGCGTAAAGCTTTGGGCGTTGTCCGGACTGAAAACGTTTTTTTTTGTTAGTGTGTGCCGTGGTCAAAAAGTCGAGATTATTGATTATGCCAGTGTGTCCATTCCGATCCCACAACTGGATGAGATGTTAAGCCACTTAGAAGAGCAAACTACATGGCTTCTCCTAGCCCGAGATAACGTGAAAGCTCTGTTGCAATGTCAGTGACTGATCTCCAGGGGTAAGATTGAGTGTTGACTGCGTTGAATGTTCCAGACCTTTGGTATTTATAAGCTTGTTTGTATTTCTGATAATTCAGGGTGTCAAGTCCAACTCAAAACAATCCTGTTTGCGACGACAGACGATTGGAGCGTATTTTGGCCTTTTATAACATAGTTCTGATGAGTGTTCCAAATCCCTTTGCTTCGAACGGTTCTTCGATCCTCGTTGATATTGCGCTCAACCTTTGCCGCTGTCGAGATGGACACCACTGGCGATGGAGCGGGGGGTCCCGACGCTACGATCAGTGGTGTTGACAGCAAAGCCGTCTCGAATAATGTCGCTGAAGCATCTTCCCAGTCGCAGAACGTTTCAGCGTCTCGCAAGTCGTCAGCTGTGGGGCTTGCGGGTTTGAAGCCCCCAATCAAGCTAATCACAAGCGAATCAGCCAGAGTGATGACAGGATTGAAGCCTCATATTCCACTGCGTAAGCGCGGATTGTCGTTCAAGGAGACGAAGAAGATCAGCTTGTTAGTTGATGAGAATGGACGCCGGCATCTCAACCAGTAGTGAGTGTTTGTGTTTCCTTGTAAAGGCGCACCCCTCTCTTACTAACGTGCAAATCTCACAGCACGTTTCTCGGGGAGCTTGGGAGAGGAGCGTATGGAATTGTTTTACGTGTTCAATCAAACGAGACAAAAGAGTATTTCGCCGCAAAGATAGTCAATAAGAAGGCTCTGAAGAAAGTTCGAGTCGGGCGATTTGGGAATGCGCTCCAGTCAGTCAAAAAAGAGCTGGCGATATGGCAGAAGTTCAAGCATCGACATATCTTACTATTGCGAGAAGTAATCGACACTGACGGTAAAGATTTCCTAAAGTCGAACGCAGATCTTGCTTGGAGAGTCATGTATCATTTGGCGGAGTAGATAGTGATGAGCTGTACATGATTAGCGAGCTTGTAGACGGCGGATCAGTGATCGACGGGGAAAGGTAAGCTGATCTTCAAATCACAGCAGAGTACCCACTAACATGGCGCGCAGCGAGTGTACCCCACTCACCCCGGACTTGGCAAAGCTATATTTCTGCCAATTGGTACAAATTTCGTTCCAATTCTCGTCAGAGACACTTCACTAACATCTCATAGATTGAAGGTGTCGATTTCCTACACGAGAATAAGATCATCCATCGGGATATCAAACCAGGCAACCTTTTGCTCAAGAAATCGGAGTCTGGCGAGATGATTCTCAAGGTTGCCGACTTTGGAGTCTCTCATGTGAGTATCATGCAGACACGTTGCGATGAGATCCACCCATCCCGATCATTGAGCTTCTCTTCAGGAAATGGAAAATGGTGATGATACACTTCGACAGACGTCTGGTACTGCCATATTCAATGCGCCCGAGATGCTCACCGGCGAGAAGTTCCACGGCAAACCCATCGACGTGTGGGCGTGCGGAGTGACTTTGTACATGTTTGTGTACGGTCGCCCGCCTTTTACCGCCAAAATGATGACCGAGCTATACGCAAAAATTCTGAACGATCCGATCGAGTATCCACCCTCAGCAGGAGACCGAGTCGTCGAGCCGGAGCTGATCAACCTTTTGCAACAAGTAAATTTCACCTACCTCATTGTCATAGTCGGATTGACTCGCGCTTACGAAATTTTGTACTGTGCGTTTTTCTAGATTCTGGAGAAGGACCCCGCTCGAAGACTTACGATCCAGCAGATCCGAGTCGGTGGAAACCTGTGGATCTCGTTGATCCACCCCCTGACTTTTCTTGGTGTCTTTTCACAGGCGCATCCGTGGGCGTGGCGAGACTTTCAAGTGACAGCGATGAAGTGCGTCACAGAACCTCGAGGTCGCAAGTCGTCTATCGTTGATCTGCCCAAGTCATTTTCCAGTGTTGCGAGTGTGGGAAAGAGTCTTCGAATGTTGTTTGCGCGGTAAGCACGATTGCACGATGACCGAATCCGCTGATGTTTTCATGATTTTCCTGCGAATTCAGAAAATCAGTTGTTCCGGCTGCAGAGCCCATCAAAGATGTCGCGGTAGAAGGTGCCGATGATCGGCCTATTAACGCAGAATAGCAAGCGGATCGATCTACTTCTTGTCGGAGTGGCCAAGACCTTTGTCCGGGTTGATGTAGTCGCGCACGATCTGCTTGAGCTCCTTGGACTCGGGGAACCTTCCAACGGCCTTACGCGACCAGAGCAACTCCTTGTCCACGCTGCCGTCGGTCGCATACAAGTACACTTGGAAGATGCCCCCTTGGCGCGAGTTGGGCGTGAGCACCACCGACCGCAGGCGGCTCGACGCGTCCGTCTGGAACGTCGTGAGCAGCTCTTGCGCCATCCACCCCGCGCGCAGCATCCATCGGCACCCCGTGCAGTACTCGATCTCGACGATGTAGAGCGGCTCGTTGTCATCTCCGCCCTGGAGAGGCTGGATCGGCAGCGAGTGGCGCGAGGGATCGTGGGGCTTCTTCGCCACCTCCTGGTCCTTTTCCGGCGCCTTCTTCGCCGCGCCCAGCTGCGCCGCACGTCTCTTACTGTACTGCTGCAGCGCCACGGCGCTCGCGACCACTAGAGCCGCCTGCAGCACCGACGCATACCCGCCCGTCGCCATCTTGGGGAATTTTCGAAGCACTGAGCTGCTCCCGCCGATGATGGATGGAGCTGCTGCTAAGTTCGCTTTAGGTTCGTGTTAAATCCGCCTGCGGGTCACTTCAACGTGGCGTTAAATCAATACGGGGCCTCTATATATTTTTCTGTTGTAATACATCGACTGCTTTTCCCCCAAAGGCAGCTCCTGCATGAGATGATTCCTAACACACTGATGAGGGCGCCGCTCACGCCAGGATGACGTCCCGCAGCTTGTGGTGCTCGTCCTGGATGAGCTTCTCGAGCTGCGACACGTTCGCGTGCGCGTTGAGCTCGTAAATGGCCTCGAACGAGTGCTCGTTCTCCTCCAGGATCGTCTTCCACGCCGTGCCGCCGCACACTTCGAGGTTCGACTTCATCACGACCTTCTCGCCCGACGGCAGCAGCACGCCGACCAACACGGTGCCTTCCTCCAGGTTCAGGCCGTCGGCTTCTTCCGACGTCACGTTGTACAGAATGCAGCGTGGCGCGTTGATCGAGTGGGCCGTCACGTTGATGAGGATCGAGCCGTCGGCGTTCACCTCGCGCGCCACGACGCCGCTCAAGACGCTGTTCTTGATCGAGCCGCTCGAGATCTCGCAGTTGAGCACGGTCGCGTGGTCCACCGAGGCCTGCTCGCCGATGTTGCTGTGCTCGAGGCTGTCGCTGATGCCGAGGAACTGGCGAAGGCAGTCGGCCTCGACGCCCGGCTGCGTCACGAGGCTGTTGTTCTTGAGGTAGAGCTTGAGCTGGCCGTAGTCCCACCAGTAGACGTCGCTGCCGACGTCGACGCAGCCAAAGAGCCCGAGCTTGCGCGAGCGCGTCTGCTCAAATCGCTTGAGCATGTCGGCCATGCGGTCGTAGTGGGCCTCAGCCACGATCTTGGAGACGCCCTTCTGCTGCATGAGCTCCGAGTACGACTCTTTCTCAAGCGTGAGCGGCATCCAAAAGTGCGGGTCGCTGTCAAACTTGCCTTCCTTGGCCGCGAGCTCCTTGTGGAACTCGCTCAGCAGCGCGCGGAGCATGTCGGAATCGACGCTGAACGAGCCGAGACTCGTGCCGACCGACTTGAGCTCGCCGAGCGACGCCAGCATGCGGCGCGCCGTGTCAAACGTGACCTTGTCCACTTGCGCGGCGTTGTCCTGCTGGTTCACGGCGATGAGCCCGTACTTCTCGAGGCCCTTGTCGATCCACTCTTGCTCGGACGGCATGGGCGCGAGCGCCGCGAGGATGTCGATGTGGTGGTTGGCCGTGTACTTGACCTCGGCCGACGGGATGAAGACCTGGTCGCCCCAGAAGACCGAGAGGCGGCCGAGGCGGCTCGACGCGTAGACGCCCGTCTGCTTGACGACCGCCTCGAGGATCGTCATGGGCACGAAGAGCTCGTTGACCTTGACCATGGCCGGCAGCTTGACGCCCGACTTGTTGTTGTTCTCGCTGCCCGGGAGCGGCGCGAGGCGCGTGCCCTTGCCGGCCGTGTGGTAGAGCGCGACGCTGATGGAGCCGCTGGCGAGCAGCGCCGGGATGTCGAGGCCGTAGAGCTCCTTGCCGGCGGCCACGGCCTTGGTGTAGGCGTAGAGCGTGCCGAGGCCGTTGCCGGCGCCGCCGTCCCAGTCCTCGTAGACCGCGATGACCTTGGCGTCGCGCGGCGAGATGGAGCCACGCGTCGCCATGAGCCGGTCCTGCCAGTACTCGGCCTGGTGCGGCGTCGACGTGCAGACGATGATGACGTTGTAGCCGTCGAGCTTGTTGATCTCGGCGATGTTGCGCTGGTGGGCACTCATGCTGAGCGGGAGGTGCAGAGAGAGAGAGAGAGGGAGAGGGAGATTGGTCGGGCTCTCGACGGCACGGGCCAAAATGGGGAATGACCTCGGGGCGCATGTATGTCCCTTGAGGAGGAAAGGACTGGAATACTGGACCCTGTCCAGGAAGGTGTCAGTTGCGGGAAAATTACGAGGTCGAACCTCTGAAACTGGATTTTCTGAATGGGTAGCTTCGCCCTACCCCTTCCTGACGGCTTGCCTTGTCTCTCCGCGCGGATCTGTGATGGGGCGGTCGGCGGCACGGGGTGACGATGTAACAACAACAGACCTGTGAAAACGAATTCGAATCTTCGTTCGCTGACGTTGGGAGAGAGGCTAATACAAAACACGGTACGATCCCCACGATTTGTGGGTGAGAGCTTCGCGTTGGACTCTGAGAAACGACTGAGGCGGCTCGGCGGTGATAGCTTCCGCGCCAACAGCCGCGCGACATGTGGCTCGAACCGGCGTCTGATCAACCAAAAATATTAATACTGCTCGTACCCGGAAAACACGCCAACGTTGGCGCGGCACGGCCCTTGAGCTCGGGACTCTAAGCGACATGGCTCCACGACATGGGCGCACAGACCGAGCAGGATCGCAACCAAAAGAAAACGGCCCTCCCGCTGGTCATCTTGTTTTTTTTTTTGGTCCAACCGCTGCCCCGGCTGCGCGCGGGCGTTACCTAATCCACTACGAAATCAGCTCTCGCAGGTTCGAGTCAGCCAAGCTGTTCTTGAGGTTTTTCTTGACTCTGGCGCCAACGTTGGACTCGCGCCAACACTGCACCGAGTTGATGGGCAACTGCGGCGGCGGCAGCAGGCGGCAGCCCCCAAGCAGCTCGATGCGCCAGCCGTCGCGCGAGCGCCTCCTCGACGCGCGGCGAGCGTCGCAGCGTGTGCCCCACGACCTGCTGCGCGGCGCCGCCTGTCGGTGAGACAAGGGCGCCGCTGATCTTGGCCAGCAGCGAGCTCGCCGCCGACAGACTCGAGGACGAGCTCGGCTCGGCGAGGACGGTCCACAAGACGCGAGCGCACGCCACGCGGCAGATGCGACGCGACGACGGCATGGCGTCGTCGTCAGCGCGGCGGTCGTCGGTCGCGAGGCAGTCGAGCAGGTGGAGTGCGCTCGACTGGGCCACGTCCCGCAGCGCCGGCAGCACGCTGACCAGCGTCTCCACCACGCCCGCGCGAGCCATGGCCGTGCACGCGCTTGCACTGTACGTCAAGTGGATGAGCAGCTCGAGCACAATATGCGCGCACGTCTCGCCCTGTCCAGGCACCCCGATCTGGTCAGTGACTCATCCACGTGGACGTTTGCTCGAAAGGTCAAAAAAGCACAGCAAAACCCAGTCCGACCTCTTGGAGCGACGTGTGCAGCACGCCGACGATGGACGCGTTCGGCTCAAAGACGGCGTCGGCGAGCGCCGCAACCTCTCTGTGGAGACACACATACTCCATAATTGTTACTTTAGATCTTCGCATCGTTCATCGCGTACCTGACGGACTCGAGCGCGAGGAACTCCATGTTGAGCTGCATGGCGACGAGCGCGAGCTCCTCGTTGACGACCCACTTGCTCGGCTCGCACAGCTTCGCTCCCCACGCAGAATCACCCAACCTCAGCCTCAACCATGTCGCACACGACTCGCGCGAAAGCGACCACGCGAACCTTTTGCGCCAACATCTTCGCTCGCTCTTGGCGCGCCGCGGCATCTTGAGCCTCGCGCAACGCTGTCATCGTCGCGTCGTGCGTGACCTTTCAAGATCGCTTCTCGAGCTCCTCAATTGAGTTAAGAACTTACCGTGTTTATCTAGTTAAGAACCGCCTCTGTAAAAACCGGCGCGCTCCAGTTCAAGCGCGAGGGGCTACTAAACTTGAGCGCCGTCAATTCCACGTGGAGGACCCACTCATGGCGGCCGCGATGCTGCGTCTGCTCGCGCTCGGCGCCGCCTGCGCGCTCGCGACCGTGTCGGGCTCGCGCTTCACCTTCAGTTTGCCGTCGCGCACCGAAGTACGAGCTTCCAACGCGCCCTACGGCCGAAGATACGCGCGCGCGACTGAGTCGGATCTTTCTGTGTCCTAGGAATGCTTCATGGAGGAAGTGAACGCGCGCACGTCCGACAACACGCTGCTCTTCCGCTTCGGCATCATTGAGCCCGAGCTCTACGATCTCATGGACGTCGTGGTGCGTACAACAAGTCGATGGCGGCGACGCAACTACTGATCCCGATCGATCTGATCTCATGAGCTCTGGGTGATGTCATGCAGATCCGCAGCCCGTCGTCCAAGACTGTCGAGTCCTGGAACATGACGCAGGCCGACCACGTCACGTCGCCCGTGCGTGAGACCGGACTCTACCAGCTCTGCTTCAAGAAGCGCGCCGGCTCGTCGCGCGACTTCACGGTCTACTACTCGTTCGACTTCATCTCGACCGGCAGCCCGCACATGGTGATCTACCCAAACCTCGCCGGCACGCTCGACAAGGCCACGAGCGACGCGACGCTCTACACGATGATGCAGCTCGCGACCTCGAACGGCGTCTCCACCAAGATGGGCCTCGTCGACTACTCGCTGAGCGGTATCTCCCCGAGCATCGTGCGCTCTAACACTCGCGTGCAACTGCTTGTCTCGGTGGAGCACGTCTCGAGCCCCAAGGTCGAGATCTCGGTCGCTCGGTACCCGCGGAACATCGAGTACCCGCTCTCGTGGGATACGCTCGGCACCTACGCCTCCAAGAGCGAGTACCGCCAGCACGTGTTCGACACCACCATCGGCGAGCTGGGCAGCCACTTGGCCTTTGACGTGACCGAGATCTTTACCGAGGCGCTCAACGGCGGCAAGACTGCGCTGTCTTTTTCGGTTCGTTTTCATGGGAATGGATGGCGACGAAGGCCTCGGTTCTAATCTTTTTTCTGTGTAGTTCCACGTCGTGGGCGACCACGAAGTGACGCTGACGGGCATGTCGTACACGACGCCCGACTACTACCCGCAGCTCATCGTGGAAGATCTCGGGCTGGATCTCATGCGTGAGGTTGCCTACTTTAAGCAGCGCGTCTTCACGCTCAAGGGCGACATCACCTACATCAAGCAACGGGAGCGTGCCAGCCGCAACGGTGCGTGGCGTGAGGGAAATCGTTTTTGGAGAACGAGATCTCACTCTTTCTGTGTCTCCTTCACTCAGCTGCCGAGAGCGCCAACGGACGCGTCAAGTGGATGTCCATGCTCACCAACTTTGTCCTCGTTGGCATCGCGCTCGCCCAGGTGCTGTACATCCGGACCATGCTCGAGAGCAGCTACTAGAGACCATTTGGAAGCACAAACTCTCCAAATTCCGTAGGCCAAGTGAACGTCAAGTCGGTGTTAGATTGGGCTATGCAGCGAAATGGAACATGTACTAACGTTCACGTGGATCGGAAACCTGGAGTCACGCGTTGATAAACCTACATACGATGCCGAGATCAGAACTGCACGGCCTTGTCAATACCCCAGAACGCAAGCGTCTCCTGGACAGTCTCACGATCCTTGAGCGAGACGAACTGGAACGAGCCGTCTTCCTTCTTGCGGTATGCGATGAACGGAGCAGCTTGGCGACTGTTGAACTTGGAGAACATCGACACCGTGTACCCGCCTGTGTCGTGGATGACTGCAAAGTCGCCGATATCTGCTTGCGGCGCGTAAATTTGCTTGGCGAGGAAGTCACCGGAGAAACAGAGCGGGCCTGCGACGTCCTGACGCGCGTACGGCGTGTTCGTTTTCTCGTGGCCGTTCTTATCGAGCACCGAGATGACGTGGGACCAGAGCTTCGGCAAGTACGCAGCTCGCGGGAACTGGTCGGCTCCGACGTGAGTCACAAGGATGTTCTGACCGGCCCAGTTCTTGAGCGCTTCGACCTTGGTCACTGTGATACCAGGCTTGACGAAAATGGCGCGGCCGAACTCGGTGATGATGGACGAGAAGCCGCTCGTGAAGAGCTCAGGCACCTGAGCGTGGAGCGCATCTGAGTATTCCTTGAAGTCGTAGGCTTCGTTCGCGCCACCATCGTAGACTGTCGGCACGCCGCCGCCAATGTCGACGGCCAGGATCTGCTGACGTCCCACACGGCGGTTCACCTCCTTGGCGAACTCGACTGCACGCTGCGAGCCAGCCACCAGTAGATCGATCGGGCAGCCCTGCGAGCCGACATGCACGTGGACGCCCTGGAGCCACGGGTTCTTCTCGTACAACTGGTACAGACTCTCGGCCGTCGCGTGGGTCCACGCGAGCCCAAACTTGCTGGTCACCGTTGCCGTGCTGGTCGCGTCGATCGTGCCACCGCCCACAACAGGGTTGATACGCAGTCCAATCTGCGCGCTGTGTTTCTCCTGCGAGAAGCCACCAATCTCGGCGAAGATGCGGTTCACCTTATCGATCTCTTCTTCGTTATCGAGGTTGATGAATACACCGTCCGTGATCATCTCCTTGAGCTCATTGTACGTCTTACAGGGTGAGTCGTAGACCACACGGCGCGGCGCAAAGCCGAGCGAGAGCGCGTGCTTGGCTTCACCGAACGACGCGCACTCGGCGCCGAGCCCGAGTCGCTGGGCCTCGCGCAGCACGCCTCGGATCGGGTTCGACTTGACGGCCAATGCGTGGTTGAACACCGGCTCCGGGAACGCCGCGCGCAGGTTCTCGAGCCGCGCCGTGTACGCGTCCCAGTTGAACAGATTCACGAGCGGGCTGTCATCGTGGAGAACTCGCTGTGCGACGGCAGCCGCGACCACGTCCGTGACGACTCGCGTGCGAGCAGCATGGAGCTGCTGTTCCTCGGCGTCGCTGCGCTTGACGAACGCCGGCGCGACGTACTCACTGGGCGCCGGCGTCTGCTTGAGCTGCTTGTGGAGCGTCTGCAACACAGCGGCGATCGCAGGGCCCAGCGCCGCGGCATCGAGCGAGTAGTCGGCGGCGATCTAAAAGAAAAGCAGAGAAATGGACATTGTGAAGCCAATTCGCAACGGATTGCGACGGGAATTGCACAAGAAGAGAGCGCGCACCTTGGAGACCACGCTCGACGTGTCGGCGCCGTCGTAGAGCGCGAGGTACTTGGGCCAGTCGACGGCGGAGAGCGGCATGGCGAGCTCGCGGCGAGATGAAGAATGGCCAATCGCATGTTGGCGAGCCGACCCGTCGACTTCAAAGTGATTAGGTGCATGGATGCCCCGAATAGTAACCTCTCCGTAACCAGTGTTTTAAACAGTTGTTACGAACTCATACGCACAGAATAAGGTTTGTATCATGCGGCATCCATCGATGGATTGGGGAGGGGAAACATCCAGCTTCAACAATGGAAGCGAGCCGAAATGGCGACGCGTTCGTCGCGCGCTGTGTGTCGAGCAGCGATCTGAGCGAGATCAGAGATGGCTCAGCGGATGCGCGAGAGAAAGATCTATCGAACGAGCGTCTCGCGAGCGTTGTGCGTGGCTTCCTCGCGGCGTTTCCGTCGTCCAAAGACAGCGTCCACGTCGCTCTTGCTCCTGGACGCGTCAACCTCATCGGCGAGCACATCGACTACGAAGGCTACAGCGTCTTGCCCATGGCCATCGCGCAGACCATGGCGGTCGCTCTCTCCACCAGCAGCTGCTCCTCTTCCTGCGACGGTCTCGCCATGCGCATCGCCAACACGAATCCGTCGTATCCTACGGTCTCCATTTCGCTCTCTATGAACCGTCTCGCCTCTATCCGTGGACAGCCAGCGTTGCTCTTCCAGGCGCTCAACGAGAATCTTGAGCAGAGCTCACGGTGGTCGCGGTACGTGCTCTGTGGGCTTTTGGCGGTCGTGGAACACGATCCGTCGCTGCTTTCGCCACCACTCGCACTCGACGTGGTCGTGGACGGCACCGTGCCGCCAGCCTGTGGACTTTCAAGCTCAAGCGCGCTGGTTGTCGCGTCGGCGTTGGCGTTTGCATCTTCTTTGTCTAAAGACGCGATCCCAACGCGTACACAACTAGCCGAGCGGTGTCGATACGCTGAGCACTATGTCGGCACGGCCGGAGGAGGTATGGACCAGGCCGTGAGCTGTCTCGCCAGTCGCGATGCCGCGCTGTTCGTGACGTTTGAGCCGCATCTCCACGTCGAGCATGTAGCGTTCCCGGTCGAGTTTCAGGAGAAGAAGGCGGTGTTCATGGTCGTCAACTCGGGGGTCGAGGCCCACAAGGCGCAGGACGCGGTCGCGCGGTTCAACAAGCGAGTCGTCGAGTGCGCGCTCGCCACGAAACTCCTCGCAAAGCGACTCGGTATGGATGGATGGGAGTCGGTACGTGGGATGAATCTGTGAGATCTTTACAACTGGGAAGGAAATGGTGACATTGGGTGTTGGACGAGTAGATGACCAAGTTAGTGGAGCTGCACAGGGCACTGGACATCGCGCGAGGCGAGTCGTTATCATTTCGTCAGCTGCTGAGTGAGGTGGACGGAATCCGCGATCGGGACGAGTTCTCGAAGGAAGATTTGGTGAAAGAAGTCGGTCCTTTGAGCTCGCTGTTCGCTGGTTCCCGACTGGAGAAAGCCGCCATGGTAAGCTGACGACAGTAGTCTCTCGGTTTTATTTCGGACCTTGAGGCTGATGCTTTGTTGGTTGATTGTTGTAGCTAGTCATCGAGTCGCAATCGAGCTTTCGTCTGTGGCAGCGCGCTCATCACGTCTGGAGTGAAGCAGAGCGTGTCCATCGTTTCCGCGATGTGCTTTCCTCCGAGGAAGCCGACAGCCAGCAGCTTGAGAAGCTTGGCAAGCTGATGCTAGCGAGCCACGAGAGTTGCCGAGACCAGTATGAGTGCAGCCGCCCGGAACTGGACGCAATCGTTGATTTGGCAACGCAGAACGGCGCGTATGGTGCTCGCCTCACAGGTGCTGGGTGGGGAGGCTGTGCCGTACTGCTTGTGTCCTCAGACCGCGTGGCGTCTATTCGATCGGCTCTCCAGGCAGACGTTTTCAAGTCCTCTCCAACGACAGAATCCATTTTCGAGTCAGCTGCAGCAGACGGTGCAAAGCTGTACCAAGTCACTATCTAGTCGAGAAGCCCTCGCAGTCGCTCAAGATAGACAAGCTTTGACTGGATCTCCAACTCGAGCAGGGCGAGCTACAGCGAGAGAGGTGATCGAGTGAGATACAATCCAGATCCTTGTGAATCCATGGCCCAATCTCACCTCAGCCTTTCGCTGGGCTACTTTGTCCTTCTTCATGGAATGCTGAATCATGATGAACTCGCGGGTTTGTGCGTCAAACTCTTGGCGCCGCTCACGGATCTCTTGCTCAAAAATTGCGATCTCCTCCATAAGCTTGTGGTTGTCTTCAAAGCGCTCCAGCTCCAGAACCTTGAGGTAGTACGCGTCATCTCGCTGTAAATCCTGACGTTAGTGACTAGCACGACGAGAACAAACACCTGAACTATAACTCACCCACAGCTTCTCGAACGCACGCTTTACAATTGGACGCGTCTCAACCCAACATGGCCCGACCAATGCCGTTGCGTCGCAAGGTACAACGCCAATCTCAACCGCATTCTAAACGCGACTCAGTTAGTACTTCACAGTTGCATGTTCAGCCCACAACTTACCTTCGGACGAAGGAAGAGGATGCTGTTGTCGATCAAGTCCATGAACTTGGCCTCGCCATGAGGGCGCTGCTGGAACGGAAGCAACGCCTCAACCGGTGTCGCGCAGTTGATCGGTTTGTCACCATCTCGTTGTAACAACTTCTGAGGAGATGCGATAATCTGACCTTCGCTATTGAGTCCCGTGACAACCTCCAGACATTTCCACGCCTGGAGGGAACTGATACGGCGATCTCGATTATCTGGCTGGTCTCGTTCCGTGAGCTCATGGATGCCGATTGTCGAGGACATGTGATGGATCATCTCACGTTCGTGGTCCTCGCAGACTTCGTGAACAAGTGCGAGGCGCTCCTCCGAGTTATCCATGCTGCCAAGTCCTCGCTTCTCGAGTTCTCTGCACACAACTTCCAGATCGCTCCACCAGTTTCCGACTAAATCCATGATCACACTGACTTCTGTTGGCACGGACGGTGGCTCATATCCGATGATATCATCCTTCTCGGCATCGTTCTCGTCCAGACCACGAAGATCGAGACCGAATTTCTCGTTCAGGGCTTTCAATTTCTCAAGTGATGTCGTTTGGTCCGTACCAGTCGCAGCACGCAACAAGATCGCGACAAAGTCTGTATCAGGGATTTTGTGGAGTCGCTGCCACTCTCGGATCGCACCTGGCGTCACTGCGGTGGCCGTGGGAAGCACAACGTGCGCGAGCCCATCACTCGTAACATCGTGGACCCATTGCAGCCACATCGTCGTGGTCGCGTCGTCCCATCCATCGAAGTCTCTCAAGAAGAATACGAGTTTGTCGAATCCAGCTGAAGCCGAGATCGCTTCCTTTCCATCGCCACTGCCTTCCTGCTTGTCCTCGGACTCGGCGATTGAGGCCTGCCGCAGAGCCGCAAGCACCACATCAAGCCGTCGCTTCACAACACGTCGCTGGGGATTGAAAGCTGTCGGGACCTCGCCATGAAGCTGCATCTTGAGCTCGCGCCACTGCTTCGCTACCCGATGCACAAAGGCGTCACCCGGAGACGTCGGAGCCACGACCGCGTCCAGCGTCGTGCTCGTCGACTCGGCTGAGGATCCTAGTGACACACTTTCCATCAGTGAATCATTCCACATTGCACTACTATTGAGGCACCCACGCACCGATCACATGGTCGCTCGACCCAAGGACACTACCAAAAAACAACAAGCGAGACTCTGTCAGCGACTGCTCCACACATCTCCAGCCACGCACACCGAAATCCACTCACGCTCTCGCCACGACTGCCGGGTTATCGGCCGCGGAGATGGCCAGCACGTACGGGAACTTGGGCGTCTCGCGCTGCAGCCAGTGCGCCTCGCTCGCGTCGCTGTCTCTTGCGTCGCGGAGCCGGCGCTTGCGCTGCTGCAGCCACCGCGCCGCGTAGTCCACGTGCCTCGCCGCGTCGTAGCGCTCGCTGCCTTCGCCCACAGCGATCGCCGCGGCGCTCGCGAAGAGCAGCGACTGCGCCGCCGCCGCGAGCCGTCGTCGCATCATGGTTCTCAAAGGTGACGGTGCAGTAACGCACATTTGCGCTCGTGAGGAGCTCCATATCCTATCATATACAATACGATATTATATTTGAGAGTAGTTATTGTTTCTATATCAGTACATATGGAGTGGTTTGAATAGAAGCCCCTGGGGTATACCCGCAGCCAGTCGTTTTTCTATTGGTGGGAGCTCCTGACGAGCTCACTTGCCTTTTTGTCCTGCATTCGCCAATTTGACTGGCACTTTGTCTTGCCTGTTCGCGCGTGATGTCTTCAAGCTGCCGGCGTCTTTTGTGGGCGTCGGCAGAGTGAATTCCTCGTTTCTGAGAACCGCTGCGAAGCGACTTCACTGAGACCAACATTAAGATTGAATCTCGATCTGATGCGAACAATGCTTCTTCTATACTACATGATGCTGCTTAGCTCCTAGCGAAGATAGACTACGGTGACTATTACTACTTAGATGAACAAACTCGCGCCGGGCTTGTCGCTCTTGACCGGGAACTTGGCGCGCTGTGGGAACTTGATGGGCTGAGTGCGAGCGAGCTCGTCGAGCTCGGTCGTGTGCGCCGTCGCGTCCACGATCGAGTCGCCGCTTTTGTTGCTCTCGAATGTGAGCCCGCGCGAGCGCTCCGTGGGGCCACGCGGCGGCTGCTCGCTGTCGCGGTCGAACAAGTGGTCTTGCAGGTCCGAGTCGCTCGGCGGCTTGTCGTCAAAGAACGTCGGGTGCCCGCCGTCCTCGAGCATGGCGTCCATGGGCAGCTCCACGATCGGCGACATGCCGGCGTCCATCGTGGCTGCAGCGTCCGCGTCCGACACGCTTGTCTCGGCGTCGTACTCGTGGAGAGACGGCAGCGCGGCCTCGCGAGAGAATCCGCGTCGTCGCGTCGAGCCGACGTGGAAGCTGAAGCCGCTGCTCGTGCTCGATGTCGTGCTGCGTGAGGCCGTGGAGCTAGGTGAGCCCAGCATCGCGAACTTGTTGGTGTTGTCTTCGTCCTCGTTGTTGCGCGGGCCGCCGCTGCGGAAGAAAAACCCGCGCGAGCTTGCAATACCTCGAGAACTCCCGAGTCCTTGAGAGCTACCTAGACCCCGTGAGCTGCCGAGTCCGCTGATCTGCGAGGACGTCGTCGCGCGGTGGCTCGCACCGCCGCGGAAGAAGTTGGTGATGCGTGTGGCGAACGTGGAACGAGCACTACGGTCTGTGAAGAAGATGCTGCTCTGCTCCGAGCCCGTGTCGATGGAGCCAACCGACTTGCTGTCCATCGATTCGAGGATCTGCGTGAGCTGCGAGGCTGCGAGCGGCGCCGTCGGTCGTGCGCTCGGCTTCTGCGCCCAACACTCGAGGATCAGGTTGACGAACGCGTCCGGACAGCCTGGTGATTGCTTGATCTGTGGCCGTTGCTCGCAGAGTACCCGTTCGCGCACCTCAAAGTCGAAGCGCACGTCGCTGAAGGGCACAGCGCCATCGGAGAGGATCTCCCACAGCACCATACCGAACGAGTACATGTCCGTGGACCGAGAGTACCGACAGTTGGTCGGGTCGCGCAGGATCTCGGGCGCGTTCCATCGCCATGTTCCAGCGAACGATGTGGCCTCGTTGAGCGTGCGCATGGTCATCGCGTTCGTGTCGTACTCACCGCCGCCGTCGACACCGCTCTCGCTCATGACAAAACCGCCTCGCGTCGATAGTCCTTCGTTGTTGCGCACGAAGTTGGAGACTTTCGAGATGCCAAAGTCTGCGAGCTTGCCCTGCCAGGTGTCAGTGACCAGGATGTTCGAGGCCTTGAGGTCGCGGTGGATGTACGTCGGGTTACGTGCGTGCAGGTACGTGAGCCCCTTGGCGACATCGAGCGCAAGCGAGATCTTGCGCTTCCATGCGAGCGGCACGTGCTTCTTGAGCACGTCCTTGAGACTGCCGCGCTGGCAGTACTCGGTGAGAATACCTAGCTTGCCTTCGAAGTGGCCCGCTCGGATAAAGAGCGTGATGTTAGGATGTCGCAGCCGCGCGCAGATCGAGGCCTCGGCGAGGAACGCAGCCTCCGAGTTCTGGATAATGGTCTGGTAGAGCTCGTGGTTCTCGCCAGCATTCGGGAGCTTGATGAGCTTCATGGCGACGTCGATGCCGAGCCAGCGAGCTTTGTACACGGCACCTGCCGCTCCTTCGGCGAGGAAGACCATGTCGCTGAGTCCGTCGAGCTCTTCGAGCGCCACGTTGTCGGGGTCCATGGACTGGATGAGGTCGTCGGTGACGGACGTGTGCGTGGCGCCGCCCGTGCGGCTGCGTGAGCGCTTGTCCTGCATCATGAGGTCGATCGTCGCCGGCGAGCCGTAGTTGTAGGCGTTGAGCGTTGGCGTGAGCAACACCATGCTGAACGAGGCGTTCTGCACGACAGGCGGGACGGAGGAGCCGACCCAGATGACCACGGCGTGCGGCAGCAGCAAGATGGTGATCACGACCAGGTACACGAGCAGCTTGGACTCCTCGACCACGCGGCGCTCTTGGGTTTTCTTCGACAGCATGCCGGACTTCCACATGTACATGTACGCGGCGACGCCAAAGACAACAGTCGTCGAGCCGATAAGGATGCCTGTGAGTCCGAACTCGAGCGCGATCCAGTGCTCGGGCATGCGGTCGCGCTGCAGCGCCCGCGCCCAGAGCATGCCGTAGACGCCTGCGATGAGCCACGCAAACTGCCAGTTGAGCCGCACAAAGAACTTGGGGTTGCCCTGGCGCAGTGCAAAGAACGCGAGGATGGGTGGCCAGAGCAGCGTGGCCGCAAAGCTCATGTGGAACATGGCGACGAGTGTGACCCCCGCGAGCGAGCGCGCGAGCTTCTCGTGGCCGCCCTGCCCGAGCAGCGCGATGTGGTGGACCACGCCGATAGCTGCAAAGAGCCAATCCGAGAAGACGACCGAGAGGAAAAGCGCGTGGCGCGCCACGCCGCGGCGCTTGAAACGGCGGAAATTGCGACTGAGCGCCGGCAGCACGAGCGCCGTGGCCACGAACGCGAGCAGCAGCTCGACGAGCTGCACGACCACGAAGCCGTCGGTGCCGCCCTCGTGCTCGGGCGCGACCGGCGCGTCCATGGCGAGACGAAAGAGGCGATAGAGAGAGAAAGAGATCTCGAGAGAGTGGACCAACTGGCCTTTACCTTCCTGACCAGCTCACCATGTAAGGTAGTCAGAAACAGAATCAGCCACAGAAGTACGGAGCAGACTCAGATTCTCTCCTACAATGTCCCACATTGCCATGTGGGCCACTAATCCCACATGATCTTGTGGGTGGCGTGACCCACATGACCATGTGGGTCACGCGACCCACAATTTCCTCGTGAGCTGTTGAAGAGATACGCTCCCCCGACGAATGACACGGAAGTTCGGCGAGTGGTGGCGACGATGCTGCGCCGAGCGACGGCCGCCGGCGCTGCGCAGCGCGTGCGCCGCCTGCACATAAACGCGGCGAGAGGCGCGCGCGTGCTTGTGGTGGGCGGTGGGCCCGTGGGGCTCGCCATGGGCTTCTTGCTCGACCGCGTCTTCGGCGTCTCGACGCGCGTCGTGGACCGCCAGGCGCAGCCCACGACCCACCCGCAGGCGCATTTCCTGAATCTGAGGACCATGGAGGTGCTGCAGAGCGTGATGCCGGCGTTCCACGACCGCCTGCTCGAGCACGCGGCGCCCAGCGAGCTGGTGAGGAAGAATTGCGTCAAGAAGAAGAAGAGGAGACTACTGGAACGCTGACGTGTGGATGAGATGGCAGTGGCGCGACTATATCTACACGACGGGCATCGGCAAGGCCCGCGAGTTTGCACGCATTGACCAGTTTGGGGATTGTGAGTGTCGTGGAGACGGTGGGGGAATGGCGAGGGCTCTGATGGCATGCGTGGGTTGGTTCTGAAAGGCATTCCGCGTCCACTCAAATCCAAGCAGGAGCTGCTGGACGCGCTCAGCGGGCTCTCGCCGACGCAGTTCCTGCACTTTCCACAGAATCGGTTCGAGAACATGCTGTCAGCGTTCGTTGAGGAGAAGGGATTGCGTGTGGAGCGAGAGGTCGAGCTCGTAGACTTGCAGCGGGACGGAAACGGGAAGCGTTCGCACGTGAAACTCCGCCATTTACGGTCCCAACGAGTGGAAGAAGCGTCGTTCGACTATGTTATCGGCGCCGATGGCGCCCACTCGCTCGTGCGGCAGCTCAGTGGTATCGACATGGTGGGCACGAGGAATCTGCAGAGTATCGTCAACGTCCATTTTACGAGCAAGACGCTTTCGCGTGCTGCACGCGAAAACCCGGCCATGCTCTCTTTTGTGGTGCGTTTCTCGTCTACCGTGGGTGGTTTCTGAAGTGGCTTGTTCAGTGATAGCGTGTCGTCAATGTAGTTCAACGAACACGTGATCGCCGTGCTCATCGCCCACGACCTGAACAACGGCGAGTGGGTCGCGCAGATCCCCTTCTTCCCGCCACAAGAGTCGATCGAGCAGGATTTCTCTGTCGACCAGTGCAAGGCTATCGTCAAGCACTTGCTGTCAGACAAAAGCTCGATTTCCGAGGATGATGTTTCGATTCTCTCCGTCGGTCAATGGCAGATGAGCGCGCGTGTAGCCAAGCAATACGATGTGGACAATCGAATCTTCCTCGTTGGCGACGCCGCCCATCAGTTCCCACCGGCTGGAGGATTTGGCATGAACACCGGTATCCAGGATGCGCACAATCTCGCGTGGAAGCTTGCATGGTCAATCCAAGCAGAGGAGAGTGGCAAGCTCCCCGTTGACGCCGGTACTCTCTTGCGCTCCTATGAGCGCGAACGACAACTCACCGCCAAGCTCAATACGCAACTTAGCTTGCGCAACTTTGAGCGAACCATGAAGATTCCCAGTGCTTTGAATGTGTCCCACAACAACGCCAAGATCCTCGCATCCATCGTCAACTCGGCGCCAGTCAAGTACCTGCCGCTCGTTCTACAGCGTGACACTATCCAGGGCATCATGGCGCTCGGCAAGAAGCCATTGTCACTGCTGGATACTAAGAACAGCGCCTTGGGCGAGCGGATGCGACGCCACGTGCAAGATATCGTCGCCAAGCGGTCGAGCCTCGGCATGCTCTTCTACCACTTTGACATTGGATTCTCTTACGATACTTCGACGTGGGGCAAGCGAGCACGTGAGTTGATGCAAGACTCGGCGTTGGACTTGTCGGCCGAGTTTACGACCACGGAGAGGGCAGCAGCTGACGTGTACAAGCCCGAGTTCAGTGTTGGTGTGCGCTTTCCTCATTTGTGGTGTTCGTTAAACGACTCCACGCATCGTGTGTCGACCATTTCACTTCCAGATCTTACGCGTGAGCGTATCGGAGACCAAGCGGTCCGTTTTGTGCTAGTCGTGGATGGGAATCAAATCCCAGCTCAGGTGCTGAATCAGCTTGGAGACCTCATCTCCCGACACGTCGCGATCGTCTCGTTGTCTTCGATCCAGCAGGATCTGCCTCGACATCTGTCCTCGCCTACCATGAACCTTGTCGTCAATCCAGACTCGCTCCCTCTCTGGAACGAATTCACCAGGTCGTACGTCGCTACGCTCGTGCGTCCGGACGGCCACATCGCCGCGCTCTTCGGCCCAAACGCCGACAACTTGACCGCCTCGGCTCTCCGCTCGGCCATGCAGTGCCATTGAGCGGTGCTCGTGGTTAATAGACGATCATATTTTTTAAAACTCGCCCAGTTTTACTACTAGTACAGTACGCCTTATGCCGACATGGCTGAAGTCGACGGCGGTCGTTCGTCTTCGGTCGACGGCTTGGCGGATAAGAACGGCTCCAACTCGATGGCGACCTCGCTGTCCTTCTTCTTGGCACTGGTCACAGCCTTGGGAGCCGCGGTGGCGTCCGCGTGGGGCTTCTCATCGTAGAACTTGATGAGCGTGGTCTTGTGCTTCTTCTTGCCTCCCTCGCCAGCCGACGGCTGCTTGGGCGGGTACATTGTGTACATGATCGTAGCTGTAGCCACCATGGCGATGGCCACGATGCCACGCACGCCAAAGGGCTTGCCGTTGTACTGCTTCTCTAGGAGCGCCGTGATGATCATCCCCACGACGACAGCGAAACTCTTTTCCACGTTACCACAGTACTTGATCACGAAGCCGACGATGACGCCGCCGACGGCCTGGCAGAACAACGCGAAGAACGTGCCGAAGGTCCAGCCGGCCCAGAGCCCGTCGTCCTCGGTCGCGAGAGCAGCCATCATGGTCGTGGCAGCCTGCGTCGTGGCTTCGACCGCAGCGGTCGCCGCCGTCGCCGCCGTGGCGGGCTGCGGCTTGGAGAAGAAGCCGTTGTCCGAGGTCGTGAGCGTCCAGAGCAAGATCGTGAGCTCGCCCATGATGCTCAGCTCGACGGTCACGACGTAGGCGTTGCGTTTCTGCGACTGCAGCGCACGCTGGATGATCGTCCCGGCCAGCGCTGACAGGATCGCGGCGATGAGCGCCTGGTACGCGCCCGTGAAGAAGGCCGCGTCGCTGTCACTGGGCTCTTTTGAGTGCTTAGCGACCTCTCGAGTCTTGCCCGTGGTCATGAGCACAGCAGCCGCGCAGAGGATCGTCAGCGCGACGATCTGCTGCTTGGACTGGTAGCGGCGCAGCATGAGGTAGACGAGCAGCGCGGTCCAGATGATCTTGGTCTGGTTGAGGATGTTGAACGTGACGCCGTCGAGCACGACGACCGCGGCCTGGTTCAGGTAGTTCTGCAGCACGTAGATGAGCGCGGGCGCCGCGGTCGTCTGCAGCGCCACGTGGAGGCTCCAGTTCTTGAGCTGCGGCGCGTACTCGCCCGTGAGCAGCAGCGGCAGCAGCCCCATGAGCAGCTTCATGAGCTCGATCACGCCCACGCGCAGCCCGACGTGCCGCGCCTCGCGCGCGTACCAGCCCATGAGCAGCGGCTGGAAGCCGATCTGCACGGAGAGCAGCGTCAGCAGCGAGAGCTTGGTGAGCACGAGCGGCGTGAAGAAGCGCCGCGCCGCCGACGAGAGCTCGCCGAGCGTCATGGTGGGAGCTGGCGAGGAGCTACGTTGGCGTGGGCCACGTGACGTTTGGTGCCAACGCCAACGTTGGAAAGGAGTAGAATGGAGAGAGCGACGGGGGGAGACGCCAATGTTGGTGCCGTACCGTAGTTCCAACGGGAAGGTCGGCAGGGCCAGATGGATGCACACGCCAACGTTGGATGCTTGGGTTGTTAGCAGGTGACAAAAGGTGAATACCAGGGGAAAACGGACGTGCCCAATTTCTCATCGGAGGAAAGTTCAGTGGAAAACGATGCATCGCCGCATTTTGGGCAGTAATCACCTGGTAAAACCACGCTTTTTGACCAAAGTCCACTGACAAAAAGTCGGTGTTCGTAGTGCCTCCGAGGCTCGGCCTTGTCCTCGACATCACCATCGGTACCAGCGAGTTGGTCCATGCGGCAGCTCAAGCAAAGCAATCGTTCTCGCGCTCGCGGTCGCTCAAGTACGAAATCGACGTATTCTGGGAGGCGCCCAGTGTTCTCTTGGAATATGTGAAAACGTGTCTTAATCGAACGCACCAAAGAAGAGAAGAATGTCCGGGTTCGTCCTGAGCTCGTATCGCTCTATCATCCCATCCGCTTCAAAAGTTGACATCTGCAAGAATTCACACACCTTTGTTGTTTCGTGTGTGGCAAGCCAACACATGGAACACGAATTGTCGTTGAGTTCACTAATTGCAACCCAGTACTGTAGACTGACAGTCTCTCCCATCACTTCCCCGAGAAACGAGATGACTCATTCGTTCATATGTTCAGACTCGCTTGTAGTGTTACGAGCTACAATACTTGACTTAGAAAGATTGCCATGGTACAATCTGTGCAATCTTTCAACCACAATTTTTCTGGACCTGTCGTAACACCACCCGCGACTCCTGGGAGCCCTATGAACGTTCTCCGGGTGAGATATCCCCAAACTATGCCGATATACCAAACTTCTACAGCTGCCTGCTCTCCTCATACTCAACACTCATATCAGCTTGTATTTCGCCTCGAACCACTCACCATCCATGGTACAGCATTAATTGTACTCACAGCAATCAGTAGCGCTCTTTGCATCGAATCTTGCCGAAGAAAGCAATCAACAACACGTTCACGTTCGCATCGCGTACAATCTTCACGAGAGAGAAGCACGGCTCCTTCGCCGTACTCCAGCCCGCTGAGATGTGCTGCTCATCGTCGCCTCAATACCCATCCTTTTCCCCTGCAATTACTTTGATCTCGCGGGATTAATTGAGGTGACGAATTCCATTTAGGCACCTCCAGTTTCTGACCGAATAGGACAAAATGTGAATACGGGAAACACGACCTCTACGAGTCGACGCCTCCCACCAAGAGGTTCAGTGCAACGCAATCGTCCGGATTAAACCCCTTTCACCGTCCACATTAGCGTCCACATTCGACCGTAATCACCTGATACAACCACCCATTTTGACCAGACCCCAAGTGAGCTGACCATGCTCCTGAGCTCCTCACGAGCTCATGCAATGGACGCCATCCTTCTACAGGCTTCTCCATAGCTTCTTCCCTGCGATATGCTACATCTTGTTCTCCGCTCGTTACATAATTCCTCTTCATTTCGTTACCACAGCGAACGACACGGACTCATACACTTTCGACAGCCGTCGGATTTGCGTTTGGTGGACTGCTTGACGCAGCAAGACTCCGCGGCTCAGCCTTGCTCTCGTTGGCGTCCTCGTCTTCCTGCAGCTCGAGCACGACGTCCTTGGCGTCGTCTGTCTCATGCTCGCTCGCGGTTGAGGCTCTTCGAGGCGACGCCGTCGTCGCGTCGTCTTCCTGCGCATCGAGCGCTGCCTCCTCGGCGTCTTGGTCTCGGCGGTCAGTGTCGAGCAGCTCCTGGTCACGTGCGGTCTCACGTGGCGCCGCGAGCCCCACGAGCCGCGCGACCGACGGCGAGTTGGCGAGCGCGTGGTGGCGATTGCTGTTGGCGATCTTGTAGGGCCGGCCGCACATGCGGTCCCAGAGCAAGATGAGCCAGAAGATAACCGTGAAGATGCAGAAGACCGTGAAGCGCGCCGACATGAACTCTTCGACCTCGTCGCCCGTGAGGCACTCGCAGCGCTCCGAGAAGATGGTCGTCATGCACTCGTTGCGGAACTGGCAGCAGCAGGGCTGGAAGGTCGTGATGAGGTCGCCGCAGTAGACGCCCGCCGAGCCGTTGCCCACGGCCTGCGAGCAGTTGCCCGTGCCGCGGCAGAGCGCGCAGCCCTGCGCGATGGGCGTCGGGTACGGGAAGTGGCTCTGGTGGTGGTGGTGCGTCGGCATCTGCGCGCGCGCCGTCGCGAGCTGCGCGACGAGCAGCACTGCGAGCAGCAGCCGCCGCGTGGCCGCCGCCGTCTCGCTGCTGCGTGGAGTCGGGGGTCCTCGTCGGGCTTGTCGCATCAAGTCGCTCTCAGCAGCAGCACGACATGCATCAAGTTGGTCCGGAAAGCAAGCGGGGGAGCTTCTGTTTGGGTGGCATAGAGTGCGCCGCGTGGAAGATGGTGGCAGACTTGGTGTGGTGCATTGGGACATGGCTACATTTCGCGTCATGATTGACGAGAATTGACATTGACGAGAAGATCACTGAGATGCTGACAAGGGATGGAATGTGTCGTCGGGTGGGCATGGGGAATATGCAGAGCGTGGGAGCTGCGTGTGTATTTAGGAGATATTAGCGGGCTTGAAGACATTGAATCCGTCGCCGGCCGTACTGACAAGCACGCCGGGGCACTGCGGGTGGAAGTGGACCTCCTTGATGTCGGTCTGGCCCTGGTGGATGAAGAGGAGCTGCGGCGGCAGGTCCACCTTGGGGTTCTCGCTGTCGGGCTCGGCCGACGCAGCCTCGGGGTCTTCTTCGACCGACATATCCCAGACCGAGATCTGGTTGTCGGCGCCGGCGACCGCGAGCACCGACTCGTCCGTCGGGTGCCACTCGATCGACGTGATCGGCGCCGTGTGGTAGCGGAAGTGGGCCACGACCTCGTTGTTCTTCTTGGAAAAGTTCCGCAGGTCCCAGATCTTGAACGAGCCGTCGTCCGAGCCGGACGCGAGCAGGTACGCCACGTTGCGGTTCCACGAGATCACGTTCACGTCGTCGTCGTGCGCGAGCACGTCGAGCACGCTGCGGTTCTGGTTGTTTTGTCGCGTATCCCAAATGCGGATCGTGCGATCGGACGAGCACGACGCGAACACGGTCTCCTCCGTGGGCGACCACTGGATGTCTTCGACCGAGCCCGTGTGGCCCGTGTACGGCACTTTGTTGACCTGCCACGAACCCTCGGTCGGGTCCCAAACGTAGATGAACTTGCGCAAGTCGCCCGAGGCGAATCGACCGGCGCGCACGGGCGACCAATCCATCGCGAAGCCTTCGTCCGGGTGGCCTGAGAACGTGTACACTGGCTGCTGCTTGGTCGGCAGCGGCGTCGCGAGCTTGCCCTCGAGTGACTCGAGCTGCTTGGAGATATCCCACATGTGCACTTTCTTCAGGTCCGACCACGTCGCGACGATGTTGGACGACTGCGGCATCGAGCGGATACGGTTCACGCCGCCCTTGTGAGGGATGGAGCGCGACTCGAGAATCGGATCGCCTTCGACGTCGTCGTCGTCGTCCGACTCCTCGGCCTCCGAGTCCGAGTCGTCGCTGTGCTTGGTCTTGTGGAGATCGGCCATCTTCATGACCGTGATCTGGTTCTCTTCGGGCTTGGCGGCCTGCGTGCCCGAGACCACGTACATGGACATGGGGAAGCGCGTGCGCACGGCGCCGAGGTTGTCGCGCACAATGTCGATACTGAGCGCGGGCCACTCGGCCGTCATCGCAAAGTACATGTCGTACGCCGAGCTGTCGTAGTCGAGCACTTCGTCTTCGCCGAGCGCGTCCACGCCGGGCATGAACACCTTCTTGATCTCCTTGGGCTCTTCGTCGTCGTCCTCCATGTTGACGTCGCCGCCGTTGGCCTTGTCGCCGTTCTCGTTCTCGTCGTCGTCGTCATCATCCTCTTCTTCCTCGCTCTCGATCATCTCTTCGTCTTCGAGATCGTCGCCGAACGGGTCTTCGAACTCGAGCGCCTCGTCGTCTTCATTGTGCTCGCCCTCGAAGGCCGCGCCGCGCTTGGGCGCGTGCTCCACGTCGCTCGCCGCGCGCTTCTTGAGGCTCATGGTCGGCCTGCCACTGCCGCCAACCAACGCGCCGGGCTATGATGCGCGAGGAGCTCCGATCGATGATTGGCCGAAATGCGAACCACTGTACCCATTCGTTGGACGCGAAAGTTCAGTTTTCATTCTGTCTGTTACAGTACAAATCCTCCAAATCCGTGTGGACCACATGATATTGATCGTGTTGGTCCTAGAATAGGGCGAGATGGGCTGTCCTAGAATAGGGCACTCTGGAAACACCGCTGAAGAGCTCCGGGTCAACCTGGTGGAGCAGCCACACCATGCTGGTGTTCCGATCTGGCGCGAGCGCGCGGCGCCTGCCGCTGCTCGTGCGCCGCAACCACACGAGCGACGGCGCCGTGCTGCGCGAGATGGTCCGGTGCGTGGTCGCGCGACTCGGGGGGCTTTGCGTCCACGGAAAAAAAAACTCACAGCCATTTTGCGAGCAGGAAGGTGGACTATGACAACTACGCGTGCGGACTGCTCTTCCCGCAGGAGACGCGCAAGGCCTTCTTCGCGATCGTGCGTCGCTGCATTGCTACAAGTCATTAATGTGCATGCTGAGCCTTTTTTTTGTGTCCAGCGTGCAGTGAATGCCGAGATCGCCGCGATCAAAGACACCGTGCGCACGAATCCGGCGACGGGCAAGATCCGCATCCAGTGGTGGCGCGAGCGCATCTACGACATGTACGCGGCCGGCGAGCGCCCGCCGCCCGAGACCATGCTGCTGCGCGTCTTGGGCGAGGCCATCAAGGACCACGACCTCACACGGCGGTGGTTTGAGCGCATGATCGACGCACGCGTACGTTATCTTTTTTTCATCCCTACACCAACCACGATTCTCTCGACGAGACCACTCAAGGCTGCTTTTTTCCGAATTGGTCTACACAGGACGAAGATCTCGACACCGACCAGTTCCAGACGCTGCGAGAGCTCGAGACGTACGCCGACCGCACGGCGGCGTCGCTGCTTTACCTGTCGCTCGAGTGTCTGGGCGTGCGCGACGCGACCGCCGACCGTGCGGCTAACCACACAGGCGTCGCGATCGGCCTCACGACGCTGCTGCGTGGCACGCCATTCCACCTCTCGCGCAACCAGCTCTACCTCCCGGAGGAGCTGCTGACGAAGCACGCGATCACGAACGACGACTTGCTCGCAGCCACGGAGGATCCGGCGGCCGGCGAGAGACTCGCGCCCGTGGTCTTTGAGGTCGCGTGTCGAGCCCTCGAACACCTGCGAGCCGCTCGCTCGCTCAAGAGCCAAGTGCCCAAGCAGTCGGTGCCGGCGCTGCGTGCGGTGCTCCCGTCGTCGCTTTTCCTGGAGCAGCTCGAGAAGGTCAACTTCAACGTGTTTGACGCCTCGCTGCACACGCGCAGCCCCGTGGATCTCCACTTGCAGTTCATGAAGGAGTACTTCCTGCGAAGGTACTAGTGTAGCACACGGCGTGCGTGCGGAGGGGGGGATGTAAGAAAACAACCATTGTCCACTGTTTTGTTTGTATCCACCATTACCAAACGCGACGAGGTCGGGGGGAGAGAGCGGCGAGGCGGAGTCGTGTCTCCTAGCGCAGCCTATCGATCGAGTTGAGTTGCCTTGTGCGTCTGTTCTGTGATATGTGAGAGAGAGCAAGAAAGTCGTACAAGCGTTGTCGGGCGTCTCGGATTATGTTCGCGGCTTCTTCGGGTACGACGAGGACGACGGCGTCTCGTGTGTGCTGTTGGGGCTGTTGCCGTTGCTGCCCGTGGGCTGCGGGCTCGTGTTCGGGCGCCGCTTGTTGTCCAGCGCCGCGAGCTGGCCTTGCAACTGGTCTTTCTTCAACTTCACGCGGTTCTCAAACTCGAACCCGCTCTTAAAGTAGTCCAGTCGCGACGGCGCCGAGATGTGGAGCAGCTCTTCTTCGATCGCGCAGGCCTACTCACGCCACCACGGTTCCGTGAGCAATTCCCTCTTTTTTTGATTTTGTTTCCTACCATGGACCTCGTGAGCAGCTACGCACCACTTGCAAGAGATCTTCGTACGACATGCACCGGCTGCTGTAGGCGTCGCGGATCTTGGACCGCACGGCCTGGCGCTCTTCGATCGTCAGGTACATTCGCCAGTCCTGCATGGTCGCGCTCGACGCCGCCGACGACTGCGTCACGCTGCGCGTCGTCATGGTCGGCACGGCCGTGGCCGAACCAACGCCGCTGCTACTACCGCTGCCGCCGCCGCTCGCGCCGCTGCGGTTGCCGCTCAAGTTGGATCCCGGGCGGTTGTAGACGCCCGAGGACGTGACGGCGCGCAGCATCTGCGGCGGCCCCGTGGACGGCGACGCGTGGAGCACCGACGGGATCGCGTTCATGCCGACGCCGAGATGGCTCGCGAGGTTGGGCGGCCCGACGCCGATCGCGTGGCCCGAGCTCGAGGCCGCGCCGCCGCTGAGCGTGCGCTTGAGCGACGGGATGGTCGTCGTGGCGCCGCCGCCGCTGCTGGCGCCCACGCCGCCGCCGTTCGCGCTCGCCGAGTCCTTCATCTGGCTAATGTTCATCTTCGGCTCGAGGTCGTGGGTTGGCGCAGAACGGTTCTACGGGGGAACCGAAAACCACAGCTGAGGAGATGGGGATGGTTCTGTTGGTTCGTTCCGTTGGCGCGCCGCGCAGCTGGTGCAGATGGTTCCGGCACCCGATCTTACTCGGGCTCGGGTGGCGCGTTGGCGTCTCGGGTTGGGGCCGGGGATCGGGGCGGGGCGCCGTGGGAAAGCAAAACTGTTCCCCACCTTTTCCGTCGAAAAAAGCCCACACGGAAGGAAAAGCAAAAACCAAAAGAAAACAAACAAAAAAAAGGGGGAAGGAGGAGCATGAGGAAAAGATGAGCCAACCCTCGCGAAGCTCCTGTAAAAACCGCTTCGGCCAGGTTACAGTCGAGCGTAACCCTCAACAAAAAGCCCCCCGTTGCCAGAGAGAGTTCCTTGAGCCATGTGGCGCAGTCGGGTTTAACAGAGAGCTGACGACCGGCACAGTTTCCCAGGTGGTTCTCGGTAAAAACGTCCAAAGCACAACTTGCCCTCCGGATGGGATCCGGTTCCAACGCTCCAACTCGTCCCAAAGCTCCGGACGGTCCGTCCACATGGGCGGAGAGCCATTCCCATTCCCACGCCAACACCTCTTCCTAAATATTACTATTCATACCAACCATCGAGTCGAGTCGTCCTGGGCCGGTCGTCAAGATGACCGTCTTTCTTCGCCGTCTCTCTCGGGGCGACGCCTGCCTTCTCCTCCCGGCGCCGGAACCTTCCTTTACTCGACGTGACTGATGAGATCTCTGGCTGTTGGCCGACCTGGATTCTCCCGAACGAGAGAGAGTCTGCTCTCACTCTCGCCATTCAGTTGATTCTAGAGAGATGCACTCGGAGATGGAGGAGACATGTAAAGTTGCTCTTAACCAAACCGTTTTCGGAGGCCTCGCTGTGTGGTAGCTAGCTATTGACTGCGGTGGGTTTTGCCGTGCTTGACGACGATGTGGTCAAAGTACCAGAGGTAGAGCGTCTGTACGACCACCAAGACGGGCATCAGCACGAGCTCGAGCGGCGTGTTCACGCGCGGCGCGACGCCGTTCGCGAGTGCTCGCAGCACTTGCAGGATCAGCTCGTTCGTGATGGCGTAGTGGCCTCGCGAGATGCCCCGGATGAGCACTTTGGCTGCGGCGTCCACCGACATGGCGTTGCCTGGCACGACGAGCAGCTTGGTGACCTCGGGCTTGAACGCCTGCTCGTCAGCGAGCAGCGGCGAGTCCATGTCGCCAGGATAGTACACCGACGTCTCGATGTCGTACAGCTTGAGCTCGTTGCGTAGCGCGTCGCTGAGCCCACGCACGGCGTACTTGGTGCTCGAGTACTCGGAGTAGCCAGCGACGGACGCCAGCCCGCCCTCGGCGTTCACGAAGACGATGCGACGCTTCATTTTCTCACTGGCTGGGAGTGGCGAGGCGACCATCGCAGGCAACGCAGCCTTCACCAGGTGCAGCGCGCCGAAAAAGTTGGTGTCCATGGCCTTGTGGAACGAATGCAGGTCCTGCTCGAGCAGCAGCCCGGGCATGCAGATACCGGCGTTCAAGATGACGTGGTCTGTGACGCGGCCGTGGAACGTGTTGGCATGCTGCACGGCGTTGAACACGGCGTCGAAGTCCGAGACGTCGCACGCGCACGTGAGCACGGGGTGGCTCTTGACGTCGCTGCGCCGGCTCGACTCGATCTCGCGCTTGGCGGCCGCGAGCTTGTCGGCGTTGCGAGCCACGATCGTGACCTTGGCACCAGCGCGAGCGTATTGCTTGGCCAGTGCGAGCCCGAGTCCGCTGCTTCCGCCAGTGATGATGACGTGCTTGCCGGCGACATGGAAGCCTGGTGCAGTGGCCGAAGTGTAGAGCCACGACTGAGAGGCCGAGTTAGATGTTGTGAGAAGCGTGGCCATTCGACAGAAGAGCAACGACGTACGAGAAGACAGAGGCCGGCCCAGCCTCCACAGACAGCGATAGCGGTGGTCGCAGCGGTCGAGACCATGGTCGGCGGATTGAAGAATGAGCTCTCAGTGGTGGCCACGGTCTCCATTGTCTTCCTCCAGCGGTCTCTTCAACTTGGGCAATGGCTCGAATACTGGCCCTTGACTCATCAAGGCGAGGGGCAAGAATCTGATCCCACGGCTCGATGAGTCTCTCATGACAGGCTCATCTCCCTCGGCTGCTGGCCAAGAAGACGACCGCGACCGCGATTGTCTTCCACTCTCGAACGATCATCAACGTAATGGGTTCTGTGGACTCTTCAACGTGGAGAATACTGCCAAGTACTAGTAGTAATCTGTTCCAAGGGCTTTTGACTCATCCACGCGACAACGCCGAGCCTGGTCCCACCGATCGATGCGTCTAGCTCCATGGCTCTCGATAATATGAAGTGAATCTCGCTACTAACGCTCCGAGCCTGCTGTCTGCATCGAAGCAGTCGTCAAATGGAGGTCTCACTGCAGTATACAGCCACTGCAGCCATCGACAGGTTTGTCTACACGTCGTAATCGTTCACGGCAGGAGAAGAACGGAAGAATGTTACAGTGGACGTCGTGAACCGAGACCCTCTCCATTCTCACGACGCGCCCTGCGGCCACACTGTCGGTGCGTGTCGGTCGCAAAATGCATCGAACCGACTGTGCAGCGCCGTCTCCAGTGCTTCGACTCGCTGCAGCGCTGCCTTCGCGTCGCCTTCGTCTTGTCCGTCGAGTCGTTCTCGCCTGCGACGCCGCTCCAACGTCTCAGCGTCGTGTAGCGCAAACGCGAGGGGGTTCACCGACGGCGTCGGCTTGACTCGCGACTGGCTCCTGCTCTTTTCCGTTGTCTTCCGCTGCTGCGTTCTCTTCTGCTGTTGGCGTTGGCGACGCGACGCCCTTGCTGCCACGGTAGAACTCGACTCGGAGCCTTCTTCTTCTTCTCCTTCCGACAACACATTCTCGCGCAGATACGTCTGCCACTCGTCGCGCAGCACGTAGCCGTACTCGTACTCGTCGTCCTCGTCGTCCTCTTCCTCTCCATTCTCTTCCATCTCTCTATTGTCTCCATGCTCTTGGCTGTCGTAGACTCCTGTCGTATAGGGCGATGTGGTATTGTAGTAGTCGTAGTTGTAGTAGTGACCATCAGAGGGTGTCGTAGTAGAAGAGGCGTTGGAATGATACTGATACTGCTGGGGAGGCGCTGGTGGCGGATACGCGCGCGCCACGAGCTGCGAGAGCGGTGTGAAGGGCGAAAGCCACGCGCCGACGAGCTCTCCGCGCTGCTGGCGACGCTGCACGCGCGCCCATTGCTCGGGGAACGGGTACGGCGGCGGGATCCACCACGGACTGCTCATGAGCTCCATTCCCAATACCGTACTCGGGGGTCACCGAGTTGGCGTTCCAACTATGATATATTACAGGTAAGATATGGTTTAAAGGAGGTAAAATATGTTTTAGCAGAGGGTCCTCTGCCGGGCGATGCGCCAATGGCTCCATTTCCCATTTGACTGGCCTCGAGATGCCGCCGCAGAAGCGTAGCCGCGCCGCCAAGCACGAGGACGCCGACATGGGCGACGGCGCCGACGCCAACGTTGGCGTCGGATCCAACGTTGGCGCCAACGGAGCCGCGCCGAGCGACGACGACAGCGACTCGGACGACGACGACGACGACGAGCTCTCGTTCCACGAGCAGCTCAACGTCTCGGACGACGACGACGACGACGATCAAGACCAAGACGACGACATGGACGGCGGCGCGAGCAAGTCGAACGAGAGCCGCCTCGTGAACGTCGAGTTCGTCTTCTCGGACCCGCGCGAGGAGCATTTCCACAGCGTCAAGCAGTTTCTGCTCGCGTACCTGCCGTCCTCGCAGCCCTTCAACGTCTCGGGGCTCGCGAGCCTCATCGTCGCGCAGGTCGCGGCCGGCACGATGGTCTGCGCCGAGGGCGAGACCGACGTCTACGGCTTCATCACGGCGCTCGGGCTCGCGCGCTACAAGGACGAGAGCGCCATCCAGCAAGTGCTGAGCTACGTGACCAAGCGCTGCCCGGCGAGCGAGGCCGCGCGGCTGCAGCAGCTGCTGGCCACCAAGAACGTCGCGCTCGTGGTCAACGAGCGCATGGTCAACATGCCCTACCAGCTCGTGCCGCCGCTGCATTCGGCGCTCCATGAAGACATCGAGTGGGCCGTTGAGAATGAGACCACGCCCGAGCTGCGCAAGAGCTTCGAATTTGACTACTTTTTGATTCTCTCGAGCTGCACGATGGAGAAAGCGGGCGCTGTCGCGACGAGCGGCAAGGGCAAGGGCAAAAAGGCCAAGACCGAGTACGCGCAGACCGCCAAGTTCTTCAGCAACTTTGAGGACGAGTTCCTCGAGCCCGAGGCGGAGTTGACGTACACGTTCGAGACGCCGCGCGGCGACCGCGAGCGCGAGCACGAGCGACCCAACCTGGCCCCAAAGCACAGCGTCGTCATGCTTATTGAGCGCGCGCGCCACAAAGCCGCGCTCAGCAGCATCGCCGCCATGATCAACGCCTGAGCTGACTGATATTGGAGGACGTAGGAGATAAAGCAAAAACGGAGATATGTATTTACACCACGTGGTGCTGCTCCATCCAGTCCTTGGCGAGCCCGATGCTGTTGCGCAGCGACCGCAGCTCGCGTTCTTCTTCCGGTAGCAAGAAACGCCGGCTCAGCTGCGACGCCGGTCGTGGGGGCAAACCGTTGTCGTCGTCCTGTGTCCCGGGGTCTTCTCGAGAGACGCCGTTATGCCAGTACGACGCTCGCTTCCGTAGCGGAGACAGTGGTGTCGGACGCAGCCCGCTGCTTTCGGCTTGTGCTGCTTTTGGTTGTTTCTCTTGTTCACTCGGTTGCGGACGTCGCCGCTCTTGTGCTTGGGTTTCGACGCTGCGAACCACGCGGTCAACTGTCTCCGGTGTGAACGACGCCAGTTTCTTCTCGAGCATGTGCAGCTTTGCTCTCTGCCTGGCAACTGGCGACAAAACCGGAGTGGTTTGTGCTGCCGAGGGCTTCGTGGTCTGGTGTTTGGGCTTGGTTTCTCGCCGTCTCGCTTCTTCGCGGGCTTGCTGGCGCTCCAGAAACGCCGTCGTCTTGGCCAGCATCGCAGTGCGACCCGCTCCTTCCACCATCAACGGCTCAACTAAGCCATCAACATCCTCTGCACTCGTTGAGAGGATCTGCTGAGTCGCTTGCTGGAGCCGCTGGGCCGTCGCGACCACCGCGGCCTCGCTCTTCTGCCGCTGGAGCGAGATCTCCGAACGCAATTCGTCGCGGATCTCGGCGACTTTGGCACGGTATTGCTGCTCGAAGACCTCGAGGCGGAGAGAGTAGCTCTACGAGCACGCTCGAGTCAGTAGAGAGGGCTGGGGTTTCCTCGTCTTCTGCGACTCACCTCCTCGAGCATTGTCACGTGGCTCTGTAGCGCTCGCTCCTCCTGCTGCTTGACGAACATGAGCTCATCAATCGCTTGCGTCAGCGTTGACTGCCACTGCTGCGAGCCTGCCGTTTGACAAGTTAAGCAAACGGCAGTCACTTGGTAAAAAAAGCCTCATCACGTACGCGCATTGTGTTGTCGCGCGAGTATCTTGACCTGACTTCGTATCGCTGCGACGTGCTGATCGATCGATAGCGTCAGCGTCTCCTTTGACGATGCGTTCTTTCTTTGTCTACGCTCGTTTTCGTCTTCTGCGCTGCTGTTACTGCTTGTGGCGTCCCCACTGCTCGTGCTCTTCTGTGGTTTCGTTGTCTTCCTCGTCTCTGGGACCGACTTCTTCGCCGGTGGTTTATTGAGAAAAATGCGTCTCAGTCGATCCAGCTTTGCCGCAGACGGCTGGCCGACCGCTCGTCCATGTTTCGGATGCCTGAAAAAGTCCTCGTACGCCTCCGAGTCCTCGCCGTCGAGCTCGAGCTCGTCTCTACTACTACTACTGCTGCTGCTGCTGCTACTACTACTACTCTCGAGGTGGTCCCAGCGCGATCGCCGCCGTCGAGGCGAAGGCTCTACGCTCTCATCGCTGCTCATTACTGGCGACACGTACGTGCTGCCACGACGTGCCGGACGACGGTACATGGTCCTGTTGGAGTTGGTGCTGCTCGGTGTCGTTTCGGAAGAACACCAGCGAAATAAACCTAATTGATACAGGTTTCAACAACAAACATGGGTACATTTTGAGAAAGTGCACCAACCCACGAGGAATAGTGGATCTTGAGAAAGAAAACCTCACAGCAGCGACTGCGGCAGTCGCGCGCCGGCGTCGAGTCGGATGGTTTCGCCGTTGAGCATCGGGTTCTCGATGATAGCTTGCACCAAGTGCGCGACTTCGCTCGGGTCGCCCAGGCGCTTGGGAAACGCAAAGCTGCCGATCGCCTTGGCCTCGGCGTGCTCAGGCCCCGACATGGCCGTGCGGAAGCCACCTACAATAGTCATATTGCTCGGTCAGCATCGACTCACTTTTCCAAGTGTTCTAATACACGCTTACCTGGAGCGATGGAGACGACGCGAATGCCCAGGTGGCCCAGGTCTCGCGCCATGGGCACCGTCATGCCCACGATCGCGGCCTTGCTGGCAGCGTACGCGACGCGCCCGATCATGCCTTCGTACGCGGCGATGCTGGACGTGTTGATGATGACGCCGCGCTCTCCATCGCCCGTTGGTGTTCGTGTGGCCATTCTATCGACACAAACCGGCCCTCAGTCTGACACTCAACCTCAAACATGTGGTGTTTCTCTTTGTAGTCGTACCGTGCTGCCGACAGACGTGCGACGTGGAATGTGCCGAGCGTGTTTACCTGCAAGACCCGTTCGAAGATCTCGGAAGGATGTGGTGCGAGATTTTCGTCCACGATGGAGGCTCGTGCGAGAATGCCCGCGTGGTTCACGGCGACATTCACGGGCTGTCCGAAGACCGCATCGGCGAGGTCCAACGCGGCTGCCACGTCCTGCTCGTTCACAACCTACCAAACGGTTGCGGTTACCAGAAAGCTATGTATCCAGCTAGCTTTCGCTTACGTCGGTGGGCGCGAATCGAGCGTTTGGGCCAAGTTCCACGGCGATTGCGGGGCCAGCGCTGCCGGGCAAGTCGCAGAGCACGACGCGCGCACCTTGCTGCACGAGGCGAGTCGAAGTGGCTCGACCCAGGCCCGACGCAGCGCCAGTGACAATCGCGACGACGTGCTGGAGCGACATGGTTTCATAGATTGAAGAACTCTTCTGAACGATGCCGATTGCCGACTGTGTCGAGTTGGGGTCTGGCGATTGTAGATGCCCTCGCTCACTCAGCACAAGTGCGCTCGGGATAGTGGAGATGCTGGATTCTCGTGAAGACTGATACAGCTCCAGCATTGCAACTGAGACTGGAATCTCGGTCAGCCAGCATTCATGGGGATGGACGTGAGGTTAGTATCATTCAATCACCAAGTCAACCGACAGTGCCGAATGGCTTTGAATTGGCTCCCTCTTGGCTTATGGACTGACAAAGACCTCATCATAAATCCACACATCTTTGGTCCGACCCGTGGATCTTTTTCTTCTCCGTTGTTCAGTGAGCGACGAGTAAATCCTGGTGCGAGGATGGACACGCACGCGTCCGGCGTTCTGTCATCGCCTATATTCGATGGCGATTCGCTCGACCACAGGTCCACTCATCATACCCATTATCTCCAGAGCTTCATGTTTGACTCGATCAGCTCCCTCAAGCAGTCTTCATAATCCCTGTGCTGGTCCAGCACCTAGGTTTACGCGCTGTTCAAGACAGCCATTTGGTGACTGATACTGCAGGCGTCTCTCCACATCAACTGCAATGGTGTCGTCACGATGAGTCCAACACAATATTCTACGCTTGCTGAAGAGACTGAGAGACCAACCAAACAAAACTTCTCGCTTGTTAAAATGAGACCGAGAGATCGAGCTAGCCTACAATTCTTCGTGGGCGCCTCGCGGGTTCGCGTCTTGTTCTCGCCGCTCCACTAACGCTGTGATGGCAGCTTCCACGGCGTCTCCATGGCGACGTGAGCACGCTGCTGGGGTCTCGAACTTGAGTGCATATACGCACATCTTGGGCTCTTCAACGGACAGCACGCGGTTCGTCTCGCCGCACAGCACCTCCACATTCACTGCGCGTTCCTGCTCGTTCGCGCACGCCTCGCCGTGGTCAAACCTTTGACGCTGAATGACCGCGTTGGCATCCACGAGATCTACAGTTGCGTCATTAGATTGCCAACCTTCCCAAACGCCCATGAGGATTGGTGGCTGTACAGCCGCCTCGGCATCCTCCTCCTCCTCACGGTCTTCGAGTCCAAGCTTGGAGAGTCGCTCTGCACGCTGCCACTTGGCATAGCCCGGCTCGGTTTGCGTGATGTTCTGGAAAGGGCAGAAGACGACCACGTACTCGCGCGGGATCACGTTGGACGAGCCGCCCTTGAGCTGCTTCTCGTTGACCGTGAACGGGAAGCACTGGCCCACGAGCGCCACGAACGCCTCGAGCCCTTGCGCCGGATCGAACGTGGGCTCCTCCACGAGCTTACGCTGCACGTGGGCCTTGAATTGCCACTGGCGCATGTGGTAATAGATAGCACGCAATTGGTGGAGCTCCTCCTCACTTGGCTGGGTGCCGACTTCCTCCATGCGCTCCTCCAAGAACTGCTGCGCTTGCTGGAATGACGTCTGCAAGCCCCTCGTGTGATCGAGAATCTTGTGCAGCTCTCTAGCGAGCTGGTTCACTCGGCTCTCTGCCGACGCGGCGTACGCCTCACGGATCTGGATCGCCTTCTCCACGAACCTCAGACGTTTCTGCAGTTCGCTCAGCTTGTCCTCGCGTCGTTGTGTGCACGTGTCCGCACAGAACCCAGCCGCTTCATCACTCCCATCGCAACAGTCGCACACACCGTCACCCAGAAACGCCGTGGGCACGCACTGGCCGTCGCTTGCGCTCGACACGCACTGGAAGAATCCCTGCGACGTGGATGCCGTCGATGCACAGGCGCTCGTGGCCGGCTCGTCCGAGCCATCGGCGCAGTCGCAGTAGTCGTCATTGATGTACGCAGCGTCGAGGCTTGCAGCGCAGGGCACCGCACGCTTCTGCGCTTCAACCGCCGCTACGACGGCCGCGTCGCTGAGAAAGTCCCAGTCGTCTTCCTCCTCCTCCTCCTCCTCCTCGTCATCAACTGAGACCACCACTGATCGTCTCGACGTCGCCCCGCCGCGAGAGACCGAGGCCGCGTGGACGGGCTGGCAGACAGCGAGCAGTGCAAGTGCAGCGACGAGCAGCAGCAGCAGCGCCGCGCGGCGCCGGCCGTCGAGAAGGCTCGCCATTCGTTCGTCGAGTCCGTCGTGACAAAGTGACACGAGTCAGCACGTCAATGAGGAGCTACGCTGTTATCGGATTGGTGGAAATATAGTCTCAACATGTTTCGATTGGTGGATAATGTATCTGAGCCCGGTCAACATGGCTACATTTTTCTTGGAACCCTAGACAGTGTAATAGACCGTCGAGACCACACGCTTGCGCAGGAACGGCGGCACGGACGCGAACGACTCGTCCTCGTCGCTACCCCAAACATCATCTTCGCACGAAGAGGACGATGCCGAGGCGAGTTCGAGCGGCGCTGCTGCTTCGTGCGAGTCCGGGATCTCGTCGACCTTGAGCATCTCAGCTAATGCACTGCCCACGACGCCTGCTTGTTCGTCTCCAGCCGGCTCGTCCTCTTCTCCCTCATCGCTGTCGATCTCCTCGATATGGCGATCGTTCTCCGTGTCTTCTGTATCGTTGGAATCCCCACGATCGCGTTGGGGCGTCACACCGAAAGTCTTCCTCATCTCGTCGTAGGCCGAGCGCGACGATGTCACATCCTTCGGTTGGAAGAGCGACATTGACATGGCCGACGCCATGGCAGCTGGCGAGAGCAGCGAGAGACTATGGACTTCGGTCTCGAGCACATGAGCCGGTTCTGTATAGTGCAGGGATGGCTGGTCGATCTTTGAAGAGGCTGGAACATGGAACGAAGGAAGCAAGTCTGCGAGTTCGTGTGGACGCGTCGGCGTCACGATCTCTGGGGCATGCGGTGAAAGCGGTCGCGCGGTCTTTCCCGAACCGTTCAATGTAGAATCTTCTGCTGGAGCTTTTTCATATGACGGCTGCATGAGCCACGACGGAGTCTGGTCTCGTCCTCTCTCTCTGGGCACGGCAGGAATCTCCTCGGTGTCAACAGAGCGCGACAGACTGTTAGTCTGTTGTGAGCGCGAGTCCACTGCTACGTTCAGTCCACTTGATTCGTCAAGCACCGGCGTTTGACTTCCATTCAAGCTCTCGACGATTGGCCCAACACTATCCAACGGCATCTCATGCTTCAACGACTTTGAAGGCTCTTGTGACGGAGTCTGGTCCGCAAAGTGCACGTGCGGCTCGTTGTCGGTCGATGTCTCATTCTCAACTACTTTTTCAGTCTCCTCTGCCTTAGCATCAACCTGCTCCTGTGCCTTCACACTTGCGTTTCCGACAGGTGCCACTAGTTTGCCATTGCTCGTCGCGATAGCAGTGCTGAGCCCGCTCGATTCTTCGAGAAGAGACTTGCTATCATCAATATGAACAGTTGGCGAATCCGACGAATCAGTGGCAGATGCGGGAAGTTCTTGGGCTGCTTCTGCTTGGGGAGCTTGCCGCGAGTTCTCTACGAGCAAGCCAAGTGGCGAAGTCTCGAGACCGCTTGACTCCTCCAAACGATTCTCCACTTCGCCTCGAGGCTTCTCGTCAACCTTGGGATGGTCGGCCGACAACTCTTCGCTCAGTTCTGGCTTCCATGACGCGAAAGACGGCTCGCTGTCAGTTTCGGCTTCGGTTTTGCTCAATTCTTTTGTTTCACGCGGGCGAGACGGAGAAAATCCGTCTTGCGCTATTACTTCGATGCCACTTGACTCTTCCATTTGTCGTTCATCCGCAAGCGCCTCGGTATTGGACGAATCAGAATCAACATGTCCCGCGCGTCGAGCTACAGAGTTGGACTGATTGACGTTCTCGTTCCCACCAAGACTCAAACCACTCGACTCCTCCACGGAAGGAGGTTCTGTCGACTCGTCATCGGCCACAATCGCACCGTAGGATCGCACACCTTCAGGCTTTGCAGTTACGAGAAGCCCACTCGACTCTTCGACAACTGGCGTCGCCGCTTCTGAGCCACAAACCAGTCGAGTTGCGTCAGCTTGCTCGTCAGACGCCACGTTCTGTTCCACTGTAGCGGGGCTTGAAGAGACCACGGCTGTCTCCAACCCACTTGACTCCTCTGGCTCCACACGACAAGCATCTCCGTCCTTTGCAGTTTGGATATGAGAATCGACAGACTCCCGTTCCACTGAATTATCTTCAAATTCTCCCTCAACCGACTTGGGGCGCTTGGATACTGGCTCGACCAACAGAGGCCACTCCTCCGACTCCTTCCGCTTCATTCCGACGTGTGTGGTGACCTCCTCATCCTCAACACGCACATCCTTACGATCAAACTGTGCTGCTTCTTCGTCATCTGCTGGGTTTGTGTCTCGGTCGTCGCCACTAACGAGTGATTTTACCATGTCATTCGTCGCGGCCTGTAGGCTCTGCGCCACTTCAACCATCCGAGGCTTCACACCATCAAAGACGTGGTCCAATATGGCCCCCTTCTTCTGGATACCTCGAGGGATTCGGCTCTTGGTCTCCTCCCCGACATCGATACCTGGAAACTTGACTTCATCGATAAGCTTGGATTTGGAGAATTTGTAGCTGCCGATCGCCTCATAAGTTGGCGTGCCATTCTCGTCGATAGTGCACGGTGAGAGCAACCGTCCAGTCTCCTGCGGACTCTGCCCGCCCTCTTGTTCCGGAGGCTTCTCGTCTTGAATGTCTTCCAAGGCCCTCACAGTCGGGTGCTCAATCCGCCGCCCACCACGAGGCCATGCAGGTAGCAGCGCTTTGGCCGTTGCGAGGCCGAGACGCGCGATGCGCTCAAGTCGCAGGATCCGCAGTGTCGCCACGAACACTGGCAGCAGCGTCTCGCGGATATCGACGTAGACCTTCGAGAGCACGTTCATGGTCACGGCAATCTCACAGACTGAGCCGAGGAGAAGTCTTTTTCGGCCATGTGGCAGTTTGCATCAAGTCCGGGACGGGGCCTCTCCATCTCGGTGAAACCTAGACAAAGACTTCGGCGTCGCGTCCCAAATGTAGCCATGCTCACACACGTCGCAGATTGGCGTCAGATCGAGCAGCTCTACTTCAAAACTGGGCGTGATAATCGAATCGCGGCTTCGATAGCGGCCTCGCATGCCTCGCTGACATGAATCTTCCTACAACGCCATCTAGTAAGCATCAGTATGGAAGCTGATACGATGTTCAACTTACTCCCACGAACATCCGGTAATGTTGTAGAATTGGGATGTGCTGGTGGTAATCAGGGATAAACATCCGAAGAACGTCTCTACAGGATGGCGATGAGCTGCAAGTAAACTTGGCGTTGGATGCAATCGAAGCATCGACGTTTGGAGAGACGACGCCACTTCGACTAGCTTGATTGTCTTAAAGTGACCGATCAAGTTCATATTGCTGCTCGGATTTCCAATCTGAATTCTGATAGCGTACCCTCAGGTGGCTCTCTGCCGTCCTCTTTCTCCTCTTCCAACCTCGTACTTCAGCCACAAGACAGACGATGACAAACACTTGTCGTCGGTGCCAAGATTTTGAAAATGCTTGTTGGTTTTGAGGATTTGTGGACTAATATCGGACTCAACACGGTGAGACTTGAAGCTGGCAAGTCTGATCGCCAACGACGATGATGCAACTTCCGGGAGTGTACTGAATGAATCATCAGTTTGCAGATCTCAATCTCCTCGTTGAACCTACGGGGGGTTTCTCCAGCCGTCAGCTGAGCAACAAGCACGGAACACACAGAATCGGCCTCGGTCCAGTCCAGCTTGTTCACCAGCGAAGTCCCGATCAAAGCTCCTCAGCCCTCCCTTCAGTCTCCGTCATTTCAAGTCTTGCCCTCCAGCACTCAGCCTCCCACCAATGTCGCTGAAACACGTCGTCGCTATCGTCACAGGCGCAGGCTCAGGCATGGGACGCGCCACGTCCACGCGCCTCGTGCAACAAGGCGCTCGCGTTGTGTTGTGTGATCTTCCGACGAGTCCTGGTGCTGAGGTCGCGAAGGAACTGGGTCCCAATGCTCGCTTCGCGGCCACTGACGTGGTGGAGGAGAAAGACGTGACAGCCGCGTTGGACTTGGCCGAGTCTGCTTTCGGCCAGTCAGTTAACGTGGCTGTCAACCACGCTGGCATCCTTGCTCATGCTCTCACAGTCGGCGACGATCATATCCCGCACTCTTTTGATCTCTTCAGACGTGTCGTAAAGGTCAATTTGTTTGGCACGCTTCAAGTGTCGCGTCTGGCGGCCGCTCGGTGAGTGGCGACGTTGTATCAGCATGTACGTCATCGCAGTAAGCTGATATTTTTAATCCGGAAACAGCATGTCCAAGCTGACGCCTAACGACGACGGCGAGCGAGGCGTGATCATCAACACGGCCAGTCTCGCGGCGTATGAAGGCATGATCGGCCAGATCGCTTACTCGGCAAGCAAAGGCGCGATCGTGGGGATGACTCTGCCAATGGCTCGCGACCTTGGGTCTCACGGTATCCGAGTTGTATCGATTGCCCCTGGTGCGGCAAGCGCTCATAGCTGATCGATGAAATCTTGACGAGCTGATTACGTTTTGGGTAGGTGGCTTCCGCACGGGCATGTCAGAAGGCTCTCCGAAGGAAGTCATGGAGAAAGTGATCGATACTGCTGTATTCCCCAAGCGCATCGGCGAGCCGAGCGAGGTGGCTCTGCTGGTCCAGTCGATCATCGAGAATCCGATGCTCAACGGCACCACAATCCGCCTAGACGGGGGCGTGCGTTTGCCCAAGGCGTATTGGTAGCACTCGCAGTCGAGCATTTTGGTGGAAGATGTTGGTTGAGAGTTTAAATGGCAATGCGCTTCAATGAGACTCGGGAGCTGACGCTTCAGGCATCTCCTCTTGATGCCCTAGCAACTTCTTCAACATACAAAGAAAAGAAAAACCGAGAGTCGTGCTCGGTCCACTCTGAACGCCTGGATCGCCCAATTATTGCGAGGCAGCAACTTGGTTACTAGATTCGAACGAACGTTACCGTTCTGTTGCGTACAGCTCGCCGACAGAGTTGTAGACGATGAAAGGATATCACATCGTGACGTTGCATTTCCAGCTGGGATATATCCTGAGTTCCGAGAGCCTTGACAAGCAAACCCGCCACCCCATTCAGTGACACAACACAATAGTGGTTTTAAGGCGCAGCCCAATCACTCGTCCATGTCGGTCAGCCTGCGAACGGCAGCCTGACTGCGACTCACAGCATGACGAGAGGAAGACTCAGGTGACCAAATCGATGAGTATGATCACTGCAGTCGATCGCATTGTGAGCAAGGTGGTGAGCTAAAGGATGAGTCCTGATGTCCGGGGTGCCAGGAACAAAGCAATGAATAGCACGAAGAGTGTAGCGGTGTAATCATCGACACGAGTAACGTGGCATTCGCGGGTATGATCGGACGGGTCGCTTATGCTGCCAGCAAGGCAGGTGTCGTCGGCATGACGCTTCCGATGGCGAGAGATCTGCGTGGTCTGCATCGCTCCAGGTACACGCACAAACAATCTAGCTGTCTGGGACATGTTGTGTTGACCGTCACGGTTTGTGTGCAGGTCCGTTCAACACACCAATGTTCAGCATGCCTCAGAAGATGAAGGACATCTACTTCAGCGACGTAGCGTCCCCAAGCGCGCCGGCGAGCCGCACGAGCTGGCACCCCTCGCGCAGTTCATCGTCGAGAACCCGGTCATCAACGGCGAGATGCGCGTATTCGCGCTTCGAAGTGAGATCTTTCGTCGAATGCAGTTTTCATATTCGTGGAAACGGTGGTTTTGTCGTTGCTTGTGTCCCTCAACGCTGACGGCGGCACTAAGCTTGCCGTCTCCAAAGACTGAGTCTACAAGAACGCGAGTCCGAAACCATGTGGATGCTACCTCGTGGTTGCTGTTGGATGTTGATTTGATGACGGAGACATCGCTTGTGTGAGACTGAGCGGTATCGGAGACTTCAGCTTTAGACTCGCCGTGCTTCGTTGGTTACCAGAAACTGGCGAATTTCGTGAGCCCCACTCAGTGAGGCTCAAGTTGAAGAAGCCATTATTCTTGAGTCCATCGTGTGTCTGATGATCAAGCACACAGTGGACTCAAGAATACAGTACATGTAATGGCTTCTTCAACATGCAATGGCTTCTTCAACTTGAGAAGTCCGGATCAGGTTGATGCGGACTTCTCGAGTTGGCGTCATGCACGATAGTGTAAGCCTAGACTTTTGCAAATATGCATCTCGAGTGTCTCCAAACGTCGTGCAAGGCAAATGAGAGTGCTGGAGACATGATTTCTCTTTTATGGAACCTTGCTCCATTCTGATCGGCGGATGTGCTCCAAGAAGATTGCGCTAATGCCAACCTGGGCGAAGACCCTTTCTCGACGTAATCCTTTGGTGGATAGTGCTCCGAGCTCCTATGAGCAGATATCACATAGCAGTGGACACGTTGAGCTTTGCATCGCTTTCTTTAACTACTACTTCAAGAACGTTATCCAATTCGAAGATGATTGAAGCTGTGGAAGACCTGTCAGCCTGACAGGCTGACAGGATCAAGTTCATCCACAGGATGCTTCAATCATCTTCGGATTGGATAACGGAAAGCGATGCAAAGCTCAACCGCTCGTAGACCGGCTGACAGTCAGCCTGTCTACGAGCGTTCTGTTCCCTTGTTCACTTCGTGGTGTTTTGATGTTATTAGGAGTGGGAGCCTTGTGACAACCCGGAAGACAATCATTGTCTACCGGGCGAAGCACCAGGATGCCAACTCATTGGAGACAGTGCGATTTTAAAAGAGCCTGGCTAATCATCTGGATCCCAGATCCTTGAAGACACGTAATTATCGCAAGAGCGTACTTTCACGTTGGTCGTGAGCCATGAAGTTCATCGTCTTAAGCGTAATCGTTTGTGGCGAGAGCCCCGATTTATAGCTCCGACAGAAATGTGGAAGCCGTTGGCAATCACGTCACAATACCTCGAAATCCGATTACGCCCTAAGAGACAAGAGATCCCATGACAATCGGGACGATCTGCTCGTCTTCGCTGTTGTCTAACGAGCTCGGAAACTTTCTAGCAACGCCGTGAGCACTCGCTTGCGTGCGAGCACCTTCCTTGCATCAAAATAGTCGGCTCATTCCGGAAATTCCCTTGTCATCACCAAGTATGTCTCTCAAGAACGTCGTTGCCCTCGTCACCGGGGCAGCCTCGGGCATTGGCCGCGCCACCTCTACTCGGCTCATTAAGCATGGCGCGCGCGTCGTGCTCGTCGATCTGCCCAAGAGCGCTTGTGCCTCAGTCGCCGACGAACTTGGGCCAAATGCTCGTTTCGCTCCTGCAGATGTGACCAACGAAAAGGAAATCTCCGCAGCACTCGATCTGGCCGAGTCAGCATTTGGCCGTTCGATCAACGTGGCGGTGAACCACGCGGGCATTTTGGATATGGCCGAAACTGTCAACAAAAACTACGAGCCCCATCCCATGGATTTGTTCAGTCGCACTCTTACGGTCAACACCGTCGGCACGTTTCAGGTCGCAAGGCTAGCAGCAGCTCGGTGCGTTGGCGGCATTTCGTGTCCTATATCTATACCACCGGTTCTGATGAAATAGGGTTCATGTCTAGGATGGCCAAGCAGTCACCCAAGGCCAACGGAGAGCGAGGCGTGATCGTCAATACGGCAAGTATCATGGCTTTCGAAGGCAACATGGGCCGCGTCGCGTATTCGATGAGTAAGGCTGCTATCGTCGGCATGACCCTGCCCATGGCTCGAGACCTAGGCCAGTTCGGTATCCGCGTCGTCACTGTCGCACCAGGCAAGCTTGTTTTTTGGCTTGTCAACGACTAACTTGTTGTGCTTACTCCCCGTGCGAACATCGACAGGTGCTATCAGCACGCCCATGTTTAACGAAATGCCCCTGGAGCTCCAGGAGAAATTGTTTCAAGCGTTTCCGTTTCCGAAACGCTCTGGTGACCCGGATGAAGTCGCGCACTTGGTGCAGGCCATCATCGAGAACCCGATGATCAATGGCGAGACTATTCGCATCGACGCCGCAGTGCGATCATCGCCGCCCATGGCGGTCGACCAACTCTGATACACCCCATGCATTTTCGTGCATGCAGTTAAATGTCATGAACATTTCTACCAGGCATCATGCACTTTTATCTGGATTTCTCATGCCAAATGAATCTATTGGCAGTTGTCATTAAAATGGCACCATATACGTAAGCGACGCAGGCATCTCGCTTGTGGGCACTACTGTAGACGAAAATCCTGCACCCCATCTGATGGATGGTTTTGATCGGGTTCTCCACGTCAACACTTTCTGCACGTTTCAAGTTTCACGACTTGCAGCGGCCATGTGAGTAGGTGGTGATCGCAGTTCCGAATGCATCTCCTCTAACTAATTGTCTCCGCAGAATGTCGAAGCAACCGCCGAAGGCCCATGGCGAGAGACGCGTGATCGTCAAGACGGCGAGTACTATGGCTTTACCACCGTGTGGTTCAGGAGTCACCGCTTTTGAGATGTTGAATGCTCTTCTAGTTTGGGGTAATGTCAAAACCCAATGTTGGGCTGCACGGTTTGACTTGGTGCGAGAACCCAATCATCAACGGTGAGATCACTCACATTATCTCGGATGTGCGATGGCCACCCAAGGGTGATCACCTCGTGCTGTCACCAGCGGCAAAGCTTGCTGTTTCATGTTGGCTACGAATCCAAGAAGCTTGTTGGTGGAGTGAAAAACCCGGTAGTGGTTACCTTGCCAAACATTGTAAAAGGGTCTGACGGTGAGGCGAGATTTCTGCGCCAGCTAGTGTGTCCTGCCAGATGTACCCTGTCGATGTGGCGATAACTTCACAACTCTGCTCATAAACCGAGCTGGGAACGATGATGGCGTTCTCCACCTTGTCCTGCAAGTTGATCTTGTTCGATCATTTGTTCTGACCTAGAATGCTGACACTCGGATGGATAGTACTATGCCATCAAGGCGCGAAGAAAGTGACGCCTGTGGCTCTCGCTTTGAGTCAGGGCCGCCTGATCAGCCGCCTCTCTTGTGCGAATCTCTTCTTCTTCCTCGTCACTCAACCATCGCTTACGCTCACCGTTCATATAGTCTGCGTAACGTTCTTTGCCCGTGAAAAATCGGTACTTGATCACTCCACTCGCAAAGCCTCTTTCAAACTTCCCGCAGATCCAGTCTCCGTTTTCAAACAGCAGTCTCCCGCGGCCATGGCGAATGCCGTCTTCGAAGTCACCGTCATATCGCACAATACGATACAGTCCGTCCGTCTGCATTACTAGTCGCTTCTTCGCGTCTGTGGGCAACTTCTCGTTATCGGTGAGATGTTCATGGATTAACGGCTGGTAGATGCAGTCAGCCAAGCCGTGGAGGCGACCTTCTTTCCACTGGCCACACCATCGCCTTCCATCCGGAGATCGCAGCTCGCCCTGTCCATGGAGTTTACCGCGACGTACTTCCCCCTTGTACGTCGATGTGCCGCGCCCGCAATGCCACAGTCCTGAGTCGACTGGGAACTCGTATTCTACATTCCACTCAAACAATTCGTCTGCGTTTTGGGGGGTATACAGGTAGGATATGACAGCATGACCCGTCTCGTGGCCTTCGTGGAACGCTCCATCGTATTGATACAAGGCAGACCCTCCGTCCGCGAGCTTGACTCGTCGTTCCAGAGTTCCGTGCCCGTGCATGAGGTCCTCCTGCCAGTCGCCATTATACTCATCCCCAGTGCTGAATACGCGCCGGCCACGCCCATGCTTCTTTGATTGCTTAAACTCGCCGTCGTACTTGCCCCCGTCCGAGTACTCGTACCTTCCACGGCCATCCAGATCACCCCTCAAGAACCCCCCTTCGTAAGAGTCGCCTGACGCGTACGACACGACTCCGTGACCGTGAAACAAACCACCAGAAAATTCGCCGACATACTTAAATTCCTCGCTCTCCATCACGCCCACGCCTTCAATCACGTCGTCTTGCCAGTCGCCTTCGTACGTTTTCTTGTCTCCAAACACGCGCACACCTTTGCCATGACGGAGTCCGAAGCGGTAATCACCGGTGTAGGACCCATGGCTGCCGAGTGTGAGCTTGCCGTACCCATGAAAGAGACCATTGACGAAGTCCCCAACGAAGATCGAGCCGTCACGACGCCTCAACTCGCCGTGGCCGTGCCATTTCCCACGTACCCACTGGCCATCGTACGTCTCACCGTTTGCGTACGCGCAGATGCCCCGCCCGTGGTACTCGTCGTGCTGATACTCGCCGTCGTAGGTCTCACCGGCCTGGTTCTTCCCTGTGCCTTTGCCGTTCTTCTTCCCGCGTCGGAACTCTCCATCGTACCGCTCACCCGGAATCCACTTTTTGGTGAGCGGGTGCTGTCTGCGTGCCACAGTGAGCAGGCCAAAACCCTCGAAGAAGTTGTCGACGAAATCTCCCATGTAGCTGCTACCGTCCGCGAATCGAAGCGTCCCCTTGCCGTGACGTTTGCCATTCACCCACTCACCGTCATAGACGTCACCATTCGAGAAGCGCATGCGACCACGCCGGTGGATGCAACCATCGTCCCCCAGACGCCAAGAACCGACGTCATACGCGACGCCAGACATCTCCTCGTGCAGAGCGCCAATGAACTATGGGATGGTGATGCTTCTGGTGCCTCTTCGTAAATTGCGTTAAAGAACAGCATCTAATTTGGTCAGAAACCCTGGCAAACACGACAGAATTCAGTTGTGTTACTCAAAGCAGAGATGCATTCTTTTTGTGCTACCTGCCTCGTTCGAAAAGTGACACTCGCAGTAGCGCATAGGGTGGACCGCCTCGACGAAAGAGCAGACGCCGTTCTCGCTCGCAATATCTGCTTGCTATCTTTCGTGACTTCCCTGCAGTCGTGATGCTATCACTCGTTCGTTCATACCTGGCCCAACCCACTCCCACTACCAATTGCCTTTACTTTCCTACGTTCAACAAGAATGGACACTCTCAACACCTGCGTACCAGTTGCCATTGTGGCCGCTTCTCATTTTAAATAAGTTTTGCTTGTCTTTGTCCAGGTAGTCTTCGCATTTATCATCGTACTAGCTGAACGCGCGCAGCTTCGCCTCGCTGATGCTGTTGAGAATCCATTGGTAGCTGACGACGTGCTTGTCAACTATGCCCTGGAGTTGTGGCAACGCGGTGAGCTCCTTAGCTGCGCGCCGCAGCATCTGTTGATTCAACTTGTCGCTCACGATCACGAGGGTCCGGTGGCGGTTCTCGGGTTTGTCCATCTCCATCGCGATTTCATCAAGAAAATGGAGAGTTTTGCCTCCGCCGATGCTAATAAGCATGTCAAGCTCGGGTGGTGGTGGCATAGGCGGTAGAAATTCGCCGTAGATGTGGAAGCAATAATCGGCAAAGAGGCGCGTACCCACACTGTGTGGATTTGTCTGTTGAATACAAAGTTGTGTGAATCAACTTGAATACAGTACAACCATCGACTCGACGTACATCTTCGGGTAGAGAGCGAAGGATCTCTTCTCGCATCGCACGTGAACGTTGGCATGCAGCGTTGACATTCTGTGCCTTCAAGTGACCGTCCGCTTCGTACGAGGCCTCGGCGAGCCGCTTGCCTTGCTTGACACAATCTTTCCAGAACACGCATTTCTCAGAACACACTATAAATCCTCAGTCACTTTAGACGCATTGCTCACCTCGCAACCACTCCTCGCTGACAATCCAACGGCCTCCGACGAGAGCCTTCAGATACTTCATCGACCGAATTTTTACCCAGCGCTTATGCAGATCCTCTTTGAACAACGAGCGCTTTCGCGAATTCTGTACTGTTCCTGATGACGATGCACCTGTGTAGTGGTCGTCCTCTTCGAGACTCGCGGCCACTTCTTTCGGCGTCGCACACTTAGCGATGAGGTGAGTCACGTATGGCGACCAATGGTCCACGATCTCCGCACCCATCTCGCTGGCCCAAATGCGGATCTGGTCGACGTCGCCTTCCAGATACCCAGAGCATAGAAATACGAGATCGCTTTTTCGACTCTTGACTATGCCATTGGTTCGCTTATATCCGCCCAGCAGATCCACGCTCGGTGGTGTCGCCTGCTTGGTGCTTTTACGTCGGTTCTGTTTCACGGCTCTTCCTGGAGTCGCTAGCGAGCCGATTTCTTCGCTCGGTGTGAGTATATATTGGTCGTGCACGTTACTCTCACGACCATTTCCGATAATGTACTTGACGTCGTATGTTCCGTCTATAAGGAAAACTCAGTTAGCTCCCACTCCCACTGAGAACGTGAACGTTGTGCCGGCACTCACTCTCGTTCACTTTTGTGATCCAGGCTGCACCGCCGGGCTTGTTGATTCCTCGCCACGTGCGATTCATGACCTCGACAAGTTGTCCGGCCACGAAAGTAGTGCCTTCGCTGTGTGCTGTACCATTCGCATTGTTGAAGTGGTGTCCATTCGTGAGCTTGGTGTCGGAGGTCGTTCCGTTTGTGAACCCATTCGCGATAGCACGAAGCTTCTTCGCTGGGGGTTGCTCATCGATTCGCGGAACGGGCAATGGTGCTTTCTCTTCGATCTCCTCCTCCTCCTCGTACTCCGATTCACTCTCGTCTTCAACGTCCTCGCTACTGTCACTGTCCACGTATATCGTCTCTTGAGGCGCCTGAGGCATGGGTTCATCGCTCCTTTTGTCCCCATTCGCAATAGGTGCGTCTTGTTTCACCACGTCGTTCTTCCGCCGCCTTACTGTTTCCTCGCTAGACGGCGCCGACACCGTCGGCTCTGCGGTTGCAATCAGTGGGTTTATTCGAATTGGCGTCGTGGTCGTCTTGGTCGTGGTTGTCGTGGCCTCGGCGCGGCGCCTCTTCTCGTCTTCGTCCTCCTCGGGCCGCACTTGCAGCTCGAGCGGCAGCTCGACCGAGGCCCAGAGCTCGCTCGCCTGCAGCAGCTGCTGCACCATGGTGTCGTGCCGCAGACTGCGCTTCTTGGCAGGCGCCTTGCAGATGGGGCAGACGGCCTTGAGCTCGAGCGCGCGGTGGATGCATTCCTCGCAGAAGCAGTGGTTGCACGGCAGCGACGCCGGCGACGCGTACGCGCAGAGGCAGATGGGGCACTGCAGCTGCGCCTCGAAGGCCTCCATGGCCGCGTGGAGCCGCCGCAGCCCACGGCGCGCCGCCACCGAGACGTCCATGGCCATGGCCATGGTCGGATCTCCCAATTGAGCTTGCTCGCGCCAACCGAGGAGCAGGCATTCACCCAATTACCCAACCATGTTGCATTGGAGATAATTGGATATTTGCACATTGGGCAGGCCGTTTTCAATGAGCTCCAACAACGGCGGGAATCAGAGAGAGAGCACCCACGGAAGACCTCGCGATCGCCGGCTGCCGAGGCGTTGCGCGCGCCACGACGACGGATTGGGGCAGATTGAGGTCGCTGAGCGTGTAGAGGAGACGCAGAGCTGTCGATTGAGGGTCTTGGCGCGTCCGGAAGGTCGCTACAAGCCGAGAAAAGCGCCATGAACCTCGAGCAGTCGAGCGTGCTCGTGGACCGCGCGCTCGTCACGCTCTGCGCCGAGCTGCCCGAGTCGCTCGGGCTCTACCACACGGCCAAGGACGAGTTCGCGATCGGCGCGATCCGCTCGGTGCCCATGCTCGAGCATCTGCTGCCCGAGTCGAGGAAGCACCACATCATCCGCGACTGGATGCGAACGTACGTCGAGCACGAGGACCAGCCAGCGAGCGCCGACATCAGCTTCGATGTACTGCGTGAGATTATGAAGAAAGAGCGCAAGCAGCGAGCGAAAGAAGCGAGGGAACGCAATGGCGAGTTATTGTCGGACGACGAGGACGAGCCGCCCAAGGACAAAGCGCCCAAGACGAATGGCAAAGCCAAGGCCAAGATCAGCGAGGCCGAGCGCAAGAAAGCCGAGGCCAAGGCCAAGCGCCGTCAGCGCGTGGAAGAGAGCGAGGAAGAGGACGACGACTCCGATGAAGAGACGTCGTCGACCCCGTCCACGTCCGAGTCGGAGGATTCCAGCAGCTTCGAGAGCGACAGCGACAGCGACCGTGAACGACGTCGGTCCAGAAGCAAAGCGAAAGCCAAGTCCAAGAGTAGTTCTGCTAGCAAAGCGAAGGCCAAAGAGCGGCGGAGAAAAGCCCAAGAGAAGAAGACGAAGCGAGGCAAGTCCAAGTCGAATCTCCCGCCCATCGAAGTCGTGCTTTCCTCGGATGAAGAAGACGAGCCGGACGCTCTCTTCGACGCCGACGACCCGGATGTGTACGAAGTCGAGTCGATCCTCGACAAACGCAGTGGTGGCTTTGGTCAGCCGGACATGTACCTCATCAAGTGGGTCGGGTACGAAGAGACGACGTGGGAGCCGGCCGAGAACGTGTCGAAAGACCTCATCGACGAATTCGAAGGCCAGCCCGTCCGCGAGAACGAGTACGTCGTGGAGGAGATCCTGGACCGCAAGACCGTGCGAGACAAGGAGACCCGGCTCAAGACCTTCAAGTACTACGTCAAGTGGGTCGGCTACGACGACAAGACGTGGGAACCGGCCGAGAACTTGCCGCATAACCTCCGGCGCAAGTTCGACGCCAAGTATGAAGCGCGCAAGCGGCGTCGCATGAATTAAGTTAGCTTTTCTTTTATACTGGTTACCTTCGTGCGACATTTCCTGCGCATCTCTCTCTTGTAGAGCCGTTTCCCTCTCTCTACAAGAGCAACCTCGAGGCCGAGAGGGGGAGAAGTGGGCATTTCTCCAAGGGCAACGTCACGCGCGTGGGTCTCCTCCCCTCCCCTCCTTCGTCTCCGTCGCCCCTCCCCCTTCGCGACGTGCCGCCGACCATGAGCCGCAGCACCGTGGAGACGCTGCTGGCCGACAGCGACGACGAGGACCTCGCGGGCGTCGACCTCTCGGCCATCACGCTCGAAGATATCCTGCGCGAGGAAGAGCTCGCGGCCAAAGCCGAGGGCGAGCCGACGCCGGGCGACGCGCTCGACGACGACTACTTCTCGCCGGCGACCATGACGCTCTCGATCGCGCCGCTGCCGGGCATGGAGGTCGTGCCGGCGGTGAACGGCGGCGCGACCAAGACCAAGTCGACGCTCGACCGCGCCAAGAGCATCACCGAGATGAACGTCGGAGGCAACGCCGGGCTGCTCAGCGCCGCGGCGCTCGGCGACAAGGCCGCGCTCGCGCTGCGCAGTCCGCTCGAGATCGCCGAGGCCCGCGAGAAGCAGCTGCTCAGCTGCGTCGGCGTCGAGCTCATCTCGCCACTGCAGGTCAAGCGCCGTCTGCGCGCCAACGCGCGCACCAAGAGCGTGACCAAGCGCAAGCCAGAGACCGCCAAGCCGAAGACCAAGAAGAAGCTCGGCGAGAAGAATGGCGACAAGTCCTCGGGTGTTGTCAAGGTCGAAGCCATGGAGACCATCAGCCGCCAGCTCAAGAAGAACCTCGAGTTCAAGGAGCACGGCCCGGGCTCGCCCACGGTCGTCGCCATCCACTCCAAGTTCATCGCTATCGGCACCTCCAAGGGCCTCGTGCTCATCTTCGACCACTTCCAGAATGTGAGTGGGGCGCTGATTGTTGGTGCAGGACATGGTGTCGCTGAAACCGTTGTGTTGTGTCATGACAGATCCGCCAAGTGCTCGGCAACACTGCCGACGCCGATAGCGATGGACCTATTACGGCGATTGATGTGTCACCGGGCAGCGACTTCCTTGTGTGCGGTTTCCAGAGCGGCCGCATTGTGCTTTGGGACATGATCAAGGGCACACCGCTCAAGGCAGTTTCAGATGCTCATGAGAACCCGGTTGTGAGCTTGCGGTTCCTCAAAGACCAGAAGCCAGTTCTCGTCTCGGTTGATACAAAGTGAGTTCGCTTTTCCGTTTCGCTGAGGGCACTGGACTGATTGTTTGCCATTTCCTAATAGCGGCATCGTCAACAAGGTGAATTTCTCCAAGATGATGGGTATGGTTTACGTATGCGACGTGGACCCAATTTACGACGGCTCGGCTGGCAAGATCCTGTCTATCTCTATCTTGCCACAGTCTGCGGGAAATGCCAAAATCTCCCACCTCACGGATCAGTATTGTCTTGCGGCCCTGAGCAGCGAGAAGGTCACGTTCATCATTGCTCTCGAGCCTGATGTCAAGGTCATTTATCGCTGGATCCGTCCCGACGACGTCTCGGCCGATGATCCGGTTATCCCGTCGCTCGCGTTTGCCTGGATCTCATTCCCCGGCAGTTCACGTGCGTTGGCACCTGTATTGGCGCGTGGGTGGGGCAAGCACGTCCAGTTCCTCGAAGTCGTCTTCCCCGGAGGCCAGTCGCACAACCACTCGAAACATGGTTGGCCAACGTTTGAGGAGCATGGCCAAATCGAATCCAGCAGTGACTCGGTGGCGATCCAGTGGCTCGGTGATCAAGTCCTTGTTTACCTCAATTCCCACGATGAGATCTGTGTCTACGATGTCATGTCACGCCAAGAGCTGGAAGTTGTCGATGTGTCATCCCTTGAACTCGTCTTCGCAACATTCCGTGGCAAAAACGCGCGCAGTTTCTCGAACAGTTTCCGTGGATGTGATAACATTTTATACCTGTTGGGACTGAAAGAATTGCAGACAGCTCGGGTGCAGCCGTGGACCCAGCGAATTGACACTCTTGTTGACGAAGGTCAGTGGCTTGAGGCGTTAGCTCTCGCATTAGACCACTACGAAGGTTTGAAGATTGCTGCAGCGGACCGCGCTGTACGAGATCGCTTCCCACCTGTTTTCTTCCGGGACCGCAACAATGACCAGTGCCTCGTCGACATCCTCCATATGTCGCAGACTAATCAACGCACAGGCGAGAAAGAAGATGTGTTCCGACACGAAGACAGTGCCGAGGAAGTTCGATGGAGTTGCGGCGAATACCCATACCCGGCAGACATCTCCAAGAAGCTAGAGGAGACTTATCAAAAAGCACGAAGTGGCCAAGTGACCAAGAATTTTGTGCCTATCAGTGTCGCAGAACGAGTTGCTGATCTTCTCATGGAGTATGTGCGCCTTGCGATCGCCAATGCGCCTTCGTCGACATCAACACCTTCCCAACCGGCGTTTTTGAAGAGTAACATCAAGCTAGACTTGGCCAAAAGTCACTACCAGATGCTGGCCGGTGTTTGCATCGAGTACTGCTCAATCATTGGCCGAGCAGATTTGCTCTTTGGAGAAATCTTCAAGCGTTTCAAGGAGACCGGGAAGGCTGATGTGTTTGTTGAGCTCCTCGAGCCGTACATTTTGTCGGACAAACTCCGATCGCTCTCACCAGAAATCATGCAAGATTTCGTACGCCACTACAACGCCAATCACAAGCTGCCTCAAGTGGAGCAGTGCCTTCTGCATCTCAATGTCAAGGAGCTTGACGTTGATATGATTGTTAAGCTCTGCAAGTCGCACGAGCTGTTCTCGGCGCTGACGTACATCTACAGCGAGGGCCTGAATGACTATGTAACACCAATCGATGCACTGCTTGAAGCTGCAACGACTGAGAAGAAGGACAGTGCACCGCCGTCTCCGTCAAAACCTCCACTTCCGCGCGGCTCATCGAACAAAGTGGGTGATTTGGCGGCAGCATTTGGTGGAACAAGAACTATGAGCAATGCTAGTAAGCCGAGTGAAGTGGCTATAGACACTGTGCTCACTGGCGCTCGCCGCCGCCGTGTGTACGGTTACAAGCTGCTGCTGTACTTGTCGTATGTTCTCAGCGGCCGCAGCTTTCCTAAGAACGAGCCACTTCCACCACAATCTGTGAACAACATTCGCGCGGATGTTCTGCACTATCTATTCGAGAAGTCAACCACGGCAGCTACTGCCGTCGGAAGCGGCGACTACCCTCGTTTGCACGCTCTAATCGAGCTCGACGCTAAGGAGTTTTTCAACATTTTGGCTCGAGTTTTTGATGATCCAACGATCGAATTTGACGGCGAAGAAAAGGATAACGGTGGAGGCCGACCAACGAGCAGATATGATACCGCACGCAAGGCAGGGATGAATAAGTGTCCAAGCCGCCTATCGATGGTGATGGCGCTCACGGAAGTGATATTTGGTCCTGGTGGGGATATGTCGAAGAGCGCGTTCAGCTCTGTTGAACATGGCCACTTCTTCATGTTTGAAGCGCGTTTGCTGAGTGGCGGGTCGATTGAAGCCCAAGAGTACGCTGATGCACGTGCCCTGGCGATGGGAAAGGAGGGAGGCAACGTTGGTTCGATGATGAACTCTTTGATGAACTTCCTTGCGCTTGGCCCTGCGTCGCTGGGTGGTCGTGCGGCTGCGGACTCGACTGCTGCATCTCAAGAGGAGGGATTCGACAAGCGTGGTCGCGAGGCTATGTTGGTCCGTTTGTTGCAAAAGCTCAAGAACGACTACTACGACCACGCGGCACTGCTACAGAGTGTCACTCAAGAGCAACTGCACCGTGCGGCTGTTATCCTCTACAAGGAAAAGGGCGACTTCTCACAAGTGGTTGCTTCTTACTTGGCCGATGCCGAACACGAGTACCGTATGAATGCGTTCAGCTACATTCGTGTCGAGACAGACCAGCTCGTCGATGAGGATAATGCAGATTCGACGATGAAAGCACGACGTACCGTCATTGAAGAAGCGGTGCTTGCACATGCTGGTCCGCTTATGGAGACTGACGGATACTCGTTCGTTGTCCTCGTGATTGGCCAATTCCCCAACTTGAACAAGAAGATCATCCAGAAGTTCTACTCGATGGGTAAGAGTGGTGCAAAACTCGAGTTTGAGTACCTCCGACACCTCCTCAAGGGCTCAGGTACCAAGACAGATGCTGGCGAAGAGAACGACGTTGTCAAGGAACTCCTCGAACGCTCTAAGCTGCGACTGGCTGACGATCCAGCGGTGCAAGAACGCTTTGTTAAACTCCTGTGCGAGTTCGAGCCAAACGGAGTGTTTCCGTTTCTGGAAGCACACGACAACTACAAGGTTGACGTCTGTCTCAAGTTGTGCCGCGAGTTCGGTATTACGGACGCCGAGGCATACTTGCTCGAACGTACGGGCGATGTGAACGGGGCGCTCACGTTGATTCTGCAGAGCCTCGAACAGAAGCTCAAGATCTTGCGGCCGGCCCTGCGTGGCTACAACATGGCCACATCCTCCACTACCCCAAGCGGTGGCGATTCATCTTCGGCCGTTCGCGTTCCGCAGCAGTTGGACAGCATCATCGATACTGTTCCTGAAGGCCGTGAGGCGAAGCAGACCCTAGAAGTCGCGTTGGTGATGTGTCAGCGTAACACGCAACGAAACCGTGATGATCAAGCAGAGAAGCTTTGGTTTACGCTCCTTGACAAGCTTTTGCGCGTCCAGAACGCAGTCAAACGCTCGCTCGCGACCACAAAGACGGCATCTTCAACCCGTATCACAGCTGCTGGTGTTCGCGGTGGTGGAGGAAGTGGGGCTCAGACGGCCTTCCAGGTTGCGTTGAACGAACTTGTCCGTATTATTCTCGAGCGCATGGCCTCGAGTGTTTCACTGAAGGCAATCCTATTTAAGATTACAAGTGAACACGGCAAGGCAGAGTTTGGTGACTTCCGATCGACGATCTTCGGCATGTTGGACACGTACAACTACGAGCAGAACATTTTCCAGACTGCGAATGGACTGATCAGTGCCGATCTATATGAGCAAGTGACGACGCTCAAGCGAGCGCTGGCGCGTGCCTATGCTCCACCCACCGACACTTGCGCGTACTGCAAAGTGTCACTGGCGAAGCCGCCATTCGGTATGGCCCACTCGGGAGCGTCAGGTAGCGAGAAGTGGAACCTGAGCACCTCAATGGTGATGGTTGTGTCGCGCCAGGCATTCCATGAATCGTGTGGTAAGGCTTGGCAGCAACAGGCGGTTGAGTCCAAGCCAAACGCCCCTGCGGCAGCAGCAAGGCCTGGTCTGCAGCGCAACGCGAGCAATGATCGCATGGATCGCAGCGGGTCGGTCGCAGCACCGAGTGAGGCTTCGTTTAATGAAGACGACACAAGCACACGTCTCCAGAGGAAGCAGCCGAGTACACGGCGTTATCTCAACCGACTCAAGACGGCCCGAAAGAATGCCCGTCGTCCCGTATCACTCCACGTGGTGCTCGAGAGTTTGATCCGTGAAGACAACGGGCGCAACAAATACCTGAAGAGCTCTCGCTCGGTATTTTCACTTCGCCCAGATCCGGAACAGGCCAACCGGATCAAAAAACGTATCGGGACACGCAAACCTGGATCGTTGCCGTCAGCCCCGATCCAGAAGGGAAGCATCCTGAGCTAGAGGGATGTGCTGACCTAGTGTGTGTTTGTTGAATATCGTGTTCGAAACTAATCAAAGAGGGAAGTGGGAAAACGTGATTCTATGGGCGTTGAGTCTATGCATCATCGTGTCTTGTGGTTTTGGCTGCGAGGAGTCAACCCACTGGACTCAAGGGTGTGTGTGTGTGCAGTCTAGCATTGGTAATCTCATTCCACTTACGGCGTGACGTATACCCATCAATCAGCTTCGACCTCATGATGAAGAGTCTACGTGAAGGCCTCGAATCGCAAATACAGGTCATTTCTCGACCCTCACGATTGCATAACCATGCCCACACTTGATGTTCTCATTGCTGGCACTGGCCAGTGCATTTTGATCGATGTCGACGACAACGATGTTCGAGCGCGAGGTGCCGCTGCGATCGTGGAAGCGGTACAGGCGATTGCAGCCTGTAGGCCGTTCTCCGTGTACAAAGCCGTCACCAGTACCGGCAAGGGGTTGCATAGGTCGCATCCAGACTATAGACGAATTCTTGCCGGGGAACCGGACACACTCAGCAATTATGCGAATCCCGAACGACTCATTTTTTCTCTTGTCACCAAGGCATCAAGACCGAGGTTTCCAACAGTAATCGACTACGTGCTTGCTGTCCGTGCTTATCACCACTTTGTTCCTGGTATCTCGATCATATCTTCAGCTGTCAGCTGCTGCTTCGTTCGTTTTGCAGTCGATTGCATTGACCGTGACGTGCTTTCTAGCAAGACGAGAGCGCGGATCAATGCTTCCACTCGGTTTAATTGCAGTGTTGTGGTGCGTCGGAGTTGCTGGGACATACGTGCCAATCGTACGATAATCTACATCGACGTTTGACTCGTTCTCGCGTTCTAACTCCTAATACATCGCATAGTTGACGGCAACGTTCACCAGTGGCCGAACGCAGACTCAGCCAGGTCCAGCGTGGCTGTCACGTCCTTCGATCGGTGGGCATGAATGTAGTATTAGGTCCAAATTCCTCGGGCGATCTCAACACCAGCACTCTTCGGCAAATCGCAGAGCACAACGCGAATGCCTTGGTGCACGTGGCGCGTGAATGCGGCATGCCCCATACCCGAACCTGCGCCGGTGGCGATAGCGACAACCGCCTGAGCGAGTGGTTGAGCGCAAAACTTCAAATGATGGCGATGATGCCACGGAAAGTGTCGAGGTGTTGCTGGCCCTTTTCTTCGATTGTGAAGACATTGGGTTTAGACGCATGAAAGGTTTCAGTTGGTTTTTGGAGGACTGGTTGGATAAATAAGTGCAAATCCAACTGTGAGACTCTTGAGTTCTCAGCATAACCCAAAATGAAGTTGAAGAGTGATCGGTGTGCAACCTTCCAGGCGAGCGCGAAGACTGAACTTTGTCGAGCAGGTAAGACGCGAGCTTGAGCGTATTATCGTTCGCGGATTGATCAGAATTTGGGATTGACTCGTTTGCGCCTCAAAAACTGCAGGTGGTAGCCTATTTACTCCATAATGCCCTCAATATTCGTCGTTTGCTCGTGCTGGCACTGCCGCATCATCATGCGGAGCCCGTACGCGATTTGCAACGCTGTTGGTCGATTTTTTGGGCTGTAAGCAACGCAGTCCTCAAAAATTGATCGGATATCCACGTGACACGAAGAAGACAAGATCGGTCTCAAGTCGCAACTCTCCACTCGCTGCAATAACTCAGTTTCAACAATACTTGAACAACGGATGCCGGAATATGGATGCAAATGTGTGTCGAGCTCTAGCAGAACGATGCCGAATGCATAAATATCGGCTGCTGTACCGTAGTCAGCGCGCCCTGCTAAGACTTCTGGCGCAAGCCATCTTCCTGAGCCAACGCCTTTGGTTGTCATCGTACTATCCTCCATCATGAAGCGAGCCGAGCCGAAACCTGAGAGCTTCGGCTCAAAGTGTTCTGACAACAGAACATTACGCGTTCTGAGATCGCGATGGAGAAGTGGAGGATCAAAGGAATGCGCGTAGACAAGAGCCTCAGCGATCTTGATGGCGATGCTCAACTTGTTGGGGAGCCACGGAATCTTTGCCTCCGAAGTCCCATGCAACCACGATTCGAGAGTCCCATTAGGCATGTACTCGAAAAGAGCCTGAAACTCTACCTCTTGCTTGATCCACCCAACACCGACAAGTGATACGATGCTCGGGTGATCGAGTTTCGCGACGATCACAATTTCACCAATGAAAGTAGCTAGTCGCTCACGGCAAGCCCTTCCTTCGATGAGTTGTTTTGATGCCAGCAGCCTCGAACCCCGATGAATGACGAGGCGATAGACTGTGTACTCACTCGAGCTAATGAGTCGAACGTCTCGAATATCTACAAGCCGAACGCGTTTCGAAAGCAAGACGTCGCGTGCCTCAGAGCCGAATCGACGAATAGGGTCTATGTGTGCAGAGACGAATTTTTGGTCGGGTTTCTCAAAGTTGGATCTGGCGCTGACGGAGCGCATCACCTTGATTGTATCAGTTTGTGGCGTAGTCGCGACTGAGTATTCGTCATCCCCCTTATTACCGCTGTTTCGACTCCGCAACCCTCGATAAACGAACGCGCCACCGACCAAGAAGAAAACTGCGAACCCCACAATTATTGAAGTCACCACCATCGGATTTTGTCCCTTTCCTTGCTGTACAGCATCAGCTGCATCACCGTCCTTTGAGTTCGCTGGGTCGGTGGAGGCCATGGTAGTGTTTCGACGTCGCCCTAGACTAGAGGAAATGCTTGAGGAATCGAAGACGCCATTTGGGGATGCTGACATAGATGAGTTTTGAGACTCTGACGAGGGCGGAGATGCAGATGACGAAGTCGAACTCGTCGGTACTCCAGCCTCATCTTCAGAGTTGTCTGAAGCCGGAACTTTGCCACCGCTTACTGAGTTGCCTGACGAGCTAGAGACCGAAGTTCCCCCGTGACTGTCGCTGACAGTGTTAGAGGCCCGACTTCCACTTGGAGTCAACGAATTTTTCTGTGTTGATTCATCAGGTGCCGTGGCGGAGGTCCCAACCGACGTCGATGGAGGAGCAAGGGAGATGTCCAACGAGAGTAGTGGATTCGAGAGGAAACGGCGTTGCTCAGACGTGAGCTGCATAGTAGCGATTGGGTTTCCGGATATATTCCTGTAGGTACGCGAAACTAGATAAAAATCCTGCCATCCCCACATCAGCCGATAGCCCACAAACTTACAGCATACGTAGATTTTTCATCGAGAAAATGGCGTCAGGAATAGTCTTCAAAGAGTTGCCAGTGAGGTCCCTGCAAATGACCGCACTTTAAAAAGAATAGCACGAGTAGGAGAAGAAGGCACGTACAGGTACTGAATGCTGGGTAGATCAGCCGCAAATGAGGTAATCGCGTTGTTGGCAGCCTGACTGCTCCAACACACAGATGAGCAAAGCCCAACCACATTTCACAAACAGCATCTGACAGCGTCGTTAGATGGGGGAGCGAGAGCATACTTGGAACCGATGTTATCTCGTTATCAGTGAGAACGCTGAAGAATGCACCACGTTAGACGATCAGGTGCAGCTTTGCATGTGCAGCTTTAAAACTAACAGGGTGACGAGCCTCGACAGCAATGAGAGATCAGGTGGGAGTGAGCTCATTTTTGTGTTGGACAAATCAAGAAAATTAACTCCTCGTGGGAGACGCGTAGCAATCCCCCCTTGACTGAGCTGAGATCCAATGTCGAGGTTTACGAGCGTCACAGCTTGGAGTTGTGGTGAAGATAAGAGGAAATTGTCGTCAAGGTTTACAACTGCAACCGATCCTTGCGTGCCTTCTTTGGATTCTCCACCGAAGATTCGCCTACTCCTCCGCAAATGAGTACGCTAAAGCAAGGATACGAGATGGAGTGCACAGTGAACTTACAGTGTGTTGAACTGGTCGTCGAGTCGGATTGAGCCAAGATTCATTATATACTCATTAACTTCATACGGCGGAACGTTGGGTGTCACACGAACTGGCCCAGAGTGCCGCCAGTTAGTTGTTAGTTGCCCTGTGGGCCCACCAAACCGAATCGAGAACTCGACAGTAGTCTCACTGGTCATCGCCTTGTACCTCGTGACATCGCACGCATCGAGACCAAAACAATTGAACTTCGGGGTCGTGCTCGCATAATCGCACGGTGTGAGCTCGTTGGCACGGCGATCGAAGACAACGCACAGCGAGCCAATATCATCGTAAACGCCACGGCAGTCCGTCGAGAGTGTATTGTACGTGGTGTCGCACTCGCCATCGGCACGTGCTCCCACAGCTCCCGCCGTTAATACCGTGAATAACGCTGCACATTTTGGAGCGAACGCCACCATGGTTTGATGACACGGCAAACCGGTGATGGTTCGACAAAGTGGGTGCTTCTGGGCTGAAGGCTTGTGGCCGCGTTGTGATTCCTCTTCGCCCCGACTCAAGCTGGGAACCGTTTCTTCATGAATCAATCCAGTTGCTTGCCTGGCTGACAGGTGCATCCCACTTTGTAACCCAAACGAGCTCGGGAAGCCCATCTCCCTTCAACTGGTCACCGAGGGCTTTCACTATGATTGGCGAGAAGAAGAAGCATGAGGGATTGGAACCGCAACATTCACTCCAAATCCACCCTGCCTTGCCACTTTGGAATCGCGCCTGCAACAATTTAATGCTAGATAGAGCAATAACGACCTGAACTTCTCGAGTACAGCACCTTCCGTGAGTGAACTGTGAGATGAACCAACGACAAGAACAAGTAATAGTGACATTTCCTTGGCGTCATGATTGTGATGAAGCTTTGCGAAACGACTAAGTAAATGAACATCAGCACAATACCCCCAAACATTTTCAAACGTCGGATGCGCACCACAATTATTGGTTTCCCGTGCACTATCATTCCGTGTAAGCCCTCAAGTACGGAGGCTGCCGAGTCGACGCTTGAAAACTCAATGAATGCCTGATTCTTCATTCTTCCCTCCGAGAAGTGGCGGATATTGAGTGGCCTAGACGCATCAAGCAATTGGTAAGGTGCCCCAAATCTCTAGGCGGATATACATACTCAGCTGAAGTTCCCATGAGAAAAGGTGCACATATTGAGCGCAACACAACTTCGTTGACACCCCTCGACAGATTTTTTAGATAAAGAGCATGTGTAGGCTCCCCTTTGCTGTAGTTTTTCATTGCTTTCTCCTTTTTTAGCTCTATTTGCCAATTGAAACGTCAGTGACACGTGAGTCTCCAGGCTTTGTCAAAGCTGTTGTACCTGACGGATCCATCCGCTCCCATGTTGTCGAAATACCGCTTGTTATATGAGGAGCGTTACAGATAATAGACGTTGATGAACTTGCGGTCTCTAAACACTTGGGTTCTAAATTATTCGGTCCGTCGAAACACTACGAATTCTGTGATGAGATGTCCTCCATTCAAGATGAATAGCGATCAAACAATTCATACCACCACAGCAGCCTTGCCATCGATGACAACCCCATTGATCTGCTCAACAGCAGCTTGGCTCACTTCAAGCGACGGAAACACTATCTGTGCGGATGCATCCTTTGCATTGACCCGAATTTTCATCGACCTACACAATCCGATGTCACATTAGCAGAATCATATATCAAAAATTGTTTGGTGTAACTTACGCAATTGGCACATCCTGGGGAAGGACGTGACCAAAGATGTACCCCAAGTCCTTGAGGTCTACAGTCTCGGCCAAATTGTTCACACGCACGCAAGAGGAAGGAATCCCAGGTTCGTAATTGGCGAACGCAGGATCTCGAGCTTGTTCCTCGCAAGACAGCCGCTGCTGATCCAGTTCTGCGGCGGATATTACTCCCGGTCGCGATGACTCCACGAAAGAGCCACTCTCACAAGATCCGTTCCCGTGTCGCTGTCGCTTGTGACTTGAAGGCGGTATATCCGGCCCCGGTCGCTTTGCACCTGGATTCTGTAGCACTTCATCGTCTTTCCTCTCGTATTCATCGTCTTCCTCCTCCTCGAATGTCTGCTCAGAATTTCCAACCGAGTTATTCTTCATCGTTACCGATTGTCCACGCATCAGTTCCGGCATGATCTCCTCAGAGAATCGGCCAGGGATTGCGTTCTTCTCAAATGGTGTTGGAAGGTTCATCTTGTTCATGAGATGGAGAACTTGTGTATAAAACCGAGGCAACGCGATCAGTGCTATCGCAGGCGAGACTGAGTAAGATGAACCGGGGTTTGAGTACCATCTTCCGGCAACGCACCATTTGCGATGTTCCGAACTATGGGTACTGATGCCTTCGGGTATTTGTACCGGAGAAGTGGTGAAGGTGCATAGTGGAGGCTGTGGAGTGAGGGAAAAACCGTCAGGGGGCAATCGGCGAAAATCCGCTTCTCCCAGAACGCACCCTAGATGTGGCGCCAATGGTGCCGGTGTATTCGCAATGCTTCGTCCAGGAGGGTTCGATGGTGGTGCTTCTTTCGGTCCAGTCTCTTTTCTTACCTGGGGCTCGCTCTCGTCTTTGTGTTGCTCACTACCGTCGGCTAAGCCACCTTCTGAAGAGACGATGGCTTCGACGACGAGCTCTCGACCGGCCAAATGGATGCGCGAAAGTCGCGTCTGTGCACTCTGGAGCTTCTCCTGCGATGGAAACTCGGCGATTGCCACCTGCATCGTCTGCTCAGGTGCGTCGCGCAATACAGCACCGGGTTTCTGCCCACCAAAACAAATCGATCAGCTCTTCATCTCGCTCTCCACGAGACCCAGGGACGCTCAGTACCTTGCGCCGCAGCACACGCACGCGCGAGGCACCGTAGTGCGTCAGCAGCGACTCGACGGCGTCGCGCGACAGCGCCGGGGGCAGGTTCTTCACGCGCAGCGACCGCGCCATCGCCTCTTGTTCGTCTCCTCCCATTGAGTTCGTCGAGGTGCAACAATGTCACTATTTCAGGTATCACTCTGAGCGAGGAAAAGTTGATGGCACTAATCTGAAAAGTTTACTTCTTATTGCAATGGGAGACCTCAAAGCGACGCGCGGACACGCACGCCACCATCGAGGCGAATGGTCTCGCCGTTGATCACCGGGTTCTCGATGATGAACTGCACGAGGTGAGCGAACTCGTGCGGCTCCCCGGCGCGCTTGGGGAACGCTACGTCGCTAAAGTAGGTGTCCTTCATCTCCTGCGGCAAGTTGAACATTGGCGTGTTGAACGGACCTGAGCACAACCCGTGAGGATTATAGACATGGCAGTGGCTACAGAAGACAAATGGTCGTACCTGGAGCGATGCAGACCACGCGAATGCCGAATTGACCGAGATCTCTCGCCATCGGAAGTGTCATCCCGACGACGCCAGCCTTACTCGCGGCGTAGGCAACGCGGCCCATCATGCCCTCGAACGCTAGGCTGCTCGCCGTGTTGATGATCACGCCACGCTCTCCATTCGGCTTTGGGGGGAGCTTGGACATGCTATATTAGTTTCGTCTCCGTCAGTTCAGAATGCACACACATACGGAAAAAGAAATCGCAATCGACTCACCGTTGCGCCGCAAGACTCGAGACCAGGAACACGCCCGTCATGTTCACATCGGCAGCCTGGCGGAAGACCTCGACCGGGTGGACGGCGTGCTTCTCATCGACCGTCGGCACGTACGGGAAGACGCCAGCAAAGTTGACGACGACATTCACGCTCTGGCTAAAGGCCGACTCGGCAAGGTCGAGCGCGGCCGTCACATCTTTTTCCTTGACGACGTCGGTGGGTGCAAAGCGGGCGTTGGGACCGAGTGCTTTGGCGACGTCGGCGCCGGCGCTGGTGGGCAGGTCACAGAGCACGACGCGCGCGCCATGCTCGACGAGCCACGTGGCTGTGCCACGACCGAGACCGGATGCGGCGCCCGTGACGAGCGCGACGACATGCTTGAGTGACATGGTTGTACAGTGCAAGCGGATGACGAAGTGAGGCGAATCGCGAACTGACCGCGCTGGAACGAAGCCGCTTGCGCACCACACGCGTGGATCTTGTGTCTCTTCTGCACGTTTATGGGCTCGGTTCGCATAGAAACAGGCTCCAATCGGACCGCCGAGCTGGTTTGGGCGACGCTCATCTCCGACGAGGGAAGCTGACTTCAACTCGGAAACAGATCCAGCCGGCCGAAGCAGTACGTGCGTCCCAGTGGCCTCGGGGCCGATCACTTCAACCCGTTATCCTACTGAGGCTGTAGGGCGGATTCATCGAGTGTTCTGATCCTTGTACTTGTCGGGAATGTGGGAAATTGCCATACTAATCGCGCTAGATATCAAGAACAGGCATTGTCCTCCTTTGTTGGTCGATTCATCGTACTGAGTGTCCATCTCAGGGCGATAGAGTCGAGTAACAGTTGGGGTGGACACCACAGGAGCTCGCATGTACCGAAAGAGCGCGCTATTGGAAGTCATCCAGAACGGGTATGCGAATATAGCTGCATTGCTGCATTCGACAGTGGATCGCAGTTCACTGAAGATGATGCTAGTCAGTATGAGATGCTAGAGGGTCGAAAATGATCAGGAGGAACTCAGAGGGAATGCCTCGCAGAAAGGCGACAAACAGCTCTGTTGTAGATAGTGACCGCGAGCAGATCCATGATGGGGCTGCTTGCAGTATCTTCAGATGGATCATTAATTTGTAGTGCATACCACTTCTGCAGGTCGTGGTTACAGTACATCCAGATCTGTCAGAAGATATCACGAAACACCCCCGCCTGTGCAGGCAAGATAACGCTCTTGAGATTTTGATTCCATCACAAACACCAGATTCGAGGCCTGTACGACAACAGGAGGGCGAAGTGCAGTTAAGCAAAGTATTGTCACACCATGGGCGGCGATCGCGCGGCAGAGTCGATCCGTATGGTCTCGCCATTAATGATTGGGTTCTCAATGATGGCCTGAACCAAGTGTGCGACGTCTTCTGGCTGACCAGAGCGTTTTGGGAACGGGAAATCGCTGAACAATCTCTCCTGGAGCTCCTTGGGCATTTCATCAAACATGGGCGTGCTGATAGCACCTACAGCATTCCCATCATCGATTTAGCCCCACTGCAAGCCATCATCGAGACGCAGTAACGTACCTGGCGCGATAGTGACGACGCGGATGCCGAAACGACCTAGGTCGCGGGCCATGGGAAGTGTCATACCGGCGATGGCAGCCTTGCTCGTAGAGTACGCAATACGACCAATGGTGCCTTCAAAAGCCATTGTACTCGCTGTGTTGATGATCACGCCTCTCTCCCCATCGGCCTTCGGCGGTTGCTTCGACATTCTGCGGAGACAATGAGTTAGAGGAAACCCTTCGAGACCGAGATCATCTACTCACCGGGCTGCTGCAAGTCGAGCAACTTGGAATGTACCGACAGCGTTGACGTGGAGAACCCGATTAAAATCGTCCATCGGATGGGGTGCATGATTTTCGTCGACAGTAATGCCCACAAGCGAAATTCCTGCATGGCTCACAGCCACATTGATCGAACGACCAAAGGCTGACTCAGCAAGATCAAGTGCCGCTGAGACATCTTTTTCGCTGGTCACATCCGCTGCGGCGAAACGAGCATGTGGACCGAGCTCGTCGGCGACTGATGCGCCAGCGCTAGTAGGGAGGTCAACAAGCACGACGCGTGCGCCTTGGCTAATGAGGCGTGTAGAAGTTGCAAGTCCAATTCCAGAAGCTCCGCCAGTGACGAGGGCGACGACGTGCTTGAGAGACATGCTTGGTGGTGACAAGGAAATTCCGAAATGAGCCGATGACTGCAACATAGGAGAGCCCACGTCACAGCTAAAGAAAGCGGTGCAAAGCTCAGCGTGTCCACTGCCATGTAATCTCTGCTCGTAAGAGCTAGGAGCACTGATGGCAAAGGATTACGAAGAGAACGAGCTCCCGCCCAGCTTAGCATCAGTGCAATCTTCGTGGAGCACATCCGCCGGTCAGAATGGACCAAGGTTCCATTCAAAAGAAATCATGTCTCCGGCACTCGCATTTGCCTTGCACGAAGTTTGGAGACACTCAGACCCGAGCTGCGTATTTGAAAAAGTCTAGGGTTACACTGGACCGATTCCCGCAGGGATTTAGAAGCCTTCCTAAAGCTAAAATTTCGGGTCTCGACAATCTAAATCTTATTTTGGCCGTCAGACCCCCTCCTCAGATCACAATCTGGAGAGGGGGGGTCCCCCCCCCCCCTCTCTAGATATTTAGAAGCCTCTGAGCAATCGAAAAACGATACCCTGTACAATACGATAAGGAAGCTGTTGACACAAATGATCTTAAAACGAGGGACACGGTGAACAAAACAACCCACGAGGGACTCGCACTTCAACGCTCCCAAGAAACCCGCTTGTCGGCAACCGGCACGAAGAGCCTCCACGCGACGGCAAGCGCGCGGCCATGGCGGCGAAAGAAGAGGTCCGCGCAAGCCTGGCGCGAAAGGGTACAGTGACGCATGCGTGGAGGCGCTCCTTAACTGTGTGAAGGCTGTTCATCTAACGGGCAGCAACGCAGCAACGAATGAATGCGGTCCATCAACTTTACTGGAACGAGCGCACCGTGCCGAACGTGCGCCGCCGCGCCACGTCCGCGATGGGATTATTTACCAGCTACGTGGGGAGGAAACATCGAAGATCGACAGACAACTGAAAGCCTCCCTCCCACGCAGCTCGCGGAAGTCAAGGCAGAAAGACATCGCGAGCGAGAGCAAGTTTGCCGACTTGTCTCTCATGTCCAATTTCTCTAAAACGGCAAGGCAGCGCCCGTCGTTACGATCGATCGCCAAGCCGTTCCAATGCATTCCGAGTGAAATGCCTCGGAGAAAGGATGCTCCGAAACGGCGATATTTTTTGGAATTTGGACGGCGTGTTTTCTGCGGGGGTCGCTTGTTTTCTAAAATTTAGGATAGAACGCCGATTTAGCTCTAGGAAGGCTTCTAAATCCTACGGGAATCGGTCCACTGTTGCGCATGACGCCAACTCGAGAAGTCCGCATCAGGCACACGGTGGACTCAACAATATATTGGCTTCTTCAACTTGAGCTCCTCACTGTGTGGGGCTCACGAAATCCGCAAGTTTCCGGTAACCAACGGAGCACGGCGAGTCTGAAGCTGAAGTCTTCGATACGGCTCAGTCTCACACAAGCATCTCTTTCGCTGCAAGAACCTTGATCCACTCAAGTCGTTCGTTAGTGGTCCGACCTTCGCTGGACAGGATTGCGCTTGGAGCCCAAAGAGGCTGCAGCTGATCCGACGTAATCCTGCGAGTTTATACGGTATCGTCGATAGGTTATGTCACCGCCATCCGCTCTGTCCGGAATCGGGTATCCGATCACGAGCCGCGCAATACGGCACCTAAGGTTCCGCGCAGTCGCTGCACTGGACTGCACGCATACCGCAGCTGTCATCCAGCTGATCCGCGACGGCGCACCCGTGCAAGACCAGCCCCTCTCCTGCAGTACTCGCCAGGGAGAGCAGTATCTCCTCTTTTTCGACGGAGGTTCCCGTGGCAATCCGGGGCCAGGAGGAGCGGGGGCGGTGGTCGTCCGAATCGCCTCTGACGGGACGGGCGCTGAAGTCATCTTCTCTGCAGCCAGAGCTTTCGCGGATCCCTCCACCACCAACAATCAAGCCGAGTACGAAGGTCTCCTCGCCGGCCTCTCAGCAGCGGCAGAGCACCACTGGACGCCACTCTCCGTCATCGGGGACAGCATGCTTATTATCAGACAGATGAGGACAAACACATCCCCCCTCAGCCGCATCCTCCAGGGAAAGTACGCGACAGCGCGCCGAATCGCCGACACACTCGGCGTCAAAGCCTGGGATCACCACCCACGGGCAGCTAACCGGATGGCAGACGCGGCAGCAAATCTAGCCATGGACAGTAAGGCCAGCAGTCAGGTGCACCACCCGACTGATCATGTGCAGCACCAACTCATCGCGGCTCTCCTTCCTGGGGACATCGCGCACTGGAGAGAGGGTCATCCTCAGTAAATGTGGCCTAGCGCCGGCTATAGGTTTCTGGATCAGTAAACCAATAGACCTCAATTGAATTGAATTGAACTGCACTGGACTGTACGCCGCAGCTGTGGCATGTGGGATCTCCATCATCGAAGCAACAGCCACATCAACCAACCCCTTGTTTGCTAGCATCCAGATGGTTTCGGACTCGCTATCTTGTGGAAGCATTCTTTTGAGTCGGCAAACATGTCGCCGCCATCTAAACAAACGGTCTCGACGTTATTATATGGATTCTCAGTAAAAAAATCGCACCAAGTGCCCCACCTCTCTCGGTTGCCTCGCGCAATTCGTGATAATTCAACTCTCGCTATCGTTTGTGGGCATAAGCTCGGATATCCTGCCACGACATCAGCGTTGAGGGACACAAGCACCGAAAAAAAGCCGCCGTTTCCACGAATCTGAAAACTATATTCGAACGGAAGGTCTCACAGCGAAGCGCGAATACGAACGCCGCCATCGAGGCGAATGGTCTCGCCGTTGATGACCGGGTTCTCGATGATGAACTGCACGAGGTGCGCCAGCTCGTGCGGCTCCCCGGCGCGCTTGGGGAATGCTACGTCGCTAAAGTAGGTGTCCTTCATCTCCTGCGGCATGCTGAACATTGGCGTGTTGAACGGACCTGCACACCAACCATGATGGTCAACACGACATGTCCCAGACAGCTACAGATTGTTTATGCGTGTACCTGGAGCGATGCAGACTACGCGGATGCCGAACTGACCGAGATCTCTCGCCATCGGAAGCGTCATCCCGACGACACCAGCCTTGCTGGCTGCGTAAGCGACCCGTCCGATCATGCCCTCGAACGCCAGGTTGCTCGCCGTGTTAATGATCACACCGCGCTCTCCATTCGGCTTCGGAGGGAGCTTGGACATGCTTGTATCGTCTCGGTTACTTCTCAATACGCATAACGAGAAAGCCATCTCAATCGACTCACCGTTGCGCCGCAAGACTCGAGACCAGGAACACGCCCGTCATGTTCACATCGGCAGCCTGGCGGAAGACCTCGACCGGGTGGACGGCGTGCTTCTCATCGACCGTCGGCACGTACGGGAAGACGCCAGCAAAGTTGACGACGACATTCACGCTCTGGCTAAAGGCCGACTCGGCAAGGTCGAGCGCGGCCGTCACATCTTTTTCCTTGACGACGTCGGTGGGTGCAAAGCGGGCGTTGGGACCGAGTGCTTTGGCGACGTCGGCGCCGGCGCTGGTGGGCAGGTCACAGAGCACGACGCGCGCGCCATGCTCGACGAGCCACGTGGCTGTGCCACGACCGAGACCGGATGCGGCGCCCGTGACGAGCGCGACGACATGCTTGAGTGACATGGTTGTACAGTGCAAGCGGATGACGAAGTGAGGCGAATCGCGAACTGACCGCGCTGGAACGAAGCCGCTTGCGCACCACACGCGTGGATCTTGTGTCTCTTCTGCACGTTTATGGGCTCGGTTCGCATAGAAACAGGCTCCAATCGGACCGCCGAGCTGGTTTGGGCGACGCTCATCTCCGACGAGGGAAGCTGACTTCAACTCGGAAACAGATCCAGTCAACTGAGATTCGCTGATGGCTACGGTATATCGAGAGTATGGCGCTGGGGGCTTCTCATCGCCGCTGGATCTTTTGAACCGGCCGGTGTCCTCCTTTCCTGACCGATTCAACTTGTTGAGTGTCCATCTCGGTGCCTGTGGGGCCTGTAACAGTCGAGATGGACACGATGCCAGCTCCAGATCACCTCTGGTAGTGCTACAAATAACGTAACCGTTTAGGAGGGTTTATAGGATTATGTAGTTTATTGGTCGAAGTGGATCAGGGCTTCAGTGAAGTGATCTCAAGTCAGTATCGCATGTCAGAGGATCGTAAATGATGAGGTGACATGAATGAACGACGAGTGCCAACGTGTCATTCACGGTTCTTCAGCGTCTGAGAACGAACGTCTTGCGCGAAGTTGACAGACAGCCAATGCCTTGTAGGAAGGTGGCACACGAAGCAGATCCGTCCACGAACACCAACGATACTTCGCTCAATCTGTGATTGATTCAAATTCGGTCAATAAGTCGATACATGTTATACCATACATAATCTCACGATCGGGATGCTTTGACACTTTATAACACATAAGGAAAGAATGAATGCATCCTGTTCCTCAAAGGGTGAGACAACCAACCATGAGATTCATTTCGCATGAAAAATCCAGATACAACTTCCTCGTGAGGACTCTTACTCCTGGCAAAAAATGTTCATATCATTCTATCGTAATTCCTGTATGAACGTTCAAGTTGGTACATCAGAGTTGGTCGACCACCATGGGCGGCGATCGCACTGCGGCGTCAATGCGAATGGTCTCGCCATTGATCATCGGGTTCTCGATGATGGCCTGCACCAGTGCGCGACTTCGTCCGGGTCGCCAGAGCGTTTCGGGAACGGAAACTCTTGAAACAATTTCTCCTGGAGCTCCAGGGGCATTTCGTTAAACATGGGTGTGCTGATAGCACCTGTCGATGTTCGCACGGGGAGTAAGCACAACAAGTTAGTCGTTGACAAGCCAAAAAACAAGCTTGCCTGGTGCGACAGTGACGACGCGGATACCGAACTGGCCTAGGTCTCGAGCCATGGGCAGGGTCATGCCGACGATAGCAGCCTTACTCATCGAATATGCGATGTGACCCATGTTGCCTTCGAAAGCCATGATACTTGCCGTGTTGACGATCACGCCTCGTTCTCCGTTAGTTTTGGGTGACTGTTTGGACATCCTAGACAGGCACCCGCTTTCATCAGAGCCGGTGGTATAGATATAGGACACAAAATGCCGTCAACGCACCGAGCTGCTGCTAGCCTTGCGACCTGAAACGTGCCGACGGTGTTGACCGTAAGAGTGCGACTGAACAAATCCATGGGATGGGGCTCATGGTTTTTGTTGACAGTTTCGGCCATATCCCAAATGCCCGCGTGGTTCACTGCCACGTTGATCGAACGGCCAAATGCTGACTCGGCCAGATCGAGTGCTGCGGAGATTTCCTTTTCGTTGGTCACATCTGCAGGAGCGAAACGAGCATTTGGCCCAAGTTCGTCGGCGACTGAGGCACAAGCGCTCTTGGGCAGATCGACGAGCACGACGCGTGCGCCATGCTTAATGAGCCGAGTAGAGGTGGCGCGGCCCATACCCGAGGCTGCTCCGGTGACGAGGGCGACGACGTTCTTGAGAGACATACTTGGTGGCGACGAGGGAATTTCGGGAATGAGCCGACTATTGTGATCCAAGGAGGGTGCTCGCACGCAAGCGAGTGCTCACGGCGCTGCTAGAAAGTTTCCGAGCTCGTTAGACAACAGCGAAGACGAGCAGATCGTCCCGATTGTCATGGGATCTCTTGTCTCTTAGGGCGTAATCGGATTTCGAGGTATCGTGACGTGATTGCCAACGGCTTCCACATTTCTGTCGGAGCTAGAAATCGGGGCTCTCACCACAAACGATTACGCTTAAGACGATGAACTTCATGGCTCACGACCAACGTGAAAGCACGCTCTTGCGATAATTACGTGCCTTCAAGGATCTGGGATCCAGATGCTTAGCCAGGCTCTGTTAAAATCACACTGTCTCCAATGAGCCGGCATCCTGATGCTTCACCCGGCAGACAATGATTGTCTGCCGGGTTGTCACAAGGCTCCCGCTGCTAATAATATCGAACACCACGAAGTGAACAAGGGAACAGAACGATCAAATTCATCCAGAGAATGCTGCAAACGAAACGTGCGTCGTTTCGAATCCATGTCATCCCGCTGAGTTCAATCATCTTCCGATTGGAGAATACGTTCTTGAATTACTACCAATAAAAACTATGTCTACGCTGAATCCTGTCATTTTTTATAATTCAAAAACCTGGTAATAAACCTAGTTGGTGAGAAGATTGTTTCAAAATTAGGTTTTGATTTTAGCGAAATAAATTCTGGTATTCTAGGTTTCGTTGGTACATGTATCACAGTGTTCGAAGAGCGCACACGTGAAGTTGCACTGATCGCGACTTCACTCGAGAGGCATTTGTCAATGTGGACTCCACGCCAATGGCTCCTTCAAGTTGGGAGTCGACTGCGATCTGGTTGGTGTACAAACTACGAAAGGAAGGCTTATGGTTGCACATCAAATTTGTTGTCTTTGAGATCACCTGACTTTGCCTATCACGAACCACAAGAGAAGGGAGACCTCCACGCAAGCAGCTTCCCCAGGTCCCTCTTCTATGAACACATACGCATCCAGGTGGCTTTTCAGCGTCGTGTTCAAGCCGAAATTGCCCGCTAAGCTCGGGTTTAGATCCCGGGGGCTACTCGCACACCGCCGTCTAAACGAATTGTCTCGCCGTTGATCAATGGGTTCTCGATAATAAACTGGATCAAGTGAGCCACCTCGCTCGGCTGCCCCGCGCGCTTGGGGAACGCGATGTCCTGGTAGTACACCTCCCGGTGTTCCTCTGGGATTAGGTTGAACATGGGCGTGTCAATGCCACCTGTGAACCAAACCTGTCGTGAGTATAACATAAAGAGCGTCGAGAGCTCGCTGAGACTCACCGGGTGCGATGCTGACCACACGAATGCCGAACTGGCCCAGGTCTCTCGCCATTGGTAGGGTCATGCCAACTAGAGCAGCCTTGCTCGCGGCATATGCGACGCGGCCGATCATGCCTTCAAAGGCGGCGATACTGGCCGAAAAGATGATCACTCCGCGCTCTCCTCGGTCGTTAGGCGACCCCTTGGCCATTCTAAGAAGGTTGCATAGTCGCACACTTAATCGCTTGTGTTGGTGACCGAGCACAAGGTTTCAATCGTACCTCTGAGCTGCGAGTCGCGAGACGAGAAACGAGCCGACCGTGTTGATTTCAAGCGTCTGACGGAAGACGTCCATCGAGTGGAGCTCCAGGTCGGCGTTTACAGTCTGCCCGTATGGAAAGACACCCGCACAATTTACGGCGACGTTGACAGGTCGACCGAACGCCGACTCGGCCAGATCCAGAGCTGCTATGACGTCTTTCTCGTTCACCACGTCCGTCGGGACGAAGCGTGCATTGTCGCCGAGCTCCTCGGCGACCTGGGCTCCCTCACTCGTCGGAAGATCGCAGAGTACGACGCGGGCTCCTTGCTGAATGAGGCGAGTTGAGATGGCGCGTCCGAGTCCGGAGGCTGCACCGGTGACGATGGCGACGATGTGCTGGAGGGACATGGTCGAAACCAAGGAGAATGGTGAATGAAGAGTCCGAGTCCGTGGACATCACAGTTTTGTTGACAGAAGAGCAGAGGACATCTTACCCACAATGAGTGAATCGGCGATAGTGGAGAGTCGATGACAGAAGAGCAGATCCGCGCTATCACTCGGTGGTAGTAAGATCTATCACAGCCCATCCCCATCACTTCAACTAGAACAAGATCGATTCTGATGGGTGATTCGTCGCTATTGGCAGACTCAGCACGACGCAACGACATTTCTCAAGCCTGTTGACCCGCCAAACCGCGGACTACAAGCTCAACATTGACATCTCGGCTAGAAGAACTGGATGTTGAGGCCCACGACTCAGCCACCATGGAGGAGAAAGACGGAACAAGATGAGAAAGAAACGCGTCGCCACGTGAAGGCGAGCTGTCGCACTCGTCACGCTCTCGATATGGCTGCGGATCGTCTTGCGGACCCAGAGAGACGCGCTCGCCGCCGTATCTGACGATCCAACGATGACGTTTTGGGTGGTATCCTGTCAGCTTTGAGCCCGACGACCACCCGAGGATCTGTAATGGGTGTCAAGAAATTGTATGTATGCAGTTCAGCTAGAGGTTAGGCATTGCATTCGTGGAATATCAGCATCTCGAGACGACACGAGGGTCACACACACTCAAGCCATTTGGGCCAAGTACTCAAAGATTCTACAAAGTCGTTTGTGCGAGCCCCTCGTGTTGTGCTCAAATCTTGTGGGCCAAACGCAACGCACCGTCCAAGCGGATGGTCTCGCCGTTCAAGAACGGATTTTCAATAATAAATTGCACCGCGTGGGCAAACTCGCTCGGCTCGCCTAGACGATTCGGGAACGCAAACTGCCGGTAGTAGGCCTCCTTGATGGGCTCCGGGACGTTTTCGAACATGGGTGTGTCTATGCCTCCTAGACCACAGCATCTCTGTCACCATTTTGCTTCACTGCATGGGATTCAGATGTTGAACAACTGACCTGGCGCGATGGTGGCGACTCGAATGCCGAACTCACCAAGGTCTCGCGCCATAGGGAGAGTCATGCCGACCAGAGCCGCCTTGCTTGCAGCATAAGCGACGCGACCGAGCGTGCCATCGAAAGCCACGACGCTAGCCGTGTGGACGATGACCCCACGCTCGCCCAACTCATTTGGCTCGTGCTTGGCCATGCTACATCAAAGATTTGCGTTTGTGACCCACGAGATCATCATTGATTTAAGCTCGGGATGCTACTCACCGTTGGGCTGCAAGTCGCGATACTTGGAACGAGCCGACCGTGTTGATCTCGAGCGTCCGGCGAAAGCATTCCATCGAGTGCAGCTCGAGGTCAGCATTGAGGGTTTGATCGCGTTCAGCAATGCCAGCACAATTGACTGCGACGTTGACGGATCGACCGAACGCTGACTCGGCCAGGTCAAGAGCATCCACGACTTCTTGCTCGTTCACTACGTCTGTCGGGACGAAACGTGCATTTTCCCCAAGCTCCTTGGCAACCTGGAATCCCCGGCTGACTAGGAGATCGCAGAGCACGACGCGTGCTCCTTGCTGCACGAGGCGAGTCGAGGTGGCGCGTCCGAGTCCGGAGGCTGCACCGGTGACGATGGCGACGACGTGCTTGAGGGACATGTTGGTGATCGAGGAAATGGAGGAGTGATCAAGCAGATTGCAGCGACAATGGGAGTCAAGAACTGTCTCAGCCAGCCCATCCCGAATCGACTCGGGGAGTAAGATCGTTTTTTTTCACAACCAGATCCAGACATCATAGTTGGCGGAGTACGATAATGCCTGCGACGATGAGGTGATGAGCTTTGGTGGAGACACTTTTCTAGAAGCGGACTAATGGCCCACGAAGTTCGCTCTACCGATGGCCTAGTATTCCAAGCATCCATCGACGTTTACCAAATGTTTACGACTGCTATAACCACGCACAAGAACGAGACGCGGAGGGCTCTACACCCTGAAGAATCTCTAGATTGTCGCCGGGCAGCGCACGCCGGCATCGATGCGGATGGTCTCGGCGTTAATGAATGGGTTCTCAATGATGGCTTGCACCAGGTGAGCCACCTCGCTCGGGTCGCCCGTGCGCTTTGGAAACGTAAAGGTCTTGGCGAACTCGTCCTGGATTTCCTTGGGGATCTGATCGTACATACCCGTGCTAAATCCACCTACAGAGTCCTTGTGAGCGATCCATGCTGCAAGAGAGCGAGATTGCAATTTGTGAAACTTGCCTGGCGCAATGGAGACGACGCGAATGCCGAAGTGGCCCAGGTCTCTCGCCATGGGGAGCGTCATGCCCACGATGGCGCCCTTGCTCGCCGAGTACGAGAGATGTCCGATCATACCATCGAAGGCGGATACGCTCGCCGTATTGATGATCACGCCACGCTCGCCTTTGTCGTTGGGTGCAAGCTTGGACATACTGGGAGCATCGTCAGCATCTGCAGCTCTCATTTACGACTGCCACTTAATCTACCGCTCAGCTGCGAGCCGTGCAACCTGGAAAGAGCCGAAAGTGTTGACTTCGAGCGTGCGTCGGAAGGCCTCCACCGGGTGGGCTACGTGGTTTTCGTCGACTGTGACCTCCGGCAGGAAGATGCCAGCGAAGTTGAGCGCCACGTTCACGGTCTCACCAAATGCTGACTCGGCGAGATCCAACGCCGCCGTCACGTCCTTCTCGTTCACAACCTACAAGCAACATCACCTCGCACGAATAAGACGCCACGTTCGAGTACAAGGACTCCACGACTGCCCCGCGTACATCGGTTGGGGCGAAGCGAGCATTCGGTCCAAGCTCCTTGGCGACGGCTTCGCCTCGGCTCGTGGGCAAGTCGCAGAGCACGGCTCGCGCACCATGCTGGACGAGCCGAGCGGCAGTCGCGCGACCGAGTCCCGAGGCTGCACCAGTGACAACTGCGACAACGTTCTTGAGAAGCATGGTTTGGGTTTCTTGGCAACTTGAAGAATGAGCTCTTTGCCAGTCGGGCATCGGTCTTCAGCATCGTTCTTCAATCGGGAAGCGAAAAAAGGGATGCTGCAAAATGGAAGTTTGGTGGGTTCAAGAACTCAGTGTCAGCATTCACCGCATTCGAAAAATATTGGAATGGACGAGTCTCATCAGAGACTCGGCAAACATTGAAGAGCGTCTCGCTTTCATTCTAGTTCGGCGTGGTCGCGTCCGCAACGGATGATGGCAACGGGTGATGCTCTGAGATGGGAGAGTCACGGACAGGAAGAACACACTCAGCAAGGTTTGCAAAAGAAGATGGTGAATTGTGGCGCGACTGCTTCTCCAAAACGTGATGGAATGGAAATCCATCCTAACGGCCAGTCCTCTAGTTGACAATCTTGGTAAGCTGCTCGAGCAGTTCGCGCTGCTCCGCTGGTGACAGCCGTGCCACAAGATTCAGGATCATGGTCGTCGACGGCAGTTGAGAGCTGCAGGAGAGCACCACAGAAAAGTTAGTAGCTGCATTAGAGCTAGCAAAAATCATCAAGAGCAAACGCACTGAATGAATGTGCTGTAGTAGACGGACGTGAAGAGCGCCGTGATGAACTGACAGTCCATGCGGTCCATGACGCCGCCATGGCCCGGGATGACCGAGTCGAAATCCTTGATGTGGTACGTGCGCTTGATAGCCGACGCGTAGAAGCCACCGAACGGCGCGATCACCGATGCGAAGATCGAGAACACAATCGAGTGGAGCTATCAGATGCTTTCGTTAGTCGGGAGTCATTCCGCACACACCACCACAGAGGAAGCCGTACCTGAATGGGCATCAGCTGCAGCTCGCTGCGACCGACAACGCGCGCTACAACTTCCGGCAGTGTGTACACCTGCTGCTGGAAAAAGGTCTGCGGCGAGCACGTGAGCTTTTCCGGGATCAGCTGGAGGCTCTCAAGTGGGCAGATCATCCACTGGAACTTGGCGAGCCAGGCGCTCGCGAAGAAGCCAAACGCGATCGTGCAGAGGAAGGCGCCGATGAATCCTTCCCACGTCTTGTTCGGCGAGAGGCGCAAGAAAGGCGTCTTGATGAACTTCTTGCCGAAGAGCTTGCCGCAGAAGAACGCAAAGCAGTCGTTGCAGACCACGAGCGAGACCGGAAGCACGAACCAGAAGAGGCCGTTGAAGATATTGGTGAGCACGTACTTCATCTGGAACACAATGAGCCCGATAGTCACGATCGTCCACGTGTACTGGCCTGCACCACGACAAGATTCTCCATCAGATTCGCTGCAACGCCCCGGGAAGCAAACTGGTCCCTACCCATCTGGTACTTGTACAGGCCTACAGGCAGTACATACACAGAACGCCCGGTCGATCATTAGCCATAGCCCACTCGCTAGCCAGACAGACAGAAGAAAAGGACGGCGTACCTCGCTTGAGACTGAGCACCGAGGCGACAAACGTGAGCGTGTACATGGCGAAGGAGACCCACGTGTGGTAGCGCAAGTAGTGGACGAGCGCCGGCGGCACGAAGCGCAGCTTGCGCGTTTCGAGGAACGCGCCGAAGGAGTCGCCATAGTTGAAAAAGAGCGCGACAAAGAACCAGAGCCACTGCATGGAGCGGAACCACGGGATGTTCTTCTCGGCCGCGGCCTTGTAGCGCACGTTCACGAGCTCGCGGAAGATGAGCGTCTGCAGCACGACGACCATGACCCACGCGTAGAGATGGCCGCCGTACATGATGAGCGCGAAGAGCCCGATCATCGCAAAGCCCACGACCACGCGCGTGAGGAACTTGCGCAGCGACGACTCGCTCTTGGCGGCCTTGGCGGCCATGAGCACCTCGCCGTCGCTCTCGTCCGTTTTATACTCACGCTCCGAAGCCGACGCGGTGGCCGCGGGCGGCGGCGTGGGCGGCGCGCGGCGCCGGCGCGTAGCGGAGCTGCTCATCGGGTCCCGAGTCGCGAAGTGGGGCCGACGAGGGAGGATGTCATGCTGGCGGTTGAGGAGGGTACAGTACGTCGCAGGGTACGGTCTGTCCAAGGGTACACAATTATCTCCTCCATCTGTCTCAAGATATATTATGGTGGTCTAGCAGGATATTATATTTCAAATCTTTTTATATAATATTTAGTATTAACATCTCTATTAAGCTACATTATGTATGAGCGGGATGTAATTCAAGAGGCATTCGTGTGTCCGAGGGAGTCATGTGCGAAGAATTATGCCACCCAAACGCGTAATCACGGTAGTCACGTTCCTAATCTAGGGCACCAATCCTAGATCCCTTATGTGCTCCACACTATTTTCGGGAATTGAAGTTGCGATCTTTCACAGGTTCCATTTCAAAGAAAACCAAGAAGCGAGTGAGTCAGTATGGGGCCTCGCGTGCTGCTGCTGCTCGCGTGGCTCTCGGCGGCGCTGGCGAGCGCGGCGCCGACGCTTCAGGTGCCCGAGCACGACCCCGTGGCCGCGGCGCGCGCGCTGATCCATCGGCGGCTCGGCGCGAGCTACAACGACCAGGTAACGAACGCTTTTTAATGAAGAAGAAAGAGGGGGAGAGTTTTTGAGGCAAAGGCGGGGAAAAGTAGATCACGCTCAAGGTGATTGAGGCCGAGAAGGACGGGCTCGACGTGTTCGAGATTGGGAATGACGGCGACAAGGTCGCGATCGGCGGCAGCTCGGCCACGGCGATCGCCTACGGGCTGCAGTGGTACCTCAAGACGGCCGTGCACACGCAGACGGACTGGGACAACCACAAGCTGCAGCTGCCACCTGTGCTGCCCAAAGTGGAAACTGCTGTGCGCAAGAAGCGCAGCGCCAAGTACACGTACTACCAGAATGTCTGCACCGTGAGCTACTCGTCGTGGGCGTGGAGCTGGGATGAGTGGGAACGACACATTGACTGGATGGCACTCAACGGTATGGACATTTGGGTAGATTTTTAGGGATGGACGGCAGCTGAGGGGAATTTGTCGTAGGTATCAACATTCCGCTGGCATTCACGGGCCAGGAAAAGGTGTGGCAGAATGTCTTCAAGAACCACTACAACATCAGCGACGCCGGCCTCCACAAGTTCTTCGCCGGTTCGGCTTTCTTAGCCTGGGGACGCATGGGAAACCTGCGTGGAAGCTGGGTTAAAGGTCCGCTCCCACAGGCGTTCATTGACGACCAGTTCCAGCTCCAGCTTCGGATCCTCGATCGCTACAAGGAGTACGGCATGATCGCGGCGCTGCCAGCTTTCGCGGGCCACATCCCCGAAGAGTTGCACGTCAAGCACCCTAATGCCAAGTGGTCTCGCTCACCCAACTGGGGAAACTTCACCGACGAGTTTTGCTGCGTGTATATGCTCGATGCGGAGGATCCACTGTACCTCGATATCGGCAAGAAGTTTATCGAAGAGCAGACGCGGATGTACAACTACACATCTTCCCTGTACCAATGCGACACGTATAACGAGATGGATCCCGACACGACCGATCCCACAGAGCTCGCTGCTGCCTCCAAAGCGGTGATTGACAGCATGCTAGCGGCTGACCCAAAGGCCGTTTGGCTGATGCAGGGATGGCTTTTCATGAGTGGCTACTGGACCAAGGAACTAACCAAGGCGTATCTGTCCGGTGTCTCGAATGACCAGATGATTATTCTGGATCTATACAGCGAAGTATCTCCGATTTGGCGCAAGATGGACAACTACTTTGGCAAGAGCTGGATCTACTGCGTGCTCCACAACTTTGGCGGAAACACAGGTCTACGTGGCGACTTACCCACGATCGCGAGCGATCCAGTACGCTCCAACCACGATAGCAACGGGACAATGATTGGTGTTGGATTGACCATGGAAGGAATCTTCCAGAACTACGTGGTATACGACCTTACTTTGCAAATGGCTTGGGAGGATAAGCCTGTCGATACAACGTCGTGGATTAAAGACTTCGCGTACCGCCGCTACCATTCCCAGAATGAGCACGCTCAGAAGGCGTGGCAAATTCTTCTAAGCTCAGTGTACAACCGCACGCTGGGGTACGGTGGAGTGACCAAGAATCTCGCAACTATTTTTCCACACTGGGATCTCGTGAGAGATGGCTTCATGCCAACAGTCATCACCTACGACCCCAAGGACGTCGTACGAGCATGGGAGCATCTTCTCTCAGCATCGGACGAGCTTTCCTCTGTTGACACATTCCGCCACGACGTCACCGATTTGACTCGTCAGTTCTTGAGCGATCACATGTTAGTTCTGTACTTGAAGCTTCGACAGGATTACTTCGACAAGGCCGTCGAACCTGCCATTCTTTGCACTTACAAGAGCAAGATTCTTCGCCTCATCCAGCACTTGGACGAAATACTCGCGACGAATGAAGACTTCCTCCTGGGTAACTGGATCCGAGATGCGAAAGCTCTTGGTCACGGAGACAAGGAACTCGAATTATACTACGAGTACGAGGCACGAAACCAGGTGACCCGTTGGGGTGACCACAACGACAATGTGCTTCACGATTATGCTTGCAAGGAGTGGTCCGGGCTCATGAAGGGCTACTATCTTGGTCGTTGGCGTATTTGGCTCACGGAGGTTTGTGATGCTTATACACAACAGCGCGAGATTGACTCTGAAGTGCTCAAGAATGCCCGCGAGTCCTACGAGCTGAAGTGGCAACTGGGTCGTGAGCCGTACCCGACAGCAACGCGAGGCGACACAATCGCCATCTCCAAGCGCCTCTACAGCGAATATGTCGTAACGCCGGCGACTGTTTCTACCGGCGGTCTGCTCTTCAGCGTGATCGGTCCTGTTGGCGACGCCGACACCATGTAGCTGTGGGGTTTTTGATCGAACAGCACGCTCAAGCACAAATGGCCTGGTCTGAGTGGCTCAGTAGCTCGCGATGTACTTCCAGTGTCAGTATGCACGACAAAGTATGACAGTCGGCTGCGTCAAAATCTTTTGATATCCATTGAATGACCATTTTCATTTACAACCCACTCCAGGCATCGAAACCAACTACTAGTAGATTCCATGACAAAAGCCCGAGTGCGTCCAGGAAGCGTCCTCAAGACCTTAGCATTCACTCGAGGATGTGATCCACTTCATGCATTAGAGAACCCGTTCATGAACGACACGATACTCGCACGTATGGCAGTGTGCGTTGCTTGGTGGCAATCGGCCCTTTTCAAGGATTACGTCTGACTCATGGGAAGCGATTACAGTTCTCACTCAGATAGACTCATCCTGCAAGCACTACCTTCAAGTTATGCTGCTCAATTCCACCGAATGCAAGAATGTTCAACGTGGTCGCCTGCATCCTTTGCGCACTCCAGAATGTCGCATCGCTCTATCAGCTCGCCTTGTTCGGTGAGCGCTCATTCAGTATGGAGTAGCTGATACAATACTCTCATCAAACGAGGCACGATGGATAGGCCACTACGATTCAACTAGCAAGATCTTCGACTTCGAATCCGTTTCAATTTGTTGAAGTCACGGACCCCAGCAGAAGATTTGAACCGAAGAGGATCACCCCATGGCACCCAGGTCTTGCGCCGGATCTGGTTCCCACTCAACCACCCCAGCAAATTTCGCTTCGCGGCAGTTCGGTGTCCTCGACTCCTGCGAATTTCACTGCTTGGTCTTCTCACTCCGCGTTCCACCTGGTCGGCAACATAATGTCTCTCAAGCACGTTGTCGCCATTGTCACTGGTGCTGCCTCCGGACTCGGACGCGCAACCTCAACTCGCCTCGTCCAGCAAGGAGCTCTCGTCGTGCTCTGCGATCTCCTGGCAAGCCAGGGAGCACAGGTCGCCGAGGAACTTGGGGAAAATGCACGTTTCATCCCGACGGACGTGGTGAACGAGGAGGATATCATAGCTGCTCTGGACTTGGCCGAGTCGGCTTTCGGTCGGTCTGTCAACGTGGCCGTGAATTGTGCGGGCATCGCCTTGTACGGCGAAACAGTTGACGCCAACTTCGAAACGCACTCAATGGAAGTTTTCCGCCGGACGCTTGAGGTCAACACAACCGGTTCGTTCCAAGTAGCGCGACTCGCAGCCCAGCGGTGTGAATCTCCCTCATGCTCTAGAACTATGGCGAGTACTCATTTATGTCGTGGTTGTCAGGATGGCCAAACAGCAGCCAAACGACAGGGGCGAGCGAGGCGTGATCATCCACACGGCCAGCATCCTAGGCTGCGAAGGCACCGTCGGCCGCGTCGCGTATGCTGCGAGCAAGGCTGCTGTAATCGGCATGACACTCCCCATGGCGCGAGACCTGGGGGACTTCGGCATCCGCGTTGTCTCCGTCGCGCCTGGTGGGTCAATGGAGCTTTAAAGTAGTCACAATTACGTTCATCTGACGGATTATATCGCTTCGTGTAGGTGGTCTTGATACGCCTTTGTTCGGCCAGATCCCACCAGAGCTTCTCGACGTTTACTCCAAGGACATCGCCTTTCCCAAGCGCTTGGGTCGGCCGGAGGAGATCGCCCACGCGGTGCAGTTTATCATCGAGAATCCGCTGATCAACGGCGAGACCGTCCGCCTCGACGGCGGCGTGCGTGTCGGTCCCGGGAAGTAGCAAGCTCAAATGTAGCCATGTAGTCGTTGACCTGAGTCTGATTCTATCTACCTTCGTCTGCGACAACCTGGCCCACTTCTGGCCCAACAGGCTTCAATGGTCCAAACCCACAGGTTTTACCTCGCCTTGACCCGTGGGTTCTGTCCGTGGAAACCCGCGAACCGATAATGGACGGCTTTGTGACAGGCGACACGCAGCGGAAATCCTCTCGAGCAAGATGGAGAAGCCCGTGGACAAAGAGACCGCCAAGGAGACCTTCCGCTCGTCGCGGCTCTCGTGGAGCAACCAGGCCGAGCACGTGAGTACTGTATTAAGCGATCGGTGTCTTCCTCTCTATGACGTTGACGGTCGGCGGTGTTTGTGCCAACAGAAGCTGCGCCAGGAGCTCAGCGACATCGCGATCGCCAACTGCCGTCCCATCATGGAAAAGTTCGCGACGTGCGCCAAGGAGAACGGACTCATGGTCGTCTTCCGGTGCCGCGCGCAGAACCGCGCGATGAACGAGTGTCTCCACCAGTACACCAACGACGAGCAGTTCCAGCTCTACAAGGAGAAGCGCGAGAAAGACATGCTCGAGACGCTGTAAGTTAGAAGGGTGGATGCTGCATCCATCGGGAAGGGGAGAATGGAGAGGTTTAACTAGATCCCAAGCCGCCATTCGCTAGTCAAAAACGCGTTTGTGTTATAGTACTTGGTGCAGCCCCGAGCTTGTCTATGAAAATATGCAAAAAAGGTTGGGTGTGGTCGCCTATTCATCACGGTTCTGCTCTAGTGCTTCTTTAGTTCTTGCCCTTGCGCTGTCGCACGCTCGACTCGCTCTTGTGGCCGTTCGAGTACTCGGACTTGTGCGGGATCGCCTTGAGCGCCGCCTTGGCCACCGACACGCACTCCTGGGCAATCGCTGTCAGCGCGTCCTTGAGCTCCTTCGAGTCGTGGATAGCCGTGACGGACACACGCACACTCGGGAGCGGCTCCAGCGTCTGTTCCGTCTTGTAACGAGGCGAGCACACAGCGATGCCTCGGGAGAGCAGGTTGTTCATAACGTCATCGCAAATCATGCGCTGCACCTCACGCTTCGAGGCGTCCGTCGAGAGTCCTTCCAACAGCTCAGGCAGCAAACGCAGATGTACCACCGGTGAGCAGCGGTCCTTCGAGACGCTAAACACACCCTTCACACCCGCCGTCAACACGTCGTGTGCCAAGTAGGCGTTTTCGCGGAGCTTGACGAAAAGCTGCGGCTCCGTGCGCATGATGCGAATGGCTTCCGATGTGCACGCTGATGTGAATGGAGGAGCAGAGGCTGAGAAGACGTAGCCGGCACTGTTCAGACGCTGGTAGTCAACAACCTCGCGAGCGCCCGTGCTGAAACCGCCCACACCGGCAGCGGCAGTTGCAAGCGAACCGCAGACGATCGCAACTTCGGAGAGCGGGACACCGTAGTGCTCCGTGACACCCTTGCCGCTCGCGCCAAGCACGCCGAAAGAGTAGCTCTCATCGAGGAAAACGCGGAAGTAGTGCTCCTTGCAAAGCGCCACAAGCTTCGGGAGGTCGACGACGTCACCGTGGTTACGGAAGACGGCCTCCGTGACGACGTAGCGACGCTGGCAGTCCGATGAACGGCCAGCCTTCTTGTCAGCAGCGCGGATGCTCTTCAGCACTCGCTCGAGATCGTCCATGTCGTTGTGCTTGTAGTAGTGGACCGTGCAACGCGCGAGGTTGACACCAACCAGGATCGAGTCATTGCAGCCCTCATCGACGACGACGAGGTCACCACGCTTGGCAAACGCCGGAAGCACCGAAGACGACGTCGACTCACTGTCCGAGAACGTGATCGAGTCGGGCGTGCCGAACATGTCGGCAATGTCCTTCTCCAGAATCTCATGGACGTCGATCGTACCGTAGAAACCACGCGGGCCACACGAGCCGCAGCCGTATTTGGTGAGCGTCTTAATTGCAACGTCCTTGAGCTCGCGGCGGCTGCCGAGGCCGAGGAAATCGAAAGTTGCGAGGTTGAGCACTTGCTTGTCAATGCCCTGGATCCTCATGTGGGTGTCCGGGATGCTCTCAAGCACGCCGTACGGCTGGGACTTTTCCACGTCGACCTTGAATTTCTTGGGGATGATCGGCTCGGGTTCCCAATCGTCCACGAGCTCGTCGATCTCCTTGTTCGTGAACTTGACGCCTTCTTTGGTCGGCTTGTTCTTCTTAAAGAACGTGATGTAGACCACAAAGACGATCAGGAACGTCTCGATGATCACGTGCTCGGGCGAGCGCTCGTAGATGCCCTTGATGTACCTGCGCCGCGGGCGGTGCGTGAGCCATCTCATCTCATCTCTTTCTCTGCCATCCACCACCAGTTACGTACTCATAGTAAGTATGCGGGAAGTTGGCCGCGGCCTCGCGGATCTTCTGCCAGTCGAGAGTGAGCAGCGCCTGCACATCCGTCGCTCGCCGTTAGTCCTCACGAGTGTCCTCCATACGAGGAGAAGCGAATGGACGGCGACGCACCTCGGCGAAGGGCTGGCCGATGGTTCCCCACCACTCGCTCATTGCTACTCGGGTCGCTTGGGGCCTCGGGCTGGAAACGCGTAATGTCGGGTGATGACGCCCTCTGCCGACTTGGCCACTTGCCCCGACGAGAGAAGATTTCCACGCAGGCCACGAGGACAAGGCCCGTCCACTTCCGGGTCGGGTTTGATCGGAGGGAAAACCTGAACCCGTGGCGGGGGAAGCACAGGGAAATTCGCTCGAGCCGACTAATCATCCCGTGACCCGTGGGTACGCCACCTCAAACCCGCAGAAACAACCTGTCTCACGAAAGATTACTCAACGCGACCAGAGGAGGCCCCACATAACCACGGCCGCGACAAAAAGGGAAACCGGAGTGATGGTCACTTTGTCGTGGCGAGAGGGGGACATGTCCCAAGAGGCATTCTCGTCCAAATGGAGCTGCGCAACCGAGGCACGCGGCGCGAGGCACCGGCCGCCGGCCTCCACGACGTCGCGCTGGGTCCGACGGTCTACGCGGGCGAGCGCTATGGCAAGATGAGCGAGCGCATGAAGCGCCAGCACCGGCGCGTGCCGGACGTCTCGGCGACGTCCAACCGAGTACGTGGACGTTTCCCTTTGTTGACGACGGAGAGGAAAAACGCAAGGGGGCTGAACGCTGGATGGGGTATTTATAGCTGATTACGCCGCGTCTCATCGGCGTCGCGATTGGACTGCTGGTGGTCGCGGGCTTTATCTTCTGGCTGCAGTACCAGGCAGCCCAGCGCCGGAACCGGAGACTCGCGGCGGGCAAGTAGGGTGTTTTTCCCTCGATAGAGCGAGTCGGTGCAAGATACAAACAAGCGAAATGGACTAAACGATGGTAATACCCTCTTGAAGATTGAGGGCTTGGCTCGTGCGTTTTGGGCGTTGTTGCTGGTTTTGATCAAGCGGGATGCAGGACTGAGATACGGGCGAGAGGAAACTGATGTAGGATCACCTCGGTGGGACTTCCGCAGTTCAAATGGGTTGACCAGCTATGTAAGGGTGAGCAAAGCTAGGTGTTCTCTGCAAGCATGTGCGGTTTAAGAGCCAGCCCGGTATGACGGAGATGCTTGTGGTAGCTTCATTGAACCGCACCTTGGCACGAAAGGACTCGACATCTGCAAGGCTATTGATGGGATTCGCTGTGACTAAAACCGACCACAATATGGCGGGCGTGTCGGGCAGATGATGGATGCCATTCAGCGCGAATGAGATGTTGACGACCGAGAGTTGGTTGATTGCGTCTGGAAGCGACTTTAGGCGCGAACTTTCCACCGCAATCGTAACCATCAGTGGAGGCCTCTTCTCTCTGGTTGAGACATCAAGTTGCCACTGCGGATGATAAGCTAATTAATGTTTTGCGGGTAGTAGTGCCTTTGGGCCACGGCGCACCGTAGCGAGGGCTGGCATGAGAACTGCACGACATCGCTGGGTGTGTGCAGTCTAGTACAGTGTGCAATTGTGAGTCGCTGTATCGAACCATCGAAGTACGTCGCGTATCTCAACCTTCGAAATACTGATTCGACGAGCGTGACGGGTCACTAAGAACCACTGGCCTCCGATCACAAACCAGGGAGGGATGCATGGATCTATACGTCGCACTCGGGTGGTCTTGCTTGTAGACGAAACACCAACGCGATATCCTGATTACGATATCTCTGCACGGCAAAGTGTATGCGGACTTTGGCGATTGCTCCACCCAGCTTACGAACCGTGAACACGAGAGTAGAATGTTTTTCCTGTGAGACTCATCAGCTTGATTGCGGTCTGATGCGTAAGGAGCCAGATTGCCAATAATCTTCCGAATGAACTGCTCGACTGGATACTGTTCGTCGGCGATTGTGCGTCAAGTTGGGGGCGACTTTTGATATGCTCAGATAAAAATGCGTTGCGGGTTTAGCAACTCTGGCTAAACAATATCGCGAAAACCATGATCGACATATCGCTTTAAACGCCGCTCATGTGGTCAACGGAATGTCGGAACATGATCGAACATTTCGTCCATTCCAAACATGCGACGGCATCTTACGAAGTCCTTCAGTTGGAAGAACACCGCTACCCTCTTTTCCATCCGAGAGACGCCTCTGAATTCCCGCTCTTGGTGCCTCGAATACCAACGACTGCATAATCTTTCATTGCAAGTGCAGCATACTTGCAGTTTGGAGCGAATAGTGCAGTGTGCTCGTCGAGTTTGTCTCTACGTACCAGCAGTTCAAATCCCCGCCGATAACTCATCAATTGATCTCAATCCTCGATGAAGAGTACGTGTGTACGTGTGACGAGTCGCACCACAAGATTCACAAAGATTGATTTGTCACTGAGCACGTGTGATGAGTTTTCAACGCGACGCTTTCCATACATTGGTGGTAGAACGTAGCTTCCATGGGGAAATTGTTCTCGTCAACCACAGTATGCCATAGCGCAGATACAGACGATATTCGTAGCCACTTTACGCAGCGTTGAGAGTTTTGCAACCGGCCTATTCAGGAAAAGCCGCTTGCTGGAATACGTCCCTGCCAACGGAGATGAGAATCCCACAAGTACTTGCTCAACGCCTTCCACAATTATACTGCCTTTCTTTAAAGTCACAAGGCAACGACAGTTTTCATCGGTGAGCCTCAACTCCAGCGAGACAGCATTACGCGTAACAACACGGCATTGATCAAAAACAGGTGAAGTAGCGAGTTGCTCGGTGTTGTCGTGCTATTTGCTACTGGCAATGTTCAGAAACATACCATGCTATCAATGCGCACTCTGATAGGGCCGAATCTTTGCCGAATGGAGTGCACCATTGAGTCAACTGAAATCCGCAACGTTCTGATAGGACCCCAACACTCATGACTTGCAACTGGTTGAAGGTTTGTTTCGTCATTCTACTGGCCATTCCGTACCAAGAATGCTTGTGCTTCTTCGTCACATAGCGTGAAATTGCTTGTGCCGAACTTCAAAAGCGATTGGAACTCAACTGGCCTCTCGACTCCACCTTCGAGCGCATTCGTCGGCAAGGTGATAAAGCATACAGTGTCTAGTAACCACGACGGAGCAACCTTGATCAAGTTATTCAAGAAGTTCTTATCACCTGAGTAGCAACGAGCATGACAGCATGACTTTGATGCAGGATGAGACTTGATGTTCTGGCACAAGATCGAGACCGCATGATTGCAGAAAGTCACTTATTAAACGAAGAAAAGACAATTCAGATGAGATATCTGGGAGCAAAAAGCGTCACTTCCCTGACCCAGATGGCGATATGAGCATCGATGTCGTCGACTGACTCTGATGCTGTCTGGGTGTCTGCGTACCCCACGCGAGTTGCTGAATCCACTAAGAGGTACCACACCTTTCTCGCCATCTTTCTTTGTTATCACAACGCAATATTTCGGTCACTCGTGGTTGCTATCGGTGCCTCTGCACACGGACACTGCGCATTCTCCCTGTCTCCTGATGCTTTTTGCTTCCATGACTGAGAACAAACACGACTCGTCAACCTCAGCTAAGGTTTTCCGAGGTTCAAGCGTGTTTACCAGAGCTGTCATGTCGAGATTATCTGGGCAAGCGCGTGCCCACGCGAGGTAGTTCTTTTGCTGGGTTCATGCAAGAGGCGAGTGCCTTGTTTCAACGGCAGAGGACATCGTTCTACTAACTCCGAACGACGCACTCAAAGCCGTAGTCTCAATCGATTTGCTTGGCGATTTCACTCCCATTGAACCAACTACTCGCCACACAATCGTGCAGCCAGCATCATTAAAAGATGCACAGACGCCGTCGCAGCTGCCGAAATCGTCACGGAATCCGTTGGATGAGCAAGTTCAACGAGGAGTTCACGACAGCGAATGCGACAACTGCCTGATCTTTTCATCGGGGATGTCTCGGCTTCCTGAATACGTTTGAAGGCTTGGAAGATTGCTTCTCCCAGCCATCAACACGAGAGCGCATTATACTTCCCGTGAGACTCATCAGCTAGATTGCGGTCTTGAAGCGTGAGAAGCCAGATTGCAACATGTCGGCGGTGCGATTGCTCGGCTAGACGCTTCGCATTGGACCTTTCCGTTGGGTTCGAGGCAATGCAAACGCAACGATCGTCGAATCACAAAATTGCCGATGCAAAGTAACACACGGCCCGACCGGCTCGCTTGCCCTGTAGTCAGTCGACGACGTTGAAGACTTCGTACCGTGTACTCATCCGAGTCCAGGGCTATGGAATCGTCGTGCACGTGTGCAACAGCGCAAGACATGCGCCGAGATGACGAGGTGCGATACGTAGTCTCGCCTATGGACGTGTCGCTGGTGACCGCATCCACAATTGCATCTTCTGTTGGGGGGTAAATGCTTGAACCTGTGATCGAGAGATTTCTCGTAATGGTGACAGGGCAGACGTGGACCGAGCCGTGTCGTCAATCTCCCATGGCGTGGGCTGGGTTGTCAACTCGACGACATCGTGACAAAGACCCGATCGGTGCCGGACTTGTTCGTGTTGCCCGCGTTCGTATCCATTACAGTGGCTCCACAACCAGACGCCCAAGCTCTCTGAAACCAAACGTGTGAGGCTGCAATCATCCGTTGAAAACGTCTCCTTTTTTCTTCGCTTACGACAAGGCAACACTCATGCTTACGCTCGATTCGGAATAAATACGTTTTTGTCTAAAGCATAAGCCTCGCGACTTCGATCGTCGCGTGGGGCTGTCTAACTGGCAGTGATTTGCTGCGTGGTGCTGCGCTTGCTGAGCTTGCGCGACATTTTCGTGAGACGCTGGTAGACGCTCTTGACGAAAGTCTTGCGGAGGTTCTGGAGCTCAACGTCGAGCGCCGCGAGCTGCGTCTCGCGGATCACGACGCGAGACGAGGTCGTCGACGACATGGAGTCGCGTCGGCTCATGGTCTCGCACTTGTGGCACGTGAGGTCGCTCTCGTGCGAGCAGTAGCTCTCGTTGTCGTCAATGTCATTGAGCTCGTGGTCGCCTGCATCTTCGACGACCGTGGCCGCGAGGTCGTCCATGCGCGTCGAGAGTCGCTTGGAGCTTCCCTGGCTCGCCCGCGAGCGCGCGGGCGTCGGACACGTGCAGCTCAGGCTGGGCTTGGGCGTGATCCCACTGGCGCGCTCGGCGTCGACCTCAGCGGCAGCTGCAGCCGCCGCGGCCGCGAGGCTCTCTTCGCGGCTGTCGCGCTCTTCGCTGCTGCTGCTGGTCTCGGTCTCGGAGCTGTTCATGCTGCGGCGGTTGCTCGAGGACGAGCGCGAGATCGAGGTGCCGTGGACGAGGCATCGATGCGAGCCCGACTCGGAGACCGCGGCGGTCAGCGAGGCCGCCGGCGCCGTGAAGGAGAGCTCGTCCACCGAGGGACTGGGCGCCGCGCGGCGCAGGAGGAGCGGCATGGCGGGCGGGCGAGCGGATGGAGGAGCTGGGAACAATGCGAATGTGAGCTGGAGCTGCTCGTGTTGAAAATCGAACTGGACACTGGAAACCTCGTTGGAGCAGACGGGGCACCCTTGCCTTTTGGTGGACAGCGACGGGCCGCTTCGAAAACCACGACGAGACGAAACCTGCCCACAACCGCACACTGGCAAGGGCTCGGGATCACCAAGCCACGTGCACATTTTGACAAGAGTGTGCGGACGAAACCCCTACCCGCATGACAGGCCCCTCCGCTCCTTTTGGGAGTATACAAAAATCAAGTGAAAAGACGGCTCTCCCAATGCCAAGAGGGGCTAGGGGAAATCTCTCACGCGGGATGATCCACGCACGAAGATGGGTGCAAGCCGTGATCTGAAAATTTGGGTTGTAGGTTCATGTAAACTGCGTTTAGGTTCACTTTGGTTGGTTTGGAACGAAAATCCAGGAGAAGCTACAAAGTCACTCCCCATATTGGGCAACTTGTTCGAAAATCCGGAGATCAGATGCCACATCTGATGCGGGCCGGCGGCGGACCGCTTCGCGAGGTCGTCGGCATGACGTGTGGACGGCCGCAGTCAGCATGGTGGCTTCTGATGCGCCGACTCGATCATCACACCAAGCGCGGCAGAGGATAAGTCACCCTCTGCGCCAAGTTCAAGGCGTCGCGTCGTCGCCCAGGCGTCGGGTCATGCACTGGATTACGATCCGGCTGTCAGACTGTCTCTGCCAGTCGGTCTTCTCCATGTTGAAGTGGCTCAGGCGGCGAAATGCAAATGCCAAACGCGCGCGCGTGGACTCGCGTGACTGTGGGCAGCAGCGCACTGAACTGCCCCAGTCGACTGTACTGGACAGGAGCCTCGCGCCCCCCACTTTCCACTTCAAAAGATCGCATCCTGCATGCTTCGAATGGATGGGGGAGGGAGGGATTGACGGCCACGTTCTCCATCACGCCAGTTTAAATTGATTGTTCTTTTCATTGGATTGATGGCAATTATTGAGCTAGTGTGGACCCCACTCTAGTCGAACGGACCGAGCGCGCGTATTGGTTTTTGTGTGATGGTGTCGTGTTGCGCGTGGCGGCGTCCAATGCGCGGGAGGAGGCGAAAGTCGGCTCTTCGTCGCACTTCGCCGCGCGCAGGTGCGTTCGTCGGCCACCATGGCCCCTCACTCGACCCGATCTTCCAGCGATTTTCCGCCCCACAATTCATGTCCCACTCGAGTTGCAGTTGAGTTGATGCAATTCATTTCGCACCCATACAAAGTCCCTATCAACCACGCCAAATGAATTGCACTGCGAGTCACGATCTTTTTCTTTCTTTCGCTGCTTGAAGTTTCCCCCCTCTCCGCTCACTCGCCGATTCGCCACCTAAAGCAAACAGCAAGGGAAACATGCGCGTGCTCGCGGCCTCGCTGGCGCTCGCGTGCGCGTCGGTGGCCGCCGCCGCTCGCTCGGCGGGCCCGTGCGACCCGTCCAAGTGGCAGATCCCGACGGGCGGCAAGTACAACACCACGGGCCGCATCGCCGACGACAAGCTCAACGTGCACCTCATCCCGCACTCGCACGACGACCCGTGAGTGGCTTTTTGGGGGGCGGGAAGAAAAGCGTGTAGAGATGCTAAATGGCGTGGGGATGGTGTGTGTGTATGTGTAGGGGATGGCTCATTACGGTGGACCAGTACTACTACGACCGCGTGCAGTACATCCTGGACACGGCTGTGGAGCAGTTGCTGGGCAACCCGGACCGCAAGTTCATGTTTGTCGAGCAGTCGTTCTTCCAGCGCTGGTGGAAAGAACAGAGCGAGGAGCAGAAGGAAGTGGTGAGGCAGCTTGTTAGAGAGGGACGCCTGGACCTGAGCGTGAACGGCGGCTGGTGCATGCACGACGAGGCCGCGCCGCACTACATCGCCATGGTGGACCAGACGGCGTACGGCCACCAGCTGCTCAAGCAGGAGTTCAACGTGACGCCGCGTATTGGCTGGCAGATCGATCCGTTCGGTCACTCGTCTACGCAGGGCTCGTTGCTGTCGTCGGGTGTCGGCTTTGATGCGCTCTACTTTGCACGCATTGACTACCAGGACTACAGCAAGCGATTTGAGAACAAGGACCTCGAGTTTATCTGGCGCCCGAGCAAGTCGCGCGGTAAGGCCATGCAAGTTTTCACAGGGAATATCATCGACCACTACGGTGCGCCAGGCCACTTCCACTACGAGAACGACCAGAGCGTCCAGGACGATCCGGCTATGCACGACTTCAATGTGTGCGACCAGGTCGAGTGGTTTGTGAGCAACATGCAGATGCGCGGCGCGCACTCGCGCGGCAACCACATCTTCGTGCCTATGGGCGACGACTTTTCGTACCAGAACTCGCGCCGTTGGTACAAGAACATGGACAAGCTGATTCACTACGTGAACCAAGACGGGCGCGTCAACGTGCTTTACTCCAACCTCTCCTACTACACTGATCTCAAGCTCGCCGAGAACATCACGTGGGCGCTCAAGACTGACGACTTCTTCCCATATGCCTCGCAAGAGCATGAGTACTGGTCGGGCTTTTTCACTAGTCGACCTTCACTGAAGAAGTTCGCACGAGTTGCTAACATTCTGATTCAGCAGCTGCGCCAGCTTGATGCAGTCTACCAGAGTCACCACTCGGCCATGCTCGACAAGCTCCAGCGTGCTGTCGGGTTGGTACAGCATCACGACGGTATCTCTGGTACCGAGAAGCAGGTGGTCTCTGACGACTATACCCTGCGCATCAACGAAGGTGTGATTGAAGCTGAGAAGGAGTTGAATGAAGTGCTCTTCGTGATTGGTGAGAAAGAACAATTTCAATTCTGCTTGCAGAGTAATATGAGCATCTGCGAGCCGACTCGTCACAACGAGAAGGTTGAGATTCTTGTGCATAATGCCCTCCCACGCAAGACGACTCAGACCATCGTGATTCCGATCGGACGCAAGGCAGCCAAGGTGACCTCTTTGTCGGGAGGCCCTGATCCGAAGAATGTTGCTGTCTACCAGAACTTGATTGTGCACCCGGAGACACAGCAAGAGCTTCCCTACAAGATCGTCTTTACGGCAGACTTGGAGCCGCTGAAGTCGCATCGATTTTTGCTGCAACAGTTCGAAAGCCCAATGGAAGAGCCTGTTAAGGAAAATGAGGTTGTCAAGACTGACTCGACAGTTGTGCTTGAGAACGACAAGGTCGCTGTGACGATAGATACCAAGACAGGGTCTATTGTGTCAATCTCGAACAAAGAGAAGAAGGTCACTGTGCCGGTAACTCTCGACGTCGCTTACTACCTCGCTTATCAAGGACCAAAGGGTCTCCACTCAGGTGCATATCTGTTCCGCCCAGATTCGAAGAAGGTGTTCTCGATCGTTCGCGATGAAAAGGCCAGCGTGACTTTAGTAGACGTGACGGTGGATGGCAACAACGAAGCAGCGTCGCGTATTGCCTTTAAGTTGGGTGACTGGGTCACGCTTGAGTACATTCTCAACACTGCAGACTCCTTCCTCGAAATCGAGTGGACTGTGGGACCCATTCCTATTGACGACAAGAAGGGCAAAGAGGTAATCCTACGCTTCGATACGCAGAAGGCAATCCAGTCAAAGGGTACCTGGTACACCGACTCGAACGGACTTGAGTTCGTGACGCGCGTCCGCAACCATCGCGATACTTGGGACCTTAAGCTGCACGACGACCAGGAGTTTGTCGCTGCCAACTATTTCCCAATCACGACTGGTGCCTATCTGAAGGATGACAAGGTCCAGCTCAATATCGTCACAGACCGTGCCCAGGGTCTGGGCAGTCTTGAAGACGGCCAAGCTGAAGTCATGGTGCACCGCCGACTACTGATGGACGACGGGAAGGGTGTCAACGAGCATTTGAATGAGACTGAGACGTACACTGACCCTGTCTCGAAGAAGTCCATCACGACTGGCTTGATTGCCCGTGGCAGTCTCTTCATCAGTGTTGACAACGCCGGTGACGACGGTATCCGCAGTATCCGCTCAAAGATGGAAGAGAGGTTCTTTACCCCACTTGCCGTTGTGCGAAAGGCTGTGTCTGAAGTTGAGGCGAAGGTACCATGGCTCACGATCAACGAGTTCCCGGAAAATGTTGGCCTCACGACTCTAGTTGAACTCGGCAAGGAGTCCCTCTTGGTTCGTCTGACACATTTGTATGCAGTGGAAGAGCACTCGTCGCTGTCGAAGACGGTCACTTTTGACTTTGCCAAGTATTTCCAGGCCAAGGGTTCCGCTCTCTCCGAAGTTACCGAGCTAACGCTGTCGGGAACAGCAACCGTCGCGGAAACTCGTCGTCCAAATAACTTGAACTGGAAGGTGGAGGGTGAGAACGAAGACGATGTTCCTGTCAACTTGCCGATCCCCGTCGACGGTACAACCGTCCAGCTCCAGGCAATGGAGGTTCGAGCGTTCCGCATCACCTTCAGCAAGACAGAGCCAAAGACTAGCGCTCCAGTCTTCAAGAAGACCGATTCCGCCACGAAAATGGATATGATGGACGATGCGTGGGAGGAATTACTCGCCAGGGTGGAAGATCTGGCGCCAACGCAGATGGAGAATGTGCTCGCGATCGAGTAATCGCGACCGCTAGCTAATAGCTTGTCCTTTGTTGTGCTTGATGATACGACGAAAAAAAAAAAATACGTTTTCTCCTAGCCTTTCACCCCTCCAAAATCACTTGACCCAACATTAGGAGCGCATTTGTGGAATCGATCGAGGTCTCTCGGTGTTTCGACTTCTCGCTGATTCGAACGAGCACTCGCATGATGCGCGACGTCGGAGTTTTCGAATCAGTCGGAGTTAACGCGACAGGAAACTCGAACTCATAAGGCGGACCTGAGTGCAGGACTGAGTCAAGGCTCGTCGGATTTTAATCCGATCCTCGTTGTATTCCTTGAACCCTATCAATGCGTACATCCACACAAGTACAGGAATGCCACCAATACCGGCCAAAACCCAGACCCAAGGTTTTAGAGATCCTTTTTCTCCTGCGGGACTTTTTCCGCGATGAAAACAGATGATAGCAATTGCCGCAATGACCCAAGGTAGATAACATCGGCACTTGATGACCAATCTTTTGCATTCTGCTCTACGTAAAACTCCTGTGTTAGGGACGCTGTAGTTTCGTAGAAGAATAAGATACTTACTCTTTGCCTTCTCCACGACTGCGTCAGTGACGGAGATAGCCACATGGCTTGGAAGTTCGACCAAGATTTGAATCTCTTTGTCTCCAGGCTCGAAATCCTTTCCAAACAGCTCGTCGTCGTCGAGCTTCCACGACGGCCGCATCTCCTCCTCATACTCAGTGCTCTTGCCAGCTTGTAAGAAGTTCTTCACACGGCGGTCGTCCTTCAACCACGCGCCGTCCTTCTTCGCCAAGTACAGCGTCAACGCGCTGGGCGGAAACGAGAAGCGCTCGTGGTACCGTTGCTTCTCGAAGATAGCCTCCTGCAGCGCGCTCACTTTCGCATCGCGCGCGATCTTCACGGGGAACACAGTTCCCTCGCCGTACACCGCGCACTCCAGCTCCACCTCGGCCATGTTTCTTCTCACCAGAAAGTTCGAGACTGCAGAGAACAGAGAATGAGGATAAGCAGCAAAAAAAGTAATATAAAAACCGGTATTCAGTAATCGCGACCACTGGCTAGCTTGTGATTTGCTGTGCTTGCTGTTGGTATGACAACCCCGAGATACGTACATACTTGGTGATTCCACACTCGGCTCCCGTATCTACTTTCGTCGTTGCTATCCTGCGCTATGGAAACTTTGCCTCGAGAGGATTCATGATGAAAAGACGAACACACCGCATCTCGTGATCCTCGGCAACCCAGGTATCGGCAAGACATTCTTTGGTTTTGTGGTCTTGCTTCTACTTGCACGTGCTGGTGCGACGGAGTTCTATGAAAGTGGTATTTCCAAGAATTGCTCGCAATGTGGTGGCTCAAGGATCACAGATAGACTTTGGGCGCATTCTCGACCAGCCGACAACGTACTACATCGTGGATGCTGTCAAGCCTGCATATTTCCCATCAAAACAATTCTATTGACGTCGCCGCGTCGCTCCATCTGGTACGAGTTCAACAAGACCAACTGCCGGTCTTGCTACATGCCAGTGGGGTCTTTAGAAGAGATTCTACAATGTCGTGAGCTGATGTACTCGGATACACCTGTGGTCGTCGTGAAGGATTGTTTTCGTCGATGGGGTGGTATTGCACGCTATGTCTTGCGATTTGCACAAGTTGGTGACCAGCAGACGTCTTGCTCGAAAAAGCGATAGACAGTATTCATCTCGACTGGTTGGTGAACGCCTGTGGTCGACTTGATGCGAACGACGCCCAAGTGTCTCATCGACTGCTCCATTACCGTGTCAGCAAAAGTTTTGACAGCGAGTACTTCGTCTTTGCATCGAAATATGTTCTACAATTTACATACTTAATTTGCAAATTTTCGAATGTTGACCCACTGACATCAGCTATTAGAATATCGTATTAAAGTAGATCGGCTCACAAGAAAGGCTGCAGCATGAATGCTGGCAGCACGTGCACGCCGACGACGACGAGCGAGGCTGCGGCGAGCGCGACGCCCACCACGCGCGCGGCGACGCGCCACCGGATGTTGCGCAAGTGGCGCCGAATGGCCTTGGGAAGGCGCTCGGGCGACTGGATCGCGCCGCGCGCGTCGGTGAAGGCGAGCAGCTCGAGGCGGTCGGCACTCAGGAACCGCCAGAAGAGCATGCCAGCCGCTTTGATCACCATGCGCGCGGTCAGCCGCAGCGCCAGTATGACCACGAGCAGTATCCACCAGCTCGTGACGACCAGGTAGAGGCTCTGGTCCAGTAGGCACCCGTGCGCGTGGTCGAGTCGCCGTACGATTTGCAGTGAGTCGGACGTGACGCCGTCACCGAGAGAGAGGCAGTCGGCCACGAGACGCTCGGCACGAACGAGGTCGCGGTGGTGAAACACGTTCGCGGCCCGTGCTTGCCACTCAGAGATTGTCTGGGTCTCGGTGAGGAAAGACAGCGAGCACTGGTCGTTCTCGAGAGGATTGTCATCTCGGTCAGTCGAGTTCCTGGTATCAATCTCGATCGAGCAGCTCATTAGGTTCGCACGCACGTCCAGCAGGAATCGTCGTTCTAGCACGAGCTCGTTGGCCTGCTGCGCCTGCCTCACGCTGACGTCGCGAACGCGTGCCCGCCACATCTTCTCGTCGTGATCGAAAGCTGTGTCGAGTGGGGCCGTTTGTCTTCTCACAGCCACGACAGGAGACAGCTCGACGCTCGGAGAATCGCCGAACAACAGCATGAGATAAGTGAGAACAGTTGACGGCGTGGTCACGCTCAAGTCGACAGTGCCGTTCTTCGGGAGGCAGCGATCCGAAAACGCTCGGCTCCACGCGACGAGAGCCAGCGTCCCAGCGACCTCCAACGTAACCCAAAGCACGAAGTGCACGGCGGTCTCGAGCACATACGAGCCTTCGGTCATGATTGCAAAGACCACGCTGCCGAGATCATGGCGGCACTTTAGCACACCCCAGAAGTCAATCTACTCCACACACCATTGTCAGGGGTGAGTCATCAATACAGGGCTCAGAACCACTCACCAAGGTTGTGATGGACGTAACGTCACGGATGTCGACGGGCGGGAGGTCCGAGTACGACTCGGTGAGCAGCATCGCGAGCTTGCCAAGGAACCAGCCGAGCCGCGAGAGAAAGTCCCAGGTCATGAGGATTGTCACGAGCGTCGCAGACGCGTCGTACAAAGCTGCGCGAAGAAGCCACGGATTCCACTTGGTGTCCTGATCCACTTGGGGTGTGCTTCTCGTTGTTGCATTGTCAACGGCAGCGAAACCGACTGAAAGGTTGACATGCTCGATCATCGGTCTGTCGTTGGGCTCGTACTCTTTCGGGATCAGGTCGTTGCGGCGTTGATTGATCCTTGCCATGATACTGTCAAGCTGCTCGGACGGATCGACATTGAGTGCGTCGGCTACCGCTGAAACAATCGCGTCTAGCGACGATCGCGTCGAGTTCGCGATGGCGACTTTCAGTCTTGTGGTCGCTTTTCTGAAGGTGTCGAGCGTTTGCTGGAAGTGCTGCTCTGTCACATTTCGAATCTGAGTCAGCTCTTCGCGTACGGCAGATTCACGGTCTTCGATGCGGCTAACGATGGAGAGCATGCCTTGCCAGCTCTTGGCGAGCTGTTCGATAGCTCGACTTAGATCACGGTTGAGCCCAGCAATACCACGAAGTGCCGAGAGTAACTGGTTCTTGGAGATCAACGAGAACGGGCCCTCATTACTGAAGACGCCACCGTCCGCTAATCCAGACAGCTCGGCCAAGCCTTCGATCACCGGCAGCTTGGGCAGCTGGAGCGCAGCGCCAATGCCATCAAGTTCGTTGGCCACAAATGTGTCTAGCTCGTCAAGCCACTCGCCAACATCCGATAGAATCGAGTGTGCAGCAGTCTTGACAAGAGCCGAGATCGATTGTGGCTTTTCAGCAACAACAGATACAGCTGCTTCGCGAGCGTCATGTGAGGTCTTCATGATCTGCTGGACTTGTTTGATCACGCGACTCGACGGTGCCGATGGATACTGGTAGATGGTCGCTTCAATGGCCTGAGCGAGGCACTGGAACTGCTCAGGCGTGATCGAAGATTGAGAATTCACAACCCGTTCGAGTTGGTCGAGTTCTTGCTGCGCGCACGTCGTGAGATTGGTTCTCCCTTGAGTCACGAGGCTGTCGAATGCGTCGATCCGGGCATTCCACGGGGCCGACTCGGCCGAAATGCGCGTTTTCACTTCGAGCACTCGAGGCAAAACCTGCTTCAGAGCACACGACGTGGCTCTGCGAAGCGTTATCTCGGTCGCGACAAGCTGTGTACGTGCAGTGGCGAGTGCGTGGCCGACGCCGACGAGATCGAGCATCCACATGGCGAGATAGTAAGCAGCGTAGGCACCCGTGCCGAACGCACAGCCGAGCAGCACGAGCACGAAGCAGAACCGTGGGTACGCGTAGAGCCATCGCTGGCAGCCTCGTCGTCGCATGACGCGTCTCGAGCCATCGTCGCTGTCGGAGAAGTAGGCTCCAGTGGACGAGACCACCTCGTCTTCGTCGTCGCTGACGCCGACGGCCTTGTGCGTGGGCAGCTCCTTGAGCGAGGCCACGGGCACGACGCGCATGGTGATTTCGTAAGTGAGCCCATCGGACCATGCTGGCTGTCGAGTCTCTTTCTCTCATGAGAGTGTTCTCTTATTCTCGCCGTCAAGAGGCTTCCTTTGCGACACGGAAACCAACATCAAAGAAAACGCCCTCTACGATCCTTTTCACATGGACGAGAATGCACAGCGAGTACTCATCCAGAAAAGAATGGATAATGGTGTTGTCGTTTCATGAGCCGCCCCGAAGAGCGGCTTCAAACGACGCGCATGACAAGTTATAATCCTCGTACTCTCCAGCCCCAGCGTTTCAATTAGGCTCGGTTAGTACTTCGCTGCGATCGCCTTTGAGGGGGATCTGGGTCGAAAGGTGCTCCATTATGATCAATGGAGGAACCGGAGGAGAAGCCGTTCGCCGAGTCGGGTGTGCGGATCCTCCGCCCGGAGGCGCCTGCTGCGGCGCCCGAGCCCTCGTACCTCTGCTGGCCGGCGCCGTCGAGTGGCGAGCGTGCGTTGAGCGATGAGGACGCCGAGACGCTGGCCGTGCTGCAGGAACTCGCGTTCCTCTACGCTATGGAGCAGGCGCGGAACGCCGTGCGCGCGGTAATGCTGCGCGTCAACAAGAAGTGCTACAGCAACGTGCATGCATTCCTGCAGCGCCACATGCAGCGCGTCAGCCTCCAGCGCGAGCGTGGCGCCGCCGTCCCGCGCGTCGTGCCGTTCCCGTCGCTAATGAAACTGCCAGTCGCTGCCGTCGTGAGCGGCTCCGACGCAACGTTCAGTGACGTGTGGATGACACCGCTGTGCCAAGTGGTCCACCGGTCTTTCCCAGTGATTCTCGTCGTCCGGGACGACATGGAAGACGTGCGCCGCTTGACCGAGTGGGTGCTCGAGCGATTGGATGACTACGCCGGCATGAAGAAGCGCGAGGAGGCCTGGCTGATCGAGCAGATTGAAACACGATCTGCAATTGCTGAGCGCCACAAGAAAGGTGCTGATTCCTCTATTGAGTCGGTGTATTCGGCTCTTCGTAACGATGCCAGGCGACGGCTGCGTGATCGCCCGGGTCGGCCTGCGTCAGCGAATCAAGCTCCACGCCCTGTTCTTCAAGAAGAGAGCGACGACGAATACACATTTTTCGATGTCAGTGATAACAGCAGCGATGATGACTATGAAGATCAATCGCGAGCGGCTCGGCAACCCGCGCAGAAGAAGAATGGTGTCAAGAGGAAACGGGTTAGTAAGTCCGGGCTCCGTCGTCGTGAGAAGTACAACGAATTATTGCTGGAGGATCTGCTCTCCAAGCTCCGACGAAGGATGAAAATCCTTCGGCGAAAATGTGACTCAACGTTAACGTGGATAGCGACACTTCGGGAAGTGATTCAAGAGGATTTGAACGATCGGCTGTCGAAATGTGGGGACGACATTCAGAGATCCATTATCTGCTACGCTGAAACAATTGAATGGGTCAAGAGCCGAATCGTCTTATACCGCAATCTGCGACCGCTTCCACTGTCGGTACGCGCTGCCACAGCGGAGTATTCACTCGCGGCGTTCATGTGTAGAATCATGACCGATTTCGCAGATTATCTGGATGCTTGTAAGCCAGCCACACCGGTTGAAGTCGACGCTGTGTTCAAGTGGAAACAACGGGCTGCGAATGAATTGTCACGGCACCAAGATGCATACCATCTTTACCAGTTCGATGCTACAGAATACCATCAAGTCGTTGAACAGCTCGACCCATTCTTATTGTTATGCATTGAGAACTTGGATCGTTTTAAGCTGCAAGTTCTTCGCGATTTCGTCGATCTGCTCGGTCACTTTGCGAGTAGCCGGCCAGAGCAAGGGCACTTCACTCGTGTGGGATTTATCATTGGAATCTCCTCGACAACCTCTCAAACCCTACGACAACTTGGGCTGTCTGTGATGCGTCGTCTCGATATCCAGTTTTTCCCGTTGGAAGACTCGAAGACACGATCCGAGGACATCTTCGAGTCCTTGTTCGTGGATAATCACTTTCCACTGTGGATGTCAGGAGACTTGGTTCGCCTCCTTGACGACCGTCATTTAACCAGTCAGTCGCTTGCCGCATTTATGCAAGTGTTGGAGTATATCGCACTGAATCACTTTCAAGATACACCGTGGAGCTTTCTCAGTCGCTATGCTTTCGAGATTCACCACCAAAAGCCCATTCCCAGTCTCATCAATGCCTCTTCGACGATCAGGCAGTGGATACAACGCACTAACTATCGTGCACGATCGCTTCGTGACACTTTGAGTCATTTCAGCGATCATGGGCAGCATTCTTTGTTTGCATATTTCAAAATCCCGTCGTCTTCAAGAGATAGAGTTGCAAGACTTGAGAGCGAGTTCGCACAGTCCCGAGTCCGCCGAGCAAAATGGATCGTCGGGTGGAAGTGCTTTCGTGCCGCCTGCGCATGGTTCGATGTGGAGAACGAGCACGAAAACTTCGTTGAGTGTCTATCTGCTGCACTGGATGGTCATGCAACAAGGCTCAAAAAAGCTCAGAGGGTCGGCATCATGATTAGAACAAAACCAATTGAGCGGATTGTCGACTT